>JANBPO010006859.1:26339342-26939342 GCA_024336825.1 Amorphophallus titanum
ATCTTATGTGTGATTGTATCGCGCTCTGATCATGCTTGCTTGTGAGAGGCTTACCATGCCGGCTATTTGCATCTCCCCGAGCGAGTCTTCCGCTGTAAATAAAGGCTCGGGGCGTGACACTAAATGAGCTCATACATCAGTATTTTGTCTTGAAGGTACCGCTAAAGGGTTGGAATGCATGGCACTTCATGCTTGTTTTAGTGTGGGACTGTTGAGACTAATGTTTTAGCTTTAATGCCCATACTAGTGTGGAATGATTGAGTATTCATAGATATGAATTGGTTGCATGGCATCATGTAAATACATTGCCATTTCATTTCAAGTTTTTGTTGAAAGGATCATCATTTTCCTTGAAATCATGCAAAGTCATGCCTCAATGTTAAGCGTGTCAAGAGTGTCGACACCTCTGCTAGTGCTGTTTCATGCATGATATGAGTTCATGCTTGGTTTCATGGATATCTTTCAAGAAATGAGAATAAATTCTTCAAAGATGAATTTTATTGTCAATGGAGCATTTGAGTTTTGATTAGCTAACCTTGACTATTCTTTATATATGTGAATGACATGGGTAATTGTTCAAGAGGTCCAGGTTGTTAACAGCTACTCATATTGCACTCAATATGTGTAAGGGTTCAGTCTCTATTAGACTGAAATTGGAACTTTTGGACTGATTTTGATAGTCTTGGTTTGAATATAGAACTCATGTGTAGCTTGCTTGAATCATACTTGATATGTAAGGCTTGTGTAGAAAATGGTCATCCTTGAGTTGAAAGTGAAATGGTTAGATACCTAATCAAATTAGTTTGACTTGCTGTGGATAGCTCATGAAGTCCATATAAGATTTGATCGAACTCAATTTGCTCTACATGCCTTGGATTGCATCTGAAATGCATGAGGTTTGAAAGAAATTTAAACTGAAACTGAGGTTCCCATGCATGAATTTGTTATGAAATGAAAGTATGTGTTTTGAAGGGATTGGTGAATGGTTTTCAATGAGCTAAGCATTTTATTCCTTAATTTGCAATGAGGTGATATTGTCATGAATTTGAATTTCTGATATTGTAGATTCAAGGTCCCCTTCATCCTTGGTCCCATGGTAAAAATGATGTGGATAGAAGTCAAATTCATGTTATCAATCAGATCGGGATGGACCCAGAGGATATTGAGAAGACTACCTTTATCACCGACTTCGACGTACACTGCTACACCCGGATGTCGTTCGGGTTAAAGAACGTTGGGGCAACATATCAAAGGCTGGTCAACCACATCTTCGAGGGACAACTCGGTCAGAACGTCAAGGCCTACATCGACGACATCCTAGTCAAAACGCCAAAGGCCAAAGATCATTTTGCTGACCTAGCCGAGACCTTTGACACCCTCCTAAAGTATAAAATGAAGCTCAACCCTGCTAAATGTGCCTTTGGAGTCAAGTCTGGGAAATTCCTAGGTTTCCTGGTAACTCAATGCGGGATTGAGGCCAACCCCGACAAGGATTAGGCCATCTTGAACATGCGGCCACCCACCTGCATCAAGGATGTCCAGCGCCTTACCGGGCGCATCGCTGCGCTCAATCGGTTCCTGTCCTGTGCGGCCAAACGATGCCTGCCCTCCTTCAAATTATTGAGGGGGTCCAAAATGGCATCCACCACGTTCGCCTGGGATGAGGAATGTCAAAAGGCATTTGTAGAACTCAAGGAATTCCTAGCCTTGCCCCCGGTGTTATCCAAGCCGGTCCCGGGCGAAGCGCTACACCTCTACCTCTCGGCGACCCCTTCCACAGTAAGCTCGGTCCTAGTCCGAGATGATGCGGGAGTCGAGAGGCTGGTCTACTACACCAGCAAGGTGCTCAACGAGGCCGAAAGAAGGTAACCCACAACTAAGAAACTCATGCTAGCATTGGTGTCCTCCACCAAGCGCCTCCGACCTTATTTCCAAGGGCATTCCATTATTGTGTTAACTAGTGAACCCCTGAAGAAGATCCTCTCTCACCCTGAAGCTTCGGGACGGCTCATCAAGTGGGCCATCATGCTTGGGGCCTACGATATCTCTTACCACCCCCGCTCGGCCATCAAGGGACAGGCCCTCGCGGACTTCATCGCGGAGAGCACCATCCCGACTGAAGAAACACTTTCGTCTATGCACGAACCCACGTGGAACTTGTTCGTCAACGGGTCTTCCAACTCGGCCGGAAGCGGCGCCGATGTCCTCCTCAAATCCCCCGAAGGGGTAGAGCTATAGTACGCTTTGAAGTTCAACTTCCCGGCATCCAACAATGCCTCCTCTAGGACCAAACATATGGAAATCAGGCATCATTTCTTGCGGGATGAAGTCAGTAGAAAGAACTTTGAATTGATATTTGTTGACATAGAAAATCTAATTGTAGATATTTTCACCAAGCCTCTCAACAATGACAGGTTCACCACCTTGAGAAGGGAGCTTGGACTCTGTAGACTTCATGATCCTGTTTGAATTGTTGTGTCAAATTACTTTTGATGATGTGCTCATTTGTTGTGATATCACTATTTGAAATCTTGCTTGGTTATGCTGAAATTTAAACACATGATCCTTGTTGATTGCTTTGGCTAAGGGGGAGCTTGTACATTCAATAATGAGGTTGTTACATTACATATCATTTCATGACTGTATGGTATATCAAATAGCGTGCTGTAGAAAGACAAGTTAAGCCTGTCTAGACACTCCCATGCGTGAGGACAAACCTCCTCCAAGTACCATTTAGTCTATTTGCATTTAGAGTCAATCTACATGTCAACCTTGTTGCACATATTGCATAGGCATAATGAATAGACATGTTTTATCAAGCATAATCTGCATGGTTTGAGGGGGAGTGTTCCATGGCTGCATTTGATGAAAAGTTTGTGTGTGTGGCACCTACTCATGAGGCTATGATTGTTGCTGAAAGTTATTGAAAGGTCACTTGAACTATATAGTAAAAATGTCTGGTGAACAGAGGCTGAGTTAGTATTACCGGGTAGATGGAATGCGTCAACGTAGGAAGAATCCACGTCAATGCACTGGGCAGTCTTTTTGTTAGTAACAGGTTCTGAGGTTTCTGGTTGAACAGAGGGTTGACGCATTGCCTGGAGTGCGTTGATGCTATCTGCTCTTAGTGGCCTTCCTAACTGGACTCATTCTACCATCGCCAGAAGTCATTCCTTGAAAATTCCCTTTGGATCTTATCTCATATAAAATCCTTGTTTAGCCTGATTTGATGTGCTCATGATGCCTCCATTCAACTCATGATCCTTAATCTCCTTCTATAACTTCTTTAGATCCTTAAAAGAGAAAGGGGGAGTTGAAAACTGCTTGAATCTGACATAGTCTAACATTCAGGGGGAGCTAAAGATGACTTTCTTCCACAGGACTCATGGTCGTCACTGCCTGACCCATCAATGATTTAATGGCCTGGCGACCCTGTACGGGTCCCCCCGACCCCGGACGGGTCTCTCCCTCGTCTGATTTCAATAAAAGGAGGCCTTGGGTTGTTTTGGAGCCTCGTTTGCTCTCGCCGTGCCACGTGGAGAAAGGGGAAGAAGCGCCTCCTTATTCGTTTATCGTCTTCCTCGTGCCATAGGCCGCAAATGGGAGACGTGTTGTTGTCTGTGCTACGCGGTACACGTGCGAGGGACCTCGTTCTTGGTACGTATACCTTTGTGGTGCCTACCTTCCTCTTGTAAGAGCTTCCTTTAGCCGTAGTTACACGTCCAAAGGAGGGGAAGTTTTATCCCGTGGGGATTTTCCTGGAGCCACACGATCCTAATAATCGTGGTGGTTTTAGTCCGGCGCTTGACCACCCCTCTTGCTGCGAGGAGTCTATAATTTCAGCAATATGTGGGCTATGAAGCCCTAAGTGCATGGAGATACTCCGCGGGATGGCGATACGCCACATGTTAAACCCGTGGGTGAAGATATCCCATAAAGCGGCAATACGCCGAATATCATAGTATACCTCGACCAGTGCGAGGGTAACATGGCAGCCAAGCCGATTTTTGTTGGGATGAATTACGGGTGCAACAGACACAGACAGAAACCACAAACATAGGAGATGTGGCCTTCAGTGGTTCAGTCTTTGGGAACAGGACTTGGAATATGGTGCAAGGGTGTAACCATGTGCAGGACACGAAAATTAATGGATCCTACTTCCTGGGGTGTTTCAAAGTGATTTGTAGTCAGTCATTCCCAATTGAGCTCACAAATGTTATGGGCCTCGCACAATCATTTTCAAATGTTAATTTGGCTAGGGAATAAATACCATGGGCAGCATTGACGGAAGAGTTGATTCCCTATCCATCCTTACCTTTTAGGATGGCTGTAATGGTGCTACATACAAGTTTTAAGGGTAATGCCATACCTGTCAACAATACCCAATGGATAACCCAGCCAGCATTTGATTCCCTATCCATCCTTTTCAGAATTTCAGGATAGCTGGAATGGGCCCGTGTACATTTCTGAAGGGTGATGCTGGACCTGCCAATGATACCCAATGGATTAAAACCAGTTGGTTCAGATTCCAAAGAGAAGCACGCCAGTTCTGACATAGTTTATCCAAAGACTTTGACATTTGCATTCTCATCTATAGTTTCAATCAGATCTAACTCATAATTGGGCAAAAGAGTTGCTTTAACCCTACAAACTGCCCACTAATCTTTATTCTTAGATGATGAATAAATTGAATAATACACTTGCTGGGTTTGTATGGCTAAAATGAACAGTTCATATGTATTCAATTTAAACTTATGTTTGACATCGACAATCCCATATGTTGTGTCATTTCGAACAAAGTTAGGATTAAACCAATGACACTTAAATAGGATTATATTGTTATCTTATTCTTGATACTGCAATTCTAAGACTCCCTCAAAAATACCAAAGTAGCCCAATTTATTTTCATTATATATACTTCTCTCAACACATATGCCATTGTTCATCGTAGACTTATTTCGTTCATAATCACTCGTGTGAAATTTGTATCAATTCACAATAAACTTGGATATACATGTGTAACTTTCGAGGAGCCATAACTTATCTCTAGGACTCTTTCATCAGTAATAAAATCTTTTTCAACCTATGTAAAAATCAAACTGGTTAAACATTAGATATATATCTCAAGAGAATTAAATGGTAACATATATATTCAATGTTTGACACTTACTCGATATTTCAGCCATCTGACAAAAGACTTCTCTCGTTTCTTTTCAACCTCCATGTCAATGATGCTAGGATCTAATTCTAAATAAAATTGTCTATTGTATGAATGCAACACTACCTTAAATGGCAAGAAGAAGGGTTAACAACTTATGTACAGAGGGAAATGTGAGTTTAGTATACTTACTCAACATATGGTTCAAACTCAGTATAATTCATAAGAATATAGATCTCTACCTCTATCTTCGAGCGTGCGAGTTGAACAACGCCCGAACGCACATCTTGGATACTTAAATATAGAGAGCCAATCGCACGCAATAGCATCTCCCCCATATATAGGGAAGTCACTTATTGTCCACATCATTATAGCCTTCATAGTGAAATTTTACTTTATGGATGCATTATAAGTAACAACTCTATTAATCTATCATAATTTAAGCTGAATCAAGGGTCTGAGATATATATCCAATATTTTTCCTAGACTTTTTGGTCTAGGAATCAATAAGGATAAAAATAGATTCTCTTGCTTCGTGTATATGCTCGATAGAAGATTGTACGATGTCGTGAACATTGGCCAATAAGAGTAAGATGCTATTGAACTACCAAATGGATTGAAGCCATCAGTGCATAAAGCGGACTGGGATGGGGGGGTTCACCCCCTAATGGAAAAAGTTTTTTTTGTTTTACTGTCGATTTATGGGGGTTTAAGCAGACCAGGCTGAGGGGGTCAACCTGGTCCACTAAACTAGACTGAAGGGGTTAGCCTGATCCGCATAAATCTCCCCCACGTACTCCACGTAAACCCCCCTGGGAGGGTTTATGAGGGGTGGACCAGGAGTTTTTTCCCAATGGTCTATAAAAACCCCAATTTATCTATTTTGGGCTCATGTTGACCTCAATAGGACAACAGGATACAGGTTTTGGACTGGTTGGCTAGCCGCGTGCGAGCATTGAACTAGGAGGTTGACCCTTGTGGTTCCGGGACTCCGTCTTTGCGAACGCCTTGAAGCTGGTACGTCAATCGACCTTGCACAGATTTGAGACTGGACTGAATTATCAGTAGGGCTGACTGGGTTGGGTGGAGGGGCCGCCCCTGGGGGAGTTTGCCCCCACCATGGCGCGGCCACGCTTGGGGTGACCCCCCCAGGCAGGTTGTGGCCACCGGGGGTGGTCCCGAGGGTCTTCTTTTGTTGTCTAGTGCAGTCCTTTGTGAGACTTCAAGCATCTGAGATGCTGGGATTGACCCCCCGTGGGGGTCAATCATTTAGTGTTGTCGCAACCGCTCGCAAGGTGTCCAGGAAAATTCCCGACACACCTTAGGTCATCAAACGGCTCAGGTAACTGACTGGCAGGCCTTGGATTTGGCCCCGTGCTGAGGGTGAGAGCTTGCGGGAGCTGAGAGAGGGCGTCTTGAGCATGTGGGCCCAGTCTCGTGACGTATGCCACGTTGTAAGGCGGGGTTGGCAAGCAGTCCCGGGTTGATTCGGGAGCTGAAGGAAAACAGCTCGCCGCTGCATGTTTGAGGGTCGAGGGTGACCCCTACTTGCTGGAGGGTTGTTATAGAATAATGATAGTGTGTGGGAGCCGCGGGTTGGCCCCCAGCTTGCTATAGAATGGCTGGAATATGAGTGCCCATGAGGTGTTCGGAAAAATTCCCAGCACACGTGTATGGGCCACATAAGGGTGCTATGGGTTTCCAAACCCTATGGTTTACTGGGATAGGTCTTTCTTTGACTTTAGAGGGCTGGAGGGAGGCATCTTGGGGGTAAATTTTGACCTTGTTGCTGGGTGCCACGTGCCGTGGCTTGTGGTCGGGGCGCCCCCAGGTTGGCCCGTGTGGCTCGGTTGAAGGCGGGTAAATCTGCAAATTGGGTGATCGGGGGTGGCCCCAATCGACTTTTGATGACGTCGTTGGTCACGGCGAGCTGGTTAGGACCCTTGATTGGGCCCAGTGTGTCGTGGAAAAGGCTAGGTGAAGAATGCCTTAAAGGTGTTCGGGGAAATTCTTAAGCCCTAATTTCTTGATATTTTCACTGGGAAAATGTCTGGGTACAACAACCACCTTTTTATATTATCATTAAAGATTTATATACCAATAAAGAAGCAAGGAGAAATATCACTTTTTCATGCAATACAGTGTAGATACACTTTGTTTTTTCCATTTTCTATTAAGGTGGTGTATCAAGTTTGTTCTGCCTTCTTTAGTAAGGTGAAATATCAAACATGTTTCACCTTCTTTGGAAACAAGGAGTGTTTCACCTTGTTATGGAATTTTGTCATTTACTACTGAGGTGAAATGTTAGAGATGTTTTGCCTTACTAAGATTGTTAAGTCAAATGCTTCGCCTTATCCTACAGATTTGTAATTTTGTATTGAGACGATTTGTCCTACCTTGTTTAAGATTTTTATTTTTCCTATTAAGGTGGATGGTTCAGCTAAGGCAAATATTTCACATTTCCATTCTGCTAAGGTAATGCTTCGCCTTCTAGGAAGCTAAGGCGACTGCTATACCTTATCTAGTTATTTCATCTTTTTCTATTGAGACCGAATCATTTCACCTTATTAGGGTGCAAAGGTGAATGCTCCACTTTAACTTTAGTTTTGTCTTTTTCTGTTGAGGCTGAGACATCGGCTAAAGTGAATACGTCACCTTATCATCTTGCAAAGGCAAATGCTTTACCTTACAAATGTTGTAAACCTTGTTTTGATGTTTTGATGATGGCCAACAATCTTGGTTTGATGATGGCCAACACTTATGTCTTGTTCAACCAGATGCATCCACTGACGGCTTACACTGCATGGCTCACTGAGGCATTTCATCAAACAGTATGCATGTGCATCGACCTCGGTCTCTACATGTACACAGACCCTAAGTATGCATAGACCTAAATGTGCACAGGCTCTACATGTGCACAGACTCAAAGTCTGCACAGATACAGCATGTGCATCGACCTTAATGTACAAGACAGAACATGCGCATAAACCTTTCTTATGTTGAGGGCAAACATGCACAGACCTATATACGTTGAAGGCAAAACATGCACAAACCTTTCTTACGTTGAGGGCAAACATGCACAGACCTATATACGTTGAAGGCAAAACATGCACAAACCTCTTATGCGTTGAAGGCAAATATGCACAGACCTTATAGAGTTAAATGCAAGCATGCTCAGACCTTATAAGCTATCTAACACAAAGTGCACCGACCTTCTATAAAGGAACATGAATATGCACCGACCTTACAGTCCCATATGCATAGACCTTACATGAAGGAACAAGAATGTGCATCGACCTTCTATAAAGGAAGAGGAATGTGCACCGACCTTACAGTCACATGTGCACAGACCTTATATGAAGGAACAAGAATGTGCACCGACCTTCTATGAAGGAACATGAATGTGCACCGACCTTACTGTCACATGTGCACAGACCTTACATGAAGGAATAAGAGACTGCACCGACCTTACAGTCACATGTGCACAGACCTTATATGAAGGAATAGGAATGTGCACTGACCTTACAGTCACATGTGCACCGACCTTGGTTTGAACTTTAGTCATGCGCATCGACCTGAGTTTAGCATGTGCACCAACCTTCTAACGTACTAGCATGAGGTGCATCGACCTTGGGCATGTGCATTGACCTGATATGTGCACGGACCTAATATGGTATAATGCAAATGTGAATGTGCACAGACTTTGTTATGCAAATGTGCACAGACTTGGATGTGTGCACAGGCTTGGTTATGCAAATGTGTACAGACTTGGATGCAACATATGCATAGGCCTACATGTGCACAGACCTTATGAAGCAACATGTATATGTGCACCGACCTTGTACAACAAGAAGTGAAATGTGCATCGACCTTGCTGGGTGCAAATGCAAATGTGCATCGACCTTATATGCCAAAATGTTATATCACCATATCATCATAATCATAAATGCATCAATAGGAAATGAAATCAAATGCATAAGCATAAGCATACATACCATGGATGGTGGGAAGTCACATAGCTCGTGTCGTACCGCCACCAGCTCGTAGGCGTGCGGGGCCCCCGTCATGTAGGGCAGCCAACGGCGGGCCAAAGGAACCACCTCCGGATGAAAGATGTTGGCCCACCCCATCGGGATGTATAGGTGGCACCAGACCTGTATCCACAAATCATTAGAATATCACAAAGCATAATAGGAATAGAAGCATATAACATAGGCATAAATCTAAATTTGCATACCTGAAGGAATGGTGCGAAGCCGCTGACTGTAGTCTCTCTCCCTGACCAAGTGGACAGGTCGACAATGAGGTGGGCTAGCAGGGCCGCACCCCAGGTGTATCTCCCAACCTGGCTCAGGTCCTCCAGAACACTCAGGAAATGACAGTTCATGTCGTCCCCCTTCGTGCCCCGTAGTAGCCTCCCCAACATCAGAAATAGAAACCTCCTAAGGTCTAGGTCTGCTCTCTCTCTCTCTCTGGGTGGGATCTGCATAAAAAGTGGCCCTAGCCCTCCTAGCCATCATCGCTGCAAAGTCCTCGAGGGACTCCCTCGCCCTCGGGCACCCCTCTCCTAGTCCCAGCGACTCCATCAACTCCGCCCTATCTACCATCCTGCAGTCTCGGGGCCCCTCTGCCACAGTCGACAAGTCCAAAAGTCAGCGGGCCCGCTCCTGGTAGTCGGGGTGGGTCACCCCGCTCACCGCCTCACCATCCACCCTCAACCCGGTGATCCTGACCACATCCTCTAGGGTGGGGACCATGTGTCCCCAGGGCATTAGAAATGCCCAACTACCCCGGTCCCATCTCTCTCTCAGCACCTGGATAAGAATGAGGTCTAGGCGTACCGGCTCAATGGAAAGGAACGGCCCGAACCCCATCTCTCTAAGTTGCTCCCTCTGGAACTCTGGAAGCCCCTGGTTCGTAGCATGGACGAGAGCCAAAGAAATGCGAGTCCTTATCAACCCCTGCAAAAGACAAACACAAATTAGGTCAATGAGCATGTTTTGGCGTCCACTACCGTGGTCGCTATTTCTTTTAAGTGTCCATCCCACTGGACACTATTTCTTTCATTATCAGTGGGCTGTGATGGGTTTTATCTATTTGCCCAGCAATCCTTTCATCCCTTTATGAAGGGCTCAGCTCAGCTTGCCTAGGAGGACCTCTCTTCGGCTCAATGATCATCCTTGAGTGTTGGATGAGAGTGTGACTCAAGTTCCTACCCAAGGAAGATTTACCTTCAACTAGTCGGATATTCGGGAGCCACCCTCTATTCTTTATTGGAGGCGCATGTGGGTTCTCTTCACAGGTTGAGTGCCGAGTTGCAGACAAAAAGACACGCGATGATTGGCGCCTCTACCTTAACACCTTGCCAATTGAGAAGTTTGTGGTGCGACCAAGAGTTCTTCGAAGGACCACTCTTAGAGTACCACGGCGACCATGCCTAGATCTACAGCTAGTGGGGAACACCACCTTGGCAATCTACAACACGCACTAGTGCTATCTTCAAGTCGGGCTACCCCGTACTATAGTTCTTACGCTATCACACTTCCCTCCCCTTCAAGCTAGGAAGATTGCGACCGAGGAGGATGACAGAGCAGTCCAGAGTGCTCTGACCATATGGGTGGTCAGCAAGGTGCGCCCTTGGCAAGCAGAAGTGGAGGAAGATGACGAGGAACGTCGTGCTTACGTGCAGGAACTATGCAAGATCCGCCCTTGTGCGGATAGAAAATTGAATGTGATTTGAGCTTTCTTCTTTATGTAATCGAAATTATCAACAAAATGATGTATCTTGAACTTAGTTGAATGAAATAAAAGCTTTGTGTTTGAAAAGATGGGGAATTGATGGCTTGATTTAGTTCAAACTAGCTAAAAAGTAGAGTTTTTAACTGACATGGCAGTCCAATATAGGGCCGCTACCAGGCACTGGCGGTCCCATGATAAGCCGCCAGAGGAAGGACTTAGGAAAAATTGAGAGTTTACTATTCTTGGGAGAGATTAGCGATCGAATGTTGAGCCACCAGAGGATATTAGCGGTCTAAAGAAAGAGTGCTAGAGTTAGTTTACTGAGTGTTAAGAGTTTTTAGCTTTCGAAAGAGATTGGCGGCCAAATCATGAGCCGTCATATGGATTTGGCAGTCAAACATTAGACCGTCAGAGAATCAGAAACTTGTAAGCTTTGAATCTTGGACGTTGAACCTGCGTTCTGCACACACTCAAGCCGAGGTGCGACGCCGAGGCAACAGTTATCATCACGTTCGTGTTTTGATTCTATTTTGGTTCATCCAGATCTCGCCTCTGGACTACGAATCACCCACAGCTATTTACTGAGTCATCCAGTCCTGGTAAAATTACCAGAGGTACTTCTACAAGTCAGGAAGAATCAAATGCTGGTTTCGCATCAATCGGAGTTTGGGATCGCCGGCAACAATTCTGACGGTGAAGTCGCGCATTTCTGTCAGAGCCTACTGTCCCTGATTCTTAGTTTCCTGAGAACAAATTTCTACAGCCCTACTCTCAAATCCTATGTATCTAAGATTCTAAGTGGTCATAGGATTTTCTGTCCTCTTCACATTACCGCTAAGCTCGCGTCATTCTGAGGTCAGTGCCGGCCGTGGCGGAGATTCTCGTGGGACTGCACAGACCACCCTTTGCAGATCCGACCCAGAAACAGAATCAATTTTCAGAAGCTGCCTCACCCTCCTATTTGTAGATCTGACCAAACCCCTTGGTCAGATCCTTACTCCGAATGACGCCGACGTTCCACCACAAACGGTGACCCATTTCGACACCGGGAACCATTTTTTCCATAATTGTCTGTTCACTTGTGCAGTTCTATGCAAGCAGAACTAGAGGCTTAGTGCAAAAGCTGTCACACCCAGATCTGACCAGATCTGACGGCGCCGTTTGTCTGAGGTGTTCTTCTTCTAGTTGTCGACGTCCTCCAACAAATGGCACCCTGATCGGATGATGGATCTAGGCATTCTGGCCTTCGCAAGTCTACTGCGTCGGGTGACCTACGTGGACAGAACTAGTCGGCTTCCATTCGGCTCACCCAGATCGGCCCCGACTCGCCTCCCTCGGCTCCCTCGGCTCCCTCGAGTGCTGCCTGTCAACCCGAGTTCCAGCAGCCCCAAAAATTAATGTTGTAGCCTGTTATCTCCCAGCGAGGAGTGGGCAAAATTTGAGGATTGTAACTATTCTTTCATATTCATGTATTGGGGTTGTCAGATCCGACCGGGGTTTCTTCCCCACGCACTAGTCGTGGAGGTATGTGCTTCGTTCTACACTCGCCTTGCTGATTTAGTATATTTTCTATTATGCTGCGTTTGTGAGATTAGGGCCATTAACTAGCTACAAATTGGAGCCATAAAGCAAAACAGTAACAGATTCCTCACTGGGAGGGGAGGAGAAGAGGGAAAAGAAAGGGGAAAGAGGAGAAAGGGAAGTAAAGCAACTCCACGGCATTGGTTCCCTGGTACGCCTATGAAGCCCCTAGCTACATGGCCTTGGCAGGGACCCACCAAATGTCGTAAACCCAAAGAGCCACACGAGCGAAGAATGCAAGGGAGGGGGTAAACGAGACGATGACTGTGGAGTCCATGAAGGGACCACCGTTGAAGCGATCAAGTCCCCGATAATTTCTGAAGAAATTTCGGCAGAGTTTCCCCTAGGCCAGAGGCGTAAGGGGAAACACGGGTGCGCGCCCACAAGGAGTGATGGTCCCAACAAAATGGTGGTGGGCCCCGCAGGGCAACACCATAAGCCCTCAGTGCAGAAGAATGCCCCATAGGTCGTCAACGGCACACCGGGCGCGAGGCCTTCGCCGGCACACCTATGCGCTAAGCGCTCGCCGGCACACCCCGAAGGGGGTCTTCGTCGGCGCACCCCATGCCTTCCCTAGCACACTCCTCGCGGAGCCTTCGCCGGCACACCCCGAAGGGGGTCTTCACCGGCACACCCCGTGCCTTCCCCGGCACACTCCTCGCGGAGCCTTCGCCGGCACACCCCGTGCCTTCCCCGGCACACCCCGAAGGGGGTCTTCAGCGGCACACTCCCAGGCGCTCCCCGGCACACCCTCTAGAGGGCTTCGCCGGCACATTACCCCTCTGTGCTGTTCGCCGACACACCCGTGGAACCCTCACCGGCACGCTCCGGTGCCCCCGTCCATGGCACACCCCCGGCGACCGTCCCCGGCGCCGAAGACGAAGGGAAAGAGGAGAAGAAGGAGAGGGAAAGAAGAAGAGGGAGAGGGGAAGAAGAATGAGGGGGAGAGAGGGAGCCCTAGGGCCCCGTCCCCCCGTCGAATGGAGAAGAAGAGGAGGAGAAAGAGAGACGAAGTGGAAGAAGAGAAGAGGGAGAGGAAGAGGAAGGGAGAGAGGGGGCACGCCGTGGCGGCCTCCTCACCCGGCGAAGAAGGGAACGACGGCGGCGGCGGCGGCGGCAACGCTCGGCGATGAAGGGGAAAGAGGAAAGAGCATGGGGGAGGCGGTGCTCGCTCAGTCACCGGTAACTCACTTCTTGGGTGTCGAGATGAAGACGCCCTGCATACCGGTCCCGATAGTCTGCCAAGTAAGCCTCGCTACTCCTCACGGTCCGGTCATGCTCCAGTGAGGGCCCTCCCTGTAGTGCCTCTGCCTCAAAACGGTAGCAGGAGGCCCAGTCCTGATCACTCGCCGAAGTCCGACGGCATCCCCGATCTGACTCGTGCTCGGTTGGAATCGCCACTAGTGGCTGATGCCACCCCAACATCCTCTGTACTAGGCGAAGGAAGAGCAGCTCCCTCAGGTTTACGCAGAACAACACTGTATCTCTTCAGAACTAAGCTCGCCCCTCCCTCACCCATGGCTGAAGGGTAGTATCCTCCGTCACATAAGGAGTCCAAATCACCTACCACACAAAGAGAAAATGAATGTTTTGCTAATTGAGTACATAACAAATGCAACAAATCACACAACCCTCTTAGCCAAGACACTTACCTGGCAGGGAGGGAACTCATCCAGGGCTGTCCTGAGATCAGAAAGTCTATTGGCTACTAAGCACCAGTCCCGGACCATCTCCCATCTAGCCATAAGAGGGACTGCTTGCATCAAGGCTCGCGGGATCGTGCCGTGACCTAGAGGGAACCGAGTGTACCCCCAAATCTAAAAGCACAAGAAAGAACAAATAGTTAATAAATTAAAATTTTGAATCAACATGCCTAGAAGGGGTAGACTCGTACCTGTTAGAAGGGCATGAAACCACCCAGGTTCCCTGAACCTGGGCGCACTGGGTCCAAGTGGGCGAAGAGGTGCGCCAGCATCACTCCTCCCCACGCAAGCTGGGGTCCCTGCTCTAGATCCCGTACTAGCAAGAGATACTTCAGATTCACCTTATTCGAGGAAGTAGCAAATAGCAGCCTCCCAAAGAAATATAAGAAGAAAAGTCACAACTCCTGCTGCTTGCTCCTCCCTTGAGATCTGAGTCTCTGTCTCACTCGCCCCAAATACACATCCAAGTCCTCTAGTGGCCCACGTGTTATCCTCGCAAGCCCCATCATAGCACTGATCTTTTCGGGCGGAAGACTGGTCACTGGTCTCCTAGATCGAGCCAACTGCGGTCCGAGCAAGTCCTCCACCTCCTCTCGATAATCCTTCAGCTCTCGACCGAGCACCATGGTGATTTCTGTTTCTCAAGCTCCTCGAAATGGCCACAATGGCCTACAAATGACCCCAATGAGTCCCCAGACTCATTTTATCCCCTCCAATCACGCATGCAATCAATTTTGAAATTCAAAATTAAATTTTTAGGGCAAAAATGGCCTACCTCCGGGTCTTGCCCTCTTTTCTTCTTTTCCGGAGCAATGGCTTCTTCTTCAACACCAATGGCCTCTCCAGCTCCTCCTTCTACTTTCTCTGCTTCTTCTTGGGCCGTGGGAGCATCTTCTTCCATCGGTTGGGTCGCCGCCACCGCCATCTCCTCTTCCGCCGATGGGCTCGCCAGTGGGGAAGCCGTTTCCCGTTCCGCCCTTGCCTTTATCTTCTGGATCGCCTTTCTCTTCTTTCCCTTCTCACGCGTTATCGTGGCCGGGGGGAGTCTCACCGGAGCTCGTCGCCAGAGGGAGGAGGTTGAAAGGGGTTTTGGAGGGGTTTTGGTGAGTATGGTATGTTTTGAACGAATGAGGGAAAGTTAGGGCCCGTTTGTTATTTTTTAGCAACCTAGAAACTTTAACGATTTGTCGAGCATCCGTTATGTTGGGAATAACGCATGGAACTTGGTCCGCCATGTAACTAGGTCATCAATTATTAAAATTTTTAATCAGTGGTCTTTCACGGATTCCATCCAGCCTGTTATGATATGTGGCACACCTATCTGAGTCCGTTAAATGGTTGGCTTGTGTTTTCCTTGGTTGAAAGATTATGCCTTGATTAATGATTATTGTGATTATTTGTGGCTAACCCCTTTTTGAGCAAGCCAGATTATGGATGCCATCCTGAAATCATCTGCTCGCCCGCTCAGGTAAGTCAGGTATTGTATCTCATCCCTTTATCCCTTAAAATGCATTACTATATGTTAGCTACGTTATATTATCCCGAGAACTGGCGGGTCATTCATATGCCCCAGGATCTGATGTTCCCCTCAAACAAAAATGATGATGACAGTAAGGGCCCTGAAGATTACAGCTTCTCTGGCACTTCCCCAACTCTTCTGGTGGCAAATCATATACCATTGGAAAGGTCATCCAGAGGGATTTTCAAGGGCAGTGGTTTCATCTTCATCCGAGCTCGAGACTGTCCGCGAGATCAATTCTCCCCCGACTGCTTGCGGATCTCCTCATGCAACTCTTTTATGTGTTGGGCAAATGACTCAGCATTGATAGACACTCTAGCATGTGTAGGTAAGGGTATGAGGTCTGTAGGCTTCCTGGGCTTGTACCCATACACGGCTTCAAAGGGGCTCATCCCTATTGACCTATTCACAGAGTTGAGGTCTGAGCCTCGATCAGCTGAACATCTATTGGCTTGAGCCCTATTCGGCTAGAACATCTGACATTTGTCAGCTTTGAGCCCTGATCGGCAGAACATCTATCGACTTGAGCCCCGATCGGCTAGAATATCTGACTTCTATCAGTTTGAGCCCTGATTGGCTAAAACATCTGACATCTGTCGGCTTGAGCCCCGATTGGCTGAACATCTGACATCTGTCGATTTTAAGACCCGATTGGCTGAACATCTGACATCTGTCGGCTTGAGCCCCGATCGGTTGAGACATCTGTCAGTTTGAGCCCTGATCGACTGAACATCTGACATCTGTCAATTTTAAGCCCCCGATTGCCTGAATCATCTGACATCTATCAATTTTAGGCCCCGATTGGCTGAAAATTTGACATCTGTCGACTTTAAGCCCCGATTGGCTGAACATTTGACATCTGACGATTTTAAGCCCCGATTGGCTGAACATCTGACATCTGTCAGTTTGTACCCCGATCGGTTGAGACATCTATTGGTTTGAGCCCTCATCGGCTGCACATCTGACATCTATCAATTTTAAGCCCCCGATTGGCTTAACATTTGACATTTGTCAGGCGGAACATCTGACATCAGTTGGCTTGAGCCACGATCGGCTGAGACATCTGTTGGTTTGAGCCCTGATCGACTGAACATCTGACATCTGTCGATTTTAAGCCCCGATTGGTTGAACATTTGACATCTATCGGCTATAAGCCCCGATTAGCTGAACATTTGACATCTGTTAGTTTTAAGCCCCGATTGGCTGAACATCTTTGTATATCATTGATTCTATTGACTCTCTTTGGAAATCTTTGAACATCCGTTGGCTAAAATATCGATGGTGGAACATCTGTCAGCCTAGACGCTGATGGTTAGATATTTAACTTGTCTTAGCTGGCATGTCGGTGAGCATCTATCATCTCGAACGCTGATGGTTAGACATCTCTGGCACTCTAGAGGGGTAATTCTTAAGATTCTTCGCTCTGATAATGGAATAGAATATATGCCTAAGGAATTTGAAGAATGTATGCAATAATGGCATCATCCACCGAACAACTTGTGTTGGCACTCCAGCTCAGAATGGAGTAGCAGAAAGGAAGAATGGACATCTGCTGGAGGTGACAAGGTGTTTGATGTTCTCTATGAATATCCCTAAGTTCTTGTGGAATGAAGCGGTACTGACTGCAGCTTATCTGATTAACCGTATGTCACTTCGTATCCTGGACTATATGACACCTGTTGAATGCCTACGGGGAATTAATTCCTTCATAGTTCCTCCCAGAGTATTTGCATGTGTCTATTTTGTTCGGGATCATGGGCTATCTAGTGGCAAACTTGATCCTCGAGCACTTAAGTTTGTGTTTGTGGGCTACTCGCCCTCCCAAAAAGGATATAAGTGTTGGTGCCCGTCTGAGTGGAAGATGTTCATCAGCATGGATGTTACAGTTAGTGATTCAGAATCATTTTCTGTGCCCTCTGAATCCTCTTCCTCTTCCACCACGCCTGGTGGTGGTCGAGAGGGGGAGAGGGAGATGCCTGCTGGTAGTATTGTTGGGCCTCGTTCTGTTTCTGCTAGTAATATTGTTGCACCTCTGTCTGTTCCTCTTGCTACTCCTAGTGACGCCGTTACTATCCCTAGTGTTTCAGATGACTACTATGATTGAGAGAGTTGATAATTAGGGGGAGTCTATCTCATTTCCGCCACCGATGTCTCCTGATCAGGGGGAGAGTTTGCCTCAGTCAGTTGCTTCAACTTCATCATCTCCTTCCTTCGCTCGAGGGATTGTTATGCATTCTCCAGATCCCAAGTTTTCTTCTCCTGTCTCGACGGCTTCACCCTCGTCTTCCACATCCTCCTTCAGGACGAACGGTAATTCATCTCTATCTCCCAATCCCTTTACCTCAGATAATGATGACCTGCATATTCCCATTGCTTTACGTAAGCCTACTCGTCATGTCGGTATTCCTGCTCGTCTTAAGGGTGGAGTGGGGTACAAGCATATGACATTGCTGATTTTGTGTCCTATGAGTCTCTTTCCCCATCCTATCAGAGTTTTATAACATCTTTGTCCACTATTTCTATACCTGTGAATTAGAAGATTGCCGATCTGGAAGCTTCTTCTCAGAGAAAATAGATCAAACAAGGTCTCCAAAGAGTCACACGGTGAAGAAATTGGAGTTCAAGAAGTTCATGACTCTCTGTCTAGCAAATGGTCTATCGCACGACCACATACGGATGAAAACGGTCATGGGAGGAACGTAAGACTTCCCCAAATGGTCTAAGGAGGACCGCAAGGCTTTAGGAGCAGAAATGAGGCAAAACGGGCACTGTTTTGGGGACTAGCGGTCTAGGGAAGACCATTTTTATCACCTAGCGATCTTCCCAGGACCGCTAGGCTGATGGGGAACATTTTCTGGGTAGGCTTCACGTCACTTTGGAAATTAGCCAATATCTTAAAAATGGTGTAGAACTAGTGAAAGTGTTAGAAGAAGAAATTGTAGGTAACAAAAAAGATGAACAACTTTTATGAAGAGAGCAAGACAAGAAGATGAGCAGAAGAGGGAGAAAATGGGGTGAGAATAGAGAAAAATATTGGGTTCACAGATGAACAACACAACATTCTAGAAAAATGTGAATAACTTGGAATTGGTGGAGAATTCGGTAATGGTGTAGAAGAAGAAATGTAGAGCTTGAAAAAATGAACAACTTTGGTGAAGGGCACATAATGAATAGAGGAATAGAAAGGGATGAAAAAGGGCTGCGTTCAGGACTACACAGTGAAAGGGGCCGAATGCTTTATGGAAGTCAACCTAAATGGACCGTAAGTTGACTTGGAAGGTCGGAAGCTGATAAAATAAGCCCCAAGGCTGTAAGAAATCATAATCTCTAAAGTCCAAAGGTGAGGGAACAATGAAATGGGCTCGAAATCTATCCAAGGAAGGCTCCAAAGTAAGGGGCAATTTGAGACATCAAAAATGATGAATAAGAGAAATAGCGCGACTTGTGGGCTAAAAATGGGTGTCAACACCCATGTGCCCAGTCATATTGCGGAGGAGGAAAAGGTAAAGTTGCTTATTTCTAATACTACCCCTACCTTCCGTAGCATTTTGGCAATGAATGATATCACCAACATGCACCAATTATATAGCCGGGTGAGATTTATCCAAACTCAATTCAAGAACTCTCCCATCCACTCTCTCTTTAAGACCTAAAAGTCCAAATATAATAGAAAACCTTAGGGGCCCGTCACCGAAGGAGTCCAAACTAATGAGCAAGTGCAAGTCATTGCTTTCCGCTTTCCTAACCAATCCGCTCCACCCCGCTTTCCACAAACTCCACAATGCAACCCTCAGTTCCCTACTCCCCAGAATGCTCAACCCGTTTTCCCCGCTCCACAAAATGCCCAGCCTATTTCCCCACTATGTAAAATGCTTTCCCCGCTCCCCAACAGCCGCAACAACCCCCACAATACCATAATGTCCCTCCACTTAATGACTGTGCATCGAAACGCCCGGCTCCAAAGAGGGCACAATATCCTCCTTTACCCGAGTCCCTCCCAGATATCTTTTCAGCTCTTATGTCCATTGGTGCAATTCAACTTCCTCCAGAGCGGCCTAACTGGAACCCGACCATTGATCAGTCGAAATATTGCATGTTCCACCAGCAGCCTGGGCACAATATTGAAGGTTGTTTCAAGTTCAGAGATCTTGTATATGATCTGCATGAAGGTCAACGTATTGATTGGGCCGAGATGCATAAGGCCATCATTGAAATCAAAGAAAAAAGAAGGCAAGCGTCGAGACAGCACGTGCAGCAGCAAGCACCGCAGCCGCAGCCACAGCCACAACAACAGCAGCCCGTTCAGGATTTGGGGATCCATCAAAACCCCATGCCGAATCATCCGCCCGCTCCACAACATCAGCCACCGGCATCGGCTCAGGTCAACCTTGTCCAACGCCCGGCCCCCGATGCCGGGTGGTCTTACGATGATGATGCTTCGGTTCAATAGCTCATGGCTCTCCACCACACCTACCGCAACCTTCCTTCGCCTCCTACGCCCGTCATCCCCCCGCCAAACCATCAAACCCCTCCATTATCCGCACCCGCCGTTCCTTTTAAACCCCTCATCCTGCCACCTGCTTCCCCCGTTGTTCCGCCTGTCCTTGCTCCCCCACAGTCGACCACCCCGCCTATCATCACCACGCCACCATCCAACCCTTCACCAGTTATTCTCCCAGCACGGCCCATCAGCGCCACCACTACTCCCATTATCTCCACTACACCTACCCCCACACTGTTTATTCACCCTGTTGGGCCCATTAAGCCTCCCACTATAAGCCCATTTGATCCCGTGCCGGCCCAGAACCTTGTCCTGCGGAGCGGGCGTTTGTTCCATCGGAACTATCCTACCACAGGTGCACCAGCACCCAATCCCCAGTCCTCACAACAGGCTGCTGATCAGGAGGAGGCAGATCCGCTGCCAGGTACTCATTATGATCTGTTACATCATCTAGACAGAATGCCCGCCAAAATTTCAGTTCTAGAATTGATTAAGCGGTCTAAGCTTTATCAAGATGCGCTGCGGGATTTTTTGCAAAAAGTCATGGTCAGTGAAGACATGGCAGTGGACAGTTTACCAACCGCCCTGGCTACAATCTCCAAGGGGCCGGCCATCACATTTTCATAGACCGAGCTAGCACCCCCCGAGGCTCGTCAGATCTCGCTATGCATTTCTGTCATTCTGAACAAAGTAAGCATAGACGCGGCATTGGTAGACATCAGGACTTCTATTAATGTCTGTCCTCTCAGCACTTTAAGGGCCTGCAATATTTCAGAAGATTCACTAAGGCCTACCCCGACTACTATCGTAGCATATGACAATTCAAGAAGGCCGTGTCACGGTGTGGTTACCATTCAGGCTGAACTTGGGCCACTCACAATGCCCATTGAATTCTATGTGCTCGATATCGACCTTATGTTCAAGACTATTCTGGGTCGACCGTGGATTGATAATCTTAATGCTGTGCCATCCACTGCTCATCAATGCCTTAAATTCCCTTTCCAAGGGAGGGTGGTCAAAGTCAAAAGTATTTCCACGGTGCAGTCTGTCAAGGCTATTTCAGAAAAGATTTTACCGACACTCTGGTCTAGTAATCGGCCCGTTATCTCAATACTAGATCTTAACTTTCTATGGGCCTATGCGCCGCGCAACCCCACTGTCACACCAGTGAATATCAAAGAGAAACCCAAGATAAGAGATTCTAAGGGTTGGAGCATTATATTGAAGCTAGGCTATCAACTGGGGAGAGGTCTCGATGCACAATTGCAGGGACGGACCAATCCGGTCCCCAGGGGCAGGAAAATGAGCAGGAGGGGCTTCGGTTACCGAGAGTCCTCATTATCAATACTGGGAGACTCGGGGCCGTTGACTTGGGACCACCGTCAGCACTTTATCAGAGGCCAAGGGATGCCCTGACCTGCCCTTGAGCATGGACATCATCTCCTTAATAGTAGAATGCATCATCACAATGCTAGAGGAGAACCCCATCTTTCGACCAAGTGCTTGTACTATGATGAAACATGGGGTAATAAGAGCTCCAAAAGTATCTTGACCAATGAGCAGTGTAACCTTAACAATTTTAACCTTAGCCCTTAATGGCATCAACCCTTGACATTTTTCCTTAGTGAGCACCGGTGGAGACTTGGTGTTCTCAAAGATGCTCGGTACAAGAACACGAATCGACATTCGGCAAATAAAGTCTTGAATTTTGAATGGCAAAGCCGTGACCGAATTCTTTTTGCCCTGCTCTTGAGAGTCATCCTTGGCATATATATCTATGGTGGTACACTCACTCCGAGGGGTGATAGAGGAAAGTGAGATGGAAGTGGTAGGCTTAATGAGTGATGAAGGTTTAATGGAAGGCATTGTTGGTGATAGGTAGAAGAGTAGATCTAGAAGGGAGTGTTAAATAGATCGACTCTCTAAAACTAGCTCAATTTGGTTAACTCAAAAGACACACAGGACCCTATTCAGAAATATGATCAAATGTGGAAACTATCCTTGAGCAGTAGTGCAGCAAGATCACTAGAGATGTCCTTGGAATGTGTTCCTTCGGTGTACAACACTACGCAAGAATAAGCGTGTGTGGAGCAGAAAGATATCGCATGCAGTAAGTAGATAAGTTTGTAACCTGTGAGTGGAGGAAGAAGAGAAGTTATCAAGCACACAAGATCAAACCACTATGCACAATTTTTAGGTGGTTCGGTTGCAGACCCACAACCTACGTCCACCCCTCACTAGATCAGTGAGGCTTCACTACTTGCAAGTAACACACGGACATACACACAAGCGGAATCAGACCATAAAAAACCACTGACAAATAGCTTGAACTGAGGAACAGCCTCCTCAAATTGCTGACTTACAGCCTGCAACAAAGACACAGCCTGTGACGACCCAGAACCCAGATACAAGGTAAACTCGATACCACTTGGATTCTGAGAGGCCTTCTAGGAGCGGGAAAGCTCGAAAGCAACAAAAAGGAGTGTGCAAGTGCATTGAACTTCTAGATAAAGCAGTAAACAATTCTATATTATGATCAGGATTGCTACCGCCTGAGGGTGAAGTGGACATCACAGTCAAGCACCGAAGGCTAATGCCCAGCTCACTCAAAAGTGACTCCGGTCTCACAGTTTATGAGGTCCAAGGCTTCGACCAGGACACTCCTCCAGAAGAAGAAGATTAGCGCGAGCCCATCACCGAATTCAAGAAGGGATGGCTCCCCTCTGACTGGGCTCAAGGGGTCTGGCTACTTCTCCAGGCAACATCATATGAGTTGGTTGACGACTCCCTGTACCGACTCATCCACAAGAAGGACAAGTCCATTCTCTTGAGATGTGTCTCCCCAGCCGAGGCTCGAGCTATCATGCGCGAGGTTCATTCGGGGCTATGCGGTGCCCATCAAGCTAGAGATAGGATGAAGCACAACATCAAACTGAAGGGCTTTTATTGACCTACCATGTACGCGGACTGCGTCCAGTATGCTCGTACATGCCATCAGTGCCAAGCCTTCGACCCAGTGTCCAGAAGGCCTCCTAATCCACTGCGTTCCACTGCCCCTACCTGGCCATTCACCGAATGGGGTATGGACATCGCGGGGCCTTTTTCGCCGTCTTCCAAAGGCCACAAGTACATTTTGGCCGCCACTGGCTACTCCTCTCGTTGGGTGGAAGCCCTTCCTCCACGGGAAGTCACTGGCGAGGTTGTTACCAGGTTCGTCCGACACAACATCATCTACCATTTCAGTACACCCAGTCGCAAAGTCTCTTACAACGAGATGCCATTCAAGAACAAGGCCATATACCAATTGGCGGACAAGTTCTACATCGACTGGAGAACCTCTTTAGTCTACAACCCACATGCCAATGGCCTGGCTGAAGCCTTCAACAAAACTCTCTGCAAGCTCTTGGCTAAGATCATTTGCCACCGAAAATGTGATTGGGGTGAAAAGGTCTCCGAGGCATTTTGGGCCTACCGAACGGTCTACAAAACTCCCACGGGATGCTAGCCGTTCTCCCTCATCTACGGGACGGAAGCCGTCATCCCTTTCGAAATCTAGCTAGCATCCTACCGCGTAGTGGTACACACCGGCTTGTCCGGCCCTGATGAAAATGAATACTAGAGAAGGCTAGAAGAGCTTGCCGATCTAGAAGGCAAATGGCTCGAAGCCTACAAACACCTACAGATATATCAGGCAGGCTGAAGAAGCCAATTTGCCTTCCTCAGGGACGGGTGAGCTCGCCTGATCTTTCTATTCTATCTCCTTCCCGCATCAGAATCCTCCTCCAATACCTCAGCTTCATTCCCCGGTCGCCACCTGTTTTGGTTGATCCTTCAATATTTCGGTCTCCCCTTCTCCATAAACATTCGAGTGAATTCTTGATCATTGATTGTCCGTGTGGGCGCTGCCCGCTAGTTGATCTCACTTCTAGGTGGTCCCCTGATGACCCCGCCAATCTCTCCAGCATGTGGTTCCGATCCACTGACCCATTCTTCAGTGTCATCTTCTACTCTCTCTATCCTAAAGCACTTCCTCCTCCTCCTTCATCTCCTTCATCTTGCTGTATGATCTCCACCGAGCTCTAAAAAAATGCCAATTTTAAAATGGAGATCTCGGTGGAAGATTATGCTATCTTTGGTCCATCAGCTTCCCAGGGGCACGAGACCCCTGCTTCTCCCCTCCCAATAGATTTGCTTTCCTCTAGGTTAAATGTAGGGTCTGTCGAGTCTAGGGAAGTAGGGTCTAGGCCTAGAGAAGTAGGTTCTTGTTCCAAGTCGTCCACCCCATCCAAGCTAGGGCCATGCTTGCTTGCGCATCATTCCAGATCTGTTCCTAACAGGTTCTTGCGAGACTTAGCTCAGTGATGTCATGCTCTTTTGATGTGTCTAGAATTTATCTCCACAGCGATCGTGATTGAGGAAGATGAAGAAGAATCAGATGGGGTGTGGAGCGATGACGGATTAGGAGTCTATGAAGTCATAGATGAAAAGGACCTGGTCGATTCTGAGGACAGCGATGTAGATGACACCGCTGACTTATATGCACAAGGTTTAAAGAGGTTCGATGAGCCATCATCAGCGGTGGATGAACCTACGAAGGAAATTAACTTAGGAACTGAAGAAGATCCCAGGTCTATCATCGTTACCGCTAACCTCCCTTCGAGAGTAGAAGATGATCTGATCCAAGTCTTAAGGGAGTATAGCGATTCTTTCGCTTGGTCTTATGAGGTCATGTCGGGTCTTGACCCCTCCTTGGTAGAACATCGTCTAGTACTTAAACCAGGGGCAACACCCGTCAAGCAGAAGTCAAGAAGGTTTCACCCCCACATGGCCTTAAAAATCACTCATGTGTATTTGATACTTATTCCCCTGACCCTTTCCTTTTGATGTTGTCAAAGGGGGAGAACTTTTGTGAGTCATAATCATAGTTATCGTCTATCATAGTCATAGTTATCGTCTATCTATTGCCTACTCATTTAGATTGAATGTTGCATATGACTCATAGTGTTGCCATCATCAAAAAGGGGGAGATTGTTGTGTCTCTGTATTTTCATGATAGCAAACACTATGAGTCAATATGTGTTTGATGCATGATGCACTATGATTCAATATGTGTCTGTTGCATGACCATGGACTTTGTTCCATTACACAACACTCTGCACATAAGGTCAATGCATCCTCATAAAGTCAACTCTGTGAACATAGAGTCAATCCATCTGCATAAATCTTGTGTGCATGGCATTTCATTGAACATGTTGTGTTGACCATAATCAAGGTCCATGTTGTGCACATATGCCTTGTGCTACACAAGGTCCGTGCAATAATCAAAGTCCATGCATATCACGCTTCACATGCATATAGGTCTGTGCATTCAAGTTCGTGCACATATGCTTGGGAGATGGAAGTCCATGCATGTAGGCCATCCAGCATACAGAAGGTTCGTGCATGAAGAAGGACCATGCAGAGTTTGCTTCATACATGCTAGCTGTCATAAGGTCCGTGCATCATTCGCTTGATGCATTGTCGTCTTGTGTCAAATAAGGTCTGTGCATATGTTGCATCATGCACACACGAAGTCCATGCATTCCAAGGTCCGTGCATATTTTGGATGAGTCTTTGTATATGCCAGGTCTGAGCACATCTCCAAGTCCGTGCATGTTTTAGTCTGGTTGGAAAATCATAAGTATGTGTAATATTGAAGTCCGTGCATGTTTTAGCTCACTCTCTTCTGACTCAATGCATATTTCTCCTCTGAACATCTTTGAGTCCGTGCATGTTTCGCCAACGCATTCTAAGTCCGTGCAATCCAAGGTCCGTGCATATTTCTGTGGAACTGCATACATAGTCCATGCATTGCTTAGACCCATTGCACATAAAGTCCGTGCATGCTTTAGTTTTTGTTAAGAACTAAGGTCCGTGCATATTTCTTTGTTAGAAGGAAAATAATGTCCGTGCATGTGTTGACAACAAAAGTCCTTGCACGTTTTGCCATGATTTTGAGGGTTGTTCAAAAATAGAACTTGCGAAGTGTTGTTGCGTTCCACGTCTGAGGGATGGGTGTTCCTTGCATCGTAGATAGCCGATACGCCCATTTTTCAAGTGTCTCGAGCACTTGGTAGGGTCCTTCCCAGTTGGGGGCTAGCTTGCCCACCACCTCTAGTGGTCGAGAGGCTTCGATTTTTCTAGGGATGAAGTCTCCCGATTGGAAGTGTCTGTCTCAGACTCTGGCATTGTAGTATCGAATGAGGCGCCGTTGGTATTCCGTTGCTCGGATACTGGCTATCTCTCGGACTTCATCTGCTAGGTAGAGGTTCTCGAGTAATTTCTATTCGTTGACCTCAGATGAAAAGCAGATGACTCAGAGAGAGGGTTCGCCAATTTCTAACAGAATTACGGCCTCAGTGTCGTATACCAGATGAAAAGGACTTTCACCGATTGCCATTCTGGGAGTCATTCTGTGCGACCATAGTACGCTTGGCAATTCCTCATACCAGCTTCCCTTGGCCTCACCGAGCCTAGTTTTGATGCCTTTTAATATGGTTTTATTGGCATTTTCAACCAGCCCGTTAGCTTGAGGGTGGGCGACGGAAGTGAAGTGGTTGTGAATGCCTAGGTCGGCGCATCGATCTCTAAAATAAGGAGAATCGAATTGTCGACCGTTATCGCTTACAATCACTCGAGGGATGCCATAGCGACAAATGATTGACTTCCAGACGAAACTCCATACGACTGTCTCGGTGATCCTAGCTGTGGCTTCAGCCTCGATCTACTTGGTGAAGTAATCGATGGCGACGATGATGAACTTTTTCTGGGCCTGAGCCACAGGGAATGGCCTGAGGATGTCGATCCCCCACCGAGCAAATGGGTAAGGCTCGGTCAGGGTGACAAGTTCTGACGCTGGTTGGTGGACCAGGTGGTCGAAGCACTGGCACTGGTCACATTTCTATACGTACGCTGAACAATCGCACTGGAGAGTAGGCCACCAATACCCTTGCCAAAGCAAGATCTCGGCGAGCGATCTTCCTCCCTGGTGCGCGCCACACATTCCTTCATGTACCTCTTGAACTGCTCGAGCGGCTTCGTCAGTACTGATATGTCCTATTGTGTACCCCAATTCTATGATCTTGAATGGGGGGGATGTCAACAGACACCCACGGGTCATGGGCAAACCACGAGATCAAGCCAAGACAAGCAGAAACCAGAGCGGTGGACAACGACTACACTCTGGGTAGAGCGAACTAACACTCAACCGCTAGGTGAACCTGGCAGTCAAGGAAAGTCGCTGCAAGACCAGAGACAAAGACACTGGCAGTTTTAGATTTAGCCGTTAAGGAACTGTCGCAGTCAAGAAAAACACCACATCCAGTCACCTAAACCGATCGATCCAGAAGCTACCGACACACAGATACCGCCCAAGAACACAAACCTAAGACAGACCAACTCACGAACAGACATAGAACGGAACAACGGCCATCACGGCCACAACAGGACTGTAACGCACCCCTATAGGGGTGTTACCTGCTCTGACGTGCCCAGGGTGGGGCGTCAGGGCAACCAGACCTACAACTATGACTCGAATGATGTAACGCACCAACCAAGGTGCGTTACACCACCTGACGCACCGGGACAGGGGCGTCAGGGCCAACAGGCCTAAAAGCCTAACACGAACCATGTAACGCACCAGGCTTGGGGTGTTACACAACGAGATGCACAAGGGGAGGTCCGTCAGGGCTAACTGACTGACTCGATCTTAAAGATAGACACGATCATCGAGGGACTAACAACCACAGTCCTCGAAAATCACAGTACGTAACGCACCAAGCCAGGCGCATTATAGCCCTGTGATGGTCCTTCTCTGGTCCGTCACACCCAGAATGTAACGCACCACCATAGGCGCGTTACAGTCATGTGACGGTCCAATACTGGTCCGTCACACGACCGCAACCTCAAATAACACAAAATGACCAATGGACGTAACGGTCTATCATAGGACCATTACACAGTGTGACGGCCACTGGAACAACCGCTACACAACTGCGACGAGCAAAATAGGGGAACGATAGTATCGGCCCGTTCCACGCCCCATTCACGCCGAAGCTTAGGGGAATCAAAGCCACACGATGATACAACACTCCTGGGGTCGAAAAATGACACATGCACGCATTAAAACGCGAGATCGGGGCGATTCCGACGAATCATCCCTGAATGAGTCACCGGGGTTCCCGGACTCCTACCGGCCCCAAATGACAACCGATCGACACGAAACTTATGGGAATGGGATCTAGAGGTATTTGATCATTTGTGGTTCCCGAGCTTCGTAGTCTCCGTTGATCTAACTGGCGACTAGCTGAGAGTCAGTGTAGATTCTGACTTGTTCTGCCCCCAAGCGTCTCGCCATCCTGGCCCCTAAAATAAGGGCCTCGTACTCGGATGCGTTGTTGGACGTCAGGAAATTGAACTTCAGAGCCTATTGTAGCTTCACTCCTTCTGGGGACCAGAGGAAAATGTCGACATCGCTATCGGTCAAGTTTGAGGATCCATCCACGAACAGGTCCCAAGAGGGGTCGGCTGTTAGCTAGCATTGCTTCTCGGGTGGGAAAACATTCTCCGCAATGAAATATGCGAGAGCCTGCCCCTTGATGGCTGTGCGGGGCCGATAAGAGATGCCGTAGGCCCCGATCAATATTGCCCATTTGACGAGATGGGCAGAAGCTTCAGGATGGGCTAGAATCTTCTTCAAGGGTTCCCTAGTTAGCACCATAATAGTATGTCCTTGGAAATAAGGCCGAAGGCGCTCGGCCGAGGTTACTAATGCTAGCACGAGTTTCTCAGTTGCGGGGTATCTTCTTTCGCCCTCAAGGAGCACCTTACTGACATAATACACGGGCCTCTGTACTCCTTGGTCATCTCGAACCAGGACTGAGCTTACTGTAGAGGGAGTCGCCAAGAGATAGAGATACAATGTCTCTCCAGGCATAGGCTTTGACAACACCGAGAGCGAGGCCAAAAATTCTTTTAGCTTGGTAAATGCCCTCTGGCACTCACTATCCCAAGCGAACGTAGCAGAAGTCAATTTGGGCCCTCTCAACAATTTGAAGAAAGGGAGCCATCGTCGGACGTCGCAGCTGGAGCATCTTCTTCCTCGCCGGCCACGGCGAGGAGCTCCTCCACTTCTACCTCCTCGTCACCGGCGAGGTCCACAACCTCGGGCGCCATGACCCTTAATCATTTGTAGGGGTCGACCATGGCTTCAGTTTGGGCAGGATTAGGGCTTCGTGGGGTTTGAACGGAGGAAGAGGGAAGAAGAAGATGGAAGGAGAGAAAACTACCAGAATGAATGGAAGGAGGGGAGAGAAAATTAGGGTCTTTTGTTTCGAAACGTTTAAAATTGAATAGCGCCCCTTAAAGTGGCGTGGTTTGTTGGTGTTATTCCCTCATGTTAATCTTTCTATTATTACCCAGTTCCCTGTTCGAACGTGACACTGCATCGTTGTTTCTACTTTTCATATTTTCAATAATTGACGCCTTGGCCCAGGGCGTTATTTTGGAATTGACGCCCCTCCAGTAAGTCCTCAATCTCTTAAATAGCGCCCTTCGAGGGGGCATTGTTTTACCTTTCTATTGATGGTGTGATGTTTGTAGTAAATCAGCAACTTACTCAGGGTCGACTGCGTCCGTATACCTCAAAGCAAAGTCCGTGCATATGCAAGGTCCATGCAGGGTCCGTGCATATGGCAAGGTCCGTTCCTGTGGGGTGTTGGATTGACGCCATTCATGGTGGCGCTAATTAAATGACGCCTTAGAAGATGGTGTTAATTAGTGAACTTATTTACTAAATGGTGTCTTGAGAGGGGTGGTTACTTACAGAATTGGCGCCCACATTAGGTGTCTTCAATTTGTAAAATGACACCTTGACAGAAGGCGCTATTTAGTTTTGGTCTTTTTCTAAGGCCTATTCGTATAAATGTATAAGCAGTTTTAAGTATATGGGTTGGGTCCTGACTATTTTTAATTCATTTAAGATTTTTATTCCTACAGTTATTAGGGTTGCTACACCCCCCCCCCACTTAAAAGAATTTGGTCCTCAAATTCAATCGCATATAAATGTAGAGAGTGTAGGGTACAGACCACTTAGAATAAGACTGAAAATCACTTTCTCATAGACTCCTCGGTCTCCCATGTGGCTTCATGTTCCAAGCATTTACTCCATTGCACCTTGACCGTGGGAATAGTTTTATTCCTTAGCATTCGTACTTCGCGATCAAGGATCTTCATGGGCTTTTGTTCATATGTGAGATCCTTCTGCATTACCAGGTCTCCATGATCAATGAAATGTGACAGATCGTGCACATACTTCTTCAGCATGGATATGTGGAATACATTATGGACTTCAGACAATTGAGGAGGTAGAGCGACGTGGTAAGCAACCTCGCCAACTCTTCCCAGTATCTCGAAAGGTCCGATAAATCTCGGTGTAAGCTTGCCCTTAACACCAAATCTCCTTACTCCACGTCCAGGTGATATCTTAAGAAACACATAATATCCGACTTGGAACTCGAGATCTCTTCTTCTTGTAATTGAGGAATATTGAATAAACAAGCATGATTAGGAGCAAGGGCAGTGAGCTCACCTGGCCGGTTTGAAGAAACCAACCCCGATTCAGAGACGTGGGCGAGTGGGGAAGTGTGGGTTACCCGCACGCTACGCCGATGAAGCTTCACCATGTGATCAACAATTACATGCACTACACCCCACACAAGAGGGTTGGACTAGGGGTAGGGAATTAAAATTTACATATAAACACTACCTCCCGTAGGGAGGGGCTTTAAGCCGGCCAGGTGGGGAGGGGATGCCGAAGTTGGCTAAAACCCATAGTTCTGTCCACTCAGGCTTGGCTGGACAGGGGGTCGCTATTGACGCCACCATGGACCCGTCTGACTTCAGGAGAGGGTGAGACCAGCACCAAAACGTCCTAGGTTGGCCCAAGAAGACTCCAGAATTTTTGAGGGAGGACTAGACATCGTCGAAGGCCAGGGAAGGCTCTGGAGCTGGACCACTTCATTCTGGCTCAGACTGGTCCCAGAGCACTAGAGCAGGAAGATGAAGTCACCACGAACACTCCTAAAGTCTGAACGATGCGGGACCAGAACTGCTGTGTCCGTGGACAAGTCCTCCTTGAGCTGGGACTAGCGGGGCTGTCGTCAGAGGTCAGAGTAGAACTCCAGACCCAGAATGGTGAGGGGGGTCAGATCTGACTTTGGGAAGACTGACCTGCGCGTCTCGGGGAGAAAAATTGGAACTCTATTATCCGGACTCCAAATGGTGCTCTGCTTACTACGTTGGATAGAGGACTGGTTGTATCTCGTCCTAGTCAATTGGCGCACCAAGGGGAACAAGGGTTAGGCCGCAGGAGCTTCTTCACTGGGGCTTTGATCTCTGCCTGGATGCCTGAAGCGCAAACTGACAAGAATGATCCTCTTGGACAGCTCCAAACTCGGATTGAGGTGGGATCACCTCGCCTACGAAGATGACTTGAAGGGCTTTCCATCAATATAAGATATGACTCCTGGAGATGCTCGGTGAGGATGTGGAAGCCTCTACAATGAGCAGTAAGTTTGCTGCCTGCGACCTGGATAGGGTATGGTGGTGGAAGGGGATGATAGTGGGGAGATGGGGAGAGGGAAATGGAGTGGGAAGTGGCTGGGGCGTCTCCTGGTTGTTCAGAAGATCGGGGCAGTCACTCTCCATATGACTGGGTCTGTGACAATGAAAATAGGTAAGCTTGTCAGTAGTATTGAATTTGCCAGATTTGGAGTTAAAATTCTTACCAGATGACTGTGACCTTCTCTTTCTAAACGTCTTGCCCTTGGATCTCAGGAATTGTTGGAACCTACGAGTTAGCATGGCTTGTTGCTCTGAGTCAAGATCAGAGAAACTGTCACATTCCTCTCTGCTTTCACTATCACTACTCTGGGACACTTTAAGAGCAATGTTTTTGCCCTTCTTGTGGTTTTCTTCAACATTTATTTTCAAATTTAATTCATACGTCATTAGGGATCCAATCAACTCTGTGACTGTCATTTTTGACAAATCCCTAGATTCCTCTATGACTGTGGCCTTAGTGTGCCACGTTGGAGTCAATGACCTGAGAATTTTCCTAACGAGATTCACTTCTGGGATCTGTTTTCCTAGACCCTTGAGGCTGTTCGTGATCAACGACAGTCTAGCATACATCTCAGTAATTGTCTCCTCAGAATTCATCTTAAACAATTCATACTCAGAAGTTAACATGTTTACCTTTGTAGCCTTGACCTGGGATGTACCTTCATACATAAGCATAAGTTCATCCCACATTTTCTTTACTATCTTGCAACCTGATATCCTAGCAAACTCCTTTGGATGGACTGCGCACTGCATTATATTTAGTGCCATCAGTTCACAGTGGAAAGCCTGATGTGTTCCTTTGTCCATGTCTTCTTGTCCTCTGGAAGCTCGAGCGGTCTTGAGGTGATCACTCTCCAATGTTCGTGACTCTACGCTCTTAAGAACACTTCCATCCTATTTTTCCAGTAAAGAAAATTGACACCATCAAAGAAAGGAGGACGGTTAATTGAATGTCCCTCAGCAATGAAGTTGCGAGGAGTGTTAGTTCCAGGTCTACCCTGGTCGTTAGACCACATATTGTGTAACCTGCTTTGATACCAATTGATAGAAATACCAGAAAGTGATCTAGAAGGGGGGGGGGATGAATAGATCACCCCAAATTAAAATCAAATCGAAGGAACACAGTCGATGAACTCAGAGAGACAATGCAGAATGCTTAAAGGACAGCTGAGCACAATCTCAATGTTGTATCTAAGATTCTTATCCGATATCCGATTAAATTATCTGTCAGATATTTTATTCGGATAATTATCTGACCAAACGAATACGAATTCGAATTCGAATCGAATTTTAAACGGATAATTGCCAGATCTATTGTCTTGAGTATGCCCGGAGGTGCCCTCAATGTCAGAAGTTCTCCAACTTGCACCACCAACCAGCTACACACCATGATGGAGCCTCGCTAATTTGCTCGGCGGGGGATAGATATACTGGGTCCCTTCCCCGAGGCTCAAGGGAGGAAAAGGTTCCTCATGGTCACCATTGACTACTTCACCAAATGGGTCGAGGTAGAACCATTAGGAAAAATCATGAGCGAAGTAACTTGGAAGTTTGTGCTACGGAGCATCATCTGTCAGTTCGGGATCCTGCAGCTTCTTACAAACAATAATAGCAGACAGTTCACAAATGTTGCCTTCCAGGAGAAGTGCTCGAAACTAGGGATCTGAAACCACTATACCTCGGTGGAACACACCTAGGCCAATGGGTTGGTGGACAACGCCAACAGGACGCTCCTGCATGGCATCAAGACCCGATTAGAACAAGCAGGCAACTCATGGATAGACTCCATCCTGACCATTCTGTGGGTGCATCGGACTACCGCCAGAGCTGCCATGGGCGAAACACCCTTCCACCGTATGTACGGAATAGAGACGGTGATTCCAGTAGAGATATCTAACCCCTCGCTGCGAGTGGGACATTTTGATGAGGCTAGAAACAACCAAGCAATGCGAGAAAACTTGGACCTGCTCGAGGAAGACAGAGCGCGCGCCCAAGTAAGACTCGTGGCTTATCAACAGAAATTGGCCCAGTACTACAATACTCGCGTAAAAGAGTGGCACTTCCTCCCTGGAGACCTAGTGCTATGGTGAGCAAGCGTGGCAGACCCTAGGGATGCCATGGGAAAGCTGGCACCTAGTTAGGAAGGCCCATACCAAGTTGCTGAAGCACTCGGCAAAGGGGCATGCAGGCTGACGATGCTGGAGGGGCGTGAGGTACCCAGGATGTGGAATTCTGTAAATCTTAGAAAAATTTTTCAATAAAGCTCCTCTCCAACAGTCCAGTGAAGCGTCACCAATCGTATTCGACAAAGTTAGCCTATGGGCTCCCTAGAGGCAAGCACCGCTCTGTTGGGGAGTAGCCCTGTTCTGAGCTATGGTTTGTAGAACGACCGGTGAAGGAGTACCCTCGGGGTTGGAACCTTCCCGTGATGGCTCATCTTGTTCCCCCGGTTGCTCGGGCACTACAACATCCTCAGTCTTTTCATTTAGCTGTTTCTTTAGCAGTTCTATCTCTTGCTAGTACCTTTGCAGTGTCGTCAGGATGGTAGAGTCCATTGTTGTTTTATTGTTGATGCCCTCGAGTGTGTTACCCAAAGGAGCTTCAATTGAAGGAGGTAGAGATGCTCCTTCTTGCTCAAACGTCACTACTCTGGCGGTGACAGTAGTGATGTTTTCTTTAGCAAGCTGCTTACCCTTTGTGGTTTGTAGTAGCTCAGCCTCATTTTTACCCCGTCTTGTCACCGGGTCTTTTCTTCCAGCAATCTCGGCCGACTCTTCTTGTTCATTTGGTAGGGGACCAAGCGTACTCATCACCCCTGTCATATTGCAAGTAAGAATTTGCATCCTTCTTTTATGCGTTTTGATTCCATTTCGAGCCTAATCGATAGAGGTCAGCCTTCCGAATGTTACAATTCTTTTAATTCTTTTATGCTGCGGGGGAATTTCAAAGTTTTCAACCCCGGCATGCTTCTCATCTCCATCTGAACCGATGGGTGATGATTCATCTTTTTCTTCTTCTTCGGCCTTGATGACACGAAGTAATCTTTGTCAGCCCACGATGAGATTCCCGAGGCTATGGAAGTATTCCCGGACCATCTTTGTCATGTCTTCTTGACTGCAGTCTGGAGAAATGGCAGGAGCCCGCACCTGGACTCGAGCCAATGGCATGCATGGAAGCTGTATTAGTTTAGCATCTCGAATGAAGTTTCTTGAATATTTGACAATCTCAGCCTGCCTTGCACAGGCCCTGACGGCGGGTGGAGGGGTTGCAATCATGATTTCCTCCACATGCATAGCCTTTTTGCCCCCTCTCTTGGGAACATCAATAGAATCTTTGAAGCCTTGTGAGGCTGATGCAGGGCCCCAGACCCTCTTGAGAACCCAAATTTACTTAAACTTTGGCAAGTTCGGAGTTGGCCTCCCTTGTCTATTGTCATCAAAATTCACCTTCCGGCTAGCCAGCACTTGAAAGGTGTTGTGAGTGGGCACAGTCGTTCATGATAATAAATTGATAATTCGTCTTGTATTTTGTAGAGCTAGATTGCTAGTAATGGCCGCTGAACGCGTACAATGGCGGGAGAAGCAAAGGACAGTTCAGGGTCTGACCCAGGCTCTACAACTGGTAGCTGATGGTGGAGTAAAGTGTGGAGCCGGAGAATTACATCGTGAGTTTCGGAGCCTCAATCTCCCTAGGTTTAGTGGAACCCCTGATCCTGATATAGCGGAAGATTGGACAAAAGAGATGGAATGAATTTTCTGAGTAATGCAATGCTCGGATCAAGATAAGGTCCTTTTAGCAACATTCCAACTAGAGAAAGATGCAAGGACTTGGTGGGAATCCATGGAAGCAACCATGCCGAATGGTCAAGTAGCATGGGTAGAATTCTTAGAACACTTCAATGAAAAGTATTTCTCGGAGAGAATTCGGGAGAGAAAGGCAGGAGAATTCGCTTCACTTAAACAAAGAAGTATGTCTACGGCGGAATATGAGGCCAAGTTCTTGAGGTTGTCACGGTATGCGCCTCATTTGATCATGACAGAAAAGATGAAAGCTAGGAGATTTTTAAATGGATTAAGACTGCAATACATACGCCAGTTGGCACCAATGGATATTCAATCATATGCCAAGATGGTTAAGAGAGCTCAATTATTGGAAGACGCTATGGAATTATCCGATAAGGTTATGGCGAGAATGGAGAATCAGAAAGTAGGTAATGGCAACAAGAGGCCCAATGAGAGAAACGATGCTCCGAACGGCAAGAAGCCTAAGGAAGTAAAGTGTAAGCATTGTGGGAATGATGGTCACAAATCTGAAAAGTGTCGTTGGAGGAACGGAGCTTGCTTTCATTGTGGAGCATAAGGTAGCTGACTGCCCCCTTCCTAAGGACCAACCTCAGCAGGTAAAGGATCATGAGGAAGCACGACATGGAGGATAATTACAAGTAATAAGATAAATCGAACCTGTTGATGATGAAGTAACTAGAGGTACCCCTTAACCTTGGTCTAATTCTCGGGGATGATTTATTAGCATGTCTAGATGATTTAGTCTCATGAATGGAAACTAGAACTAGATACCCCACTGATGCGACACCCCGAACGCACACTTCATAGGATTCATTTTTAATTCATACTGCCTCAGTCATTTCCACTTCATTTACTCCCTATTCCATTTTGTTTTCCCCAATCTACAGATTATGTCCCTGTGCAGATCTGTGTTCTAGCAACCTTCCAATTCGTGTCTTTCACTCCCTTCCCAATTTTAGATCAACCTGAAATTTGGACTGGGACTTCTGCCCACCAAAGCCATCCTCCCCAAATTTTTCCACGAATTTGAGAGCATGTTTACCCCTCTATAAAATTTATTCTCAGATCAGATCTAATTCTGCCTCTACAGTCCAGATCTGACCCCCCTTCCACCATAAAATCATTTCCACCCTGCAAACCATCTCAAAAAATTACAATAAAAATTGTGCGTCACCCATACATCCCCCTATTACATCCATAAAATTTTCAAGTCCCAATTACACCATCTGCCCCTTAGTCAAACCATGTTTTTAGGCAAATCCCAGTCTGCCCAGTATTTCCTGAGATAGAAAACCCGCATGTTCTAGATTCCACCAAGGAGGATAAAGAGACAGGAAAATTCCTGTAACACCAGGAGGTCGTAGATCTGCAAGAGAGCTTCGCAACGGTGCTACTTTTGCATCGATCCGACGTCAGAATTGATCATAGTAATTATTTTTGCTGACTTGTGCAGTGCTAAAACAACAGAGTAGGTTCGGGGCTACCAGCTGTAGCACCGAGTAGCAGCGCGTCGGAACTGTCGAAGCTACCCAAAGCCACCCGTCAACCCGAACTTGATACTCCCGAGTCGCCATTGTAGCCCTTTACCTCCCTGCGTGGAGTGGGCAGTGAAATTACATTTATGTAATTTTTTGTTAATTATCTATACCGGGAGTACGAGTCTTGTCCGGGGTCGCCTTGCCCACGCCCGGAGGGTGGAGGTATCGTTCTCGCTCCTCCATTTTAGCTCATTTTCTTATCTCGTATATATTTCTAAATGTCGCTGCATGAGCGATTGTTAGGATATTAGCTCATTCAAATTTCATCACTGCTGCGAGCAAGTGAGTGGAACCCCTCCCGTGACTCGATCCGAGCACGTGGAAAAGTCAATACCCGTGACTTGTTACCGGTTTCTCAACTGCGTACATCCGTACACTTCCCTCGCTTAGGGACATCCGTGGGCTCGTGTCTCTTGGTCTCAGGTTCACATCAAGTTGGTGTCGGAACTTAATCGGCCGGCTCCCCCTGTGCGATAACACCAGGTCACGCCTCTGTATGTATAGCATCTTGCTTACTCCCTGAGCAATGTGATGGCCTTCAGGCCTAGGTGATATCATCGAGGTGTGCATGAGCTTCTTCTCCCATTACGGTATTCTCTCTGCATAGTCTCTGTGTGTTACCATTTTTTTTCTTTTCTCATCGATGCCGAATATGCCCTGATCCTCACCAGGGCAACATCAATGTTACCCCCCTTTCCTCGGGGTTTCTTTCCAATGGAATGGTTGTATCGAGCTCCCTCGTGTTTATCGTGGTCTCATCTCCAGAGGCACGCATGTATGTGCATATCTGGCTACCCCTGGGACTGCCCCTCTATAGTTTATCCGTTCATCAACATGAACTGGAGAGAACACGGCCGTCCCCATAACCTGGGTGTAGGGTCTTTTGGCATGATCATCTCCCTTTATATTGGTCAATGACTGTTCGAGCATTTGCCCCTTACAATTTCCATAGCTTGTATGTTGACTCGTCAACCCCGAATACTAACCTGCTAACCTTTTAGTGCTAGGCTGCTAATCCCCGTATGCTAACACGCTAACTCTAAGAATGCTAACCTACAAACTCCCTTCTACATCTAATTGATCGTAAGTATTTCTTCTACCCTTAGTGCGGGTTGCAACAAAATGTTTTATTTTCCTTGAGGATGACAGTCCATTGACCGGGGAGGGGGGGAACATTCCCCATCAATGTCCTTGTCCATAGCTCTTCTCTGAGTCACCGCAAGGTCATAAGGTCCTATCTTCCTATGACATGTACCTCTATGGGCCACTGAATGGTGAATAATAATAGGGCATATGGCCCAATACTAAATCCACTGTCCCTAGAAGGCGAAGGGTGGTGGCCACGGGTTGTGTGCCCCTCATAGGCTAGCCCTCGGGATTTCCTCCAGCCTTGGTCATCCCTCTTAGACATGTTTTGGCCCATGGAATGTTGGTGTACCTCGTAGGCTGGCCCTTGGGGTTTCCATCCATTCGGGTCTACCAGCCACCGTCTTGGCCTCCCGGTATTGAGGATCTTACCCCATTTCCATGGGTATGCATCTGCTTCTCCCCCATGACCCTCCTGGGTATGGGGTGTCACGCCCCGACCCGAAGAGGAGGAGCTCTGTGAGTTGACATTACAGAGGCTCAAGGCCCTACTCCCTCACTCTCTCCAAAACAAAAGACGTGATCATGTCCACAACCCTAGCTTCCCTCTTGCAGATCATGTTCTTCCTTTCTCTCCAAAGAGCCCACAGGGTAGCATGTAGGATGAGCCACCAAATGTGGTGATCACCCTTAAGCAGCCACCGCCTATGCCACTGCCTGATGAGAGGATGAACTCTGTCCTGAAGCAAACCATCACCTGGAAATCTGCTCAACACCTGAGTCAAAACCTCTTGGGAGAAGTGGCAACTTGCAAAGAGATGATCCAAGGACTCCTCATCCCCACACTGGACACACACGTCGGAGATGTCATCCCTGAAGTTTGCCAGCCTATCATAAGTAGGAAGCCGGCCATGTAAAATCCTCCAAACCAACACTTTGACCTTAAGTGGGCTCTTAGTGTTCCAAACATGTGGTGCCAACCCATGTCTAATACCACCATCAGAGATAAGCTCATACACTGACCTGACTAAAAAGCTTCCATCCTTTTCCCATCTCCAGCACCAACTGTCATCACAATTCGCACTCGGAATATGGTCTAAGAGGAAGAAAAGAAGCTCTTGAAACTGATTCATCTCCTCCACCCTCAGATTTCTTCTAAAAGTTGGAGCCCAAGTGCCTCCTCAAATGTGGGGCTCAAAAACCTGGGAAACTGCCGTTGTCTGTGAGGAAGCCATGGGATAGAGCTATGGGAATCTCTCTTGAAGGGAGAAGCCCCCACACCACCTATCCACCGAGAACAAAGATCTCTGTCCAATTGTCCATCTCCCAGTCGAATGCGAGTACTGACCCTCATAATATCAGCACACTATAATACGTCCCTCCAAATCGGAGACACATTACATAAGGAGGCTGGGGTCAACTCCCACTTCCTCACCCTCTGGTAATATCTGTGCCGAATGACTTACAACCATAGCCCATTTCCAACAATTAGCAACTTCCATAACCACTTGCACAAGAAAGCCATGTTGAAGTCTCTCAAGTTTCTAACCTCGTTCCTTTTGCAAATTCTTCCCCATGCTATATCATGCCACCCTTTCCTTCTCTCTCCACTACCATGCTGGAAAATTCTTGATTGGATAGAATCAAACTTTTTGAAGTCATGCAATGTAGCGACCAGGAGCGCGTTCTTTTGACTAACTTCTAGTTAGAGCGTGATGCAAAAACATGGTGGGACGCTGTGAGAGCCACATTGGGAGACAATTAGGTGACGTGGAAAGAGTTCGAGGAACTCTTCAATAGTAAGTATTTCTCGGACTGAGTACAAGAGAAGAAGTTAGCAGAATTTACTGCTTTGAAGCAAAGGAACTTATGAATCATGGAATACGAGGCACAGTTCTCTAGATTGGCCCGCTATGCGACACATTTGGTATCTACCAAAAAGATGAAGGCTAAGCGATTTCTCAATGGTTTGAAGCCGTAGTACATCAACCAGTTGGCACCTATGGAGATCCATACTTATGCCGAAATGGTAAGAAAGGCTCAAGTTCTTGATGACACCATGCAAATGACGGAAAGGATCTGAGGAAGGAATTCTAAGATGGAACAGACCACTAGTTTTGGGAATTTCAAACCTGGTAATGGCAAGAAGAGGCCCAACGGTGGGTCTACTTCATGGAAAGATAAGAAGCTAGAGAATGAAGATAAGAAGTCTGGCTCAGTTGCACCATCCAAGGCCCTTTGCAAGTACTGTGACCATCCGGGCCACAAGATGGAAGAGTGCTGGCGAAAGCTAGGTGCTTGTTTGTGTTGCGGCAATAGGGACCACCGTATCCCTGAGTGTCCTCTCTTGTCTGATCAAGCCACATCGAGGAAGCCACAAGGAGGCCAGAGGCGACAGGGCAAGCTGTAAGCCATGCAAGAAATCGAGGCAGAAGCCACTGAGGAGGGTGGACTGGTAGAAGGTACACTAGTTATTTTTGATAAGCTAGCTTTTTTTCTATTTGATAGTGGAGCAATGCATTCCTTTATTTCTCAGAGTTTTGCTAATTCTCTATCTACCAAACATTTATTGATGAGCTCTCAACTAGAAATTTCAACCCCTGTTGGTACTGGTTCAGCTATTAGGCACTATTATAGCTCAAGTAAGATTTTGGTCAATGGACTTAGTATGCTAGCCGATTTGGTCTGCATAAAGATGAGGGATTATGATGTGATCCTAGGAGCAGATTGGTTAGCTAGATATGAGGCTAGTGTTCACTGTAAATCTGGCACCGTGTCATTCTCGGGTAACCCCAACTTGGTGCTTTGTAGTACATGCGACAGTGCTTTCTTGCTTGTTTATACTCCACCACTCGTGTTTTGGAGTCTGTGTCTAGTGAGCCTCCACTAGTCATAGCCTGACGGCACATTACGGCATGTCTGCCCACCTGGGAGTGGTGGCGTGGTAGTTCTCGAGATACTATTTTTAAGCTAGTTCCGTGGGCCCCAATCCAACAGTAGCGTCCTATAGAGGGGAATACTAGCTAGAGGCCTGGCTTAGGCGAGAGCCAGTGTGTACACATGTGGTCAGGGGCGTTAGGACTTACGCCAATGGGCGTGACCCTGACTAGTCACATGTTACTATAGTTCTTGTTGTGGTTCAGCATGGACCTCAGTCTCCATCATTCCGGGCATCCGTAGAGAGGTACTTGAGGTGCAGTGTAAGACGTCAGTGGATGCAGCTGGCTATTCTTCTAGTGAGGAGGTGCTTTCATCACGTAACGCGTGACTCTCATGTTTCTCAAAGTCTGTGTCCCCTTCTGAACCAGCCTGTTCTTGGTTCAATCCCAGATCAACTTCCCCTGCAGAGTTGGTCTGTGGTTGGCCTTATCCGGGACCAGCTTGGTGTGGCATACACGATGCTCTAGTCGTGTATACGGTTGTGTTTAGGGTAGCATGCATGGCGATCTAGTCGTGTGAGCTGTAGAGTCTATCTTGTCTATCAAGGCCTTTTTTCTAGGCTTGTGTGTCTGGTCTCGTAGGCCTTTGTCTTAGGCCTCGTACTTGTCAATAGATTGGTAACTCCTGACCTTTCGAGTTCGGAGCTAGCCTTTTGTCGTTGCTTGGAGTAGCTTAGGGGCCGACGTCCTCTCGACAACCGTGTTTTGTCGGTACAGCTTCTTCCCTCTTCCCTTACTTGTTCCCTACCCCTGCTTCCTCTTCTTTACAGCTTTCTTGTGTAGCTTTTCTTGCTTTACTGCTACTTGCTATTTTAGCCTGTTACTACATTATTTTTCGATGGGGATCCGCCTGACCCCTACTGAGCCAGTGACATGAGGCTCACCCCTACTTTTCCTGTGGGTGGCATCATCTACATCTGTGGTTCCTGGTGTGGTGTGTTCGTAGTTGCCAGCAGTACCTACGTCGGGCTTCCCCCGACCTCAGTGTACTTCTTTCTTTTCTAGATGAATAATAAAGTATATAGATGCTTTGGTTCTAGTGCATTTAATTTTTCACTTCCAAAGCAAGCCCGTAGTATATGGTTGACAACATCAGGCTTTCATATACTCAATTTTGGGGGAAGTGGGGGAACAAATATCAAATGTCAAACACCAATGAAGATCTCCATCATCCATTTCTGTGGCTACTTCAAAATATCAACTGCCCAATTTGCTGGATGAATTTGTCATCCTTTTCTGTGGCCGAGGAAATTAGTGGATTCTGAATTATCATCAACAACTAAAGAAACTACAAGGTAGATAAGTTGTTCTTTGAGTTCCATTTCATTACAGAGGAAATCAAAGTGCCAACCTAAACAGTGACAGACTCATAATACACGAAGGTTCAGAGTTTAAAAAGTAAAAAGATTCATTAATTATCATCAACTAAAGAGACATCTGTGCAGACAGCAGACAAAGTTGCATTGCTGAGTTCCATGTTATTACAGGGGAATTCAAATTGCCATCTTAAATAGTTATGTACACACTACTGGATGCTTTCCAAAAAAAATGTGCACATTACTGGATGAACCAGACAAAAGCCAGCGAGACAAGTTGAAGGCAGAGTTTGACGAGATCCTCACCAAAGAGAAAATCTATTGGAAGCAGAGAGCCAGGGAAAAATGGATCAAGGAGAGAGATTGGAACACAATATTTCCAGAAAATTGCATCAGGAAGAGGACAGTTGAACTACATCAAATGCATCAGAGAGGGAAACCAGTTGCTCACCACACCTGAAGACATCAGAAGACATGCTAGTCAATACTACTCCTGCCTCTTCTTGGAAGAAGAGCCAGTTAGACCGTCCATTGCAGAGGACCTTCTCCCTTGTCTATCAGCAAAAGAGAGCTAAGACCTTTCCCACCCTTTTGAGGAAGAGGAGGTGGAGAAGGCCATTTTCTCTCTAGCAAGTGGCAAGGCACCAGTACCGGATGACTTCCCTACGGCCTTTTATCACAAATGCTGGAACATCATAAAAGTCGATCTTCTCCAAACTCTGTGGAATTCCAGGGAGGGAGTGCTCATTTGAGAGGAATCAACAAAACTCTGCTAGTCCTCATCCCTAAGAAGCAAGGTGCTGATTGTTTCAAGGATTATAGGCCCATTAGCTTGCTCAATGGGACCTATAAAATAATCACAAAGCTGCTGACAGCCAGACTAGACAATATTATGAGCAAGGTTGTTAATGGGTACTAGGGAGCCTTCATCAAAGGGCGAGCTGTCCAACAGAATTTCTTGGTGGCACACGAATGTCAGCCTACTATCAGGGCACAAAGAAAGAGAGGGTTCAAGTTTGACTTTGAATAAGCATATGACCGGGTTAGCTGGACATGGCTACTAGAAGTGCTGAGCAGGATGGGGTTTGATGAAAGGTGGATAGGATGGATCAGTGCATGCATCCATACTGCTACCTTTGCAGTCCTCATTAATGGGGAATCCTCACCCTACTTTCATAGTGGTAGAGGACTCGGGCAAGGTGACTCCATGTCCCCTCTTCTGTTAGTTCTAGTGACGCAGAATCTAAACAATATGTGGATGAGAGGTGAGGCTCATGGTTTAATAAGGGGGGTCCAGGTTGCTTCTTAGGGCCCTTGCTTATCGCACCTACAGTATGCTGATGACACAATATTATTAGTGGTAGAAGGGGAGGGGAAGCTCTATAACATTAGAATGATGCTGGAACTGCTACAAGAGGTTAGTGGTCTCAAAATCAATCTCAACAAGAGTTAGGTGATCCATGTGAATCTCGAGCGGAGAGCCATAAGGATAGCTGCACCTATTCTAGGCTGCCAGGTTGCCCAATTTCCAATTACCTACTTGGGTCTTCCTCTGATTCACAAGGCACGGTGTCGGGATTGGCAACCCGTGGTGCAGAGATTTGAATCCAAGCTCACAGTGTGGAAGGCAAAGCTACTGTCCTATGGAGGTAGGCTGCATCTGTGCAAATCTGTATTCGAAAGCCTCCTTAATTACTTCCTTTCTACTTTCTTGATCCCTCTCTCAATAACAAGGAAGTTGCAATCCATTCAAGCAAGGTTCTTTCATCAAGGGGCAGAGGATGACAAGATATTGCATGGGGAAGAGCACATGTAAGAGCAAAGGGGTGGGTGATTGGACTTAGAAAACATCAGGGATTTCAACATGGCCTTGTCGAGTAAATGGCTCTGGGAAGTGTGGCACTAAGGAAGAAGGGCTATGGAATACAATTATCAGACAGAAATACAATAGCAAAATCAAGTTCTGGAATTTATCAACTTCACCTCAGCGACACATATCTCATGTCTGGAAGGGCACACTTTGGAGCACGGACATTATTAGGGCAAGAGCTAGAGTAAGGCTAGGGGATGGACAACAATGCTTATTTTGGAAAGACAGGTGGTGTACAGACCGCCCTCTTGAGGAGCTCTTTCCTACTCTATATATAATCACAGTGTAGCCTTTGGCAGCAGTGAGCCAGTTGTTTGATAGGCGCTCATCAGGGGGCTTCTGGAGCATAGCTTTCAGAAGGCACCTATGTGATGTGGAGATTGCCCAGCTTGAAAATATGCCTCAAGTTCTCCAGCAGCATAAGCCACTAAGCCAGACGACAGCAACACAGATGAGTGGATATGGAGAAGGGAAAAGGAGGGGCGCTTCTCAGTCAGATCGGCGTACCAAGTGATTGCTGACAGTGGGTTGAGACATCCATTGCACAGGCAAGTATGGAAGCCTAGAAACCCTCTTAAAGTGAAGGTTTTCATGTGGAGGATCTCGCATGGAAGGCTGCCTACATGTGACAGACTTGCTACCTTCCTAGATGGTATCCAGACACAATGTTGCCTGTGGGGGACAGAGGAGAAGAATATAGACCATATCTTCATGGGTTGTCACTTTGCCCTGGAAGTGTGGTGGCATATACTATCCAAAGTCCATTGTGTTTGGCGGCCCAGGTAGACAGTGGAGCAGCTCTTGAGGGATTGGAACAAACGTTGGCCACTCAAGGGTGACCGGCAACTTTGGTGGCTTGTCCTACATTCTAACTCTATGGGCCCTCTGGTGTGAAAGGAACAAAAGGATTTTCAAGAAAAAGGCCACCATTCTTGAGAGGGTAGGGGATTTTGTTATTAATAGGGTGAGAGAGTGCACGGCTCTTCCACATAATGCAACTGGCATAACTCTACTCTCTTAGCTCATTTGGGGGACTAGGGTTGGTGTGTCCCTCTTCCTTTTTTGTACAGGGTGTCAAGGCATGTTTTGAGAGATCATAGCATATACTTGTAAATCCCTCTTTTCATATTTTATTAATACATAGTTGCACTACCCACTTTCAAAAAAAGAGTCATGATTTTGATGAATGGATAAATGAAAATTAAAATTTTGCCAAGAGTATTTCCTTCTTCTTCCTCCCCTCCTCTCTAGGGTGTGACGCCCTCTATCGCTCCCTCCCTCTTCCTCTCTCTCTTGGGTGCGATGCCCTAGCCCCTTCTCTTGTAGGTTCTTGCTACTCCATTTGCTGGGAGGCAACCACCCCAACCAACCCTTCCTCAAGTTAGGAGCCATGGATCAAAGGTTTGCTGCAAGCATGGAGGAGATAGCCCTTGCTGCCCTGTGGCCCTTTCTGGTTGTCGGTCAACAGAACTAGACCAGGAAGATCAGGTTGGAACCCCTTTCTCCCGTCCTCAAATCCCATTGACTTCTTCATAGCTTTTCTTTCTCCTCCTATCCCCCACGTTCCTGAAAATCCCATGCCCTAACTCGTCTAGTAGCAAAAGTTGCCTTTGTATGTCTTTTCTTTGCGTAGATTGCCTCTATGCAGATCTACAGAAAACCAGAACCTTGAAGACCAAGTTGGTACACCTTCTTCCCGTCCTCAAACCCCCTCCATTCCTTCTGCAATATTCTTCCTCTACATGCCATCCATAGTTCCTCAAAATACCACGCCAAAATTCATTCTGTGCACAAAGTTGCCTTCATAGTTAGTTTGGCTGCCCAGACTACCCCGGTGCAGTCCTACCAAGATAGTGCCCAAACCCCTCAAAAGGGACAAACCCAAAAACATATACAAATGCCCTGAAATTTTGAGCACTGCCTAGCCATGTCAAAACCTTCCCCAAGAATTTTCTTTCAATTTTTTGAGCCCCCTTTCCTTGCTTATCCCATCCACCTTCACAGCCCTCAGTTCCGACTACACTGAACTGCAGAACTGAGCATCACATGTTTTCACTTCCCACACCCAAAACCACCATTGCCCGCCACCCCGCCACTACTACCCAATCATCCCACGACCATCATCTTTCCACCAGAGAAACCCCACCCCATTTGCCACCTGGAAGCCCTGGTTCTGTTGTGTGGGGGAGAAATGTTGTGTCCCCTGGGCACAAGTATATAAATGCTGTCTTGTTTTGATGATAGTAACTAATTCATGATAGCAACTGATGATAGCATTTGAAGATAGCAACTGATTGATGCCTTGTTTCTGCTTATAGCAACGGTATATAACGGATTAGGACCACCCCGTTACGTACCATAATAGACTGGGCAAACATCGCTATACTCAACAGAACTCATAAAAAAATCCACAATCAACAGGGACTATAACGCACCCGGGCAAGCGCGCTATAGGACTATAACGCATGGGGGTAGGGGCGTTAAAGTCAACAGGCACACAACACGACCAACAAGGGCTATAACGCACCATAACAGGCGCGTTAAAGACACCCGAACTCGGAAATCTACAGGAAACCCACAGTTTTGATGCATGATATAATGCACCCATACCGGGGCGTTAAAGAACTATAACGGACCTACTATGCACCGCTATACGAACTGCCTTACTAGGTCAATGGTCAACTAACCAGTCAACGATAAAATAACAGACCTAGAGGAGTCCGCCACAAGGGGAATAACGCACCTATACAGGCGCACCAAATGACTATAACGCACCGGGGCAGGCGCGTTATGTCGTCTGGGTTTCAAGATTCTAGAGTTCGAAATTGAACCCCCTCCTGATCGGCCGAAATCGATGGGGGACGTGGGAAAATGTGTTTCTAAACTACCCTACCATGCCATAACAACATTCAATACCTAAACATGCCGCTAGAATTAAAAGACGATACCCATGGAGACGATTTCAAGCATTGTGGACTAAAAATAGACTAAACGGGAACATGCACAAAAAATAAGAAAAAGGGCATCGGGCCACGGTGCATGTAGTACCGGCGGTGTCCTAACGAGGCAAGGAGTCCATCCCCCTACCTGGATTATGACGAAAACAACGATTCGATGTCGATCCGACGAGAGGGCGACGTGACACCTCCCGGCCCGACTCAGCTCCACGCTCCACGGATCGAGAGAAGATGGGCGTCAACGCGATCCTCATGACGTGACCAATCCAATGATATCTCCCTCGCTTCGATCAGCAGCCGTCTGGACCATAAATCGAGAGAGGAGCAAATTTTGAGAAATTAGCCCAAAAATTCATAAAATAAAGTTTTACATGAAAAATCATGAAAATGGCGGCGGATGGCGACGCGTGTGGCATCAACGGGTTCCTGGCGAAACGAGGAATCCGTTCCCCTACCTCTTGCACGGCGAAGACCGCGAATCGGTGCAGATCGAGCGATGGGGGCCACGTCAGAGAGCCCACCGTCCGCGTGAGTCCGTTACCTTCGTTATATGCTTGCTGAACTAGGTCCAAGGCTCGTTTCACATCACTAGTCCTCCTCTCGCCAGAGGGCCTCGAGCTACAGTATGCCCTATGGTTCAACTTCCCAACCATGAACAACATAGCCGAATACGAAGCACTCCTCTCGGGGCTACGTATGGCGAAGCACCTGGGGCGACCAGTGTGTGAGCATATAGCGATTCCATGCTCATCGTTAATCAGGTGAAAGGGGAATTTGAAGCACGCGAGCCCACTATGATCAAGTATCTAGAGCAAGCCCGGGCCGCAGCAAGGAAGTTCTCCCACTTCAAGGTGGTTCATATCCCACGGGAGGAGAACGCCCGAGCAGATGCTTTGTCGTGCCTAGCATCAGCCAGTGCGGTCTCCAACTCGAGATCCATCCTGATAGAGGAGTTGTCGACGCCGAGCATAGATGAGCCAGCACTCCAGGTAAACGCCATTGACTATGAGACCTCCTGGATGGATCCCCTTTTGGACTTCCTTCTTCGAAAGCAACGCCCAAGCGACCGTGCCGAAGCTCGACATACGCGAGTGAGAGCGGCTCATTTCACAGTGGTAAACGATAGACTGTATCATCATTCCCTGACAGCGCCGCTACTAAAGTGCTTGTTCCCCACGGAGGCTAGCCAGGCCATTCAGGAGATCCACGAAGGACTTTGTGGAAGCCACAAAGGGGGGCGAGCAATCGCGAGGACGCTGATCCACCAAGGGTACTGGTGGCCCACACTGCAGCAAGACTGCCTCGACTACGTTCGAAGATGCCCCTAGTGCCAAAAGTTTTCTCACCAGCACCACGAACTGGCCACGCCGCTCCACACACTAATGGAACCTTGTCCGTTTGCTCACTGGGGGGTTGACATATTAGGCCCCTTCCTTGAGGCTCAAGGGAGGAAGAAATTCCTTATAGTCGCCATCGATTATTTCACCAAATGGGTCGAGGCTAAGCCATTGGGGAAGATCACGAGTGACGCGGTTTGGAAGTTTGTGCTGCGGAGTGTCATCTGTCGCTTTGGAATCCACAGGGTTCTCACAACTGATAATGGCAGGCAGTTCGCGAGCACCACCTTACAAGAGAAGTGATAGGAGCTGGGAATTTGTAGTCAAAAATACAAAGAATATAAGAGACCTTATTCTTTAGTCAAGATACAAAACTGTCAAAGTGCAAGAACTGCTCTCGCGAAGCCATCATGCAGACACACAAGAAAATAAGGCCGTGGAGACACGATCTCACCCCCAGCTTCTCGTGGCAGTAACAGACGACCTTTCCCCAACCTGCTTGTTCTGAGGAAGTGGCCCGACAGAGGAAGTCATCTATGTCCGAGAAGAGGGACGAGCTCCACACCTAGCATCCCTTTCAATCCATAGAAGCGGACCAGCTAGGGATACCGGTGACAGAGAGGCTTGCACCAGGAATGAAGACTGGTTGATCCATCCACCCCTGGCTGATGGGGGACAATGGAGCAACGAGGCCCACCCATTACAGAAGCTGACCCAGCGCACTGGCCATGCCTGCAAATTGGAAAGCAAAGCCGATTGTCTTGCCTACCGACATCTTCGGGCAGAGAAGCACTCCCCGTGGCTCAGGAGAATACGTCATCACATACCTACAAGCACGAAGGAAAGCGGTCACGGTCACGCGACAAGAAGACGACAAGAGGGATGGTACTCAAAAGTAAAGGGGGTGAGTACAAGGGCATCCTTCGTCCCCTTAAGGACAGAACCTGTCCGACTCGAGAAGCAGAACTCCCCTGTCAGCATACAAGCGTTTGACCTTCTCCAACACCTCTCACCAGCCATCCAAGTACTCATTCCGGTATTCCTCAGAAATGGGACCATTCACTCCCGGTTCCAGCCACGCCCGCCAAGGAGTCGGTGGAGGTGCCCTCCGGAGGATTAGGGGTCGACGAGGGACCTGCAAAGCGTCATAGTCTGATGAGGTACCGGACTCCCCTGATGACATCCCGCAGAAGGACTCCCTCCTCAAAACTCACCACTTTAGAGATGGTCATGGGGTCATCCCGAGAGTCACTATTTATAAGGAGAAGCGAAATTCTCAGAAGAATAAGGACTCCTACCACCTCAAGTAAATCCACAGAAATCGAAGCGACGGATCTCAAAAGTCACATCTTTTCAGAGCCACCCTCAATGACACCGCTCTGTATCCCCATAGAATCTCAAAGCCATTCAGAAGGAAGGAAAGTATGTGAGATTTACAAAATGAAGGAAAGGTGTCTATTCCCAAGATGAAAGTCTGTGGGCTCCTAAGGAGGGGAAATGTTAGCCACGTCGGTGGAAATAACTGCCCTGTTCAGTCCCCACGACTGGAAGTGGTCCGGGGATGGTCTTCTCGACAGGCGGTACGACCCAAGGTACGACAACCTTGCCTGTGTCTGGAGTGGGAACAGGTGCTGGCTCCCCCGCAAAGGCTGAAAGAAGAAGCCCGTATAAAGGCCTTATCCCCTAAGGCAAAAAGGTGTTAAGTGGCACCGCTAGCCGGAGAATCTAACCTGTAGGCTAGCTCGGCTCGGCCTGAGCGGCCACGAGCGTGGCCGCGAACTTCTCAGCCTCTTCCCTCTTCCGCTCTAACTCTTGCCGGTTGACTACTTCAACAGAGATTACCATTGGCTTCACGCACGACCTCGTACCCGGCTCCTCTACGGCCATTGCAGCCTCACCCGTGTCGGGGATCGACACATGTGCTGGCTCCTTCGCAGCAACTGAAGGGAGAGCATATGTAAGGGCCCAGTCCTGGGAAACGAACAGATATTAAAAAGCACCGGTGCCCCAGGAACCTTACCTGCGGGATGGCTCAGTTCAGTCCGGGTCGCGGCGAATTCTGCGAAAGAAGGAACTGAAGGCGGAGGGGAAGCTGAAGTAGTCCGAAGAGCCTCCACCCTCCTTCGCTCGACCTCCTTCCGCCCGGCTACCTTGGCGGCGGCCAATGCCTTCTCCACGGGTGACCCCGTCTGAGATCCGTCGGTGGCCTTGGGCGGGGGAGTTGGGGTGGATGGCGGCTCCGACCCGACCCAGGCCTCACCTGCGTCGGGGGTCGGCGAGGGAATTGGCTCCTCCCTAGCCGATGAATAAAAAGTACCCAGGTGTAAGCAACCCGTTCCGAGACAGAAACAAATTCCAGGGGATGTCGATGGGTTAGGAGTACAATCGACAGGTAGGTCCAGCTCGACTCGGGCAGCCTCGAATTTCTCAAAGGACAGGATGGGTGGTGCCGCGAACATGTCAGCTAAAGCTACGGTGGCCTCCGCCTTCCTCCTCTCGGCCTCCCATCTCCCGGCAGCTTTGGCGGCGGCTAGCCTCTCCTTCACGGGCGACTTTGCCCGGGATTTCGCCTTGGCCTTCGGAGGAGGAATCAGAGTGGGAGCCGATCTTGTCAGACCACTACGGATCCGCGAGGGCATGGGCCTTATAGTCGGGGAGGCGCTTCCTCCCGCACAGGGGACTGGCGTCGTTCCTCCAACCGGTTCCTTGATTCTATGCAAGGCACAGGTTAGATTTCCTCTTCTTCTCGAAAAGCGGAGGCCACTACCCCTAGCAGTCTCTGACGACCCATAGGGGTGCTACCCGGGCCTCTAAGGTAGTTTCTTATGGCTTGCTCAATCCCTTCCCACTCCTGGTTGGGGAGAGTAGTCGGTGGTTGCGTGTCGGTGGTGACAGTAGGATAGGTGTAAGTTGTGATTGCCGGGCTGTCAGCATGGTGACGACGCCTGTGACGTTGGCGATGGGCATTTTTGGACAGCACTGGCACAGCAGCTGCTGGTTGGTGGGTCGTGGGCATCTCCTTGACCCTTTCATCTCTTCGCCCCTTTCTGTGGCTGGTGTAGTTGGGCCCCGCCTGGGCAGGTGTTGTGGGTTGGGCTTCCTTGGGAAACCAAACTTACTTCAGCTTTGCCGACTTGTGAGCCAGTGTGTGTTTCGGTGCTGTGGCCGGAATGGCGAGCGCCATCTTTTCTTTCATCGTCTCTAGTCCTTGGAAGGAGTTGCAGACTGGAATGGTTAGCGCGATACGGTCCGGGATTACTTCAGACCTCTGTCCATTCAGATGGACTCAGATGGTTCTGACTGTCATGGACTTGCTAGAGCAAGAGATTTGGTGCCCTATGGCAGCGCCAGCATAGTTCCTTCGGAGCCTCCTCCGATGGGATGCCGACCCCTGGTGCGATGGTCTAGCAGTCTGGTGCACATGGTGCACGTTGCAGCCCAACGTCCTTGGCGGGACGCTATTGTTGTTCTCAACCACAGCTCAGCCGGTGGCAGCTTCAGTGACTCCCTGGGTGGGAGTGTTGGGCTCAGGCTCGTCAGATGCCTCCACGTCCAGGATGTTAACGAAGGCTACCCCAAGAAGTTAGGGAAGCCCACGATCGGAGGGAAGCTCTTGAAGCAGAGTGGGATGGCAAGATAGCCTTCTTGGATGTGGCTCTCCACGACTTGTGGGCCAAAGGAGACCACCATTCTCAAAGTTGAAATGTGATTTTCCTACATTTGCAAAGTGAAACAATCAGCATTACAAGAAGGGGCGCAAATAAAATATAAAAGCTACATGACATGACTCAAAGAAATGTAAGATCACGATGACACATGATGACGATCCATCCGGACTTCGAAAAATGTGGAGGGAGTAAATGATGTCCCCATCATGGGTGAACGAGAGAGAGAGGGAGAGAGGGAGGTTGTCGGTGTGGAGAGGAGCTCGCCGGTGTGAAGGGGCTCACGGTTGGAGGAGAGAAGAAGAGGGAAAGAGAGATCACAAGAGATGTTCGTGCACGGGAGAGGGTGGCGGTCGCGGTTAGAGAGAGAGAGAGGGATGGGTGGCCGCCGACGAGGGTGTGCGACGGTAGGGGAGGGAGGTGGTTGGAGGGGATGTTCACAGTGGTGAGGGGGCTCGACGGAGAGGACTGTCGGTGGCTGTAGAGGTGTGTGGGCGGAGGGGAAGTGACCGATGTGGCTGTGGGCTGGGTTGGAGAGGGGAGGAAGAGTGAGAGAGGGAGCAAGGGGGGTGGCCCATGCAGTGGGGGGTCTCGCCGGAGGTGGCTGGTTGGGTGGAGCGGTCAGCAGAGGGGGAGACGGTGAGGCCGACAGGGGGTGTGGGTGTTGGCTAGAGAGGGGTGCAGGGTGCCGGCCGTCGACTGTGGGTCTACGAGGGAGGTTTACAACGATGGGTGGTGACCGGAGGGAAGGTGTACGTGGGGAGGGGGTAGAGAGAGAGAGAGGCATGCGTCCGGTGGAGAAAGAGAGAGAGAGATGGAGGGTGACGACGTGGGTGGCTATGGGAGCAGTTGCGGCTAAGGAGGGTGGCGGTGGGAGGCAACGGCGGTGTGCAGTGGTGGCCGGAGGGGCACTAATAGAGGGTGAAAGAGGGACAACGACGGTGGGGGTCGCAGAGGGTACACCGATGGGGGCAGCACCGAGGGATGGCAGTGGCGGGGTGCATGTGGCTGGAGGGGGGGCGCGCTGGTGTGGGATGTGAGAGGGAGAGAGCGGCGGTTGGCAGGCGGTGGTCGGAGGAGGTTGTGTGAGGGAGAGGTTGGTGGAGTTGGTGCGGCCGGATGTGCTGGCAGTGAGATGTGGGGATGGTGAGGGAGGCCGGCTGTGGGGGCATGGGTCTTCTCGCGCACGCGGCAGTGAAGAGAGGGAGATGAGACAGAAAGAGACACGGGGGGGGGGGACCTTGACTTCTTGGAGAGCATCTTGACCTTTTAACCCATTTGTCCCCCATGTGCCCAATTGACTAGTCAATCTTCTAAATGCCACCTAGGATAGTTGACCAGCCCCACATGGGACCCTAGGGCATAGGTGGACTAATAGGGAAGAGGGCGGGGGCCCCTACTGGACTTACTGGTGTTTTACACAAAAATCTAAAGACTTCTAAGGACTGGCACTTTGGCTACTAAAGCCTTATATTTGCACACCCAATTAAATAAGGACGTAAATACAAACCAAAGTACATAAAGGCAAAATAAAATACTAGTGTCCCACACATTAAAACTCAATACTCTGGCAGGGATCTCATGTTGTCGCCCAACCATAGAGAGGCCGAAGTCACTCAAGTCATGCTGCGTGTCTGATATCGACGACTGGCTCTCGTGTCCTCACCACATTTTTTTGACGTCCACACCTGGCGGTTGGTTTCTCTTCGCTGTCGTGACTCCGGAGACGGCTTCACGACAGTGTGTTGTTCGTTCGGAGAGTTTGGATTGCCCGTCCTCTCCACAGTTTCTTCAGTTGAATTTACTTGTTGATGCTGAACTGGTCAGGATACGCGGACGTGTAATTTTACACGTCCACAGGCGGTCAGGTCGATTGCCTTCCAGGTGGATGAGGGCGGTCAGACCTTTGGCCTTCTAGTGTGGTAGGTGGCCAACCCAGTGGCCTTCTAGGAATTGAGGGCAGCCAGCAAAATGTCCGTTTAAAGGGGCTGGGCGGCCAATAGTCTGGTCGCCTTGGGTTCTCGATGGACAGTACCCTGGCCGCCTAGAGAACAATGTAGAGAATGTATACAATGCTTCAAGAAATTCACCTCGGGACTCACACCCCCGAACCCCCGACCTTACGTGTAGGGGGGCGTTGCCGCCCTGCAACTCCCCGCCAACTTATCACGAAGTTGGATCTGCGAAGGGGCAAGGTGGAGCCTACCTAAACTAGGATAAGACTCCACACACCCAATCAACCAAGAAAAAGTGTCACTTCTATGATGGCTGGACATGGTCTGCGAGATGTTTGAAATTAGGCATCTATAGTAGCAATAGTGGCTCGAGTGGGGGATATCTTTTGTCGATAGGGGCCATTTAATGCGGCTGTCCTGGAAGCATGTGCTGTATCTATTTGTGACGTCGAGCACAATGAGAGCTGTGCTCACGCGAGGAGAGGCAGAAGTCATGAAGTCTGTATATTACGTCAGTCGGGCGCTGCAAGGACCGAAACTCCAGTACTCAAGGACTAAAAAGTTCACTTTAGCACTCATTACGGCTGCTCGCAAGTTGCGACCATACTTCTTGTCGCATCTGATCGTCGTCCTCACCGACCAGCCGCTGCGGAAAGTCCTCCAGAACCCTGATGCCTCAGGAAGGCTGATCCAATGGGCTATCGAGTTGGGAGAGTTCGACGTCAAGTTTTGCCCAAGGATCGCGATCAAGGCTCAGGCCCTCGCCGACTTTGTGGCCGAATGTACCATACCTGCCAAGGATCCGCCCGAGCAGTCTTTAGGGCCCACCTGAGAACTATATGTCGATGGATCGTCCTGTGCTGCGGGTAGCGGAGCAGGGTTAGTCTTACTCTCACCAGAAGGGTTAGAAGTCCAGTACGCCTTACGGTTCAACTTCCCTACCACGAACAATGTCACCAAATACGAAGCCCTCCTCTTGGGGCTACGCATAGCGATGCACTTGGGGGCGACCAACGTGCGAGCGTACAGTGACTCAATGCTCATTGCCAACTAGGTCAGAGGAGAGTTTGAGGCTTGTGACCCCTCCATGGTCAAGTACCTAGAGAAGGTGAAGGCTATGGAAAGTGAATTCAGCCACTTCGAGGTGGTACACATCCCACGAGAGGAGAATGTCCGAGCAGACGCACTATCTCGCCTGGCGTCTGCCACCACGGCCTCCAACTCAAGATCAATCCTGGTGGAAGAGTTGTCAGCACTGAGCATAGATGAACCAGTACCCCAGGTAAATGCCATCGACTATGGTGAGGACACCCGAGGTAGAGATCGGCATGATGCGGCAGAGCGTCACTACAAGACACATAGCGCTACTCGGGACTTGCAGACATCTTTATGGCATGGAGATGGCATGGAGAGCTAGCCAGGAGCATGGACACCTTTATTCTCTTCATTATGGACCTTTTGTAGGCCAATGTGAGGCCAATTTGATGGTATTCGGGTCATATTAGTGTTTAATAGGCAAATAGGAGGTTATTGGGCCTTATTTAACTAGGCCCAAGAAGGGCATGGGCTGCCCCCCATTGTGTGGTTTGATCCTTTTCTTCTATCCCCATTCTGTGCAAGCACACACGTAGATTAAATTGGTTAAATCTCTTGTGTTAGATCTAGCATAATTTATCATTCTCACATTAGATCTCAGGTACATTAAAAGGTGGATTCGAATTGACAAGGTAAACATTGTCAGGAAGATAACATCTTGTGCGAGTAGAATCTTCAGATTTTCACCTCTGCCACCGTACCCAAGATCGGTTGTGTGTGGTAGATTTTGTTAGATCTGATAAATTTCCATATAGATCTAAAATTCATTGTGGCTATTTCTTACATTCGTGTAAATTGGCTAAGACTTTGTTAAAGTTTGTAATCACCCAATTCACCCCCCCTCTTCGGTGTCATTGATCACGGGACTTCAATTGGTATCAGAGCTAAGGCTCTTAATTTCACAGATCTAATGGTCTAGAGAAAGATCCAGATCAATGGCCAACAAGGGGATGATACCTGAGGGTCATGCCATCAACCGTCCTCTATTTTTTGATGGTTCGAACTACTCCTACTGGAAAAATAGAATGCATGTTTTTCTAAGGGCTCAGGAGTACGAGGTCTAGACGGTTGTGGACAAGGGTCCTTATGAACTCTTTGAAGATGAGGATAAATGGTCAATCGAAGAAATTAAGAAATCCATAGTTAATTTCAATGCTATGAACATTATGCAACGTGCTATACATCCTAACGAGTTTTCTCGTGTATCCATGTGCAGTTCAGCAAAGGAGTTGTGGGACAAGTTGCGGCTCATATATGAGGGAACCTCAGAGGTCAAGGAGACCAAGGCCAAACTACTTGTCAGGGACTATGAGCTTTTCAAAATGAAATCTGAAGAAACCATCTCAGAGATGTTCGCAAGGTTAGCTGAGATCACAAATGGTCTCAAAAGTCTTGGGAAGGAGTACACAAACTCTGATCTTGTGAGGAAGGTACTAAGATAACTTCCACCAACATGGCACACTAAGGCCACTATTGTTGAAGACTCAAAAAATTTATGCACACTCTCTCTGGATGAGCTCATAGGGTCACTCATGACCTATGAGATAAACATGAAAAGAATAGCCGAGGAAGAAATGAAGAAGAAGAAAGGGGTGGGATTAAAAGCTCACCAATCTGATGATGACTTTTTTGACATTGACTTTAATTAAAGACATAGGATAAAGGCCTACACTACCTCTCTTGATGAAGTTAAGAAGTATTTCATTTTGAAAACCCGTGCGTAGCATGAGTGAGATATTAAAAATGCGAACTTACGTAAATATGTTACCTTGCGACCTTCTGTAGAAGCACCTGCCGGAGGCGATGTTGATCAACATGGGATTTATCCTCAATTGGCATATAGGAATAAAGAAGCAAAGATTGGAAGTGGCTTAACAAGAAGAAGTGGTACCAAGACCAGACTCAGATGAAGAAGGAAAAAAGGAAAAGAGGTGAGGGCTAGAACTCCCTCACTAAGGTGCGGAGACCATGATCACATGAACGGTCTACAGAGGGAAAGGGGAATCAAGAGGAGGAGTGATGACTGAAGTCTGGGAAGCAATGGGAGAACGGGTAGATGCCCAAAGTAGTGGATGTGGAAGAAGTCAGGTCGGACCCAGGATCAGAAGGGATTATGAGAAAGAATTGATATATGTAAAGAGGAGGATTCGGAGGGTCTGGAGGCAAAGGGGGAGAATCATGATGGATAGAAGAATCTGGAGGTTCCGGGAAAAGATTATAGAAAGGGGCGCGGTGCCTTGGAAAAAGGTATGGGAAAAGATGATTTAGAAGGAAGAGAAGGACAAAGGACGCGATGTCCCGGAGGAGAAGCAGGAGGAATCAGAAGAAAGAAAGGAAGTCTGGAGGTTCCAGAGGAATAAGATGAGAAGGGATGCGATGCCCTGAAAAAAGAGATAAGGAATGAGGTAGAGAATCTGGAGGTTCCAGAAGGGGAAGGCATAAAGGGGCGTGATGCCCGACAGCTAGGAGATTGGAGGGGATGAGAGAAGAATCCAGAGGTTCCGAAGGGAGAAGGTAAGAGAGGGCGCGATGCCCAGGGAGATCCGAAGGTTCCAGAGGAAAGAAATAGAAGAGGGCGCGATGCCCTGGAAGGTCTGGAGGTTCCGGAAGGATGTAGAGAAGGAGGGCACGATGCCCGGAAAGGTCTGGAGGTTCCAAAGGGAGGAAATAGCAAGGGGCGTGATGCCCCGAAAGGTCTGGAGGTTCCGGAGGAGGAAGGTGTAAAAGGGCACAATGCCCTGGAGAAAGGTCTGGAGGTTCCAGAGGGAGAAGGGAAGCCTGCTGGTCAAATCGCTTCTTAAATCTCTTCTTATTCTTGAATCTTCTAAACTGGGACTTGCCAGAAGAAGCAACACCACAAACTGCTGGAGTGGTAGAAGGAAAACCTAGAACCGGAGGCGGATAACTAGAAGGAAGTTAAACTGTCAGCTGAACCGACACTGCCTGAGAAGGAACTTGGGATCTCGCCAAATCTAATTCCAATGCTGCTGCAGCCTGGTATACTTCATTCATGTTAGTCACACAGGCAATAATTAGTGGCTGCCTCAACTCAGCACAGAGGCCACGAAGAAACTGCTCTATGTTTAATGCCTCATTTGCAAGCACATGGGGTGCATAATGGCCCAATTCCATGAATCTGTTCCGATATTCAAGCACCGACATTCCTCCCTGGACAAGCTGTAAGAACTGGTGCATTTTATCTATTCGGAGATAAGCCGGGCTGAAGGTGAGTTCAAAAGTGGCGACGAACTCAGCCCATAAGATTTACCGGAGCGGGCGAGATTGGCAAGAAATTTCCCACTTTGTATTCCACCATGTCAACGCCGTGCCCTGGAGCTAAAAAGTACCGAGCATCACCTTTTCATCTTCTGCGCATTCCATGGAATGAAACACGTGCTGGGTGGCGTCCAACCATACTCTGGCGGCATCCAGATCGGTCTGGCCTTCAAAGGTCGACAGATGAAATAGCAAAAATTCTTTTAACGCACGTCTGCGACTGCTAGGCGCATCCTCTTGAGTTGGAACAATGGGAGCCGAAGCAGGAACATCTTGCGGAGCACTGCTCACTTCTTGAGGAACCGGGACTCTCTGACGCCAAGGCGGCATCTTGAAACGACTAGCAAACAGATAATAAATAGGAAAATTCATTAATCAGTTGAAAAACATCCTAAGCCAGCAATGGATGGTGTAATTAGACTAATTCTGGACAATAGCTGTGTAATTTCGATTCCTTACACATTTCCTCAACACCGCTCCGATACCAACTATAACGACCCAGAGCTCCGGGTACCGATAACCCGATGTAGCATCGAATTACCACTACCAGGAACTAGAGAAGTCAGCCAAGAGGCTGATGAGGCCCCTAAAGGGTTGGGGGAATTTATCGAGGGAGCGTATAACGAATTGGAATTACACTACAGTATTTCCAACCACAACAAAGTATAACCACAATCAACGTCCCAATTTTTTTCTTTTCCTCTTTTCCACTTTTTTGGTTTTTTTTTCTTTTCTTTGTCCACTCAGAGGAGAGAAGGTAACTAAGGGTGTGGGATGAGCTCCGGGAGCCTAGCAGAAACCTCCCTCAAAACCTAGGGTGATCTATGGAACTTCTAATGGTACAACCTGCCTAGCGACCATGTAGGAATCCACGGTTTGCGAGGACTCACGGAGGTTCCCGAATGGACTGAACCAATTGCACCCGAGTGGGAATCCTCAGGTGAAGGTTCCAATTCCAACGGGAGAGTCTCCTACTAAGGGGTGATGCCGGCTCTTCCTAAACCCAACCACTCTCCTTAACCTGCAGGCATTAATCATACAATACACAACACACAATACAGAAGGAAACTAACCAAGATAAAATACTATTACAGGGAAAACAAAGGAAGAAGATAGAGGGCGACCAAAGTGCTGGTCGCCCACAGACCTGGGCGGCTAGGTCGAGTGATGCCCAGAGAAGAAGGTGGCCAGAGTGGTGGCCTTCTAGCAAGGGAGAGGGCGGCCAGGTCGATGGTCGCCTGGGGCCCAAGGCGACCAGGGTGCTGGTCGCCCAACAGATGGCCTAGGCAGCCACTGGGTTGGTCGCCCAGGGGCCAAGGCAGCCAGGAGTCTGGCCTCCTTCTGTTTGACTTTCAGAAAGTATAAAAATAGAGCTATGGAAATTAAACTAATGTAAACACATGGTTTAATTAATCCTTGACTTCAAGCATTAGGGACTTACAGTAGGCACTAGAGAGTCCCACCGTGATCGCCACTTCGCTTGTAGGCACCCGGGAGAGGGCGTATGGATGTAGTGTGGATGGAGAGTGTCTCCTGAGTACCTACAGAGGAACAAAAGAAACGTTAGAACATCGTGATCGCCAGAGGTGTCTACCTGAACCTCACAGGGGTGATGATCACGGGGAGATGATCCAAATAGGGAGAGGGTCGGTTCCCTCTTCCTCGTCCTCGGCCGTCCAAGGGCAAGGAGCCCTACTATGTCCCTTATGCTAAAGTCCTGCAACGTAGCTCAAAAAAGAAAGGAAAGAGAGGCCATTAGTAAAGCTTATGGTGTAATATCTACTCTAATACAAATCAACAATGGACTGGGAAACATAGTTATTCTGATACTGCTCATCTAAGATTACTCTTGTTCGCTTCTCATTCAGCAAAGAGACAATAAAATTGAATTGCATTTGGTAGAAATTACCTCGGACCCCAATTTGATAGAACAAATTGGTTCCCAAAGCTCTAATACCAAATTTGATGCGGGACAGGGCTGACGTGCAGTGAAAAGGTTCAGGTGGAACCTGTTGACACCCGTTTTATGACCAATGAGTTGAGTCATTTCCTTATCAGTTTTTATGATGTCCCGAGTTATTCGTCGATTATTGCATCATTTTCTGGTCATCTTTGGGCTTATTTATGGGTCGCTCTCCCTGGTTGGGCCAAGTTCCTTCTTTTTCTCATCATTTTAGCTTATTGGGCCTAGATGAGGGCTAATAAGGATTATGTTGTGGATTTAATCGAAGGTTTATCCGGCCTTTATCTCTTTTGCCACGTCTGATAGCCTAGCGATCTATCGTGCAACCGCTAATGGGCGTTGGCGATCCTTTGCTAGACCGCTAGGGAGCAGAGAGTCCCGTTAGGTCTCTTCGGTCTTATCTCTTTGTGATCGATCGAGCCTTGCAGTCTATCGATCGACCATTTTTCAAGCCTTGCGGTCTATCGCAAGACCATTAGGGGAGACAGAGAGTCCTGCTCTGTCTGCTCTTCCTCTCTCCGTCTGTGGGTGAACTAGAGTCCTTAGTTTGATGATTTCTCTCTGAGTATTGATCATCAGAAGCTTCTATTTGTTTCTATAGACTCTTGGGAGTATTATCCTCGAGATCTATCAAGGTTTAGCCCTATTTTTGTGCTATTATCTCTCCAACTCGACCCAGGGTTTTGGGGGTCTATAAATAGAGCTCTTGACTTTATGGCTTAAAGAGGAGATTTCTTGAGCTTGCGTCGAGGTGATGCTACGTTCTGGAGTGAGTACCAACCAGGGAGAGCTTGTGTCTACGTCCTTGAGTCTTCTGGTCCAGGGAGTGGCCAATTTTTAAGTTATTTTTTGTGTTCTTCTTCCTTTAGTTTTTGTATTTCTTTGCATCATCATTGCATACTTCTCTCTTCTTCCTCCGCATTCTTCTGCACTCACATCATGTTTTCAAACATCCTCCTACTATTTTCACACGCTTAGCGGTCTTGCGATGGACTGCTACCAAGCTTTGCGGTCTCTAGGAGACCGCCAGGGTGTGCCAAGCGGTCAGGGCATGACCGTTTGTCTATTTTCTTAGTCGTTCAGGGTCAGTTGGGTAGCGGCCTTGCGACTGACCGCCAGCCAATGGCTAGCGCTCAGGCCAAAGACCGCCACCCTGCTTGGCGGTCTGGAGGCGACCGCCTGCAGTTCGAATGTCTCCGGGGCTTAGCGGTCCTAGCTGGATCGCTAGGCCAGGCCTTACGGTTCGGAGGAGGCCACCAGGCTCTGTGATGGCCCAGAGAGGACCGCCAAGTGGGTTTTGTGTTCGTCGTGTCCGTTTCGCATTGTGTTGGCTTCCGGTCGACCCGTTTGTGACCCAGTGGTTGACCTTCGACCTCGTGGATGTCCCAGACACCATGGGTTCTGTGCTCGTGTTTTAGGAGTGTCCGAAAGTGCCGTGTTATCTCGATTTACGTGCCCATGGTCTTAGGGGTGCAGGAAGGCCCTTGTGTTCTGGGCTTTCATGCTTTGCAAGATCGAGTCGTCATGAGTCGGTATGAGTGCGGTGTGTCTTCCCCGCATGATGTGAGTTTCTTCAGAAGGTGGTTTTCGAGTGGGCCATGTGTGTGGCCTCGGACTGTGAGTCCGGTTAACTAGCTTGGGGCTAGAGATTTCTCATGTGTCCCTTGGATGAGGGATCAACTCGACGGCTTGCGAGCTGTCTCAGGAATCGTGTCTCTGTGGTTTCAGACCTAGGGATTAGGCTAGATTGACAGTGTTGTGCCGTCACGTGCAACGACGTTGACTCGAGTCTCGTGATTCAAGGACCGTTGGATTTATTAGGTCTAGTAGGCTATCCAGAGTCTAGTGGTCATGAGCTACTTGTTACTCTGTATTACTCGCGATAGGTGCGTGCGTAATTTCCAGTATTCACGTTTAGTGAGCCCCCACTAGTCGTAACATTCCTGCGCACGTGGGTGCGGACCCACTTAGAAGTGGTGGAGAGCGTGACCCGAGTGAGACGGTTGTTAGGCTGGTTACCGTAGGGCCCCCACGAGTAGCTTGAGTCTGGGCTTCGGGGGAAGAACCAGCTAGAGGGTCTGACCTAGGGCGCATGGTCTGTGTGTGCACACGTGGCTGACTCACTCCTCGGGTCCTATGTTAAAGAGATATTGCGTTTACTGTCCTAATGGTACTTGGATTATGATTGCAATGGATCTAGCTCTACTTGGATTAGGATCATATATAGTAATTATAGTTGCAATTCTGCTTAAATTAGGATTGGATGTGTGTCCTAATTTTACTTTCATTAAAGATGTCATACATATGTCCTAGTTCCAGCAGTGTTAGGGAGATGTCCTAGCTGCACTTGTATCAAGAAACCTTTTCAATGAACTATGTTAAAGAGATATGATATATGTTGTCCTAGGATTATCGGGATTAGGATTGTATATAGATCTAATTCTACTTGGATTAGGATTGTATATGGTAACTATAGTTCCAATTCTTCTTGAAATAGGATTGTATATAGGTCCTAGTTTTACTTCCATTAGTTGTAGGGAGATGTCCTAGTTGAAGTTGTACCAGGATTCAGTAAATGCCTCGTATGATTTGTTTATGTATTTGGCTACTTCCTTGACATTGAATAGGGAGATTTCATTATTTTCACTCCATGTCTTAACATGGTCCCAGAGCATGCACCCATTTCTTATTGTTGCTGATGGTCCGGGAATCTTGATCAGGTTTCTTTCCTTAAGCTTTGCTGAGTAGAGATTGAGCTTCTACTTGGCCCTGAGTTTCCCCTAGTGCATTTTCTTCCCCCTTCTCTTTCAGAACTCCTTGTATCATATTCTTCCTCTATTATACTACCAGTTGAGTGATTCTAGCTCTTTTGGACACTGTCTTTGCAAGCCAGTTCTATCTGTTATTCTCATGGAAGGCGGAATCGGATCGGCCCGGATCGGCCAATCCGATCGGATTCTGGGCGAAACGACCTGATCCCGATCCGGCCTGAACCGATCCACCCCCGGGATCGGCCCGGATCGGCCAATCCCAGGCGATCCTGGGTGATCCCACCGATCCCGCCCTTGTCCCATTTGAATTTCAAAAAAAGGTTTCTCATGTTGCAGTCCTCTTTGGAGTCTTTGTGTCCCTAACCTGAGTGTGAAGCTCAGCTGATTCTCTCATCTAGAAACCTCAGAAATGACACAAACAACTTCAATGGAAGTCATTATGGTTGAAATGTTAGCATTTGACAACTGTTCACTTGATAGTGTAGATTGGAATAAAATAAACGACTAAACCATGCCGAGTGCTTCCCGAGCATGGGTGATGGGCCGTAAGTGTGGGAACAGACGGTGATAACCCCATCAGCCCTTCATGAAATGGCGCCTGCTTAAGGGGTCTTTACTTCCTGAATTGGCGCCCAAGCAGGGGGCACCCTTCACTCTCTAACACATTTACGTGTGTTGCTCCCAATAGCATGAAATGGCACTTGTTTAAACAGTCTTCTTTTGATAAATTGGCGCCCTATCAAGCGGCGCCCTTTCCTTTTTGGCCTAATTGGTTTAGTGTAAGGCATGTTTGTGTGTGGGGTGTTGTATATAGGGTCTGGTCCTTGGCTATTCGTTTTAATTTATTTAGAATTTCTAGTCCTTTAATTTACCAGGGTTGCTACACCCTCACCCACTTGAAAGAATTTGGACCCCAAATTCAATCGTATATAGACGTGGAGGGTGCAGAGTATATACCATTTAGAATAAGTCTGAAAATCGCTTCTTTATGGACTCCTCGGTCTGCCATGTGGCTTCTTGTTCTGAGCATTTACTCTATTGCACCTTGATCATGGGAATTGTCTTGTTTCTTAATACACGCACCTCGCGATCAAGGATCTTCATGGGTTTTTGCTCATATGTGAGATCCCGTTGTATCACCAGATCTCCATGATCTATGATATGTGATAGATCGTGCACATATTTCTTCAACATAGATATGTGGAACACATTATGAATGTCGAACAATTGAGGGGGTAAAGCGACACGGTAAGTAACCTCGCCAACTCTTTCTAGTACCTAAAAAGGTCTTATATATCTTGGTGTCAGCTTGCCCTTAACACCAAATCTTCTAATTCCTCGTCCAGGTGAAATCTTGAGAAATACATGATCTCCGACTTGAAATTTGAGATCTCTTCTTCTGGTATCAGCATAAGCCTTCTGTCTAGATTGAGCCACTTGAAGTCTTTCTCTAATAAGTTGAACCTTGTCAGTGGTATCCCTTACCATGTCTAGGCCTAATAGTTGTTTCTCGCCAACTTCATCCCAGTACAAGGGTGATCGGCAACTCCTTCCATATAAAGCTTCAAAAGGTGCCATCTGTATACTTGCCTGGTAACTATTATTGTATGCAAACTCGACCAAAGGCAAGTGGTCACGCCAACCATTCTCGATGTAGTTAGTGTCAAATTGATCGCTGGGATGTCAGGATCCCAACCCCACCAGTTTCGTGTCGATTGGTTGTCATTTTGGGGCGGTAGGAGTCTGGGAACTCCGGTGACTCGATTTAGGTCGATTCATTGGAATCGCCCCGATCTCGCGTTTTAATGCGTTTCGATGGATGCATGTGTCATTTTTAGCCTCCAGGAGTTGTTTCCCATCGATTGGCATTGTTTCCCTTGCACTACAGCGTGCATGGGATGTGGAACGGGCTGATTCGGCCGTTCTACCGTTTTACCCGTCGGATTGGTTTAACGGTCCTACCAGAGGCCGTTATAGGCATAACGATCCCTTGATAGACCGTTATGGTTCATGGTTTTTCATCTTTCAAGGTCTTAGATCATAACGGACCAGGCCTGGTCCGTTATTTGAGTGTAACGCCCCTATCTAGGCGTGTTATATTTAGGTTGTTTTCGAGGTGTCAGACCCTCGATGATCGTGTTGCCTCGAAGATCGTGTCAGTCAGTTAGGCATAACGGATGCCTCCTTGTATGTTATGATCATATAACACCCCGGTGCAGGTCCGTTATTGTGCATTGACTGACGTTTTGTCAGGGTTGGCCGTTGATATAACGCGCCTAACCCTATGCGTTATGTGGATATGACGGTCCCAGTCTGGTCTATTATATGCCTCTTGTCCGTGTTAGTGTTTTGGGTCCGTTGGCTTTAACGCCCCTGTCCTAGTGTGTTAAGCTTGTATAACGCGCGTATGGAGGTCCGTTATATTCCCCTTGGTTTGAGTTCTGGTCTGTTGGCCATAACGCGCCTGTCCTAGTGCATTATGCTGATATAATGCCCCTGTCTGGGTGTGTTATATTGTTTGTATCGGAGTTTTGAGTCTGTCTGTCATAACGTCCCTCCTGTGGTCCGTTATAGCAGGTAACGCCCCTATGCTGGTGCGTTATAGCCCTCTTGTTGGCCATGATGGCCGTTGGTCTGTTCGTGCGTTGGTCAGTCTTAGTCATGTTCTAGGGCAGTGTCTGTCTGTTGGTGGTTGTCTGGATCAGTCGGTTTAGGTGACTGAGTGTGGTCTTTTCCTTGACTACGACAGTACCCTAACGACTCAATCTAGAACTGCCAGTGTCCTTGATGTGGGTCGAATACAGCACCGGGGTCTTTCTCGATTGGGAGGAGCTTGTCAGGACCAATGTCTTTCAGCGGCTGCAGCGACTGCATTGGGTCGTGGGAGCATTCCCCGCGCTGGCCAATGACTTCTTTTCTTTCGAGGGGGAGGTGATCGACAACAACTGTGATTCCAACCTGATCATGGTTGTTGCGCTCAATCAGCCGGAGATATCGCTGGGGGAGGTTATCGAACGCAGTGCCGAGATCGTAAGGGGTATCACGAGCGAGATCGTTACTTCCATCCGGGCCATCGAACTGGAGATGGAGGAGATGCGGCATACCTATCCGGGGTTAGCAGCGGTGCTGGAGATGCATTTAAAGGGGCTCACGGAGTTTGTACAGGCGGCGTGGGTCTGGCAGGCGCTTAGCAAGCGATACAAGAGACCGGAAAGCTTATGGCGGGAGACGAGGCTCGCCCCTCCGGTAGCGGCCGTGGAAGAGGTCAATGCTGCAGCCAGCGGCTCGTTTGCCACATTTGCCGGGGGTGTCTAATTCTGTGGGAGCCTCTTCATGTGCAAAAGGATCGCCTTTTTCAATGCATTGTGATCGATGGGTTTTTTGATATATGTATTGGCTCCCGCGGATAGCATCTCGTCCAATTTTTGGGAATAGAGATCGCCGGTAGCAACGATGATCGGGACATGCCGCAAGACAGGGTTCTGCTTCAGCAGGTGGATGGTCTCGACGCCGCCCAGTACGGGCATATGGCAATCCAACATGATAATGTCAGGACATTCGTCCTGACATTTTTGTTCCGCGATGTCGAGTAATTCCCGGCCATTCTTTACTATCGTGAAGGAGCAGCCGATGTCCTCAAGAAAGCGGGATAAAAGAAAGGATGTGAGCTTATCGTCTTCGGCCACCAACACTTTTACCTTTTCCAGGTCATCGGTATCCAGATCCACCCCGGCGCCATCCGGCAGGTCTCTGGACTTACCTTCCTGCAATGGCAGGATGATCGAGAACACCGTGAGCCCCTGTGGCTGGCTTTGTACACGAACCAGTCCGCCCATGAGCTCCACTTTGGTCTTGACGATATAAAGCCCGAGGCCCGATCCCTGGACATGACCGGTGCGGGATGTCACGAAAAGATCGAAAACCTCTTTGATCCGCGACGGTGGTATTCCTTCTCCGTGGTTGGCTACTTTGACCTCCCAAAAGTTATCCTGCGGCGTCACGGTGACCTCGATGGGTTGTTTATCGGAGCCGTATTTGATCGCGTTAGCCAGCAGGTTGGTGCTGGTTCATAATCATACATGAAACAACCCCATTTTTCCCATTGGTTGAGCTGAGTTTACTTATTATTTTCACTGCTACGTTATGATGACACCAATTTTTTTTTGAAGAAATGACTGATTTCTTATTTTCTTGCTCTCATCCATTATTTGTATCTTTCTTTAATTCACCTCTTGTGTCTAATAGTTTCTGGGACGGAAATTTTGAAGATTATCTAGAATTTAGACAGCATTTGGAAACGCCCATGGGAGCCCTATGGTTGTTTCCAAGGAAGCAGAAATCCCCTAAAAATTTTAAGCCTGCCAAAATCACAGAAGAGAGACAGACTCAGCCATCTCTATCTTACCTAAAACAGACCATCAAGCTCATCCTCATCTGCTCAATGCACCCTTCCCTTCCCTTTCATCTTCCCATCTCTCTCTGCTCTCCCTTTTCCTTTGGATGATCTCCCTTTTCCTTTGGATGATGCCAGTTTGAAGGATAGACAACACCTGATGGCTGATGGTGACGGTGTTCTCTGCCACTGACATCCTCCTCCATGGAATGACCTACTCATGGAACTTCCTTCCCCTCCAGATGATGGACGAGGACATCTTGACAGTGGCAAATGTCACCTTGTCTCCATCTTCATCTGGTCAGCTGTGGGTGGGTCCATTCTCCAATCAGTAGCTGGATGGCTGATCTCCCTCTTCTGGATGACAGTGGGGTTTGTTGGGCATTCACCACCCTGCTCCTCTGACAGTTGTTTCCATTGCACCTCTCTTTTTGTGCCCTTCTCCTCCAGCTGTGATGACTTTGGGCCTTTTGGTGAAATGCCAGTCTCAGCATCTTCTTTTTCAAAAGAAAGGGTGGAATGTACCACCATTATTATTAAATTAAATAGAGGAGGGACATTCAAAAAGGAACAGGAGGGAAAGAGCGGTTCGTTCCATCCTGAAAAATGACAAACTAAAAACAAGGAGAACAAGGAGCTTATATACTGCACTTGTTTTCTCCAAATATCAGCAGGAAAATTAAGGAGGAACCTACTCCATAAAGAAAGTGAAGGGCTATAGAACAGATATTTTCTATATAAGGTTTACTTTTTCAAAAGACAGCATCATTGTGCTCCTTCCAAATGCTCTGCAGATGACATGTGGAATAAGAAGATGTATTCTACTTCTCTGACAACGATCATCAGTAGTTCTCAGATTTTGGAAATAAACGCACATCTTGGATAGTGTAGAACTTGTTGCTGATGAATCATTCTGCTAAAAATCCTCCACACTCGCCACTTATATCACAACTGACAAACAATCTATATCTTCGGCACGTTGACCACAGAAAGAACAGGGAATGTTAACAATTAACCACCCATTGCTGTCTGTACACTTTTGGTAACTATCTTCTTTCGGAAAGCAAGGCACATGAAAGGCCTGGACTTTAACTGGGGATGTGACCTTCCATATCTCCCCAAACTGCTGTGCTGACAAGATGGCAGCAAGCCATTCTCAGCATCTTCAATCCTTATAATTCTCCAAATGAAAGTTTTGCTGGCGAATTTAATGGACAGATTCTGTACTCTCGATTGTTGACAAAAAAGCTATTTAAACAAATTTCTTTTGTTCTCGGCATTTCCAGACACTGCCTCAGGTTATAGATTTTTTACATTGACGAATTACTTCAAGTTTTTCTTACTAATACAGGGCTTTTGGCTCCACAAACTGAGAGGCATTTGTCTAGTTTAGTGTCTCAAGAGTGATTTTTATGGTTCAGGAATTGCATTCTGTGTGTTTTCCCAGAAACACGGACGGAGCATAGGTTATTGGGTATAATTGTTTGGATGTATATTAAAGTCAGTGCCAAAACTAGGCAGTAATTAATTGCTCAAATTTTGGGGGCTAGTTGCTGACCTACTACAGAAGTTAATAGCTATTGAAAGGTTTTTCACTGTGTTTGATATCCTGGAATATTGTCATCTAGATTTACGTTCCTCAGTGTACTCTTGCTTGACACATGGAAGTTGCACAGGTACAGTATAAAGGATCATTTTGCATGTTGATGTTGCTCTGATCCTGATTAATTAGTTGTGATCTGTAGTAGTAATATTAGGTGCGTGGGGATGACTTCGGTCACTTTGACGTTTATTATTCTTCCTAGTTTGATTGTTGCACTCTTCTGGCCTGTAGCTTGGCCAGATGATGTCTAAGGAAGAGGAAACAACCACCAAAAGCCCTAGACCTAGGAAAGAGGACGTATATTATGCTAAGGCAAGGAGCATGCTGATAAAACTGGCCTTGAGAGATATGAGCATAACTTCAGGAAAGGCATGCTCATGGATGATATTCTGCCACTGCTGAGGACTGTCTTTCTTCCCTTTTTTTTGTCTACAATACCATTTCTTGATGTATGTCTTTCACTTTGTAGGGGTCCTGAGTTGATCAAAGGTATGTGATCAAGCTAGAGAAATTTGTCTGGAACAGTGCTACTATTAATTCTCTCTTTCTCGGGATGGCATATTCTGTCACCCAACCTTTCTGATGATATAGTAATTTCTGGTGTAATTTTGATTATCTTATTCAGACAGTCTTCAGCATTTGAACCTGGCGAGGCTGAAGCTCCTTTTATTTAGTTCCCGTTTTGTTGTTAGGTCCGTGTGATTTGTTGATTACCATCTTATCTTACTATCAAGGTTCTATTTATAGTTTCAATAATCTCATCACTTTCATTTCATTTGTTTCTTGTGATTCTTTGCAAACCTTTCACTATTCCCAGATTGATCAGAAGCACCATTGTTTATGATTACGGGCACCTCTAGTTGAAGGAATACGATGTAGGATGGTGTATGGTATGAATCAAATGATGGATTCTTCGACCAGATTTTGGAGATGCCGGAGTTCCATTCATCACTTGCTTTTTGAATTGTACACGAGAGCGTCGAGTGTTCACAAGCTAGCTGCTTCGCCTTTGAGGACGTCTTTATATAAACACACACGCACGCACACGCACACATATATGAAGAATCAATACTGCTGATGGCTTGTCTTTTCTTGGCAGCTGGTAGGTCAAATATGAATTGGTGGATAAATTGGTATATCATTGTAATGTAGAAGCGGGCAAGGTTTATTTTGTCTTCCCGATTGGGCAGTCTACCCGTCCTCCCCATCTCCAGTTGCATATGTGAAATTTCTTTGATTAACTTTTTAATTGACTGAGAGAAGGTTATGGCGTTAATAAGAGTTTGGTCTTAGGGTGCGTTTGGCAATATGAGTGAGAATAGGTGTATTTTGACGTGAGAAATTATAAAACATGCGGATTTCACTCTAACGATGAGAATATATTTTTGCTTTTCAAAATCTTACCAAAAAGAGTTTTTAAGTTTGCTAATGGTCTCTTCTATTTGCTGGTTGTTTTGCAGGAACTTCATCATCGACTCACAGGGCTCCTTGCTCTTGGCCGGCTGAGAGTGAGGACAGAAGAACCCACCACCTCCCGTTTCTAAGGCGATCATTATCATCCTACCCCTGCGACGCCCAGGTACAGGTCTCTGGCGATCACGTTCTTTCTATTTTTCTAACCTTTACACTGTAGGCTACAGTAGTAGTTTGGAAGCAGGAGGACACACCCACGTACGCCCATCATCGTGTAGACATCTCCTTACAACCTTCCTTCTACTTCTACCTTCTACGCATACCTATTGATTAGCGATCACGGTGGGACTCTGATTGCTCACTGTAAGTCTTTAAATTGGAGTTTATTGCATTCATTTCCCAGCAAATAGTTTTTTCCATCTTTATTTTTCATTTTTAGTTGTTCTCTACGCCTGTTTACACTTGGGAGAGTTGCAGGACCAAAATAGGTGGCGGCTAAGACTCTGGCCGCCCCGAACCAGGGCAACCAGAGACCTGGCTGCCCACCCATCCTAGGCGACCAAAGTCTTGGCCGCCCGCATCCTTTGAGCAGCCATCGAGTTGGCCACCTTCAGTTCGTATTTCTACTTCCTGTCTGAGTCTTGTCTTCGTAGTTTAGCTTCTGTTTTTTATATTTTTGCTTCTGTTTGCTCTCACATTGCAGGTTTGAGTTCGTGGTGGGCTTAGGAAGAGCCGGCATCACCCTTATTAGGAACACCATCCTGTTGATTTGGACTCTTCACCTGGGGATTTCCACTCTGGTGTAACTAGTCCTTTTCAATTGGGAACCTCTGTGAGTCCCCGCGAACCGTGGATTCCCACACGGTCGCCGGGTAGGTTGTATCTTTGAAGTCCTATTAGATTTCCTAAAGGGGTTTGAGTGAGTGCTATCTTAGGATTATCTCAGAGTTTTGCCCTTGATTTCCCTCGAACATTCCATTCTCATCTAAGAGGGAACAAGTTTAAATTGAACTAATCTCCAGATCAACCTAAGCTAAAATTTGTGGGGCGCATTTGTTTGAATGCATGCTTGTTGTTTGCCACCATTTAATTCAATCCTAATTGGCCTTAACATTCCACTTAAATCTCAAAGACTTATTAGGTTGAATTACAATGGCCGGTTTGACTATGGGTTTGACTGGGGGTTTGACTGGAAATTTGATTAGGGGTTTGACTGGGAATTTGACTGGGGGTTTGACTGGGAATTTGACTGGGGGTTTGACTGGCAATTTGACTGGGGATTTGATTGGGAATTCGGGTTACCAAAAGATAGGAATGCTCTTGCTATAAAAGGAATTTTGTTCCGGGGGATCTGCCCCCAGAAACCCCCATGACCTGACCGGGCAGGTCGAACCCCGTGACCTGACCGTGCAGGTCGATCACGTGCAAGGGTGCACGATGGCGATGCAAGATGCGATTGGTTGTTGGGAGTCCTGAGTTGGACTCTGGCTTGCTTTAGAGTGGCTAGAGGCATACGTGCCCACTAGGTGTTTGGGAAAATTCCCGACACGCGTGTGTGGGGCCGTATAAGGATGCCGTGAGCTCCTGAAGCTTGTGGTCAGCCCAGATGGGTCTTTCTTTAACTTCAGAGGGTTCGAGGGAGGCGACTCAAGGATAGACCCTAGCCTCGTTGCTGAGTGCCACATGTCGTGGCTTGTAGTCAGCGTGCCCCCAGGTCAACTCAGGTAGCTGGGCCGAACGCGGGTAAACCCACAAGCTGAGTGGTCGGAGGCTCGCCTGATCAATTGTTGATGTCACCTCGGGTCACTGCTAGCTGGATAGGACCCTTGGTTGGGCTCGATAACTTGGGCAGTGTCCCTTGCTTGGGGGCAATCCCCGGTTGTTATGTCGTGCCGCCTGGCCTGGTGACTCATCTTGAATCCCGAGGCTGACTCAACTGGTAGAGCACCTTTGGCATTATGCCATTTTGCTCTTTTAGGGAGTATTTTCCTATGCTTAATTCTTAATTAATTTAGAGAGAACAAGCGGATGCCAACAGTGGCCTACCAAGGAAATTTTGGGCAGAGACAGTCAATACTGCATGCCATGTGATAAATAGAGTCATGGTAAGGCTGTTTACTCAGAAAACACCTTATGAGATCCTAAAGGGTAAAGAGCCTTCAATTGCTCATTTCAAGGTCTTTGGCTATAAGTGTTTTATTGATGTTTATGATAAAAGAGACCTTGATACATTTGAACCTAAAAGTGATCCAGGAATGTTCCTTGGATATTCTGAAACAACTAGAGCATATAGGGTGTACAATTCCTAGCCGCCCTCACCAGCACCCCATGCCCTAGCTCCCTCTCCCTCTGCAACCCACATTCTCCTCCCTCTACTCAGTACGCCCACAGCAATCCCCGGAGTCGCCCTGTCGTTGCTCCTTTCCCAGTGGAGTGAGATGCTTCGATCTACTACAATCTGCTACCAGTCAGCATCAGAGGTTCATTTAGCAGACCTTCTAGTGGCATCCACGGTGAGATTCGGATCGAGGTGTCTTCTGTAAAGTCATCCTCCTTCGAGTCTGTGACACTCCAGAAGTGGTCCCGTCTCCTTTCGTCAACAGCATCAACTGTGACAGGCGTTTCCATGCAACTACGCCCGAACAGCACCTGTTTCTAAGTGCCACTTGGAAACGTCGACACTGACTTCCCCTGTACGAATCGGCCAGAACTCCGAGAGTTCTTCCTCTTCGAGGCGTCGATGAACCCGAGGTGGTCCCGCATTCTTTTGACAATGCCTCCGCCTATGGTGTCCATTTTTCCTTGATCGCACCAGATCTGGAACTCTATGTTCGCCCAAGACAGACTGCCACTTAGTCGGCCTTGATACTCCATCCTCCGCTCAGTTTCAGGGCGAGCAGTCTTCTACAAAGTTGTGACTTTCGATGATACGAAGCCAACCCAAGTGATTTTGTCTCGTTCTGACATCAGCACAGAAGATTCCACTGTAGCCATCGTCGGCCTATGCTACTGTTTACCCTGGAACCTGACACTGACCATTTTGGCGACCACGACCGGCGAGGTGATCTGATGGCTGCCAGCTTTTGAGAGTTCGTAGTGCTCTCTGTCTGATATGCCCACGAGTTGGTCCCGTCACTTTTGGAGTTCTACAGCAAGCGTACCTATCGACGCATCACGACCGCGCCATCCAGTCTTGCGAGGTAGAACTGCACAGGCCATCGGCTGTGACCTCCTCCACCTTCCAGTGACATCGGCTCGATGTTAGACTTTTAGGCGTCCTTCAGCATCCCCCAGTCTTTGTCCAGACGTTGACAGCACCATGATTGGACATCGGAGCTTGGCGTACGCTATAGAACAAGCAAGTGCAGACCGATAGTTTGGTTTCCCCTCCCCTTGTTCCCCCCTCCTGCGTGAGGGTAGTGCATGTAATGGTTTGCCCATCCCCGTGATGTAGGATGCTTCATATACTTGATTCTAAAGAAGGAAAATCTTGGAAGACCTGTTTTATGGAAAGATATAACCCTATTCTGATAGTTAATATTGGCATCATTGTTTACCAACCAATCTACCCCTAAAATAACATCGTATCCTTTCATGTCAAGGCATACTAAATTTGTGGGAATATTGTGGCCTTCTATGATTACTTCACTATTGGGATAATATTCGATAAGTTTGGTTCCAGAACCTAAGGGCGTAGTTATAGAAAGGTCTGAAGGTAAAGGAACTGATGCAATAGGTAAAGTTTTAGCAAAAGAAGTAGAAATAAAGGAATGAGAAGCACCAATATCAAATAGCACAAATGCGGGACGAGAGTAAATTTGAATTGTACCTTCCATGAGCCCACCGTCCCTGGGTGCTTCTTCTTATTCTTCTTCTAAGACTGCATTGAGGCGAGCTTGCCTCCTACGTCCTCCTTCTGCTGCCTGTTCTTTCATAAGGCGGCAATCAGACATGCGATGCTCCCTACTACCACAACGTAAACAAGCGCTGAGGCGCTTCCAGCATTCTTCTGCTGAGTGGCCGAACTTTTCACAAAATGTGCAGGCCGCCATGACCCGCTTCTCCTCTTCCTTCACTCTCTTATATTTCTGGGAACTTCTATCGTTCCCGCTCCTAGACCTTTTCTTATTATCACAGCTTTTGTAAGGTTCTGTGATACTAAACTTTTCTTTCTTGAATTATCGGTCAGATCGTCGGCTAGATTCTTCTCCCTTTTCTTTCATCTTCTTGACTTTCTCTAAGGTCTGTTCACATAGATAGGCCCGCTGGACCATCTCTTCATATGTGCGAATGTTCTGGGTACCCAGTTGTTGAATATAACCGGGCCGTAATCCGTCCATGAACCAATTTACTTTTAATAAATCAATGCTGATAAGATGTGGTGCATATGGTGCTAGCCGAAAAAACTGTAACTCATATTCTGCTACTGACAACATCCCTTGATGAAGGGACACAAACTCCATGGCTTTTCTCTCCTTGACATGCTTCGAGAAATACTTGGCATGAAACAGTGTGAGGAAACCTTCCCATGTGTGTGGTGCATCGACTGGTGGTGCTGGGACCGACTTCTACCATGTCCGAGCATCTTTGTTTAACATAAATAGAACCCTTAGCTCAAGCTCACGAGGGGAGATTTTTTTTGGAGCTCGTGTCAAAGTGCTGTCGATTTCTAGAGTGAGTCTCAGCTAGGGAGAGCCGGCGTTCCACGTCCGTCACGCTTTTGGTTCAGGGAGTAATCGGTTCTGCTGTGTTTCATTGCCTTCTTGTCTTGAGTCATTGTCTTTAGTCATAGCATTGTCATTTATTTCTCCTTTCGCCCACGTTTTTCATCGTTCTCATTGCATTCTTGCTCCTCCTACTATTTTCCATGCCCTTTAGGGGTTTAAAAAATCACCCCAGGTATCCCCCATTCCACTCATGCACTTTACTTTTCATTTATGTTTATAGATATTGCACAATCCATGGGCTAATCCGGGGGTTTCTTTGTGTTCTTCACATTGTTTCGCAAGTCCTAAGTGCTCCCCACACAAGGCCCATCCCTCCTGGCCGACTGGAAGGGGTGGAGGATTAAGTCCCCACACTTAAATTTGGACACGGAATGCGGCCTTCAACAGATCGTCTTCCAGGTGACGCGGCCATAGTTAGACTATTTGTACCTGTTTGGCGGCCCATCCAGAACCGTTTTGTTTCGGCGCCCGTGTCCACCGTGCATGCTGGCTGAGTGATTACAGCAGCCCCTTGATTGACCGTCGACGTGCTTCCAGTGGTCTTCCTCTGACCGTCGTCAGGCACTGCGCGGCCACTCCAGGACCATTTCTGTCCCGACACTTGAGTTCCTGCTGGCGGCCTCCACGATCATTTCTTTTCCAAGGTATGTGGTGCATCCCTTGCATTACTAGCCTTGGTGGCGATCACGAACTTCTGGTTTTGATATTGGCTAATTCCTACTTTATTTTATATCCCATATCTCACTACACTTCACATCAATCAAAGGAAAAAATATATCAACACACGCTCCTTTTTGGCGATCACGGTGGGATGCCTTATGCCGTTCGTGTTTTCTTTAGCACTGTTTGACCTTCCTCTGTGTTTTGGTTTGGTCCATTTCTAGTCTTCCCAGATTTTTCGCTTCAATTTCTGCTATTTTCTGGACTCTGGTTATTTTGCGGTCCTTTGTTGGCCGTCTTCGTCAGCCGGTGGTCTATCGTGAGACTGTGTTCTCCATTCTCAGGTACATCTGTGGCTCCTCGAGGTGTCCCAGCTCTGTCTCCATGGAGGCCGCTTCGGCCCTGGCAACGGCAAGCACCTCACTCGCCCTCCCGACGGTCACCTCGGCCTCGGCCAGCTCGGACCTGGCTGTAGCGAGATAGCCCTCTAATTCCTCGATTCTGCCCCAAAGGGCGTGAACATCTCGGCGACCTCCCTCCAGGACCTTCTCGATCTGCTCCCCGTTGCTTCGACGCTCCTCCAAAGCTTACAAATATTTGCCCTCCTAGGCCTTGATGGCGTCAAGCTCGTTAGGGGCCCGAGTCTCGAGGAATTCACGACGGTTCACATATTTTAACAATAGTAAGACTCATCGTGATCACTCCTCCAGGGGGCAACCTAGCACTTGTAATGCACCGGTGAGCTGCATCACTACTGCATGTGCCCCTCGGTATGTGAGGGAGGGGTCGGCCAGCATCATCGAGCGAAGTGTCAGCAACATCTGTCGAACCAGTGCGTCCGAGGCAGCGTGGCCGATCGAAGGTATCCCTGGGAGATTGAACTCCACCACGCCATCGACGACAGCCCATATCTCTGCATCCACCATAGCCGAAGAAGAGGGGAGCGTCACGGCCAAGTCACTGGGACCTCCCGCTTCAACGGGCAACCCCCAGCTGGCTATCGCCAAGGGAGCTACTGCAGCCGCAACTGGACCACCTGGCTCTGCTACCGCGAGGGGCTGCTCCTCCCTACTCTCGGTTGGAGGAAGGGCGGGTAGCGGAGCTAACTCAGACACCGCTGCTGACGGCTCGGCCACTTCTTTCGCTGACACTCCCTCCTCCCCGCGGATCGTAAGGCTGGCAAGCGTCTTCCCCAGGAGCTGGCCTTCCTCAGGTGTCGTGAGCGGCCGGGGAGGTGGTAGGGGAACCATGAGGTTCAGCTCACTCCCCGACTATAAGAATGACACTAGGCGCTCTACCTCCGACGTTGAAAGCAGCTGTGGTTCGTCAACCTTTGCAGGTCCTACTGCCCCCCTCCGCTTCACAACGGCCTCACGGGCTTTGGCAGTGCGCGCCTCGGGAAGACTCTCTTCCTCCTGAAACATAGAAAATGGAGTTAGCCTTCCATCGATCGAGGTAGATGGCTCCGAGCTGCGAGGAGATATAAGAGGAAGCCCCGGAGGTTTTTGCCCCCATCCTGGGTCCTTGGTCCCCCTCTAGTCTCCCTTCTTCTCCAGTCCTCTCATTTTTCTTCCCTCTAATTGTCTCTTTGTATAGCCTTGAATGCAGCCCTGCCACCTTGTTTTCATGAATGAAAGAAGAATGTTTTCCCCTTTCTTCCTTTTTTTTTATGTTGGTTAACTTTGCTCAGATATGTGCTTCGTTGTTTGTTCTCTTTCTCTCTACCCCTTTTTGCTCTGATTCTCTCGTTCCTACTCACCCGTGTATGTATTCGGCTGAGGATAGCTTCTTCCATCGATTTCATGGCTTAGCAAAGGGTGGGTTTCCCCTCTAGACACCATCCACTCCCTTCCCAGATGCAACCCAAGCCCATTGCCTCCCCAAACGCCTTTGATCTCTTCCCTTAGCCAACTAGTGCACCCCCTGGCCTAGTCCCAGCCTGGTGTGTTAATACCCTTCCTTCACCGATGCACCATCTACCTCCATACCTGGTGCACCCTTGGCCCTCGTAGCCCAGCACTCTCGTGCCTACTCGGCCGGCACACTTAGCCTCATTCTTGTCTGGCACAGCCTCAACCCCAGCTAGCCTGGCACACTCTAAATCCTGCCAGGCCGGCACACCCCCAGCCAATCCCTACTCGGTACACCCTTTGGCCCGACACAGCCCCTCAGCCTCTCTAGCTAGCACACCCTCTAACCCCTTCTTGCCCGGCACAGCCTTAACCCCAGCCAGCCCGGTGCACCTTGAATCCTCCCAGGCTGGCACACTTGCCCTTTTTCTCTTACTCAGTGCACTCCCAGCCCGTCTTAGCCGTGTTCCCCACTCGTTGATTTTCCCAGGGTTTTTCTAAGTTTTATCAAAGGTGTTACTACCGTTGGCACACACCTCAAGTTGTTGAGTTCTGCCACTCCTTGTGGGCATGTTCCCCTTTACTTCCCTTAACATCTGGGTCAAGGGGAGATGCTGCTAAATTTTCGTCAGAAAAGGATAACACGTTAAAGTACAAAAGGGAGCAACAAACAAATGGGATAAACAATGATAAGATGCTTCAACTACAATATGTGAACTGTAGGTGATGTAAAGTGAACTGGGCTGGGCATTAGCCGTGTGAAATTGAACATTAGTCATGCAAATACGAAAGAAGGGGAGAGTAGTTTTGATCCTTTATCTTTGAGCACTTTTAAAATGGATTATTCTGTTAACGTTTAAAAAGTGGGTGTATTCGTGTAAAGGTCCATTCACCCCCCCTTTGGATCCTTTACTAAGTGCCACCGCATCCATCACTGTGTTGGGTGGTTGTTGAAATGTGAAGGTTCAGCATTGGATTTGGGACTTGAGGATAAGCTGAGGCAGGTGTTCATTATGGTTCGTGTTGTGGCTCTTGGCACGATGATCTGCATGGTAGTAGCTTTTAAAATGGACATTCTGAGGACTCAAGGGTGGAGATGAGACCGTGTCTAGTGAGCTCAGTGTCCTTGAAGATTTTTCTTCGTTCCCTGGTGCTTGAGGCATGGGAGGTTACAGTTCGAGGAATTGCAATGATGGTGCGCTGGGAGATACTATGGATATAGTCTGATGGGACACTTGGAAAGTGTTGTTAGAGGCGTTGACCTGATGGTCGTAATGATTCCCTAGTGTTGGATGGTGTAGTTCCCAATGTGCGCGATGTTCATGGTCAGGTCATGCATGGAGATCTCTCACTTTGTGGGAGGTATATTGTCTTCCCCTTGGTTGGCGAGAGTTGTGCTTTGGCTAAGTTCTGACATCTTGTATTGCGCATTCGGATTGGTTGGCCTTCTCTTGTGTGCCATGAAGTCCGTGCGAGGCATGCTCTATGTTCTAGAAATATGGTTGCCTGTGCGAAGAGATGCCTATTCCCTTGAGGCATTTGGGTGTGTTGGCGTTATTCCGAAAGAATGAGTACCTTCTACATTTGTTGAAATTTATGCTCTGGGATCGAGGTATTTGAGATTTCCTCATCCTATTTTCCAGAGTTAGCCAGCCAAGTTGAGGATTGTCGAAATGTTGGATCCCGAGCTGTTGAGATACCTGTGCGTGTTGTATTGAGTGCGCAGCGAAAGCGTGGTGGACTTGTAACCCACAAGTCAGGGATGGTAGGGTTGGAAGATTTTGACCAGCTAAGAGGATTACTTCCTCGGTGTAAGATTATCTTGGCTGTGTGAGCTTTGATGATATGTTGGTTACCGTGCTGTTGCTTGAGACATTATGATTGTTGGCACTGGTAGGTTTGAGAATTGGGGAAATATGATGGCGAATGTGCTAGATGAGTACCCAGGACGCGGGCCCCACAGTTACCGACGAACGCTACCATCAGAGTAGCTCAAAGTGCTGTCCGTCAACCCATGAACGGTCCTCCTGGGCCCCACTTGTAGTCCTTTACCTCCCTGCATGGAGTGGGCAGTGATTTATAGTTTTATAATTATTGATTAATTATATTTATCGAGAGTTACCGTACTTGGCTGGGGTCGTCATCCCCACGCCCGGAGCATAGAGGTATCGTGTTCGTTCCTTACTTGGCATTTTACTTTACTTGTATATATTTTATATACTGCTGCTAGAGAGCATGCTAGGATAATTTAGCTCGCTATATCAATTCAATCACCGCTGCGAGTGAGAGAGCGAAACCTATCCCGTGACTCAATCAAAGTACACGCGAAAAAGTCAATACCCGAGACTCAATGCCAGTTCCTCAACCGCGCACGGTCCCACGTTTTCCTCGCTTAGGGACGCTCACGAGCTAGAGTCTCAGGTTCGCTATCTCGTCCCACATCAGTTTTATTTTTGTGAATGCAGGAAAGTCACGTGTCGACGTCAAGAATGGCGATCACCTTTGGTCCCCGGGTCGTTGAAAGCCACGTTAGGGATGACTACCTAGCCGTTCCCCTCAACTTCGGGAGCTTCCCTCCTGTGGTAGGCTTCCCCAATTTTCTTAGGATGGCCTTCGTGAATCCACGGGACGTGCAGGCATCCGACACGTTCGAGGCCAACGCTCCCACCCAGGGAGCCGTCGAAGCTGCTGCTGGCCGAGCATTGGCCAAGAACACCAACACTGTTCCGGCAAGGACATTGAGCTGCAACGTGCACCATGTGCACCAGACGGTCGGCCCATCTCATCAGGGGTCGGCATCCCATCGGAGAAGGCTCCGGAGGAACCGTGGCCCCTCTACATCAAAGAGTCGGATCTCCGACTCCGGCAAGTCTGTCATTGTCGGGAGCATCTGAGTCCACCTCAACGGACAGCGATTCGAGGCAATCTCGGAGCGGATCGTGCCTGCTGTGTTGGTGCGAAACTCCTACAAAGCACTGGAAAAGATGAAAGGGAGAATGACACCTGCTATTCCGACCGAAGTGCCGAAGAACACCCTGTCCCGTAGGTCGGTCAAGCTGAAACAAGTCTGGGCCCCTAGGGGAGCCCAACACCTGTCATCGGGTCATTTAGCGGATCGCGCTGCGGCCCCAAGCGGTACTGCGTCTTTCGCCAATCGCCCATACCCAACCCTCGGCCCTAAGCGGCCACCCAAGCCTATCACAGCCCCGCCAGTCGGGGCTTTTTCATTGGAGCCAACGGAATGGCCTCGTTTCGACTGTTCGACCGCCTGCGCACCTTCTACGGCCAGTCCGGGGAGTTGCTGGCAGGCGGCTACCTCAGCTTCAGCGAGGCCGGCACAACGACCCCCGCCAACGTCTATGGCGACAAGGATTTGTCCGTCAACAACGGCAGCACGGTTGACCTCGATGCCTCCGGTCGCCCCGAGGTGGACGTATGGGCCGATACGGACGATTCGTTCAAGGTCGAACTGTACGACGCCGACGACGTGAAGCACGGCGAGATCGACGACATGGAGGTCCCCGGCGGGGCGGGGCAGACGATCCCGATTCCAGACTCGGGCGAATTCCTGACTGGCGACGGCACGAACTTTGCGGTTGCCACGATCCGCGAGGTTCCCGACCCCACGGGTAACGCCGACAAGGTGCTATCCACGGACGGCACGGACCTGAACTGGATCGCCAAGCCCGCCGATGGCGCGGCTGCGGACAACGTAGGCGCGACCTCCAGCGAGCTTCATGTTGGCGATATGTACATGGTCACCGGCACCGCCACCGGCTCCAGCTCGGGCGGGCGCACGCAGGACGTGTCCGTGACCTTCGGGACCGCGTTCACCTCGACGCCTGTCTATATCAACGTGTTCCCCACTAGTTCCAGCCTTTCCAGCGCGGGCAATATGCCGAGTTGGGCGATTACGTCGAAATCCACGACCGGCTTTACCGTCAAGTTCACGATGGGCGAGCTGGACGATAGCCAATCGAAGTACAACTTCAACGCGGGCATTTCCTTCGGTTACATGGCGATGGGCGTTCGCACCTCGTGAGCATCCGCTTCCCGCCTTCCCGTCAGCCGATTGCTGGCGGCTCGGTTGTCGATCCGCATTGGGAACGCTGGTTCGGCGACTTGGCCCGCGAAGTCAACGACGCAGGCAGCAGCACTCCGGCTCCTCCGGTGGAGATTCCGTCCTTCGTCGTCAGTGGGGCAGGCAGCGTCACCGCTGACGGCTCGGTGGCAGGCGGCGAGTTCGTGGTCACGCTCGTTGGCGACGCGGACAACCCGCTCCCCGGCAGCCTGTACGGCGTGGATTCGTCGGGCAACAAGGGATTCGTCCCCCTCTATGATGGGCTGGAGGAGGGGCAGGGCATCGCCCTGCGCGACAGCGGCTACATCATCGTGGACGCGGTGGCGACGCCTTCCGACTTGCCTGCTACGGGCAACGCGGGCGAGGCAGTACGGGTCACCGAATCGGAAGTCGGCATCTATGCATGGGATGGCAGCGCGTTCACGCTGGACACGGCGGCAACGGGTGTCGTGTCCGTAACGTGCGATGCCACAGCAGCCGAAATCCCATACGACAATACGACCTCTGGCCTCGCGGCGACGGACACGCAGGCGGCGATTGACGAGGTTGCCGGTACGGTTGTCTCCGCAGGGGCATGGCTCACCCAAAAGAAGAATTCCGACCAATCTAGATCGAGTTCAGCAACGCCAGCGGCCGATAGCGAGCTGCATTTCGCTGCGGCCGCAGCGACGCGTTATCACGCCAGAGGTAAGGTGTTCTACTCCATCGCCAATGCCACTATGGATTTTTTGGGTGGCCCCGCGTATTCGGGCACTACGATCTCGGTCTACAACCATCGTCGGTTCATGCCTGCAGGGACAGCTGGCGGCACCGATTCGGAGACTACGAGCGTCACAACCTCATTCGTCAACAGTGCGTTGCTGTCCGCAAGCGCCGGTGTAGGCTTCTACGAGTTCGATGTGATCTTTATGACCAACTCAGCAGGCACCTTCTCATTCGACTGGGCGCAGAACACCAGCGACGCTGGCGCGCTCACGGTGCTGGCTGGCAGCTATCTGGAATACGCTGCGTTCTAGGCCGCCGCGTCCATGCTTCGACGGTGTGATACGAAGCCGCCGCCATGACGATGGACGCGCCCAGGATGATGGGCGCGGTCAGCCACCAAGGCCCGCTGTGGAGTGCCATCGCCACCGGGAAGTGCCAGAGATATATTCCGTACGACAGCCTACCCAGATACACCAGCACTGGGTGTGTTAGCGGCAAGGAGTTGGCGCCGAATACTAGACCCGCTGCGGCGACCTCGGGAAGCGGCAAGTTCAGAAGCACTTCGGTGATGGGGGTCTCCCTGAAAACCACGAGCGTCACGAGCAGGGCCGCGCCAGCCCAGCCCGCGACGACTGGGGTTACGCGCTCCAGCCAGGCTGGCCGAGACACCAAGATAGCCGCCATCCAGCATCCCGCCAGCATGCCCATCATGCGCGTGTCGAAGCGGTAGCCAACCCGGCCCCAAAGGTAGTACTGATTGGCGAGGCGCCATAGCCATTCGACTGCCATTGCGGCAGCAAGCCAGACGGCAAGCTGGCGAGCGTTGCGCGTTCGCAGAAGCAAAATTAGGATCGGCGGCCACAGCAGATAGAAGTGCTCCTCAGCAGCGAGCGACCACGTGTGTCCCAAGTACCACGGGATATTCCAAAACGCGAGTGCGTAGTCAGAGAGATACAGTCCGGCGAGAAGCACGTCACGCCCGTGCGGCTTTCCCGGCCACAGCAGCGGCGCGCAAGTCATGTACGCCGCAAGGAACAGCAATAGGGCTGGGTAGAGTCGCCGAACTCGCCTTAGGTAGAACGCCCGAAGGCTTATGGCCCCCGACCTGGAGTGCTCCTCCAGCAATATGGTCGTGATGAGGTAGCCGGAAAGGACGAAGAACACGTCGACGCCGACCGCGCCTCCCGAGAAGCCGGGGACGTGCGCGTGCAGTGCCACGACAAGCAGCGCGGACACAGCCCGTAGGCCATCGAGGGCGGGGTTGTATTTCACGGCCCGACCCTAGCAGGAATCGCGAGGCCAATCGCGGCCGCCTATCCCAGCTACCATGCCCCGATGCTCCCGCCTCCCTACAAATGGCGCATCGACCCCGACCGGGCGTTCCTCGACTGGAACTACGGGAACGTGGCGAACGTGCAGCCGTGGCAGGGCCGGTGGCAGCTCAACATCCGGTATCAGGGGTTGGCCGTCATGGCGCCCTGCGGATCGCTGAATCAGGGCATCCGGTACGCCGAGCGGTGGATACTCGCCAGAGGGGCGGGGATACCGGGGTTGAAGTGGCGAGTAATGGACAAACGCCGTCGTAGTGGACACGGCACCTGAAATGAAAATGCCCGCGAATCGCTGCGGGCCTTGTCCTGTCTAGCTTTGAGTGGCGCCCGAATGTGAATAAATGTGAATGGTACCTTCCATTAGCCCATCATCCTTTGGTGCTTCTTCATTAAGAACAACATTAAGACGCGCTTGCCACTTGCGTCCACCACTAGAAGATTGATCCTTTATGAGAGGACAGTCTGGCATGCGATGCTCTCGACTGCCGCAATGTAAGCAAGTGCCTAGTCGTTTCCAGCATTTCTTAGTCGAATGGCCATATTTCTCACAGAATGAGCAAGCCACCATGACTTGCTTGTCTTCCTCTGCCTTCTTATTCATGTGATTGTGACTCCCACTCCCATACTAGGACCTCTTCTTACTATCACAGGATTTATAAGACTCCGTGATGCGAACTTCTCTTTCTTTCCTCACCGGTCTGATCTCCGGCTAGACTCTTCACCTTTGCTTTTGTACTTTTCAACCTTCTCTAAGGTCCTCTCACATAAATACACCCATTGGACTATTTTTGTGTAGGTGCAGATATTTTGAGGTCCTAATTGCTGAATAAAATCGGGCCTTAAACCATCCAAGAACCAGTTTGCCTTTAAGATGTCAGTGCTAACCAGATGTTGCGCATAAGGGTCTAGGCGAGAGAATTGTAATTCATATTTTGCCACCGACATCATGCCTTGGTGTAGAGAAGTGAATTCCGCGGCCTTTCGCTCCTTAACATGCTCAAAGAAGTACTTGGCATGGAATAGTTCAAGGAACTCCACCCAAGTAAGTTGCCTATTCTAGAGAGGGGCCGATGTAGCCTTCCACCATGTTTGGGCATCTTTGTGTAGTTGAGATGTAGCCAGAAGGACCTTCTCCCGGTCTGCACATTACATAACAATGAAGATTCGCTCCATCTCGTCCATCCAATTTTCAGTTTCATCAGGATTAGAGGAGCCAGAGAATCACTAAAGATTTAAACTTTGAAAGTTCCGGTACAGATTGCCAGCACCAGCCCTCGTGCCAGCTTGGGCCATAGTCTGTAGTGCCTGGGTAAGACCCACAACAGTCTGTTGCATGCCGTCCCAGTCAACATGGTGTGCCATTGTGAGATAAGGTACCTGAGAAGATAATCAATTAATTAATTCCTACAAAATTAATGAGGATTATCGTAGATATAATTTCTAATTTAACTATCTCATCTCGACTCTATTTATTCTCCATTTTTGGTTGTCTGGTTTCATTAAGTTTCTGGCTTTCATAAGTTCCTCTGAGTCTCTAAGGTCAGAATAGTCCCTGGTATGGTCAATGCACATATGGTACAGTCCCTGGCCTAGTCAACACGCAGATGGTACAGTCCCTGGTATGGTCAACACACATATGGTACCGTCCTTAGTAAGGTCAGTGCACATTTGATATTGTTCATAGTAAGGTCAGTGCACAGTTGGCATTGTTCACAGTAAGGTCAGTGCACATTTGGTATTGTTCATAGTAAGGTCAGTGCATAGTTGGTATTATTCACAGTAAGGTCAGTGCACATTTGGTATTGTTCATAGTAAGGTCAGTGCACGTTTGGTATTGTTCACAGTGAGCTCAGTGCACATTTGGTATTGTTCACAATAAGGTCAGTGCACGTTTGGTATTGTTCACAGTAAGGTCAGTGCACATTTGATATTATTCATAGTAAGGTCAGTGCACATTTGGTATTGTTCGTAGTAAGGTCGGTGCATGTTTGGCCTAGGTCATAGTAAGGTCAGTGCATGTTTGGCCCAGGCTATAGTAAGGTCGGTGCATGTTTGGCCCAGGCCATAGCAAGGTCGGTGCATGTTTTTGCCCAAGCCATAGTAAGGTCGGTGTATGTTTTGCCCAGGCCAAAATAAGGTCAGTGCATGTTTTGCCCAGGCCAAAGTGAGGTCGGTGCATGTTTTTGCCCAAGCCATAGTAAGGTCGATGCATGTTCTGCCCATGCCAAAATAAGGTTAGTGCATGTTTTGCCCAGGACACAATAAGGTCGGTGCATGTTTTTGCCCAAGCCACATTAAGGTCAGTGCATGTTTTTGCCCAAGCCATAGCAAGGTCGGTGCATATTTTGCCCAGGCCAAAGTAGGGTCAGTGCATGCCTTGCCCAGGCCAAAGTAAGGTCGGTGCATGTTTTTCCCAAGCCATAGTAAGGTCGGTGCATGTTCTGCCCAGGCCAAAGTAGGGTCAGTGCATGCTTTGCCCAGGCCAAAGTAAGGTCGGTGCACGTGCTGCACAGACTTAGGTAAGGTCGGTGCACCTGTGGGTCTGTCCAGATTTCCAGAAACACAAAAAAGAGAGTTTTGAAAGGGCATTTTATTTCATAAAAATCTGAGAAATCAGAAAATGCCTCCCCATGAGATCGACGATCATCACGATCCTAGCCAGCCCGGATGTCAGGTCCTCGGGTGGTGAGGATCGACCACGCCGAGGGGTCCCTGGTGGAGAAAGAACATCGCCGTCGTCAGCAACAGGAGCTTTGCCCTTGTCTTGCCCCCGCGCTGTGGGGACCGACGCAGGGGGAGCAACCCCTGACTCCCCAGCCGGTGGTAGCGGCGGAGCCTCAGAAGGCGGTAGCTCGGACGGCGGAGGAGGCAAAACATGACTCCAGACAAGGGTGGAAGTTCTCCCTCTCTTCCTCGCCCGACGTTGGCTGTCTAGCGCCGCCAGGTCGTCATCAGTCAGGGGGGCACGGCTACCACCAGCCATGGCGGATTCTTCACCAGCTGCACTAGTGATTCCCTCGGGGGAGCCCCTCTGTTGGCTAGGCCCTCCACTCGCTACAGATGTCGCCGACCAACCAGCCAGAGGGACGCCGACTGGGACTGGGTACTGCAGCCTCCCCGGGGTGAATGCGACCTTGACCTGGGGGGCAACAATCGACACTTGACCAGCGCCCGGCGCGACGCGATGCATAGGGCGGGGAGCAAACCATGGCAACCTGACGATCTCGTAGGTCCACGACGGAACTTCAGGCGCCCTTGAAAGCAGAGCAAGGTTAACTAAGTACCGCTCACAACCGACGCAACTCAATGGGAGAAGAAGACCAGTACCCTGCGGTAACGAAGGACTCAACCCTAGCTCCCGGAGCAGCACCAGAGTCAGAATGAAGTCCGCGTCAAAATGAGGATACAGAAGAATGGCCTTCAACTTCTGGCGATCCTCAGCCCTGATGAAGGGCTTCCTATCACGCCAGGTGGGACGAGTACCTCTGCGCATCCAATTATCGGAGACATCGCGATATTTTGACTTGATAATATATACATACCACTGCGACCAACCCTTGCAGTTAGCCGCAGTATTGGAGACTTGGATGAAGTGCCGGTGGGAGCGAGCCTTGAAATAGGCAAAATATGTATCGACTGGACAACTCTGGAGAAGATAAAAGTGCTGGAACAAAAGGACGCTTGACTCCACCGATGCTCTATGACATGCATAGACGAATCCACAGAGGATGGAATAAGAATTGGGGGTTATTTCCCCAGGATACCGCCCAAACCATGGCAGGCTATGAAATGGGACTATTTCAATAGCCTGATGCTTCGCCAAAGATGGTAACAAAAGCAATCTCTAAGACCCATCTACTTATCAAACAAAAGAGAGAAAAAACGAGCGCAGAAGAGAGATTTGTTAGGGGGTAAATGGGCAAAAGAGAGGAAGATATAAGAGGAGAAGAACAGCCACAGCCTCTGGCGAAGAACCCAACGTCGGCAACAAGCAAAACAAGAACAGGAAACTCCAAAGCAGACAGCTCAGGGATGCGAGATACCTAAACAGAGCAAAACCACCACCCACCACTTCCCGTCCAATCCAACAACAAGAACGCCATCAACGCCACGGAGACTCACCGGCGTGAAGACGGGGTAGTCCTCGGCGGTGAACTGGTGCGACGCCCTGGACACGGACGGGGAGGCCACCGTGGCGGCCGCTCCCAGGGGCAGCCTCAGCCCGGCGGGGCTGCCGACCGCGCCGCCACCCTGCAGCAACGCCGCGTGTAGAGCCCTGAGCTCCTCAGCCTTGGCGATGGCGGCCTGGATGTCCTGCCGGTGGATCGCGTAGGCCTGCGGCGCGGCGGAGGCCATAGGGCGGGAAGGGCCCGGAGGGGGTCGGCGGGTCGGAGCGGGTCCCCGGCGAGTGTGGCGCCCTGACCATGTCCAACCAGGTGGGCGGAGGTGGGGCTCGGATGCCGGAAATCCGACGCTGGTTTTGGGCTCAGACTACGGAAACCAGCGGTGGGTTCGGAGCGGAAGGGTGGTGGCCGGTTAAATACGGAGGCAGGGGAGCAGAGGAGCAGCAAAGGTGGCTCCTTTCTTTGCTCCATCGCTGTGGGGACTGGGGTGGGGGGAGGCACAGAACAGGGCCATGGTCGACCGACGCTGCTCATTGCCCACTTTGCCCCTCACCTTGGCCACCCACGAGGAGTCGAAGGGTAGCTACGGAAGTACAAGTAGAAGTAGGGGTAGTTTGGGAAAGTGGAAAATGGGCGAGGAGGATGGGGGGAAAGGGAGAAGACGCCAAGAGCTCCGAAACAAAGAGGCCCATCGCTGGATGCCCTTAAAAAAAAAGAGAGAAAAAGGTAGGGGGAAGAATGAAGTGATTTGACTGGAATGCCCCTCGTCCTTCGAGTGTGTGTCGTGTTGATAACGTTCCGGGTGCCAGGACGTATACGAGGAACAAGTGGCTACCCCTTCTCATATCTAAGATCACACTGGATACGCGGTCCTATCTATCAAGGTGGCATCTTCTGGGACTGATCACCCACACAAAACATTATCAGGATGTTCACCTTGACTGGGCCTTGATTGGCGCACTCGTGGAGATTTGGCACCTCGACACGCACACTTTCTTATTTCCCACATTCGAAGCCACAGTGCTATTGGAAGAGACAGAGATGCTACTAGGGCTGAAGAAAATGAAACCAAGGGATAAAGAGAAGATGGGGTCAATGACTCAACCCATAGGTGTGACAGAGATTCTCACCGGCCTTATTCCCAGCTCTAATATTATGAACCAAATCAGGATGAATAGAGGGCTCAACTTGATGAAGCTAGCAGCGTGGATGCACAAGCAACTGGGCCAGGCCAAGGAAGAAGACATGGAGAACATCATGAAGGTGTTCGTGATTTGCTTAGCAGGAGCCTTACTGTTTCCTACAGCTGATGATTTTCTAGAAGAAGAGCAGCTGAGTGCCATCAGTGCAATCTGGGAAGGAAGGAGGATGGGCCCTGCAGTCCTGTCCTATCTTTACAGTGGGCTTACTTCAGCTGCCCTAGGTTGGCCTTTGTATGGGTCCATGCTTCTTCTCACTTGCTGGGTGGATCTTCACCTTAAATTTGACCCATGTGGGGAATCCCAATAGTCGTCCAAAATTTTCTCCGGGAGCCCACTCCACTATATGACATACGCTCTTGAGCTGAGTGACAGAGTGGTCAACAGAGTGCCCAAACTAAAGAAGCGAGTTGATTGGAGAGAGCACTTCAAGACCATGCCTCTTGATATGTTCACTTGTGCACCGGGCTTCTTCAAGACCCATGATCTTCGTGCTCGACTCTCCCCAGGCGTGGAGCTTAGACTCATAGGCAGCACGGATTTCTTCTTGTACAACATGCATCGATGCCTCCCTCAGCTTGGACTGCCACGTTATCTCATGGAGGACCCGTCTCACCTTCCACCCATCAAGAAAAGAAGCCTTCTCAGCCAAGAAGATGAAGAGGAAATTAGCACGATCAAGGCTTTATGGAGTGTGAGCAAGCTGTTCAAGCCTATAGAGCATGTGGAGGAAGAAGACGCCTGGGAACATCAGCGCTCCATTGATACCGATTTCATCTCGATTGGTGGTCCCGTTTGACCGTTAGGAGCCCGGGAAGCCCGGATACTCCATTTGGGTGATTTCACTAGAATCCCCCATTTCTCGCTGTTTCTCAGCCGATCTGGCTCCAGATCGAGTCTATGGGTTTCCCTATGTGTCCATAGTTGTATCCCCTGCATTTCGGCACGAATGGGGCATGGAAAGGTCAAGTTTGGGCCAACACCATGGTTTGCTCGCCGTAAGGGTTGAACGGTCGAACCAGGTGTCATTCATCCCCTTGAGCGGCCATGCCTGGACCGTTTATCCTCGTGGAGTCTAGGGGCTTGTCTGGCCATACGATAGACCGCACAAGGTATGCGCGGCCTCTTAAGGACTGTCTATCCCCACTTGGGTGGCAAGCCTTCAGCTGCCTGTCTTTCCGTTAGGTTGAGCAGCCAGTATCTGACCGCCCAACCCAGTTGACCCTTGGTCAACAGTTTCGTGTCAGTGGCATTGTGCGGTCTGGTCATGACCATTTTGACTACCACTATAGTAAGTCAGTTCTGTTAGGCAGTCTGGTCAAGACCGTTTTGACCAGGAACTAGATTGGGTCGTGGGCTTGAGCGGCCAAGACTTGACCACTCATCCCCTTGGGCGGTCCTGCCCTGACCGTCCATCCTCTTTAGCCTTTAGGGGTCTGTTCGTTGTGTGGTTGATCCCCCAACCATTCATCCCCCTTGAGCGGCCCCATGTGGACCGTTTATCCTAGGTTGAGTGGTCAATTGCGGACCGTTCATCCCCTTGTGCGGCCACATTGTGACTACCCATCCCCTTAGTCTTGTATGTTGGCCGTAATGGCTTGTCCCGTGTCCGTCTATCTTAGGTTTGTGTTCTAGGGCGGTGTCTATATGTCGGTGGTTTTTGGATAGGTCGGTTCAGGTGACTGGGTGTGGTCTTTTCCCTGACTGCGATAGTTCCCTAACGACTCAATCTAGAACTGCTAGTGCCATATTCTGTGTTCTGATTTTTCGTTATCTTAGCGTAGCCTTGTGGTCTGCTCGTGTTCCTGTGGGTGTCTCTTGACATCCTATGAGGGCCAAGACTACGTTATAAGGTAGCCAGGAGTCTTCTTGCTTGTGGTAGGAATATTTTAGTCTAATTTCCTGAAATTGACTCCATGGGCATCGTCTTTAAGTTTTGATGGCATGCATAGCTGTAGAATGGTTGTATAAGCTTGGCAAGCAGGTTAGAAATTTGTTTCCCTTTGATCCGAGCTGACCGAGAGGGGTTTCCAATCTGGACAACCCATTCTCGCCACTGCGGTAATGGCGCGGCCACCCCATGACTGTTTCGTAGTGTGCGGTCCACTCTAGACGGCTTAAAACTCTTGAAAGGTCCATTGTGGACCGTGCAAGACCCAGCACGGCACACTTTTAGCCATGTAGCCCCTGTGTACAGTAGGGTGTGGTATACTAGCGCGGCTGGTGGCGATCCATTCAACTCGTTTGAACGGTGTGTCATTAGACCGCTAAGGAGATCCGTTTGTCCCTCTGAGTGGCTAATCCTAAGCCATGTGGCCCTTGAGCGACCTGTCCGTAGCTGCGTGGCCCCTTTAAACTGCTTCTGGCATCGAGTTGAGTGGCTAGATCATAACTGCTTAGGCCCATTAAGTGGCCGGTCGCCCGACCGTTCAACCACAGCGCGACTACGTTTTAAGCGTCTAATTCAAGCAGATTTCAATTATTGCATATTCATGTCATTATGCTTTTAATTACGGCATTATCACCATGTTTAAGATATTTTATAAAAACTGTGGCATATTTTAGATCCCGATGGAATTGCTTTCTCTTTCCTTGTGATGGAACCACTAGTTGTAGCCCAACGACCTCTAGTGTCGGCCCGCCTAGGAGAGATGGAGGGGTAGTCCTATTATATGGTTTTTTAGCTAGTGTTGTACTCGAACTATTTCCTGACAAAATCACAAGAAATAAGGGTTTGGGCATTTCACCGAGCACCTTCCAAGCATGGGCTATCCAGCACTTTCTACGAACCCACGGGTCCCTACAAGGGCCCTGGCCAACCTGCCGTAACTTACAGTGACACAAGTAATCCCTCGGGATCAACTCCGGCCACTCACGTACGGGCTTTGCTCGTATCCCGCACCATCGCCCAGAGCCACCTGGGGGCACCCCGACGTCAGGCCACGCCATGTGACACTCAGCCAAAGGGGCCAAGGGCCCACCCAGAAACACATCTTTCAACCCTCCAAGGTCAAAGGGAGGCCTAACTAGAGTGACTAGCTGGGGTCGCACCCGTCGACGCGTGTCCAACTGCCCCCAACCACGTGTGCACATACAGACCCTGCGTCCTAGGTCTGGCCTCTAACTGGTTTTCCCCCTAGCCAGACTCTGGCGACTGATGTGGGGCCCGACGAAAACCAGTCTAAAAATCGTCCTCAGGGTAAGCTTGTCTACTTACTCCCAGGTGGGACCAGCACACGCGTATTGGTAGGCTACGACTAGTGGAGGGTCGCTGAGAGAGTAGACTCTCAAGTCACTAAAAATAACGTCTCAACCAAGCACAAGGGGTGCTCCTCGCACCAACAGCGTCGCACGGTGACCATGGTCGGAGGAGAAAATGGGACCACGAACCACCCGGTGCAGTCCAGAGCCTGACGGACCAACCCTGGTGCACCACAGGCTCTCGCAGACCAACACTGGTATGCCACAATCACGTGACGGACTTACTTAGGCGCGTCAGGCACTTGGTGTTAAAACCATTGTAACGTGCCTTCCCGGGTGCGTTACATATCCTGATGGACCTAAATAGGTGCGTCAGATAACGAGAGGAAACAAACTGTAATGGATACCACTAGGGGTGTCACAGTCCCTAACGGACCACCGCTGGTGCGTTAGGCCACGGGACGAAGCTATATGTGACGCACTCCCCTCGGGGCGTCACAGTCCCTAACGGACCACCGCTGGTGTGTTAGGTGTAAAGGAGGCATCAGCCCTGACGCTCCTACAGAAACACAGTGTCTCAGTCATGCGTAACATAAAAGCCCAGAACACGAGAAGTCACTCGGACTCTTAAACCCACGGGCACGCTAACTGAGGTAGCACGGTCCTCCCGACACCCTCAAAACATGAACACAAAACCCACGGGTGTCTGGGGCGTTCACGAGACCGCAAGTCGGCCACTGGGTCACAACCAGGTCGACCAGGGATCCACAGATCACAGAACGAACACGACGAACACAAAAACTCACCTCGGTGCAACACAGTGCCTGGCGGTCTAACATTGGGCCGTCACAGTCTGTAACGGTCCAAACCTCGACCGCCACAACAACTCTGACGGTTCAACACAGGGCCGTCAGAAGAACAGGGCACCCTGGCTCTGACGCACCCAGCTTGGGGCGTCACAGCCCTAACGCACCTAGAAGAGAAGATAAGAGCTATGGGGAAGGTCTTCTTCGGGGGTCTAATGGAAATCTCACTCAAACTTGAGGGTTACTATAGGGTCTCCAATTGGTACAACCTGCCTGGTGACCGTGTGGGAACCCACGGTTCATGAGGACTCACGGAGGTTCCTGACTGAAACAAGCCAGTTACACTCAAGTGGGAATCCTCAGGTGAAGGGATCAATTCTAGCAGGAGGGTGTTCCTATAAAGTGTGATGCCAGCTCTTCCTAGTCCCACCCGTGTGTAGACCTGTGTAGAATGTCAGAACACATAGATACGTACAAAACACAAAAGTTGTAAATAGGATAGGAGAAGCAAAACATGTAACACACAGAGGGCGGCCACAGCAATGGCCGTTTAGATCCCTGGGTGGCCAGGTCGATAGGCGCTAAGGGGAAGTGGGTGGCCAAAGTGCAGGCCGTGGGATGTGGGGGAGGGCAGCTAGAGTCTGGGCCGTCTCCTACTGAGGGTGGCCAGACCGGTGGTCACCTACAAATGGCTTGGCCAGCCAACGAGTTGGACGTCCAGGGGTGCAAAAGGCCAAGAGTTTGCCCATTTTCTGAGAAACGCAGAAACAGAGACTAAACTAAAAGATTAAAACAACAACGTTGGGACCTTGATTTCTTGGATTTTGGCACTATGAGTCATAGTTAGTAGTAGTCAGTCCGACCATGATCGCCAGTGTGCTGTCGACTCCCGGTTTCGACAGGGGGGCTTTCCTCACTTCACTGGTCTGCCTGCCTTAGCTTGCAATAGGGCTAGGATGAGAGAGGGAGATGTGGTGATGATGTAGTCAGACTCCCTCCTCCAAACCCTGCTACTGCGGCCTACAATGTACAAGTTAGAGAGAGAGGGAATAGAGTGATCGCCATAGGCTTTTACCTGAGCCTCACAGGAGAGGGATGATCGCTTAAAAGATGCCTCAAGTGGGGAGAAAGTTAGGTCCCGGCTTCTCCATCCTTGGCCGGCCAAGGGCGGAGAGCCCTGCTTCATCCTGAAAGCCAAGATCCTGCAAACAATCACAAAACTCACAGAGATAAAAAAGAGAAGGCCATTAGTACTGCGTTGTATAGTATCAATCCAAAGAATGAGTGAGCGATCGATTATGGCACTACGATTACCAATCTCCTTCCTAAAAAGTAGGCGAGAGGGGGGGCGCACCTCTCATGGGAAGCGGAAGGTTGGGGGCACACACCTCTCATGGGAAGTGGGAAGGTGGGGAGGGGCACCCTCTTCCCAGCCCTAATAGGCCTGGGAGAGGGGAAAAGGAGGGGTGGCCCACTATGGGCTCACCCATGGGAGACCAGCCCACTCCCCATGGGCTTGAACCAACATATGGCCCAATAACCCCTAATTCAGCCTCCTATGCACAAATGTGGCCCAAATGAAGTCTAGTTGGCCCCAAATCACCCTACAAAGGTCCAAAAATAAAAGAAATAAAAGCCTTCAAGCTCCAGTCTAATCCTCCAAGCCATCTCTAAGGCACAAGGAAGCTTGCAAGTCCCGAACAGTGCTACACTTCTTGTAGTTTCGCTCTACCGCATCATGTCGATCTCTAGCTTGGATGTCCTCACCAACTCTCCCCGAGCAAAAGGAACTCGACCCCATCGAGTAAGGATCTCTGTCACTGAGGTATTGCTCGAGCAAGTCTAGATCTATCCTCTCTAGCTCTGCCCGGGTGATCCATGTATCCTCAGATGCAGGCCGTCCTCTCCAACGCACCAAGGAGCGGTGATACGTGCCACTCCTAGTGGTAGTCACCTGCACATATAGTATAGACTCTATCCGCTCATGCTGCTAAGGTTACAGGGCTGGAAGTGGACTCTCAGGGGAGGGCTCACTCACAAGGGGTGGGGAAGGCCTAAACAACTCAGTAAGGATCACTGTCGGGTCCCTATATGCGACTAAATCTGAGACGTTGAATGTAGAACTGATACCCTAGTCCTCTGACAAGTCTACAACATATGCATTGGACCCAACTTGCCTCAAAACTCTAAAGGTGTCGACACCACGAGCCTATAGTTTCTTCACAGCTCCAGAGGGAAACTATTCCGATCTTACCCAGATCATGACATGATCTCCCTCCTGGAACTCGCGGGCGTGTCTATGAGCGTCAACCAACTCTTAATATCGCGTGTTGCTGGTCTCTATATGGCGAAGAATATCATCATACAAGCCCCTAACATGCCCAGCAAATGACTCTGCAGACTGTGACACTCTAGCATGCATGGGTAAGGGAACTAGATCCACTGGCTTCCTAGGTCTATAATGCGTAATCCCGAATGCATATCCTCTGCATCGATTGAAAGGAAGAAATGCGTATGTTGTGCATGCATAGAGACCTCACCCTGGGAGGTGACTAAATCCTAAAGAATAGCAGTAGCCCAAGAACCTTACCTGTGAGACGGCTTGGTTCAGTCTGAGCCAAGACAAATTGTGTGAAAGACGGGATGGAAGGAGGCGGGGAAGCTGAAGCGGTCCGAACAGCCTCCACCCTCCTCCGCTAAACCTCCTTGCACCCGGCTATTTTGGCGGCCGCCAATGCCTTCTCTACGGGCGACCCCTCTTCAGGTCCTTTGGTGGCTCTAGGCGAGGGAGTTGGAGTGGACGGCGGCCTCACCTACATTGGGGGTTGGCGAGGGCATTGGTTCCTCCCTAGCTGATGGACAAAAAAAAAGAGCAAAGGCATCTAGGTGTGAGTGACCTGTTCTGACACAGAAATAAACTCCACCTGGAAGACGTTATTGATAGAGAAATCTCACCGGTAGGTTGACTCGGTTTGACTTGACTTGCCTCGAATTCCTCAAAAGATGGAACCGGAGGTGCCGGGGGGATGGTTCTTGCAGCCTTGGCGGCCTCCGTCTTCCGGCGCTTAGGCTCCCGCCGCCCTGCAGCCTTTGCCTCATCCAGAGATTTCTTCAGGGGCGATTTTGCCCGGGACCTCTTTGCGGGCGGTGGCAGGGGAGTTGTAGTTGGGGCCGGTGGCGCAGTTTCAAAATGCGCCAACTTCTCTGCTTGTCGGAGGAGGTTGCGATAAGTTGCCATCTACGTGCTGTCCAGATGATCTGTGAAGAGGAAGAACAAGAAAAGTGAAGAATTGGTTAACATCCAAGACCCTAAAAAAGGGCAGCCATGAACGCAAAGGAAGAGAAATGCCAAATACTGTGTGGGCCGGTATAGAGCCGCAGTGATGTCGGCCAATAATTGAGGGATGACTCTTTGTCACATCGGGTGGCCTCTCGAACCAGCAAGCACACATCCTCGATCGTCTGGCAGCGATCGGTAATGATGGCCAAGTCTACATGTTTCTTGGCAGACAAATGGCAATATAAGTTAAAATGATCCGTCCCCCATCCTTCGGCATAATGATAGGCGACGTGCAGACGCTGCCCCAGGATGGCCACCGGCCGAGCTGATCCCTTCCAGTTTGTGGAAGGTGTATATTGTGTTTAGGGATGTATCCCCATTGTTCTGGAGATGATTGGGGCATGGAACGAGGTTTTCCACAAATTTTAGTATTTTTTGGGTTTGATGTGTTAATGCGGTACTCCCAGGGGGCCCGTTTATTAACGCGCTATATCGGGTAGTTGTGTTCATCTAAGAAGATGAACAATAGGGAAATAACGATCAGGGTATTTCTGTTGAATGCGATCTCAAGAATGCGACCCAAGTAATGGCCATGATCTTGGTTAATGCACCCTACTCTATGACTGCATTCTGGTATTATGGCGCTCAAGGCTATGGCCGTGTCTATTAATGCAACCTAGGCATGTGCCGTGTCAACGTGTTGACGCGCTACGAGTGTTGGACGCGTTCTGGTGTCATCGCGACTCTCCTTAGGGGCGCATTTACTATTGCAACGGCAACTATGGATGCGTTAATGTCTTCTATTTTTGGTATATTATTTGAGTTGTCTCAGGCTCCGGTGAATCTAGGATTCAATACCTTGTTGGTGTTTGACTTGATGGACGCCTTGGGTGTTCTGTGAGAGTCAGATGTGTGTGTTGAGGGATCCTGGAAGAGTAGTCTCATCTCGAGTAGTGTACGGTGTTTCTTCCGTGTTTGTTGACTGGGCTTCGACCCGTTCGTTAGCCTATTGTACATGGATGTCATGGACATCCTATGAGGGCTGTGACCATGTTATTGGGTGTTCGAATGTGCCATTGCACTGAGTAGTATTTTGTGTGATTTCGAGGGTCATTATTGTTTCTGGCCAACCCGGTTGTGACCCAGTGGTTGATACATGACCTCGTGTGTAACGACCCAGAGATCTGGATACTGATATACCGATAATATCGATACACCGACACCAAGAACTGGGGAAGCCACCCAAGAGGCTGGTGAGACCCCTGAAGGGTTGGAAGGATTTTGTCGAGGGATTGCATAACGAATTGGAATGGCATGCGTGCAGAATTAATTAATGCAATAATTAAAATTATAATATGGAAGCAAATTAAATATATCAGAGTGATAAAAATATATACAGTAGTCTAGAGTCACAGATACACAAGTCTAACAACTAGACATCAGTCCAAAAGTACAACTACTTGGGGCATACCCCCCCTGGAACTATCACTATTTTTGATGAAGGGAAACTCAAATTCCAGGTTTATCAGAACCACATGGTCCTTGATATGATATAATAGAGTAATATACCATATAGTACCAATGCATACAGAGGGAATATATTATGAATGTTTACCAAACCAGCAGTGAGCGCCATGAGAGACCTGCGCTCAAAGATTCATCAGCTCACCCAGTTTAAAATGATATAATCAAGAATGCACAAGCTCATCAAATTAACAGGCATGCATGTAGTCCGTAAAAGATATGATAAACGACGCCCTTCTCAAAGGCGTTATAACTGCAAGCAACGCCAAACTAAGTGGCGTCATTTATCAGTAACTATTCAAATGCAGGGAAATGACGCCCCATAAACAGGCGCTATTCGAACAACTGATGCTGCATGGACTGCCGTCAATTAACTAGATCTTCCGTATCCGTCCCGGCAGTTAACAGCAAAGCCCTGCTCCCATTTACTACGATTGCATGTCCAAAAAAATAGCCATTCCTTATTACAACAGCCTGCCATATCCAATCAAAACTGTGACACTATAAAAAGGAGGCTCCTGGGCTTGGTTTTGCTTTAGACAGAGACCACCGCAAGGAGCTTAGTAGCAGGAACAGAGTGCAATGCAAGGAGCCATGCAACGTCCATCTAAGAGATTGCAGGGCACATCAGTGGAAGAATTGTTGCCAGCCAAGTGAGTATTAAAGTTTGAATTTCTTTTTCTTCGTTCTTTGCTTAATCTTCCTCTCTTCTCACTCTTTTATCTTCTTTCTTCTTTTCTCTTCTCTTCTTTTCACTTTCATCAGGACTATCCTCCCATTCCGGGTGCAAGGAGATACCTCAAAGTCAAGTGGCTCCCCCTCCTTCTCTCTAAATTCTCCTTGGACATGAGGTCTTACCTATCCAGATGGCACATGCTAGGCCTAGTGACCCATGCTAAGCATTATAATGACATCTACCTAGATTGGGGTGCCATAGGAGCCCTCATTGAAACTTGGCATCCCACCACTCATACCTTCCTTTTCTCCACCTTTGAAGCTACCATACTCTTGGAAGAGATAGAAATGTTCTTGGGATTAAAGAAGATGAAGCAAGGGGATGAGGATAAGATGGCCTTTATGCCAAGAGCCATAGGAAGGAAATCCCTAAAGTGAATGTATATAACATGGAAATTATCACAAAATTCATGAAGCTTAAGCCATCTGGTGCAAGAGTCCAAGATCAAGAGCCAATAGATCAGTCTGAAAAGCAAAAGGCAGAGCAGCATGTCCAACTAGTGGAAGAAGAACAACAACCAAAGCAGGAAGAAGAAGAACAAGAAATACAACCAGAGTTTTAACAGCAGTAGTAGCAACAAGATATAGAACAAGTAGAACAGCTTTAGTAGGATGCACAAGGTCAGGGGGAGTAGCAGCCACAATTTGTTGAGCAGGAAGGGGGAGAGCATATAGAACAGTAGGGTGTTGAGATATTGCATGATGAGAACCTACAAGAGCAACCAGAACAGGAGGCAAAACAAGTCCAGGAAGAACTTCATCCAGAGCTGTAGGAAGAGCAGCAACCAGAACAACAAGTAGAAGAAAGGGAAGAGCTGGAAAGAGAGGTACAACAAGGACAAGGAACTGATGAATTAGAACATCAATTATTTTTAGATGAACAGGTAATGCAGCAGCTAGATCAACATATTGATCAGCTAATAGAACAGATAGAGCAGCAAAATGAACAGCTAGATATGCATGAGCAAGAATAATTTCAGGAAGAAATGCATGTAGAGGAGCAGCCACATGTTGAGCAGCACCAAGAGCAACAAGGACTGGAAGAACCACAGGAGCAACAAAGAGTAGGGGCTGAAGAGCCACAAGAAATTTATCTAGGTCCTGCCACATATCGTGGACCTTATCATGGACCTATGATGGCAATGGGTATTCAGCCACCTTTGTCTCCCGAGGAACCACAAATTCCACCTGAGTTTCAGGCCTCAAGTTCAGCAGGACCGAGTTCAGCTCAAAATGCTCATGATGTTCATCCCTCATTGGTAAATCTCCTATTGAATCAGTTTAGAAATATGAATGCTTCCTTTATGCAATTGAATATGGCAGTAGAGAGGATTGATGCCAGAATGATTCACATAGAACAAACAGTTAATAGTCATTGGGAAAAATTTGTGAAGGATAAGTATAGATCAGATGAAAGGTTACATGGATTTCTAGATTCTTTACTCCATGTATGTGAACAGGCTAGTTCCCTGATGAGAAATCTGAGGCTGAATCAAGCTGAGACACGAACAATATCAAGGACCCCTGCATAACCAAAATACAACACTAAAGAATTAGTGATTTTCAATTTTTCATGTATCAATGAAGGGGCAAGACTGAGTATATTACCTGAAGATTGAATACCCGGGGCCCCTGTCGCGAGAGGAGAGGGGGAGCCAGCCGTCACCGGCGTATAATCATCCGTGGGAGAGATTAACTCTTCAAAGCTGAAAATATTGTTCGGCATAGACTCATCCAGAGGCATATCCGCCCCCGCAGAGAGGTTCGCCTGAGGAGAGAAACTCATGCCGATCTTGGCCTCCGGAGGAGCTGCATTAGGCAAAGTAAAACATGTTTATAACATTGCATATAACCCTAAAGGTAGTGAGTATCAAAATATGCCACTCACTGGAGACAGCCTCAATCGTGGGAGACTCTTCCTTGAGCCGAGGGTGGGATGAAGACCTCACGTCCCCTCCAGGACTCTCAGCGCGAGGTCTCTTTGATGCGGTAGCATCCTTCTCCAGCCCCGTATTGGGAGGACCCTCCAATGGGCCAACGCCGGCCACCTTAGCAGCTCCACCTGCAGTCATCAAAGGAATGTGTATAACACGTTCCAAAATATGAAGAATATACATGCGCATTAAAAGGCCAGCAGAGGAAATAATGACCTGTAGTTTCTATGGCCTTCACGGGTTTTAAAATTATCTACGTTGGCTTCAATCGGAGGACATGGGCTGCTGCCTTTACAATCTCGAAAATGGCAATAGGAGTCACCACCTTCTCCAAGCCGGAAATGTACTCCAGCGGGCCTGCACAGCCCACGGCGTTGATCACGTGGGCCCTCCACTCTGCAAATGTGCTGCCCCCGAGTGCTCCCTCGGGTATCGGCTGAGACAACTGAGACTTCCTTCTCACCCCGCAAGACGCCTGCAAGTCCTCCCACTAAGAGTAGGCCTTTGAAGGGCCTAGGGCTGCCCCTGAGGCAGAGGAAGAAGAGGCTGTGGATGTTGCTGCCGGTGTATTCCTCAAGGGCTTCAGAGCCCCATTATACTGGTTTCTGTCCTCAGGAACCGTCTAGCCTTTCTCTCGCCACCGCTCCTCAACGTCACTGATAGCCCGGGCGGCTCCAGAAAAATGAGATCTGATGAATGTTGGGTCCACAAACAAAGGAGAGAGGGCCTCCTCTGCCAACTCTTTGGAAGAACCCCCTCAAATGGAATATGATAAAAAAGAGAATGGTAGGGAGCATCCTCCAAAGAGTGAAAGAAAAGGAGAAGAGGGGAAACAACAAGCAGAAAGGAGGGGCTGTGTGAGAATAGTGAAAGAATGAAGCTTGAAGAGCTACCCCCTGAGGCGATGAGATGGAGGGCAGAAGGAGGAGGGGAGGAGAAAGGGAGAGAACGGGACAAGGGGACATTGTTGGATGCCCCCATCCATCCTCTGGTGCTTCTATCTTCCTCCCAAGGTAGTGTTGGCCATCCAGTAGTATGAAGGCGACATGCTCCGGCATGTCAGATCCTCTTACTAGCTGACTGCCAACTGTCAGACCCTCTTTCAAGCCGGAGTAGTAGGCCCCTCCTCTCTCCTACCATTTGCATCTTCGCCCTCTAAAACGTCTTCCATGCTTCACCAAGACTAATAGCACAACACTTTGTGGAGAGGAGAAACTGTAGGGATAGCCTTAAGCGGTGAAGAGAGAGGAAGAAACGCCCTTTGAAGCCTTTTATAGGCCGAAGGGGAGCTATTGCCTTAAAAGATTTTCCCCTCGAAGAATCGCGAAAGGTAAAAACCCTTTTCCCTAAGACGGTTACCTCATTTTCCACCAACACCCCTTCGATGGAAACACGTGAAGTGGCAAGTCAATTAAAGCATGGGGAGATGGACAGGTGCCAGCGCCACGCCAACCAATCGACATGCAAGATATCCGCATAAAGAATCACCGCCTTTCCAACAACTATAAGTACAACATTAAATTGTGCCAAAGGCGGTAAGGAATAGTCAATTCAACATTTACTATTATCGAAACTTATGGATGCAAGGAAAGTTTTACATGGTCATGCTAAAGAAAAGGAAAGGAAAAAGCAAAAAGGTACATAAGGCCTCGGGCCCACTACGAAGCTCGGTAGATGAAGGATCCTCAGTAGCGAGCGATTCACACCCTGCACCCTTGGTGACGGTCGGTCCAGACACTGACCCCACCGGTGTCGGAACTGTCTCGATCATGTGCCCTCCCGAGACTACCGGAGTTGGCGATCGCTCTGGCGAAGCAGAGGCACCCAGACTTCTGCCTTCGCTCGACGACTAAACGGAAGAATCTACAAGTTTGACACCTCCGAAATAGGGCAACGTCGCTTACGTCTCACGGGAAAAGAGACACGACTGCCACGATAACAGATCACAAAAAATGAAACGACAAGCACGGCAAGCATCAGCTTACACAAGGAAACACAGTCCTCACAGTTGACTGCTCGACCATATCATCAGCTCCAGTGCCAAAGGCGACAGGGAACACCTAGCACACAGGACGCCAACGACAACAACACTGGACCACAAGTGCAATCAAGTCAGTCCTCACTGAGATATTACATCTGATCGAGTCGCAAGCTAACTCTACTCAAGAAGAGGAGTACAGCAATGCTAACTGACAAGATAATGGTCCAAGTTAGAAACACAAAATCATATAGAAACAGCACTCGAAGCAACAACACGGTAGCACCTATAGGATTCTGGCTCCGTACAGCACACAGAATCACGGAACACAACTACAAACAGGGTCACATCAAGGCACAACAGTAGCTGAACATGCGACCACAAGGAATAGGTCATGCATCAAACAGCTCACCAAGAAAGTCTCACGACAACAAGAAATAACAAGAAACCGACAATCTCAACGGACGCATCCCAAGGATTACAAGCACGCCTCGAGAACACAACACCTAAGAGAAGGAAGTGCAGAGTAGAGGGTACTCAATCAGCAGGGAAGCTGACAAATTCCCTAATCCTCGCAACCGTCAATGCCAAGACTAGAAAATTACCAGCAACAACATGGCAACAGACGACACCAAGGCACAGGAAGCCAAGATGAAGTCCCATCGAGAAGAACAATTCTCTTGACTAGTGGGTTATCAGCCCACAGGCTTCCACTGCGCACTGACACATGCACACATGCATCAGAAAATAGCTCAGTATTTGTATCTCAGTACACGCTCGGTGTCATCGCAACTCATAAGAATCACAATGTAACACGCCACAAGTATCGATCCAGCGAAGAACCGATCACAAGAAGCCTAAGTGCAACAAAGATGAGTACTAGCTTCAGCACAAAGCACAAGGAAAAATGCAAATCTCAGCTTACCTTTACTTCCTAAAATGATTAATGAGCTCTCACAACACATCGGCCATTGGACACGACACGACGAACACGATATGCAATAGCTCTTAACACCATAATGGAATCCAAAGCTAAGCAACCATAAAGCAAGGAGAAGATCAGGATCAGAATAAAACTATCCACACTTCAGCAGACACAGGACTAAGGCATCACTAAGACAGTAATTCCAAGGCTTACCTCAAAAAGACTCCACCAACAGGATGAGAAACATCAAGCTCGACTCCTAGGTCGCTCGAGCATCTTCTCAATCAAGGAATCTAATCGAGCACTCTAACAGGAGCGAGACTGTTGAACACCCTGTGTGATAATTCTACTTGTGGATTTTGATGATGACCAAACACTATATAAGTCTAGATCACTTGTTGGAAGAATAAATTTGATTAAACTCATTTTGGACTGCTTTACTCTGTAATTATCTTTTTCTTCTTAGATCATGAACTACTAATGATGTCAGAGGAGGTATTTTTGCAGGATCAATATCATCTCTTTTTGTGTAAGTATTTTGGGTTAAATTTGTCAAAGAATCAATCTAACACCAATCTTGTGTTTTTACAGAACTTAGGAATGATGCTTACTTCCTAATCATTCAAGGCCGCTTGGTGAGATCGATTCATAACTTTACCTTTTGCTAAGTTGATTTCCTTAATTGATTTCATTAGGTTGACCCCAAGGGTCGACCCCTGATTGGTTCTAGCTCTTAGAGTTGCTCATCGTTGAGTAATTTCATTGGGTTGACCCCAAGGGTCGACCCCTTGAGGTCTTCTAGATCTTTAACTTCATTTTGTTGGGTTAGTGAGCTTGGGTTGACCCATTGGGTCGACCCGTTAGTTCACCCGAGCCCTCGGGTCCTTCGATTTTTTCACACAGAGTTCGTGGGTCGACCCCTGTTGCACTCGAACCTCAGTTTTGGTCATAGAGTTCATGGGTCAACCCAATGGGTCGACCCCTGCTGCACCCGAGCTTAAGTTTTGATCACAGGGTTCGTGGGTCGACCCAATGGGTCGACCCCTGATGCACCCGAGGTTCAGTTTGGGACACAGTCTTTTGTGGGTCGACCCCTGGGTTTTTCTCACTTCAGGCCGCCTCAGTCACTAGATGTTTTGTCTTCGAGGGTCGACCCAATGGGTTGACCCCTGGTGTTCCGGACCGCCAGTCCGGTTCGGGATCCGATTCGTGGCCACCGTTTTTAATCTCGTTTTTCCCTAATGTTGGGAGATCCGAAGCTCCCATCTTGTCACACGTGTCCCCCCATCCTTGGGACTATAAAATCAATGATTAGGGCGACCCAAAAAGGAGAGAGAGTGAGGAATATTCAGGCTTATCACTGTTTTGTCTTGCAGTAGAAGAAAGCTCGTGGGGAGCCTTAACATGTGCGAAAAGAAGCTGTCTACTTCAAAAATAGGGCGATCCCCTTGCTGATTAGAAGCATCCTGACCAAGATTCGAAGCTCCTTCATCTCATATGAAGCTGTGCCAAGAGCATTTCGAGCTGAGCATCATCCTCCAAGCATCTTTTTGAAAGATACAACTGCATCCTCCGACTCCATCCAAGCTTCAAGAACCCACAGTCTGGTCATCATCAAAAGGGAGATTTCTAGCGACCCAAAGCTCTTCAATGCATTTTTTTGTTAATCCATTTCATATCTGAAAGCTCATTGTATATCTGAACATTTCGTAAACGAGATACTCTGTGTGTGTGTGTACGTTTGCTGTCGCAGCGCACGTGTGTGTGTGGCTGTATGCATCACAGCGTGTGTGTGTGTGTGTTGTTTTCACTTCATAGTGGAACCAATCCTCACTCTTTGAGGGGTGGACGTAGGGCTCACAGTTGTAAACCCGAACCACCTTAAATCCCTGTGTTCATTGTGGTTTGCTTCAGCGTTTTTAATCGTATGGGCTTATTGACGAAAGGAGAACCTTGCTAGTGTTATTCCTTGATAGTGCATTCTATCATGTGAGTTCATCTCCGGGTGAGAAGAGTTGTGCTTCATTTCTATTGCTATCTCCTTCTAGCATTGTCTGTAGTTTCATTAAAATTTTTATTGCCAATCAATTCACCCCTCCCCTCTTGATTGCCATCTACCGGGGACAACAATTGGTATCAGAGCCCGGTCTCTGACTTTCTGATCTCACGATCTAAGAGAAAGATCCAGTAAATGGCAAACAAAGGGATGTTGCCCGAAGGGCACTCAATTCACAGGCCTCCGTTCTTCGATGGGACAAATTACCCATATTGGAAGAATCGGATGTATGTATTTCTGAGGGCTCAGGAATTTGATATATGTGGGTAGGTTTTCTCACATTATTTCGCACCAAGTTTTTTTTCTGAGCATGTAAAGGAACGAAAGGCTCCGGAGTTTGCTTCATTACAGTTGCGGAATATGAGCTACAATTTTTCAGGCTAGCACCATATGCAACCCATTTAGTCAGTACTGATTTGTTAAAAGCCAATCGGTTAATGGACGGGTTAAGACCCAGTTTCATCCAGCAGCTCGGGACCCAAAATATCCATCCCTATGTGGAAATGATCCAACAGGCGTATCTATGTGAAAGGACCTTAGAGAAGGTCGAGAAATTGAAAGGCAAGGGAGAAGTGTCAAGCCGACGATCTGATCGGCGTAATAAGAAGGAGAAGTTCAGCATCACGGAACCTTACAAAAGTCGTGATAGCAAGAAGAGGTCCAGGAGCGGGAACAATGCTAGTTCCCAGAAGAATAAGAAAGTCAAGGAAGAGGAAAAGCAAGTCATGACGGCTTGCACTTTTTGCAAGAAGTTCGGCCATTCAGCCGAAGAATGCTGGAAGCGCCTTGGTGCTTGCTTACGATGTGGCAGCCGAGAGCATCGCATGCCAGACTGCCCTCTCAGGAAGGAACAATCATCCAGTAGTGGGCGTAGGAGGTAGGCTCACGTCAATGCTATTTTGGAAGATAATGAAGCCCCTAAGGATGGCGAGCTTATGGAAGGTACTATTCAAATTTGCTCCTGTCCTGCATTTGTGCTATTTGATACCGGTGCTTCCCATTCCTTTATATCCACTATTTTTGAGTTTCATCAGTTCATTTACCTTCGGATCTTGCTATCACCACACCCTTAGGTTCTGGAACAAAACTTACAAATTACTACATTGATATTGAGGTAGTGGTAGAAGGTCACAATCTTCTTGCAAACCTTGTGTGCCATGATTTGGAGGGCTATGATGCAATTTTAAGTGTACATTTGCTAGTAGACCATGACGCCTACATAAATTACTGAAATAGGATAATATCCTTCTGTAAATCAGGTCTCCCAAGATTTTCCTTCCTTGGAATCAAGTATAAGAAACATCCTGTCATTATTTCTTCTCTTCACACTGGCAAACTTATTTCGCAAGGATGTGAAGCCTTCCTAGCTTCTGTAATTATCACCAAGTCCAAGGAAATCATCTTAGCAGAAGAAACATGAAAAGACCCATAAACCCTTCACAAAACTTTTAGAAAACCCCTCTAAGATGTATATAATAACCCTAGGGGCAAATGGGTAAAAGAGGGAGCACAACACAATGAACCCAACAATCTCTCCCTTTCTTATGATGATAAAATATTATGACAATTAATTTCAATCGTAATATTTTCTCTACATTTGACACAAACATAAGTCTTTGCGACCAGTCAAAAGTCGAATCGTCACTGCCATTTCACTCAGTGGGAAAGCTAAGGGTTGCATGAAAGGTCACTCAATTTTGCTTCTCTAGGGATGAAAAGATGTCATCATGATAATGGTGACGCCACCCAACATGCATGGGAAGCACCTTGTGTGCTAAGAAAGGTCATAAGTCGCATGATTCCCCATGTCAGAGGTGTTAGAAGGTTCGTGAAATCTCCATCGAGCATGCCCCTTAATTAACCTCATAGCATTCATCTCGAGCATCAATTACTCTCACTGTTTGGGAGTGGGGGACTAATGAGGGGAAAATACGCCAGGCCTAGCATGACCTAGTAACGCCAGGCCTACTGCTACCTGAAGTTGCCAGACCTATAGTGGCCACCTTCAACTGACTGACTGTCTAGGAACGTGGCCCAATCAATACCCTCTTAGGACTGGTCGACCCACATGCATGATCCCCACACGCATATGTCCCGGACGTTCGGAGACTCGCCAATAGGCGAGCGTTGAGGCCACGATGACGGGGTTTACCCCGACAAAAGCCAGATCACACCCATGTCACCTTGAAATCCGCCACAATAACCTTTCTCAGAGAACATAAGAGTAGGTAACGGACGGCACCCACAATCAAGTAGGGTGCCACTCCACTAACCACCCCATCATTGAGTCAGGAAAGAGACAATGCCATTACAACTGGTAATAAGTCCTCAACGGACCTAAGAAGGGAGACCTACATAGGGACAGAGATGCATATATAGAGCCAGAGAGATATCCAGAGAGAGATCTACATGCCCAGTAGTGACAGAACTCTAGATGACTCCATCTTTCCTTACCTCAGATAGAGACAACGAGTTCTTCATTGTTCTTCCAACCTCGACCCCATTGCCGAGCACTTGTTTCTCCCTCAAGATTTTCTTCTCATTCTCTCTTTGATCAAAAGTGTAGTTTTCATTATTTCCATTTATTTATTGAATGAAATGCATGAATGTTCTTATGAAATGTATGCAATTATGTGAATGTACGTAGGGAAAGCAAAGGACCCGCATCTCTTGGCTGCAGGTCTGGGCAGTGTACCTTGCACTGCCTGACTTCCAGTAGGAAAGGCTGTCGGCCATGGGCTTCTCGGAGTTCCTGAGCATAGAGGTCAGCCAGTTTGACACACCGCTACTCTACGCTCTGCACGACCGCTGGGATCCAGTGAGTCATACGTTCCTCTTTTCGTGGGGGCACATGGCCCCTACGTTGGAGGACGTGGCCCGAATCATGGGTTTACGCGTGCATGGGTCCCCGATTAGTGGGAGTACATATCCTTACTACCGGAGATGGCCTAGGAGCTTTTGGGATTGGACTTGCTACACCCTGAGCGGCAGTCCACTACCCTGACCTGGGTAGCACTCCAGGACAACTTAGGGATACGGAGAGCAGGGATCGCGACAGGGGAGCTACCCAAGCACCACATTCAGAGGCTGGTGGACTAGGTTCGTCCGCAGGTTGCAGCGGAGCCAGGAGCTGAGGCAGATCGAGTGCTACAGAGGTTTCTGATGCTCCTCTTTGGGCGGTTACTGTTTGCTACGAGAGCGGACGTCATCAGCTACCGCTTCCTTCCGCTACTCCAGGACCTCGACCAGGTTGGCGACTACGCGTGGGTAGCCACAGTTTTTGCGTTTCTGTTCGACACTTTGAGTTCCACGAGTCGGCAGACCATGCTTGGTGGGTTCTCCCCCCTTCTCTAGGTACGACTCAACCCCTAGACTTGATCATGTAATTCCTATATGTGTCCTACATGCTGACGCGATATGATGCAGGTGTGGGCCTAGGTGAGACTGTGTGGGCTAGGGAGAGGGGACGAGACCTACCCCGAGCTGCTGTCGATTGCCAGGAGGTGGACTGCACCTCGGGAGACCAGAGGCCTTCAGAGATAGGTCTGAGGGCTCCAGGACGACCTGGATGCCCTACCCTACACCTCGGTACGGCTCTAAACTCAGACTCTTTAATCAAATGCAACCTATATGCTTATGATTCTAATGTGACTCTTCTATTCCGATAGGTTCGGTGGACACCCTATGCAGACGAGGGGCACTGAGACAGAGTCACCATCGCTCCTCTCTACAAGCTTCATCTCTATCATCTGCTCGACCATGAGTTTGTTCATCAGCACCGGGTCAACCGGGCTTGGATAGAAGTGAGCTTGTTGCATATGCGGCATTGTCAACACGGTCGCGTGGGGTGTGGAAGGAGTCCCTTGAAATTGGAGGACTGGAGGTTGCGACGCTGTCGTAATTTGCTGTTGTGGGGGAGGAATGCCCCCAATGTAGTTGTGCGCCAGTTGTGGGGTGATTGCCTGTGGCAAGACTTCAAATGTCCGGCCGCTGCTGCCTAATCTCCCAAGGGGGACTTCAAGTTGCCTGGGAACAGAGGTGCGTGCGTCCCTCTCGCTCAGCTACTTCTTCAATGCTTTAATTTCTTGTCAGTAGCTCTATAGCAACATCAACAGGGCCAGATCATTGGTAGAAGGGCTAGGGAGGCTTCCCCGCTCCTCAGATGGTGTCTCTTCAGACATGGCAGATGGCGTTCAACTATCATCTTCAGTTGTGATCACATTGGTAGTTAGGGCAGCTGGCATTTCCTCTGGATTGGTCATCCGTATGAGGGTCTTCAATGCCTCACTGGCGGCCATTCCTCTTCTTGAGATAGGACTGGGCCTCTTGGTAATCCGTGCAACTTCTTCGGGTTCTTCGAGCAGGGCCCCATATTGGCTTGTTGCTCCGACCACATTGTAAGTGTAGGCATGTATATTTTTACTTTTTCTCCTTGCACACCTGGTTGGCTGACCAGGGAAGGTCAATCTGTCAAACACTAATACTCTCGGTGTGTCTTCTTCATGGCGGGGATGCCCAGAGTATCCAGATTCTACATCTTCTATTTCCACCAGGTTGATTCGGCACCCTCGCTCCTCTTCCACGGTGGTGATGGCTTGTAACACCCATTGCCTACCTAAGGAGGTGTTACCGGCCCCCCGGAGATACCCGCGCACTTCTTGGGTGATGTATTCTTCCTCATAGTTAAGGTAGTCCAAAGATAGTGGTACCCTTGCTTGTGTTGGGGGACCATAAGCGAGCCGATCCCTCTTGGCGGTCTTGTTGTGATTCTCAGCATGTAAAAAGGGCTTCTCCTATCGTTCATTGCCTTGGACAGGTAATTTGTGAGACGCCCCTATCGGCATCTCTCGTACGAGTGTTTTCTTAAGATGGGTGAAAACCCATCCAAGCTCCACCCAATTCGAACCCCCCTCTGCGGGTTCAATGGCCAAGCAACATATCCCGAGGGAGCCCTAAGCCTACCGGTCACTCTCGGTACCCCTCCCAAGATCATCACGATTATGGTTAACTTCATAGTGATCAAGGGGATGTCGGCCTATAACGTCATCTTCGACCGAGGTATCCTTAGCCAAACGAAGGCCGTGCCCTCCACCTATCACCAAAAACTAAAGTTTCCCACTAAATACGGCATCAGAGAAGTTTGGGGTAACCAGGCAATAGCTAGAAGGTGCTATGTAATCTCTGTTGATGTCATAAAGCCAGAAGGGAAAAAGACAGAGGTTGGGGGAGCCGAGGATGAATCGATAGCATCAGGGCCTGGTGGTGAATTACTGTTCATCTTCCTTAAAGGCGACCAGACTCTCGAAGTCAAAATAGGAGCTGACCTACCACCTAATGTACGAGAGCAATATAAAGAGTTTCTTTTAGAGTACATCCAAGTCTTCGCATGGTCCGATGAGCATCTTTTCGGGATCCCAGGGGAGATGGTGGTACACAAGCTCAACCTCAACTTGTAGATGAAGCCCGTCTAGCAACGCCGAAGAAAGCATGCCTCTGAGAAGCAGACGATCATCAAAGAGTAGATTATTAAGGGAAAGAAAATTGGCCTCTTTCGACTGGTCCTTTACCCGATGTGGCTCGCTAGTGTCGTCTTGGTACCCAAAGCTACTGGTAAATGGCAGATGTGCATGGACTTCACCAACCTCAACAAGGCCACTCCAAAGGACTGTTACCCACTGTCGAGCCTCGACCAAATAATCGACTCAACTTTTGGTAATGAAATACTCAATTTTCTGGATGCTTACTCTGGCTACCATCAGATCTAGATGGATCCCGAAGACATCGAGAAGACAGCCTTCATCACCGACTTCGGCGTATATTGCTACACCCAAATGCCTTTTGGGTTGAAGAATGCCGGCGCGACATACCAGAGGCTGATCAACCACATTTTTGAAGGGAAAATCGATCAGAACGTGGAAGCCTACATCGACGACATGCTCGTCAAGACACCCAGGGCTGAAGACCACTTCACCGACCTAACCGAGACCTTCAACCCAGTAATTCTTACACATGTCATTGTCACCCCACCAATCCGTCCCGCATGTGTCATGTGTATCTAGAATGAGTGTCCATACGCAGTTATCGCGCGGGTTTTCTGGGATCCGGTGACCGGACTGACGGAAGGGATAAAGTGATGAAGGGAAACACGGGAGTGTGACATATCTTGGGTATCTCCCTTTATAGCCATATCCTGCTCAAGGCGGTACCAGGCACTCACCTTTTATGGAGAATCGAGCGGGAATCAAATGGCACGGGAAATTCTCAGGATCAGCGTAACTAAGTTGGGGTGCGGACGTGCTAGTCGATTTCTTGACAACCACCCATGGAACCGAAGGTTGACTGGGAAGCATCGCCAAGACGCGGCACCTGAGCTCGGGAGGTCAGGCGACACCTGGAGAGAATGGAGATTCAATTGGTGTGAGTGCGCAAGTGATTATGGGGAGTCGTGTACTGGACGTCTTTCCCCACCGATCGCAAGCAGTCGATATTTATTTACATCAGATTGAATTCGAACACCTTCGTTCCACGTTGAAGAGAAGTCTGTATATAACCGAAGCCATGGGTAGAGGGCCGGGGGCATTTCGCAACTATAGGCGCGCGTTCAACCGGGAGGTGTAGCTTGCTGGAGTCGGGGATACTAGACACACACTGGGTGGTGCAGAGGAGGACTGGGGCCCAAATATGGGTACAGAGACATGCATTCAGATAATGACATATTTTCTGAGCCACGTGGGCTTTACAAGTGGGTCGGCGAGGCCGAATTACAACTGGTGCAAGTCGCGGGACAATTCTGACATGTGGGTCGGCCCCCAGGTCATTGCATGATAAGGCGGGCATCCGCGTGTTTTTATAGAGGCCCTCCTCGTGGTGAGGGACATGCCCAATTCGCTGGGGGAGGACTAGACTAGTGACCGGAGGAGATACTGGCTGGCAACTGGGCGGGGGCCGAATGCGGCTCCAGACGAGCATTCGGGTCCGAATCCCCAAGGAGGCAAGCATCTCCATACTGGGTGTAATACCCCAAAATTTTATATAAATTATTTTAAAGCTTTTCTGAAATTTTCTAAGATTTTCTGGGGATCAATAAAATTAGTTGGAGCTTAAATAGTCAATTAAATTAATTATGGGTTAAATAAATTAGGTGAGGCAAAACCAATGAAAAAGCCTACTAAGCTTCATCGAACAGACAAAGAATGAGGAGCGAGACCCAACCAAGGAGAATGACCCAAGAAATAAGCCCCAAAATTGACCAAGATGGCCCTGTAAGGGTAGATAACTCGGAGCATCATAAAGATAGATAAGGAGATGACCCAACTTATTGGTCATAAAATGGGTGTCAACAGATGCCCCTCCTTAACGTCCTCTTTGTAGGGGAGGGAGTGGAGGTGAAGCGAAAGCAAAATGAAATATGGAGATGAAGCGGAAATGAAGCGGAGTGGACTGAAAAGTGGGCGTTAAGGCAAACGGCACCCGTCCTCAACCAACAAGTGATAAGAATTTTCCAAAAAACTTTGAAGTAATCACAAGGAATGGCACAACCGAATGACGCATGCCTGGAGGAACTAATAACTAAGGAAAGGTAAACACGACCAACCTCCTCACTGGAACGCACAGCTGATAGGTGACCGGAGCAAACAGAAAGGAAAGGGACGATTAACTAAACTCCAGACAGGAATCTTCAGCTAACCAAACCAAGCAAATAAATCGAAGAAAACCTTCCAACTTAGAGTGGAATGATTCTCCTTATTCAAGACCATTGATACAATTATCCACCATTACTGAGACACTTTAGACAGACTAAGGCACGTGAATACTCAAAGATGCGTATGATGCATGCTGGGCTAAAGGAAAAGAAATCATCAAAACAAATGCAAAGAATAGATAAAATAAAAAGATACTCAAGAATAGTATTGCTAGACCGGATGAACCAGGGTCAGGACACTATCTGCAACCACGACGTGCAAGATAGAACCATCATCCCCCAGCCTTTCCAACCTAACGACTTATCCAACGATTAAACATGTGCACCTAGATCATCATCATTTTTGTTAAAGGGGAACATTAGATCCCAGAACACATAAATGACCACCCGGTTCTCGAGATAATATATCATATATACCGTATAGTAATGCATAAAGGGATTAGGGATCGAGATACTTACCTGACTTATTTGCCGGGCGAGATGATGGCCACGTGATGACGTTCATGATTTTTGCAAGAAGGGTTAGCCATCAACAAATAGATTCATAAAATAATCATGAAGCATAAAATGAGGCATAAAATATTGAGATGAAGTCTGCCGATCAAATTGTCTCTTGGGTCTCCTTTTATTCTTGAATGCTTTAAACTGAGACTTGCCAGAAGAAGCCATACCACTTACTGCAAGAGTGGCAGAAGGAAATCTTGGAGTGGGAGGCAGATAACCAGGAAGAAGTTGAGCTGTCGGTTGGAATGACAATGCCGGAGAAGGGACAAGAGATCTTCTCAAATCCAGTTCTAAAGCTACTGTTGCCTGGTATACTTCAGTCATGCTAGTGACACGGGCAACAATCAGCGGTTGCCTCAATTCAGCAAGGAGGCCACGCAGAAATTGTTCAGTCTTCAATGCCTCATTTGCAAGAATATGGGGCGCATAACGGCCCAATTCCGTGAACCTGTTCCGATATTCGAGCACCGACATCCCTCCCAAGATAAGCTATAAAAACTGGTGCATTTTATCCATGCGGAGATACGCCGGGCTGAAAGTGAGTTTGAAGGTGGCGACAAACTTAGTCCACGGGATCTGGCAGAGTGGGCGGGATTGGAATGAAACTTCCCACTCGGTATTCCACCAGGTCAACGCCGCGCTCTGAAGTTGAAAGGTACCGAGCATCACCTTTTCAACTTCTGCGCATTCCATGGAACGAAACACGCGCTCGGTGGCGTCCAACCAAGTTCTAGCGGCATCCGAATCAGTCTGGCCTTCAAATGTTGGTGGATGAAATAGCAGGAATTCCTTTAATGCCCGTCAGCGACTGCCAAACGCATCCTCTTGTGCCGGGATAACGGGAGCTGGAGCAGGCACACTACTCGCTTCTAGAGGAACCGGGACTCTCCAACGCCGAGGCGGCATATTGAATAACTAACAAACAGATAGTAGACAAAAAAATTCGTTAATCACATGGAAAACATCCTAAGCCAGCAATGGACAGTGCAATTGGACTAATTCTGGACAATCACTATGCAATTTCGATTCCTTACACATTTTCTCAACACCGCTCTGATACCAACTATAATGACCCAGAGCTCCGATACCGATAACCCAATGTAGCATCGAATTACCGCTACCAAGAACTGGGGAAGCCACCCAAGAGCCTGATGAGGCCCCTGAAGGGTTGGGGGAGTTTGTCGAGGGAACGTATAACGAATTGGAATTACACTATGCGCAGATTGGTATCAAATAGAACAAATGCTGGCTTATCATAAACAACAAGTGTACCTTCAACAAGTCCACCCTCCTCGGTGGTTCTAGTCTCAGCTTCCTGTAGGACTTGAAGCTTGCCCTATCACTTCTGATCTCCTTATGGTTTGTTTGGGGTAGCTTGGTCAGACAGGAGGGGACACTCAGGAATACGGTGGTCCCAGCTTCCGCAGCGTAGACAGGCGCCTAACTTGCGCCAACATTCCTCCACCTTGTGACCTGGACGGTCACAATACTTGCAAAGGGCCTTGGATGGTACAACCAGGCCAGACTTCTTATCATCATTTTACGGCACCTTATCTTTCCACGAACTAGACCCACTGCTTGGTCTCCTCTTGCCATTACTAGGTTTGAAATTCCTGGAACTAGTGGTCTGTTCTTTCTTAGAGTTTTTCCCTCGGATCCTTTCCATCATTTCCAGGGTATCTTCAAGAACTTGTGCTTTTCTTACCATTTTGGCATAAGTCTAGATCTCCATAGGTGCCAACTGGTTGATGTAATACAGCTTCAAACCATTAAGAAATCGCTTGGCCTTCATCTTTTCGGCAGATACTCAATGAGTCGCATAGCGAGACAGCCTGGAGAACTGAGCTTCGTATTCGGCAATAGATAAGTTCCTTTATTTTAAAGCAGTGAACTCTGACACCTTCCTTTCTTGCACCCGGTCTGAAAAATACTTGCTGTTGAAGAGTTCCTCGAACTCCTTCCATGTCACTTGCTTGTCTCCCAATGTGGCTTTCACAGCGTCCCACCATGTTCTTGCATCACGCTCTAACTGGAAGGTAGTCAAAAGAACGCGCTCTTGGTCGCTACATTGCATGACTTTGAAAATCTAATCCATTTCTTTCAGCCAGTGCTCGGCCTCATCCGGATCTGTTGAACCACCAAATCGCGGGGGATTCATCCCACGAAAGTTTTGGTGGAGATCACTAGCTCCTTGGTGCGCTCCTCCTCCTTGGGCCACTTTCCGAAGGGCCCACGTTAATCGTTGCACGGTACGCTGCATGTCCCTCCATTGTGCACTCTCAGTCGCCATTGAAACAAACCCCTACATGAGGAACAGATTAACATAAAACAACCTAGCGGGAATCTTTTAGAGTTGATTTATTAACTCAACACCCCCACAACCTCCCCTCGGCATCGCCGAGTCACCCACGGGTTCGGGAGAGTGCCGTGTGAGTTGGCCGCCATCATCGGCCCATTTGGATTGCTTGAGTGCTTGCTTGCTTACGTCTTAGGTTGTGTCACATCAGATATGTTACGCCTATCTGGAAGTCCACTTCTTACGTGAGGAGATCTCTGATCGAACCTCCGCCAAGTACCAAACCTGGATGTCTGAATGATTAGTGATTTGAATTGTGATAGCTTGTTATGCTTTGCCATATCTGAGAATTGATCTGAAATTCATTCATCGTTTACTTGTGTTTAGAGCTCTCACTTTCTGTCTGCCACTCTTTGTCAACATTCTAATAGTTAATTAATACTCTCTTGGCAGTTTCACTTGTTAACTGTTCTCTAATTTCCGCACTTATTCTTCTGTTTGAATAATCGTTTAAATTTGGGGTAGTTCTATTCACCCCCCCTCTAGATCCATGTTCGTCCATCAGATCCTCCCACCTTTGGTGGGTCCATGAAACCCAAGGTTTATCTTGATTGGGAGGCTGGCATGGGTCGTTATTTTGAGTGGTTCGAGATGACGGACCATCAGAGAGTCTGATTTTCCAAGATGAAGTTGCTTGGCCAGGCACAAACATATTGGATGAACGTAGAGAGCCTGCTAATGCAGCGACATCAGCCCCAGATTGAGACATGGGATGATATGAAGGTCAAGTTCAGGCAGAAATATCTCCCTGCCACTTACCGACAGCGGCTTATTGATTGGTGGCAGAGTCTCAGTGAAGGGGATCGATCGGTAGCAAAGTACATCACTAATTTTGATGAGTACTTCTTGCATTGTGGGGTCACGGAGGAGAGTGTCATGATGATCTCTCATTTCCGTCAGGGTCTGTGGCTACCTTATCAGTACGAGTTATTTTACCACTATGTGACGACCCTAGAGGAGGCTTATCAGGTTGCTCGTGAGCTTGAGTAGTTTGAGTCCGAGTTTGCTTCGGTTCAGCGCCTGAGACCTACATATCCTCGTGGGTCGGATCCTCGTGCTACGCTTGGACCTTATCCTAGGGGACCCATGGCTCGTCCATAGGAACCCGTTCACCAGGACCCCACTGTTCCTTGGCCTCGTCCTCCCCCTCTGAGGGACTATCCCCCTCACCCCCAGGCTCTAGCCCCACGGCCCTAGCAGCCCGCCATTCCTACCCGACCCCAGCTTCCACCACCCCTGACCCGTCGTGATGATAAGGGAAAGGGGCCGATGATTGGTGGAGCACCTCAGGGCATTGGGTCCCATCATGAGTGTTATAGGTGTGGAGGAGTTTGTCATTATGCTGTTAGTTTCCCTACCCGATCTTCCTTGGTTATCGGGAACCCTTCGACTAGTGAGCCCACACCTGGGATCATACCTATCAGTTACGAGGCTGACCAGGAGCTCGTGGAGGAGTTCTTTGATGATTTGATTGAGGGTGAGTAGTTAGATGTCCAGGTCACGCAGAGCCAGGACGATGTTCAGCTGGGCGTTGTTGGATGTATTTTGGCCCAGCCGCAGGTGACTGATGACTGGCGTCGCACCACCATTTTTCACACCTTTTGCAGGCTGGGTGGGAAAGCCTGCAAGGTGATCATTGATAGCAGGAGCTGTATTAAGGCTATCTCCACGGGTACTATGACACGCTTAGGGTTGACCCCCATGGACCATCCCTCCCCTTATCATGTGCCTTGGGTGGACTCCACTTCCATCCCGATGCGGCTGCGATGTCTGGTGCCATTACAGTTCCATGCCTACCAAGATGAGATCTGGTGTGATGTGTTGCCTATGGAGGTAGGCAGTATTATCCTGGGAAGGCCTTAGTTATTTGATCGGGATGCCACCCTTCATGGCCGATCAAACACATGTACATTCGACCATAATGGCCATCAGATTACCCTTCATCCCTCCCCGCCAGGGAACCCATCCGTCTGGGGTCCTACTGGGCCTAGTGCCGCTAGTCCTTCTGCTTCTTGGCCTAGTACCCCATCACCGATGCGGACCATGACCGTTCCTTCTCACATCCCCGCTTCTGATGACCCGCCGCCTTAGAGGTTGATGCTCGTCAGCTCCCGAGAGTTCGAGCATGATTTCGTTAGAGGGGATCCCATTTTTGCTATCGTGGTCCTAGAGGTGGTTAGCAAGACAGAGAGTGATGTCCCACCTAATGCTGCTGATGTCCTTCGGGAGTTTGCTGATGTGTTTCCCGATGAGTTACCCAAGGTCTCCCACCCATGCGGGACATTCAGCATGCCATTGAGTTGATTCCGGAGTCCTCATTGCCCAACTTGCCACATTATAGGATGAGCCCCGTCAATCACGCTGAGCCTCAGTGCCAGGTCGATGAGTTGTTGGGTAGAGGTTCATTGAGAGAGAGCATGAGTCCTTGTGCCATCCCTGCCTTGCTTGCTCCTAAGAAGGACGGTACTTGGAGGATGTGTGTGGACAGCCGTGCTATCAATAAGATCATGGTGAAGTATAGATTTCTCATTCCTCGCTTGAATGACATGCTTGATATGATGGCGGGAGCCACTGTGTTTTTTAAGATCGATTTGAAGAGTGGCTATCACCAAGTTTAGATCTGGTCCGGTGATGAGTGGAAGATGACCTTTAAGACCAAAGATGGCCTCTATGAGTGGCTGGTCGTGCCCTTTGGGATGACCAATGCTCCCAGCACTTTTATGCGGTTGATGACCCAGGTCTTTTGACCTTTGATTGGGGTCTGGGTGGTAGTTTATTTAGATGACATTCTCATCTATAGCCGTACCCGGGAGGCCCACTTAGGAGAGCCTTTACGCCAACCCTAAGAAATGTGCTTTCATGACTAGTTAGGTCACCTTCTTGGGATTTATCGTGTCTAGCAAGGGAGTCTCTGCCGACCCAGGGAAGGTCAGGGCTATAGTGGAGTGGCCCGAGCCTCGTACTCTTCATGATGTCCGTAGCTTTCACAGACTGGTGACCTTCTATCGCCATTTTATTCGAGGCTTTAGTTCCATCACGGCCCCTATCACTGATTACATCCGAAAGGGGACGTTTGAATGGACGAAGGCCACCTTGGCTGCATTTGCGCTCATCAAAGAGCGCATGACTCAGGCACCTATTCTTAGACTTCCTGATTTCACGAAGGTGTTTAAGGTCTCTTGCGATGCCTTCGGGGTTGGTATTGGTGGTGTTCTGAGCCAAGAGACCCACCCTGTTGCATATTTCAGTGAGAAATTGAGCGATGTTAAACTACGTTACTCCACGTATGATAAGGAGTTTTACACAGTTGTGCAGGCCCTTCGGCATTGGAGACATTACTTGTTGCACCAGGAGTTTATCTTGTTTTCTGATCATGAGTGATATTGCATTCACAATTGAAATCAAATGGAAATGTTCCTAGACATTCATCTAACGATGCAGATTTTCAATGGAACTGTCACACGAAGATGCAAGAGGATTTTTAGGTGGTTCAGTTTTCACCTACATCCACCCTGCACTCAGACCTGAGTGTGGCTTACTGCTGCCTAACAGCTTGAACTGCTGTGCACCACAGCTTGCGTCCGCTGAGCAACACAGCTTGCTTACAAACTACTGAGCATCATAGCTTGCTGTCTGAGGTATCCACCTCGCCCGCTGAGCATTACAGCTTAGGTCTGCTGACACACAGCTTGAAAGAAGGAATAAGGAAAAACATGAAGTAAAACCAAAAAGAATCCTCATGGGAATGTAGCTCACGTAGGAGCAAATATAGTTTTGGATCTGATCAAAGAGCTGACAAGAAACTATATCTCCCTCTCTAATCTTCCTCGCTCACTCTCTTTCTCTTTCTCGGCTCTCTCTCTCTCTTTACCTAGAATCCCTCTTCAGATTTCGATGCTCTGTTTCTCCTTTTCTAGAGTTCTCTCTGCAACTCTCTCTTCTTCCTCTTCTCTTTTCACTTTGGCTCTCCCCTTTTCTGGATCACTTCGAATGCTCTCACTCAGGCTTGCTTAATTCAAAAGCATGATCACCTCTCTCGAATGATAGAGGTCTTCTATTTATAGAGCTTGCGAGAAAAGGGCATGTGTGGGATACACGTTCCCGCCCAAATTGCTCCACTGGAACTCCATGTGTCAGGAGATGAGAATGCTCTTTCCACGTGGCTGATTTTCACTTGAGGCTTGCCTTAGATCACGTGCCCAATAATGAGCTTCCTGGGTTCACGTGCCCATCATTGGAGTCTTGTATCGCGTGCCTTACTGAACTTCCATGAGCAGGAGGTAAAGTATGCCTTAAGGCCACCCAGGTGTTAGATCCTGGTTGGTTATGCCTTTACAAACTTAAATCCCCGTCATCAAAAGTAGAAGGCATTTTGTCAAACACTTCATCAGCGTAGATGAATATTCAATATGCATTGATTTATGAGACTTGAGTCATGACAAATGTGATAGAGCAGACTAAGATGCACAGACCCTAGTTGCAATGGTGAAAGATATGCTTCGACCTGAATGCATGCACAGGTGGCGTCCCCAGTCCTTGGTGGCGGTAATTCGATATTATCGGGTTATCGGTACCCTGAACTCTGGGATGTTACATCTACCCTTTACGCGTTCCTTCTCTCCTATGCTTCCTCTCTTTTATGTTGTTTCCACGTGGCGTGTTCGACAAAACCTCATCCCGAAAAGGGGAATCATGTCTTGCCACGCCCGTTCATTTCAAAAGAGTTTATCACCAAATTTAATGATGCCGACCTCTAGTCGTCTTTCCCATGTAGATGAGTCTACCACCAAATCTAATGGTGCCGTCCTCTAGTCATTTTTCCCATGTAGATGAGTCTACCACCAAATTTAATGATGCCGTCTTCTGGCCATCTTTCCCATGTAGATGAGTCTACGACCAAATTTAATGATGTCATCCTCTAGTCATCTTTCCTATGTAGATGTCCCATCTCTTAATGACGCCGACCTCTAGTCGTCTTTCCCACGTGGGTGTCCCCATCAACTTAATTGCAACATGATGACGAGCACAGGGAACCTTAGACGGCATAGCGTGCAAATCGACCAGCTATGCCACCAACCTCATTTACTCCAAGTGAACGACGAAGTAACATAGAAAGTGAAAGATGGGTTCCTTGTTACAAGGGCCACTGCAAGAGGAATGGTGACAGATCCGATTCACATCCCTTCAATCCTATAAATGCTCCCCCCTCTTGCTCCACTTGAAGGCCTGGAGTAGTGGAGGTTGATTAGAAGAGTGAAAAATTGAGAGGAAGGAGTGAGGGTTTCTCAATTTCCAAGATGGAGGGCGAGTCTAGTTTCAGGATGGAGGGCAACTCTTCTCGCTCCTCGAAGAGAAGTAGATCCGGCAGTAGTTTCAGGAGACTCTCCGATATTGAAGGGCACCTTAGTGAGAGGACTCAATCACATCTTGTAAACAAGCCCTTCCATTTCTTCCTTCATCCTTTGTAACGACCTGGAGATCCAGATACCAGTAAATCGATATCACGAACTCGGAGGCGCTACCCAAGAGGCTGATGAGGCCCCATGAGGGTTGGGAGGATTGGTTGAGGAGATGCATAACGAATTGGAATTACACGCGTAATATAATTCAAGGCAATATTTTTTTTTGAACTTTAAGCTGAAGCAATTGATAATATTAGAGTGATGCTCTGATTGACATGAATGATATAAACTTGTCACGCATACCAGGTTCCTTTCGTGCTCGGGACGTGACACTTGTTCTTTTCCTTCTTCATTATTCTGGACCAGCATTACCCCCAGAGAGTAGCGTATGACCGCTATATACAGAATTAGCGGCTGCTCTTTCACTGGTGCACTAAGCACTAGAGGAGTTTTCAGATAATCCTTCAGCTTGTCAAAAGCTATCTGGCATTCTTCATCCCAGTAAAAGGGAACATCCTTCATCATCAACTTGTGAAAGGGTGACATCGCCCTAACAAGTTGGATATGAACCGTTGGATGTAGGCCAGGCGGCCTTGTAGAGATCTCAGCTCGAAGAGGTTCCTTGGCGAGGGTATCTCCTGAATTGCCTTGATCTTTGTGGGGTCTATTTCAATTCCACGATATCTGACAATAAAGCCCAAGAATTTATCGCTCGACACTCCGAAGGCACGCTTCATGGGGTTCATCTTTAGTTCATACCGGCTGAGCCTTTGGAATATGATTTAGAGGTCCTGCGGATGATCTTCTTTCCTTCTGGTCTTGACCACCAGGTCATCTATGTAGCATTTGACCTTGTGGTAGAGTAGTTCGTCAAAGATTCCGGTCATCACCTGCTGGTAAGTGGCGCCAGCATTCTTTAATCCGAACGGCATCCTTTTGTGGTAGTAGATGCCCTTGGAGGTTCAAAAGGCAGTGTGGACCAAGTCATGCTTCGCGATCCATATCTGATTATAGCCGGACGACCCATCCATAAATGACAGAGCTTTGTGGCTGGTTGTGGCATCGACCATGACTTCTGTTATTGGCACCGGAAAGTCATCCTTGGGACATATTTTATTCAGATCTCGAAAGTCTACACATATCCAGATCTGCCCATTCTTCTTCTTCACAGGCACAATATTAGCCAACCACGTGGTATATTGGTTTTCTTCGATGAAACCCTCATCAATGAGTTTGTCTACTTCTTTACATATCTGAGTGATAAGCTCTGGTCTCATACGCCGTGGTGACTCCTTTACTGGCTCCGCTTCAAGATTTATGGCCAACTCATGCTGTGAAATTATGGGGCTAAGTCCTGGCATCTCCTGTTGTGTTTTTTCCCTATTGTTTTGATGATGCTAACACTATATGTCAGGGTGTGGTGGTTCCTCTTGCAGTACTCAACCACGAAGAAGCTGGTGGGGGCGGGGGTGGTGATTTTCTGAGTTGCCGTGTCAGGCATCAGTGGGGAACACTGGGGTGAACGGCCGCCCTCGTCTGGGTCGTGTGTCGGGCTGTCGCAGCTCCTCTTGCAGTACTCAACCCAATCCGGACAGCCCATCCCCGCTGTGTGCCCCCCAATTAGGGCTGTCGGTCTGGTCGGTCCGATAGACTCGCGGGTCTAACCTGATTTTGGGTCAGACTTTTTCGGTCCGTAAATTTTTAGTCGGGCCTAAAAACTTAGCACCACTAGAGTCACGGGCCGAGCTCAAACTTTGAAACGAAAGGCGATTAAGTAAGTCTGGAGGGGTGGTCGGTCTTTCGCAGGAGTGCTCGCTGTGTCCAGTGAGCGCACGGAGAGTGCTCGCTGAGCCGTAAGGATGCTCGAGAGATGTCTACTTCGTGGAATCTAATCTCAGGGCTTCGCAGTCGGAGTCTCCCTTGCCGTTTATGTAGGATGGTCCTTTCGCCCCTCCTCATCCTGCTCGCAGATGAGGGCCCATTTATAAGGGTTGTCTTGACGGTGAGCGCCTATCTCTTAGTAGGAAAAGGCGCGAGTAGTGGGGTAATGTCTCTCCGTGATCATGGAGAGTTTCCATTTGAGGGTCTGTTCCTCCGGAGTCAGGCGGTTCTCAGGCGAGTCTTACGGCGCCTGTAAGGCATGCTCGACTTTAGTGGAGTTGAGGCCGACGTCGAAGGAGGTAACGTTCGATTGTCGGAGAATCGTCTAGCGTCCGTTGCGCCTGGGCTGATGCCCTTCTTGAGCTTGCGAATTCGAGGACTGTACGCCCTGTGCCGTTCGTTGTGGGCCGTAGTTATCAGGGGTCCGTTATGCGCATTGTAGACTTTCGACCAAAGTGGGCCCGACGTAATGGGCCTCACATGGGCCATATCGATTTTACCCTTCTCAAATACTTTTGACATTTTACTAGTAACAATAATTTATATAAAAAAATATTTTCTTTACCCTTGTTTCAATAAGTGGAAACAACAGTAGGACTTGCGGTGTTCAATGCCCACCCTCTTCTCAAGTTTCATTATACCGTCAATATGCACTGTGTTAATGTTTAGATAGTGCAACATGTGGGCCTTTAGAGGACATAAAAGCCCCGGCCCGTTAAGGGTGACTTTGACAACTGGTTAAACCGAAGTAGGGTCAGATAACCCAGGCCGGGTGAGATGCGTCGATTTGAGATGGAGTGTACATTAACCGGGGTCGGTTTGAAGCCTAATCGCCTGAGTAACTCACTCGATGCCTCGCCATCGACTAAGTTGCCCAACCCCAGTTATCTTCTCTCCTCCACGGTAGTTTCCCTTTTCACCCCTTGACCCTTCTTCCTTCTTCCTAGTTTTCATTCGTCCCAGCTAGCGGCGGAGGCGGCGAGAAGGGCGACGAGGTTTTGCTTACTCGACCGTTGACGTGGACCCTGGTTAAGGCCTGTCTTCTTCTCTCCTCGACGAGTTACCCTTTTCACCCGTGACCCTTCTCTTTTCTCTAGTTTCCATTCTTCCCAGCCAGCAGCACCAGGAGGCGACAAGAGGGGCGACGGAAGCCACAACAGTCGACTCGACTGCCGGCGCCGAGCACGGTTAAGGCCTATCTTCTTCTCTCCGCCACGGGACTTACCTATTTCACCCTCGAGCCTTCTTTTCTCTGGTTTCCATTCTTCCCAGCCAGCGGCACCGAGAGGTGGCAGAGGACTGTACGTCGTTCCAGCAAGGTGGCAGATCTTACCGGAGGATCATATGATCGTCGACCAGGTTCCTCTCTGGTCATTCTATTGTGTGAGGGTGTTGTTATTTCTCTATCATAGGATGACGCGATCAGCTTGGGGGCCTGCTCATGCTCGCAGTAAGGCGGTAGATCCAGTAGGCAAACGATCCCTCAAAAGCTTCTTGTCTGGTCATTCTATTGTGTGACTTTTTTTCCCCCGGCCTGGGACCTTCCGGTTGTCAGGGATAGGGTTTCTTTCCTCCTCACCGTTCTGTGTTTGACTGCAGGCAGCCTTGGGTTCCTTGCATCTGTGTGGTCTTCTCACTGTCAAGCATCAGGAGTGAGCATTGAATCCTCACCTACCACGTAGAGACGTGGATATGCAAAAGCCCCTTTCCCTACCCCCGAGAGTCACAAGTCCCTTCCTTGTAGCATGCATTGCTCTTTCTTGTCTTTTACCTGGATAGGCTTCAAACAGCACATGCTTCGTTTGTAATATTCAATTCGACCATTTACTCTCATCACATCAAGCCAGCTAACGCAAACCATTCAACACTTATTTGCCAAATAGAGAGGAAATGAGAGATAAGAGCCAATCATGTAATGCCCAACACAAAGTGCATTCTTTTCATTTATTCCCATTAGTTCAGTACAAGGTACACATAATGCAAGACACCTACAAGACTTATGGGACACAACACAATATGTAGACTCACATATGAAGTGCAGAAGTGCAATGGCAAACACACATGCAAACATACATCATGCATAATATATATTAAACCTGACATAGCTACTTCTCCCCCATTGGCATCATCAAAGGAAGGAGTGGGATAGATGAATAGTAGACCCAAAAGACGTAAGACGCAGGGACACAGACTGGAGGAGTAAACATCCTCAGGGGCTTCCTGCAGGAGGCTGGCCATCAGGTGGAGGAGGAGGCACATAGCCAAGGCACTGCCGAATATAGGCAAGTAGGTGGCCTTGGTGCTGAAGGCGGTGCTAGATATGGGCAATGTCTTGATCCCTAGCATAGTCAAGGCACTGCATGTTCAGGAGAACACAGTTCATAGTGTTAAAGGCCTTACGTGAATCTTCATGGCTTTGTGTGAGGTTGGTCATGTTGATGGAGAGAGTGTGCATTTGAGTGGATGAGGAGTCCAAAGCTGTGGAGTAAGAATCTGGATGATGTGGCAAAGATTCTAGCATGGTGCCCATGGTTGCTATATTATCCCCAAAGCTAGAAAGTTGTTCCCCAAAGGCATCCACCCGAGTTTCCAGTCTAGTAAAATGCCTGTCAAAAGTCTCATAGTCTACCCAAGAGTGTTGTCCGGCCCCCTGAGTAGAAGACTCTCCATGATAGATCTGTGGTGGAGGAGGCATCTCGGGATCCATATGATGAGGTGAAGGTGGAGGAGGCTGATCCTCATCCTGAACTGGAGGTGGTACATCCCCTTGACCCTGCTGCTACTCTTGTTCCTGCTCTTCTTCACTGTCAACTTCTTCCCCATAAACGGGTATGTCGCAGCGTAGCTCGCCATTAGGACCATAGTAGTATCCAAAATCTGAGAAGATTCTATGCTCATTGTAGATATCATCCTCTCGAACTCGAACAAAGAGTTCACCACCCAAGTGAATCCCAGCATATACAAACTAGTTTTGTGTGCGGGGTTTCGTGATATTAAGTAAGAGGCAGAGCACAAAGTGCCAAGCATTTTATTTCATTCTAAAAAAAAAGAGTTTGCATCAAGTTCCACCCTCTCTCTCTGCACTACTCATCTCGTCGGTCTCTGGGAGAGAAGCTCTAGAGGGTGTCATCAAAACATCAGAAGCGGTATTCCGACCGCTCTGTATTCCCCTTTCCGTCTCCACACCCCATCGTCGATCTGTGGGGGCAGAAAAGAAGCTACTAACACGAAAGCCATGCTCTCGTGCTCTGCAGTAGCGTTCCTCACCATCCTTCAGCCACTGCTTGGCGAGACCGAGACTGGTCTGGAGTTCAAATAATTGGGCCTCCCGGGCCCTCCTCTCTTCTTTCTCGGCCAATCTCTCGGCCCTCTCTCTTTCCCTATCCCTTTCCTTCTCAGCCCGTTCTCTCTCCCTATCTTCCCTTTCTAGCTAGAGGGTGATCCTCAACTCTGTGACATCACGAGAAGAGTCATCATCTGGACGACGTCGCAATTCCTCTAGTTCTACTACCCTAACTTCCCCCTGTGTGACACGAGCCAATGCTTCCTATAATTCCTCCGCCTGCCATGTTTGCCATCTCAGGTATATGGTAAGGCATGAACAAAGAAAATTCTGTGATGATACCCTCACCTATGTGGAAAGTATTCCCTCTGTCTCTGTGGCTCGCTGCGTGGCACGAGCAAGATGCTCGTGGAGTAGATCAAGTTCTGAAGTAGGGATCCATAAGCTAGAGGAAATGTTGCCTAGCCCCATTGCCGATGAGACTGCATCAATCTAGGCACGCTGCAACACACATGAGGCGACATTAAGGGGTTAGCGCTAGGAATCTCAAACCATACCAAGGGCATGTGCATACACACTTACCGATAAACTCAGAGCTGCACGAGTGTCACTCAACTATTACTTCGTATCTACCAAGCGAGCTCCCAAGTTTACTATCATGGTGTCACGGGCATCCTACAGCCATGGCTCATGACTTTACAAAATAAAAATAAAAATAACAAAATAAAAAATAACAAAAAAATAACAAAAGCAACAAAAAAATGTAAAATATAAAAAAATGGTGCTTTCATTTCAACTCTACAAGCCCCCCAGGCTGGAGCCGCTCTGCTGCAATCCCTCAACAAACCCCACTAACCCTTCGGGGGCCTCATCAGCCTCCTGGGTGGCGTCCCTAGTTCATGGTAGCGGTAATTCGGTATTTGTACCAGGTTATCGGTACCATGGGCTCTAGGTCGTTACACAGGCTGCTCCGTGCGGGTGTTGTCGTCAGAGGAACGGGTCATGGTGTAATGCCATGAACATGTGCCCCCACCTTCGGGTGAGGTGTGGCTTTCTTCTTGATCTTTGCAGGGACTTGCTGCCATCCCTGTTGCTCTTTTATTGGTGCCAAAAAATAGACTTCATAAGTGCACTGAGTGCTAGCTTCCACTATTTGTTCGGGCAGTGCCTGATATAAAGAGACCATATTGGCCGCGGCTCTTCTCAGAGACGCTTCATGAGGTTGTGAAGGGTCAACCTTGTACCCTCCCAACTCTATTTCTTCTTTCTTCACCATGCCTTCAATGATATCCTTGAACACATAGCAGTCTTTAATTGGGTGCCCTAGCATCTGGTGATAAGGGCAGAACCTTTGGCTGTCTCTTCTTTTCAGGTCCTCTGGCCTCTTTGGCTCAGGCAGAGTGACCTTATTATATTGGGTCACCCAATCAAATAAAATCTTCGTCTTCTTTCTGGGAAAAGAGTAGGCCTTCTTCATTTTGTTCCAGAGTGAGGGGCCCTCTTTATTATCTCCGACCTTAGGAGGCTGAGGTGCAACCACCTTCTTGCCTTTGTCTTTTTGTTGTTCAAACGCCCTGATGTTAAAAGTGTTTGCTTCTTTAGGCGTTGAGCGGCGCTCTACTACTTTGGCTTTCTGTGTAGCGGCAGTGGTTGATGCAGGGGCAGGTCATGCCAGAAAAGCTTCCACCTCGGCCATAATATTGCTCAAGCAGTCAAATGACTGGATTTCCATACCAATCATCTTTTCTAGCACCTCCCTCCTAAGGTTCTATTTACAGATCTGTACAGCGTCCTCCTGATGCGGGGGCCACTTGCACCTCATTCCGAGGTTTCTCCACCTCATAATGTATTCAAGGGCCATTTCATCTGCCCTACGTCTTGAGTAAAGCTCAGCCACCGTGACCTCCCTCTCAGTGACATGGAATCTTTCTCTAAATTTCTTCTGCATGTCCGGCTAGTCACTGATCGACCCGGCAAGTTACTCCTGCCAAGTGGGACTTATCAGTGGGGAATCTTCATAAAGAGAAGCATACGTTCGGCCTTTTCTTGGCCCCGTTAAAGTGGGGGTTAAGAGAGGAACCATTCCTCTTGGATTGCTTGGCGGTCAGGTTCAAGCCTCAGGTCATTGTTGGCTTGTTTGCAGACTTGAAGGCTACCGACGCCCATGAGTTTCGTGATAGAGCAGTGGAATTCACGGAGTACGTGCATTAGAACTGTGGACCTATTCTGGTGAGGGCTAGGGTGTATCATAGTGTTTATGCTTCTTGCTTTCGGTACCCGATTTCCAAAGGTTTATGCTGCGGGATGATGGAGGTGTTCTACCCAGAGTACAACACCTTTTACACAGCAGAAGGGGAGACTTCTTTGAAATTATGGAGTCTGCATCAACTGTCGGGTCTCCCCATCGATGGTGAACCATACGAAGAAGTGTGCTGGCCTGACTGGCTCAAAGACTGCACGAATGGTGAAGGCCGTTACTACCTTAGGTACACATATTGGTACCTTATGAAGGTATATCGGACATTGTGGTTGTCAATTCAGGAAGTCCCAAAAGCTTCTTCTTCTCACACCCGCTCACGCAAGGAGAGGAAGCAGGTGCGGATGGGACTGTGGTTAGAGTATTTCTTTGGAGGTGAGGAGTAGTACAAAGACTTCCCTTCTATCGGGGTAGCTCCCAGTAAGCTGAAGAAGCGGGCCTGCCAAAAAAATCATCTGTCTCCTTCCCTCCTCAAGGGGCGGCGAAGTGGCCCTAACCCGGTGGGAGTAGATCCCATCACGCACTACACAGCCTATCTGACTTATTGGCTGTGTACATTTGCTCTCCCTCAAGGGAACGAGACAGTAATCTGTAGTGAGGCTATATACCCAGCGTGCTTGATGGCGTGGGGTGTAAAATTATCTCTCTGTCTCGCTGCACTATGTTTGAACTACAAGATGCTAGGAGATCTTCATCATTCTCATTTCCCACAGAATCTACGGACTATTGGTCCACTTCATTTTTTTTAATGCCTGGGTATGCTCTCTATTTCCAGAGTTTGCTCCCCAAATGCTCCAGTCATCAAATTTATTTTCGAGAATGCTGGAGTTTGCTGGTGCCGAACCTCAGCAAACATTGGACTAGCCTTTCAGTCTTTTGTTTCATCATTTTTCTCAGGGACCTCTACTGTGATAACAGCTGGAGAGGGAACCGGGGCTATCGTGGCAGCGGAGGACGCATCTCGGCCACGGGAGGGTCACAAGACCCAGCTGAAAAGGAGTGCTGCCCCGACGAGGCAAGTGGTCACCCGGTCTGCGTCTCGACATGCTTTAGAAGTGGCAACCCCACCTGTGGAAATATCTCAAGTAGCTCCACGACCATCTCCGATGCAGAGGAGGAAGAGATATATTTTAGCGGCAATGAAGAGGATATTTCCAAGTTAGAAGCATTGTCCATGCCGATCAAAGCTCTTCCATCGTTCTCGCCTCCGAAGCTGCTGGTGATATCTTCTGAGGAGGAGTTGCAGGGAGAATTCACCGGGCTTGACACAGAGACGAACATAACTCCTCCCTTCATTGCCTCGGCTGCAGAGTTCTCACCCCCCTGCATTCTTTCGAAGGCGTGGACATTTCATTGACTGTAAGTCCATTTTATCTTGCTGTTTCATCCATTTTTTTCTTTCCTTGCTTGATGCTGCCTTGGTCTGTTCTCAGGAGCCTACCATCACCAGCTCACCGACGAGTGCCACTTTTGATGCTGTTTCATCTGAAGCCCTGGCCACCAGTGTTGCCTTCCCAATAATTTGTGTGGGAACTGCGGAGATCATTCGTCCCGTGCTAGTGAGTATACAGTTTTCTACAGATCTGGCATCGTTGGACTTGGGCACTTCAGGAGACAGCTCAGCTCCTATCAGGGTTTAAGATTTGAGGGCCGAAGTAGACCCAGCCAGAGGTTCGGCATTTGTACCAGCTGCAGTGATGACCGTTGCACCTGAGTCTGCGGTCCCTACAGTCACATTGATTGAAACTGAACCTTTGTCGCCTCAAGCTATGGCCACTAGGGCCTTGTTGTTGAAAGATGTAGCTGCTGCTGAAGAAGTGGCCGAGCAGGAGTCAGCCATTGCAGCAATTGGTTTATCACCAACAATCAGCTCTGAAGCAGCTGCCATGCCGGAGATTCATGAAGAGACAGCTCCAGCAATCACCAGCTCTCCTCCTATGAGTATTCAAGCAGTAGCCCCTGGGGAGGAGGCAGTGGAAGAGTCTTCAGCTCCGCGGGAAGTTACAGAAGAAGCTCAGTCAGACCTTCCAGCAGATCTCCTGTCTTCTTCCTCCCAGCCAGATGTTACATTGTGGGAAGATACTGATGGCGAGGTGACCTTTGAAGAAGCCCCATCTAGTTCCCTAGGCTTTGTTTCTTCAGAGAGCTTTGCCTGGCAAAACTTAGATATGCTGCATCAATTGGTAGAATCTCAGCCTGGATTGACTTATCTTTAGCTAAAAGAGATTGCCAACAGCTTCACTGCTGGCCTGTAAGCGATGGGCTGCCCCCTGGAAACATGGGCCCAGCGTGTCTTGCTGCTGCTGAAATTTGTGCACCGCCGGGATTTCCTGGCGCGTGTCTCATCTGATAGGATGGTGGCTTTAAAACTGCAGAAGGCAGAGTGCAAGTCTGAGCTGGGGAAGATAAGCTCTACTCTCCAGGAGCGCCAGGGCTAGCTGGAGGCTCTGACTGAGCGGGAGTGACTCATTCATGACCAGATCAACATTCTTGAAGTGGAGCTGAATGAACTTCGGGCTGAGTTGCCACGGGTAAGGACTGCTTGGCCACAACTTTCTGAAGAAATAGCTCTGTTGGAGGGGCAGATGGCATCGCTCAAGGACGAATCCGTCCGACATCAGGAGGAGGAGGCTCGCTTACATGAACTAGTATCTGCTCTATATGTAGGCCTTCTGGATTTTGCAGACATTTTTCGGCATCCGTAGACGTCTTTTTCTTGTATACGCCTCCTTTAGGGGGCACTTTTGTAACTTCTTCTCTCTTTATAATGAAAATGATACTTTTTATGGTCTCATGTGTCTCTTTGTGTTTTCGTATGGGTTTGGTGGTAGTTTGGCACGTCCTATCGCGGATAACTCATTTTTAGTAGGAGAGCATCTGCCCTTTCAGGGAAGGGGCGGGAAACTCGCTCCACCACGTAACGGTACCCGGAAGGGTGCTCAAACTGGGATTTCGGCCACGTGTGCCGTGAGTGGGGTTGTAGGGTATCTGTTTAGAACAAACAGATGGTTGTTTCTAGGTGGACTTCTAGGCTGGTTAGGGCAATACGCCAACTAACCAGGGAATGATTTCATCATCGATATCGGGCTCATATCGATGCAATAAAATGTTTGTAGGTCTCATCAGAATAGACATAAGGTCTAGACTGGGTAGGCTTTAGTTATTATCACCATAGGTGGGACGTGAAAGGGGTATATAGATTTCATCAGGACAGACGTAAGGTCTAAACTGGATAGGTTTCATCGTTGATTGGGCAAAGTGCCGGTAGATCAACGGTCAGTCTCATCATCGATATTGGGTTTATACCGATGCAAGGAAATGTTGTAGGTCTCATCAGAATAGACGTAAGGTCTAGACTGGACAGGGTTTCATCATTGATCGGGCAGGGTGCCAATCGATCAACGGCTGGTTTAATCATCGATATTGGGTTTATATCGACGCAAAGGAATTTTATAGGTCTCATCAGATTTAGATGTAAGGTCTAAACTGGACAGATTTCATCATTGATCGGGCAGGGTGCCAATCGATCAACGGTTAGTTTAATCATCGATATTGGGTTTATATCGATGTAAAGGAATTTTATAAGTTTCATCAGATTTAGACATAAGGTATAAACTGGACGGGGTTTCATCATTGATCGGGCGATGTGCCAATCGATCAATGGTTGGTTTAATCATCGATATTGGGTTTATATCGATGCAAAGAAATTTTATAGGTTTCATTAGATTTAGACGTAAGGTCTAAACTAGATGGGGTTTCATCATTGATCGGGCGATGTGCCAATCGATCAATGGTTGGTTTAATCATCGATATTGAGTTTATATCGATGTAAAGGAATTCTATAGGTTTCATCAGATTTAGACGTAAGGTCTAAACTGGACGGGGTTTCATCATTGATCAGGCGATGTGTCAATCGATCAACGGTTGGTTTAATCATCGATATTGGGTTTATATCGATGCAAAGGAATTTTATAGGTTTCATCAGATTTAGACGTAATGTCTAAACTGGGCATATTTCATCATTGATCAGGCAAGGTGCCAATTGATCAACAGTTGGTTTAATCATCGATATTGGGTTTATATCGATGCAAAGGAATTTCATAAGTTTTATCAGTTTCAGACGTAAGTAATGTGGGCATTCCTCACCTCTCCACAATTTTTTCAAGGCTTGGATTACTCATCGGCTTGTGCCATTGTATTCGTCATATTTTTATGAGTCTAGTTGATGGACTTGTTTTATTGATGATTTGATCATTATTTTTACATGATTCTCTCTCTTCTCTAGTCTTTCTTAAGTACATAGCACGTATCCCGGTATGATGCTATTAGTTACACTTTACACTTGATAGGCACTCTTTCTTGGACTTGTGACCCTCTTCACGTGATATTCCTTTTGTCAGACTAGGTGATCATGTTTCAAGGTGTTCGTAAGTCCCTGCGAGCGTAGGATTCCCACTAGGATACCAAGTTGGTTGTACCCTTAAAACCTATTTGTCTAGAAAGCACTTAAGTTTACCAGTGTTTTCTACATTTTGGAGAAGATAGCGGCCCTCTGGCGACCGCCACCTTCTGGTAGCGGCCTACCCATGACCGCCACTTTCCAGAATGAACTCTGCGTCGACATGTTTCTCTTCCGACATTGACTCATCCTAATAGCGGTTTGGACTCAACCGTCACTCCTTGAAAATGGTCCAGACATGGCCGCTTTAGGTTCTAGTGTGTATAACCCAGTGTTTGACCCAAGGGTTAATTTTTCTATGTTCCTAGATGGTCTACTGATTCTCTAGAACCCAACACCTAGTTCAATGAGCTATTAATGAATTATGAAAGCTAAAGAATGTACCATTATACTGTCGAATTCCTCCCATAGCATGACCTTGTCTTTAATTCATCCTTGAACTCTCATAATCATATTTGGTATGTTCCTACCTTGATGTTGTTATCACAAGCTTATCATTTGAACTTGTTACATTACTGGCCGAACTATATTGTTATATTTGTAGAAGTAGCTTGATTTATAATGTGAAGATGCAGAGCAGGCACAGACAGTGTCCAAAGGCTCGACGCTAGCCCCCTTGGCTGATTGCCTGAAACATACTATAAATCTTAGGGTATGATGAATACTGGCATCACATTGCACCGGGAGTACTTTTTTTATAAATGGGTGAAATCCACGAGGCTATCTCATGAAATTTACATGCTTGCTAGTACATTCTTGTTACATGACTTTCTAGTGCATAGCCTTTATGGTTATGAAAAATATATTCTCATTACGTACTCGTTACATGAAAGGTCACATTATATTCTTACTTGATTATGCTCGTATTCTACTTGAACCTTCATATCTCTATGATCTACATCTCACTACCTTTGTATTGTCTTCATTTTCATTTGTCATTTGCATCCATTGTGTCATGTTTGCATAATTAAATATTGTCTCCATTTTTAGGTTTCATGCATAAAATCTGCATGCAGGCCTAGGGGCAGACACAAAGTACGCCATTCATTGATAGTTTTACCTATCTTTTAGTGCTTGATCATGCTTGTTTCTGGTCCTGCGGTGTTGTCCTTTATATTGTCTTGGCTTTCCTACATTTTTTGCATCCATATTATCATGTTTGCATAATTTAATATTGCCTTTATTGGCTAGATTCATGCTAGAATTCTGCATGCACTCTGGTGCGCATAGGACCATGCATTGCATATCATAGTTGCATTCCCACCTTGGTAAGTGATCCTCTCGCCTCCATATTCCTTGGGGTCAACTAGGTGATCTTATTTGGGACCTCCGTAAGTCCCCATGAGTCGTGGATTCTCACACGGATGCTGGGTCGATTGTACCTTTTCACCCCTTAGGCTTATATTTTACACACGTGTGAGGGAGTTAACCTTAGTCAACCCAAAGTTTAGACCTTCCCTATAGGATTCCTATCTTGAGAGAATTGTGCTTAAGTTAAAACATTAAAAGGCACGCCAAAATCTAGAGAATAAAAAATTTTCCATCATATTAAGTTGCTTGACTTGGGTGAAATCCTACACGTTGTTTGTGTTGTCTGGGCATGTCCAAGCCCAGTTGTGGTGTTTTGTGCAGCATTTCCCTCATCATCTACATAGACTTGGTTGATAGGTCCATTTAGGTTAGCCCATTTTGTGTGTCCATTGTCTTAGGTCGGTCTTGTGTTGGTCCTAGTAAGTCAGCTCTCTCCTCTTTAGTCCTCCATGCCCTTACTTCCCTGACTATACCCCATTGATCTCCTTGTATTAAGTCTCCATTTACCCTCATGGAGCATTATTCCAACCCCTTGTACCCTTCTTCTTCTCAATTTTCTTCTTATTCTCGCGTGAAATCTTCTTCCCGTGTGGGCCCATCTTCTCGTGGTCCCCCTGACCCATCTGAGGAACAAGCCAATCTCATTGCCCATCTATCATCTCTTGTTCGTTAAATCGACCTGGCACAAAGGCTCATTGCAAATCACCTTAATGGGCCTCCTTCTCTTAATGGGTCTTCTGCTCTATGAAATAATTTGTAAAACTCAAGAACGATTAGCATCCTGTATCTCAAGCGCTTATAAGAATTTGTGTTCCACTTCATGGGCATAGATTCTGGAATTTTATGGATCACGAATATAACATGTAAGAATTCATGAACAAATAGCGTCCACAGGTCCGGGTGCTATTTCAAATAGCATCCATTCTTATGGACGCGATTTATTTTTAAAATAAGAACTGAAAATGATGGTTCCAGGAGTTAACGATATGATATAGATGCATGCAATAATCAGTTTTAACTTGTTTTAATCTTAGTTGGGTCATGGGGTAGAGAAAACCTACCTTAATGCGATCGAGATGATGAACTTGATTGAAAAACATCAAGAAAACGACACTCTATTTAAAATAGAGTATGGAGATGACTTAGCAGGATGAAGGGGTCTTGGCTTTTTTAACCACAACAGGAGGAATGAAGGAAGAAGATGGATGGCGCCCAAGCCTTGCAAGTTCTTGTTGGAGGGAGATTGTACGTAGAGGAGGAAGATGGCACTTTCCCTCATGTCCATAGCAACCGGCAATAGGAACGGGAAGAAGAAGGGACGCCACTCCTTTACACCACAGCAACCAGGAAGAAGGAGAAGAAGCCGCCTTGGTTGCAGGAGGAAGAACAGGATGAAGGGAAAGAAGCACCTTCACATGCCCTTCTCGGTTGCAGATGCAGGGGAAGGAGAGGAAGTAGATGGATGCTGAGGGGAAGACGTTTGTGGCAGCAGCAGCACAACACGTCAGGTAACGATGTAGCAAATATGGTTGATGGGTTCGATGAGGAATGGTTTTATAGAGATTTTAAGGTTCTGGAGGCTTCTACGGTTAGAAACGAGAAGGCTTCTATGTTCACAATTGGTAGGGCATAAACCTACCATGCATGGTCCTCCCCCTTCCTAGATAGCAGCTGCATGCCTCCATTTGCATGGGGAAACCCTAGTGCTAAACCATGCATCAACCGAGCATGGGTTATTCAGGTGATTTGCGCATGGGTTTTAGGCTTGGTCGATTGGAGTTTGGGCTATGCTTGCATGTGGTTTTGGGTTTCTGTAGGATGCATGGGTTGGGTTTAGTATTTAAAAGCTATTTATATATTAAGCTTGCTTTTGGGTATGGGCTTTGAAGCGTTCACTACAGCCCCTGGGTCAACCAAAATTATGCTTATCGGCTAGCCACTTAGCTGCCCCCTCATGTAGAGTGGTCTATTATGGTTGACGGAGGGCAGAAGCATGTCCTCCTCTGTAAAAGTCATAGCCACCCCTGATTGCACTTGGGCAAAATAGCCCTCAAAGTCTGTCGGGGTCTGCAAAACCATGATGATACCTTGTCTGGTTTCTTTATCGAGAGAAAGTATCTCCCAGACAGTGAATCTTGCAGGGATTCTCTTCAACTGCTTCCTTATTCTATTGCTGGCCCTGACATTGGCCAACTTCATTTCTTCAGCTTTGCTGTGCCTGCCATCATTGTGTGCTTGAGGAGCTAGCTTGGAAGGTGGTTCATCTTTTTCTTTAGGTGCTGCATGGGCCTACTGTGCCAGCTCGATTGGTTCCCTCTCTTTCATAAATTGAGTGAGGCTTGGGATGCCAACATGGTCTTTATTTGCTAGAGGAGAGACTGTTGAGAGTAAGGTCAGAGCATTCTGGCCTACGATTGTGGCTGCAGGTATGGTTGCTTCCCCTTTTGAGATGACAGAAATTTGGCAAATGAGGGGACCTCCCGACCACTTGCATGTTCAGGGTAGAGCCCCATTAGAGGGAGAATTTTTGCACCTTTAACGTCAGGTTCGGGGACTTGCTGTGGCTGTTCGCCCTGAAGCATAATGTTATGGCAAGCCTGGGGAAGGTGCCCCCATTTTCTTCTGGACCTAGTGGCATGTTGGGAGGTGGAAGTTTCAGCTTGATTTGTCTCTGCCCGCACGAGGCATATTTCTTCGTCATCCTCTTCAGAAATTTGGGCCATGTTAAATAGGGCTAAAAGAGTGTTGCAGGATATGGCAATGCCTTTTCTTTTGTTCTTTGACCTATTCTTCATTTTCTTCACAGTCAATGGCTGCTCCTGTGGAGGTTCATCCCATATGCCCAATTCTTCTGCTTTAGCTTCAGCTTCCTCTGCCAATTCTATGGATTCAAAATGTTTGCAAGGAATATACTCCTTCAGCTGGGTAGGCAGGATTTTCGACTATTGATATTCATCTAGCCCGTTTATAATTTCTTGATGACCACAGTTGGAAGTGTTGATATACGAAGTGTGTGCAGCAGGATCTAGAGGGGGGTACCACTCTACTTAGATTTTATATCTTGTTAGTGAGCGAGTCCGGTTAATTTTTAAAATTGTGGCACAATATTTTAAACGACGGGTGCCGAGTGCATCGGTTCTTAGCTCCGATCTGCAGTCTTCATTTCCTGCTTTAAACTCCATATCTCTGTGTGTGAGACCAGTAGAACCTTTTGCTACACTTGCAGTATTTTCCTTTTATATTTTTTGCTTGATTGTGAACCATCCCTATTGGTTTGTGTGTAGGAAGACAGACTGAGGGTCCTCAGGTCTGTGGTGAACCGTCCCTACCGATTTGTGTGTAGGAAGACAGACTGATGGTCCTCAGGTCTGTGGTGAACCGTCCCTACCGATTTGTGTGTAGGAAGACAGGCAGAGGGTTCTCCGTTCTGTGTTTTTGGGGCTTGTCCCCATGTGCTACTCTTGTAGTGGCGTGAGGACTTCATCCTCGTGAGGAACTTGCTCCTCGTGTGTGTGTTGGGGTTCGTCCCCGTTGCTGCAGTTGCAGCATGTGTATTGAGGACTTCGTCCTCGTGAGGATTTGTCCTTGTGTAGTGAAGCCTCACTAGTTTGGTGAGGGGTGGATGTAGGTCCACGGGTGCAGACTGAACCACCTTAAAAATCTGTTGTTCTTGTATGATTGCTTCCATTTCCTCTACCTCCCTTTCACAGGAACTTATAGCTTTCATTTCAGCATTTCTGCTTCAACCAAACATTGCACATAGTGTGAAGCCTTCACCGCTTGACAACACTCTTGCTGTTTGAACAAAGGCTCACACACTCACCTAAGAAAGCACTCTGATGATATGTATCTACACATGTAAATCTTAAGTGTTTGACATTTCTCTGGCTCATAAGCTATCTCAAATATGTACATAGTTTCTATGGCGCATTACCTATATATTTGATAGCTGTCCTTTGAGCAGTTTGTAAGCTTCAGTTTGCACCTTCCTTTGAGCCTTCGTATACTCATTCCTGGGAGAACATTTCTCTCCTAGTATCATTCAGCAAACCAATGCTTGTGATGCAACAAACTTGTCCGACTGTCAGTTGTTCTCAATGCATTCCCTCCGGCGATCTGCTCTCAATCTTGCGTAGTTTAATGCCTTGTGGATCTATAACAAGCACTCACATGTCCAAACATCACCCTCTATTCTTTATAGGAGGCGCATCTGGGTTCTATTCACTGGTTGAGTGCCGGACGGCAGATAAGAAGACACAGGATGATTGGCGCCTCTACCTCAACACCTTGCCAATTGAAAAGTTTGTGATGCGGCCAAAGGTTGTTCAGAGCACCACCTGCAGACTACCTCGGTGATCAGGCCTAGACCTGCAGATAGGGGAGAATACTACATTGACGATCTACAACCCACACCGGTGCTATCTACAAGTTGGGCTACCCCGTACTACAGTTCCTACATTATCACATCTCCCTCCCCTTCAAGCTAGGAAGATCGAGACCGATGAGGATGAGCGAGCAGTCCAGAGTGCTCTGACTATGTGGGAGGTCAGTCGGGTGCGTACCTTGCAACCAGAGGTGATAGAGAAGGATGAGGAGTACCGTGCTTACGTGAAGGAATTGCACAAGATCCGGCCTTGCGCAGATGGAAAATTGAATGTAATTTGAGTTTTATTCTTTGATGTACTTAAAATGATCAATTGAATGATGTTCAATAAACTTGATTGAAAGGAGTAAGAATTGAGATTTGTAATTTGTGCAATGAATGACTTCAATATGCTTGAATGAATGGACCAAGCAGCTTAAAATAGAGTTTTCTGTCTGATAAATGCCCTAAAATAGGACCACTAACTACGCCTAACGGTCTAACGATAAACTGCCAGAGCAACCACCCAAGAAAAATTGAGAGTTCACTACTCTCGGGAGAGTCACACGGTCACATCTTAGGCTGCCAGAACGAGATTAACGGTCTATCGAAAGATCACCAAGGATAACACTTAGAAAAACTAAGAGTTTTGGCTCTCGAGAAAGGAAAATAGTCCCTAATTGGACCGTCCGAGTGATTAGCGGTCTAATAATAGACCGTAAGGGACCAAAGATAGAGAATTTTGCGAGCTTCAAACTTTAGTCGAATTAAACCTCCATCTGTACACACTTAAAATAAGAAAATAAGTTAGATCTATTCTTAGACTCAATCCCCTACCTACAGCAAGTTAGAGGATGACCATTCTTGATATTTGGTCAAGGGGTGGAGCCTTATTAAATGGGCAGAAAATGCGATGAGAAAAATGCAATGCATGCTATGCAATGATGATGCTATTTTTAGAGTTTGTTTATAGAACAGGGGCTCCCGAGAAGCTTCTCTTCAAATTAGCCTGAGTGGTGTGGTCCACATCATACTTCGAGGACAAGTGGAGGGAACACTCCCGCCAATAGGTTTTCTCAAAGAGACTTTCCACGTGTTGGGATTTGAATAAAAGTAGGTCCACGTGGCATATTCTTTCTAGGACTATCTACCTTGGATCACGTGCCCAATCATAAGCTGACTAATTCCACGTGCCACCTTTCCTGCCATACCTGGGATCACGTGTTCACTTAAGTGATTGATGCTTCTTACCCTTCAAGTGTTTGATAGAATTCATGCCAATAAAAGATAAGACATTTCATCAAACACTTTATAATCAGATGCAGATTTAGGCAACATTATGTCAGTCAGACACATAGGTCAGAAAAGTAAAAGATGATGCATATGCTTTGATTCAATCATACAATTCATTGACCTGTGTAAGACACAGGTAGACCTTAATTCCAAATGTGCACAGGCTCAAAACATGCTTAGACCTATATGTGCATGGACTTCAGTTTATACATGTGCATCGACCTTGATGCAACATGTGCACAGACTTAAACATGTGCGTAGACCTTACAAGGCATAAAGAGAAATATGCAACGACCTTGTGAGAGCTTTATAAGGCATGAAGTGCAGCAAACTAATACAATGAATAGTGCAATGGCTTTAAAGATAAATAATTCAATTCTCTCACAAAAGCATTTGACATCATCAAAACAACAGGGACACAATAATCAACAGTGGTGAAATTCATCAAGCGCAACATCCCCGCCAAGTTCGGCGTCCCCCGCTGCATCGTCACCGACAACGGACCACAGTTCACATCACAGGAGCTCCGCGACATGTGTGGTAAGTACGGCATTAATTTGCATCATTCATCTCTCTATTACCCACAAGGAAATGCACAAACTAAAGTCACAAATAAAACTGTCATAAGAATCATCAAAAAGACTTGCAAGTCTCATCACTACTCTGATTGGCCAGATCGCCTCATCAAAGCCCTCTGGGCTTACCGCACTTCTGTCTGAACTCCCACGGGTCAAAACCCATGTGCATTGACTTTCGGGACAGAAATGATACTCCCATATTAAATATCCGTTCCCTCACTAAGAGTGTAGCTGGACTCTATTGCCCCTCTCATCTACCCCAATCCCCACCCCTCATCTCAGCTATCACTAGAGACACTCGCAGGCAGTAGAGAAGCTTCTGGTTGCACAGGCTGTCCCATTGTCTCCACAAAGTTCTTGGTGGTAAACCCTATATTGCTGGAAAGTTTGTCAAGTTAGCTTCGCGACAGAGGTGGTCTTGCCATCATCCAAGTTTCCTTCTTCCCAGAGGAGCCAACCTCCCCCTACTGTGCAGAACTGCTCCGATGGGGAACCTGAAGCCAAGTAAAGAAGCGACCACAGCTGCTCTAGGACAACTTTGGCCATGATTCTTGGCTGAGGGCTTCTCCTGCCAGTCCCCTGCCATCTCCAAGAAGCAAAGCAATTTTTGGAGCCCAGAGTCAAGAGTTCCAGATTTTCTCCCCGAGGTGCGTAAGGTCAGTTCCCCAGAGCCTGGTCTGATACCCTTCCACTGTTCTTATCTGCGCGGCCAGCCCCGACCTCCAACGATGGCCCCGTTGGTCTCCGCTCGAAGAAAACTCGACCGTGGTCGCAGAGGTTCTGGTCCCGCATCAATCAGACCCCAAGAGTGCTCGTGGTGCCTTTGTCTTCCTGCATCAGCTCTCTAGGAGCTGTTAGAGTCAGAGCCGTTTGGCCCTGATCCAGACCCTGTCCTAGCCACCGACGATGTCAAGAAATTCCCTCAAAATTCAGGCATCCTCCTGGGCCAACCCAGGAAGTTTCGAATCTGGTTTCGGCTTCTTCTAAGCTCAGAAGAGTCTGTGGCGGCGCCTTCTTTGACCCCCTGTCAAGCTGTTCCAGAGCAATGATAGAATCGACAGTCTTCTTCCATTAGGCTTCTAGCGTAGTTTCTTCCCCACCCCGCCTGGCCGACTTATAGCCCCTCCCTGTGGGAGGTAGTATTATCTTGTAATCCTACTGTCCCCCACCCCTAGTCCACCCCTTCTACGTGAGGAGTTGTCATACCCCGAATAAGGCAGAAATATCAAGGCGTGAACAGTTATAAAAATGGGTCGATCAAAAGACTCAGATGATGAGTACGAACAACAAATAGACAAGATCAAATCTCTATTTCATAATCTGACATTTTCAACAAACATCCTTCAAGGACTTACAATACTATTCAAACTCGATACATTCATTTATGACCCATGAGCGTTAAGACTCGACACGGTTACTCTTATTTTCTCACATTTATAGATAATTATTTGTGATATGATTATGTTTATTTGATCACTCACCGCTATGAGATACTTGATTGTTTCAAAGCTTCCTAACATAGGTTGAGAAAAATGGGAAGAAGGGTTAATGCTCTTCGGATGGACCGCAGCCACGAATATCTATCAAATCAGTTTCTAGTCTTATGTGAAGAAAATAGTACACGATGGTAACTTACTATTCCCTATATGTCGCAACAAAATGGTATTACTGAGAGGATGAATAGGATGTTCCTAGATATGGTTAAGTCAATGACGGCGTATGACAACCTCCCAATAATCTTTTGGGGAGATACTCTCCTGACTACGACACATATCTTTAACTGTATGCCTTCACATTCTGTTCCTTTCATACGAGCTGTGACATGGCCACAACCACAACCTGGATAATTTACGTCCTTGAGGTTTGACGGAATATGTCGATGACACATCTAACAAGTTTGAAAAACTTGTTCATAAGGCTCGAAAGCTCATCTTTATAAGATATCTTGAAAGTTCAACGAGTCACGTGATGTATGGGCAACACTCTAAGAGAAGAATGGCTGAAAAAGAGGTCCGAGACGTCATTTTCTTGAGAAGAAATTTCCTAAAATTGACGATGATGGTAGGTGCCCTAATCTATATGAGTTAGTGCAGCATTCCAATTTGTTTCACCTACCCTGACAATGTTAGATGGCATATTCTATAGAATATTCGCCTCCCGTCGATCGTAGTAAATCACGTGGACATATATAATTGCAACATTTATATCTATTTAGAGGCTATTCATGATAATGTGCCAAAATGTGAGGTATATTTGACAATAATTCTTTTTAAAGGAGTATGCATGTAAAAATCCCAAAAACTTGCTCCGGAGGTTTCATTTGATCGAGTCAAATTATCTGAAGAAGCCCAAGTCTGGCCCATCTGGTCTGTGCCCAGACCCGGGAACGGGATAGGGGCCATCAAATCGTGCTTCTATACGAGCTGTGGAGATTTGGCAGAGTAAAGGAGTCACTTTTAAAAATTACTAGTCAAAGAAACATGTTATGCACATTGGTTTACTTTGATTTTTTTCAAGTTATAATGATAACACAACTAAGTGCAAAATTTATACATCGAGAGATGAATTAAATTTTCAGGTATTCATTTGTATTCATTTTTATTCGTAACTTTCAAGTATTTGGAATTGACAATAAAAGGAAACAAAAATAAATGATCAACCATGATTATGACGCCTTTATGCTATCTTGATAAAATCTCTTTAGATAAAAGATCTAGACATTTTATTGTGTCCCGAAAGGTGACAATCAAGAGGGGAGGGGTGAATTGATTGGCCAATAAAAATTAATTACCCCAATGAGATGCTTGTCTGAAAACTTTAAACACACAAACTTAAACACACAAGCACTCTGTCTCACCGAGCAAGATCTTACTCGTGAATTCACGTAACTCAAGGTGTGGAATCCTTTAGTGAAACTATGGATCACTCAGCTGTCCGTGAAGCCCACTCGTTGCAATGCGCGGTGAAACAAACCACAATGGAGGCATGGGAATTTTTAGGTGGTTCGGGTACACCAACGTGTCCCCTACGTCCACCCCTCACTCGTGAGGATTAATGCTCCACTATGAAGTGAGCCACACACACACACGCTGTAACAACATCTTACACACACACGGCAACCGATCTTGGCCAACACACACACACACACGCTCGTATCACGGATCACGAGCACACACACATGAATGTGATGAAGATGTTCAAGGATTACAGCAATGATTCAAAACACAATGAATAAAGAGTTGAGAAGTTCAGATCAGAAGAGAGTTGATGTGATTTAGAGCTCCCCCTTTCTCTTCTTCGATTGTGCTTGAGCACTTCTGCAGGTTGAGGATCGTTCTTGACATGGAATGGTTGGATTAAGCTCGAAACTTGTTACAACTTTGGTTCTAGACGTAGCTACCAGTTGGTGGTTCATTAAAGGCTTATAACTCACTTCTTCCCTTCACATTCAAGCTCAAATCTGGGTGGAAGAAGCCCTTGGAATAGCTTGTGCATCCCTGCACTCACAAGTGTTAGAACAATGGGAAAAATGCTCAAATCTGTCCTCTTGATTAGGGTTGCAACCCAAAGAAGAGGTTTTATGCTTCTTGGGCAATCAATAGACATGTTGGGGACCAGATCCATAAATTAGGGAGTGATTTGGGGCAGGTTTGACTAGAGTTTGTAGACTTTCAAAGCATGGACAGAAAAGTCATCATTTACGGCACTGCACAAGTGTCGACACCTGGTGTCGACATTTGATGCCCTGTAGATAGGAAAAAATCCCAGACAAAACTGTTTCTGGAAAGTGTCGACACTAGGTGTCAACACTTTTGGCTTGCATTCTGGAAATGGCCAGTTTGATGTTTTCTATCTGCAGATGTCGACACCGGGTGTCGACACCTGTAGGCTTTGTTTCTGGAAAGTGTCTAGACAGAACTTCTGTCTGTAGATGTCGACACCAGGTGACGACACCTGTTGTGAAAGAAGGCCCAGTGACCTTTGCCAAAATTAAAACCTCCAACCTTACCATGGTTTTGGCCTGAATAATTATGATGGTTTAGAATGTAGCACCCGTGTCTTAATGGATCCGTAGGGGTTCAGACTTGGATCCGATTCTGTCCGATCTGTCAATTTTTTATGAATTTTTAGCTATTTTTTGGCATTTTTTTGAGAGAGTTAAAGTATTTTAGTAAATAAATTGGGCATTTATGCAATTTGGGGAAATTGGGGGTTAAAAGGGTTAAAATAAGTTTTTAACAAAAAAATATAATAAATAAAATTTTTAGCCCAAAAACCACCCACCCTCTCTCTCTCCCATTCACTCTTTCTCTCTCTCTCTCTCCCCCACGTTCCCTCTCTTTCTCTCTCCTTCCCAGCTTGTCCGTTTCAGGGCCGGACCACGACGTAGAGGGCACTATCGGAACCTGTGACGAGAGGAGCACGTTGGCGCCCTCCATCGTACGGTTCGAGGGACGGTGGAGTGAGACGGAGCGAGTGGGACGTGATTCCTACTTCGCCCGCATGCAGTCAGATCACTGATTTCGGGATGAAGGAGGTAGGGGGATGGATTCTGTAACACCCCACCTTATGACCCGGTTCAGTTTCCAACTCTCATCGGGTTTAAGAGGGATGCCACAATGGGAAAATATCCAACAGAACAGAATTGGTTGTCGAATTACTCAAGTAAAGAGAGTGCAATCAGTAGTGGAAGGAAAATAACAAGTTCATCAGATAAGCTTCATTTCTCAAAATTTCAAGTAGTCCAATGGCAATCGTTTTCCTTGCCCGAGGGCTAGAATCCTCAGTTTCTCTGTGCGTTATCCCTTGCGATCTTTCGATAGACCGTTTTTACTTCCCTAGCGGTCCAAATAATGACCACATGGTGTTCCCGAGAGCCAGAAAACTCAGAGTTTTTCTGGGTGCTTTCTCTTGTGGTCTATCGCTAGACCGTTAAGAGAACCTAGCTATCCTTTTCTAGGCTGTTTGCCAGACAGAGGACTCTGTCCTGAACTGTCCTGTCTGTTCATTCAAGTTCCATAAGGCCATTTATTGCACATCTTCCAAATCAGCCTTTTATTCCATTCAATCAGAGTTCATTGTACATCATTCTATTGATAATTTCAAGTCCATCAACAAACAAAGCTCAAATTACATTCAATTTCTCATCTGCGCGGGGCAGGATCTTGCGTAATTCCTTCACATAAGCACAGTAGTCCTCTTCATTCTCTGTCACTTCTGCTTGCAAGGCACGAGTCTGACTGACCTCCCACATGGTCAGGGCACTCCGAACTGATCGCTCGCCCTCCTCGGTCCTGATCTTCCTAGCTTGAAAGGGAGTGAAGTGTGATAGTGCTGGAATCGTGGTACGGGGAAGCCCAATCTGCAAGTAGCACCGGTGTGGGTTTTAGATCGCCAAGGTGGTGTTCCCCACTAGCTGCAGGTCTAGGCCCGATCGCCGGGATAATCTGAGAGTAGTGCTTTGAAGAGCTCTTGGCCGCATCACAAACTTATCAATAGGCAAAGTGTTGAGGTAAAGGCGCCATTCATTCCGTGTTTTCTTTTCCGTGGTTTGGCACTCAACCTGTGAAGAGAACCCAGATGCGCCTCCTATAAAGAAGAGAGGGTGGCTCCCGAATATACGGCTAGCTGAAGGCATGTCCTCCTTGGGTAGGAATTTGAGTCTAAGGCCTATCCAACACTCAAGGATGATCATTGACCTGAAGAGTGGTCCCCCTAGTGAAGCTGAACTAAGGCCTTCATAAAGGTAAGAAAGGACAGCTTGAGAGATGGATAAATCTCACCACAACTCACTAATAATGCTGAGGTTTTGAATGTCTAAGAGGTGGTCGGTGGTAGAGAAAAGTAAGACCCCGCACAAGCAAATTGAGGTAGCTTTGGCTATGGCTTCGGCTCCATCACAAGGAAAGAGAAAGTAACTCTACTAGGACATAAAGATGTATTTTTATTCATAAAATAACTTAAACAGGGCGAAGAATGCATTAGAATAATGATTTATTACACTTAGGATAGCAGAGACTATAACGGATCAGACCTGCCCCGTTACAGAACATAACAGACCAGCTCTGTCCCATCATAGAGCATAACGGATCAGGTGGGGTGTGTTATATTAACATGGTGCGCCTCGTCTGGTCCGTCATTCTCAACTGCCCCAATTTTGGACTCAGCGGCCACGACGGATCATTGATGGTGTGTTTTGTGACATAACGCACCTCCTCTGGTCCGCTATGACTACCCGAGTGATTTTTATTAAGTTTAACTACTCAGAAACTATAATGGACCAATGGGGGTCCGTTAAGGCCACCCGAACGTGAAAAATTCACAATTTACCCATGACTATAACGGTCGTGGGAGGGAACATTATACTAACGACCTATCTACGATATGCATGAACATAACGGACCTGGGGTGGTCCGCCATATAGGTATAACGTGTCAGAGGCGGTGCGTTACACACATAATAGTCACTAGAGTGACCGCCATGTGAGCTGGGCGGCGAATGGGTTCGGTTTGAAACCGAACCACTCCCCAGTCGACCGAAATCGACGGGTTCGCTTACAAAAACCTGTAACATGCCATGCCACACATACATACCAGCCAATAGAAGCTAGAAAATGCAAATACAATGCCCATAAATGATTAAAAATATAATTTACCACATTTTAGGGAAAAATAAAAAATGGACATTAACCAGGCCAAACGGTCGAGGATGGGCGTGTATGTGGTATGGAAATGATCCTAGCATGGAGGTGGTTCCATCCCCCTACCTCATTCGCCCCGAAACTGGCATTTCGGCCGCATGCGGGCGAGGTGGAAACTGCACCCCACTCGTCCCGTCTCGCTCAACCGTCTCTCGAACCGCGTGATGGAGGACGTCAACGTGTTCCTCTCGTCGCACTGGTTCCAATGGTACCTCCTGCGTCTCGGTCCGACCCTGAAATCATCAAAATCGAGAAGGAGAGAGGAAGGAGAGAAACGTTAGGGAGAGAGAGGGTGAGAGGGTGATTCGAGAGAGAGAGAGAGAGAGTTAACGAGAGACCCCCCTCTGGATCCACACTCTGCTGGTAGATCGTGTCTGTTCAGCGAACACAACAGTTGGTATCAGAGCAATTCTAATTCCAACAGAGCTTTGGTGCATCGTCTTCGAGAAGAGGACAAGTGTGAGACCCCATCGAAGCCCCACGATCTTCCTCCTTCATCGTTCAACGCCGCTGTCACTCTCCGCCGCCACCACCGCCGTCTCCGACCACAACCACCGTCCCGACCACTACCAGGGCGGAGGAGAAGTCCGGCTGCATTGTCTCCGAGAGGGGGATGGGCGTGAGGCCCCAACCGAGCTTTCCTTTTCTCCCTGGCTTGCCCACCACCCCCGACCAACTCCGCCACTGTCCACCACCACCACCACCATTATCCAAGTTATCCTAGCTATAGTAGTTCAATATTTGATGTTTAGGCTCCCTCTCCCACTTACCCACCTTCTCCTGTGCTCCCTCGTGCTCTCCCAACTCCCCACAACCCTCAGAAGCCCTTGAAAAGTGACCACGGAAGACACCGGCCGAGCCACGGGCGTGCTGGAACAAAAAAAATAGTTTTAGAAACCGCCTCCAGGAGGCGGCCTTGCGACAGGCTGCCACCTATAGGTGGCGGTCATCCCAAGACCGCCACTTGCAGACCCCCAGGCAGACACACATCCAGTGGTTGTAACTTCGAAGCCCCGTTGACCCCCGATCTCATGTCACATCAAAATGATATCAGAGTAAGTTTCTGGGTTGTCTTCACAATCTAGGATCCTGTGGATCTAGGTTCGAGGGTGAACCTCCTCCAAGAGGAGGGGTTTGATCGGAATGAAAAGCGGCAATGGCATCAGCATTCTAGGTCCAGATGTAGAAGGCGACCATCTAAAGGTTGCCACCTTCAGGTGGTGGTCCTCAGGAGGCTGCCACCTCACCTGTCGACAGTGGCACATGGCGGTCCTCTGAGGGCCGCTACCTACAGGGGGCGGTCCCCCAGTGACTGCCACTTCAGTGCAGTAACGGGATCCGGCCAACTTCCAACCACCAATGCTTCGGTGTCCGAGGGCTTCAATGGGATGTTATTTCCTGAATTTAATCAATGTATTTGCGTCGTTTTAGCTTCCCCCAACCCCCCTATATGTATTCCCCCCTCTCCTATTATGAAATGACCACCCAAGGTGGGGCGTCAGAGGCTTGTGATGCCCCAGTGGGGGAGCGTTAGAGCTGACACTGCCCATCACCCTAACGCTCCGAGGTAGGACCGTTAGAGGCTGTGATGCCCCGAAGGGTGTGCGTCACAGTTGATTTCATCATGTCTCCTGACACACCAAAGGTGGTCCGTCAGAGACTGTGACGTCCCGAGCGGTGTGCATCACAACCTGTTTCCACTCGTCACCTGACGCACTGGGTTAGGTGCGTCAGGGACTGTGACGCACTAGGGTTGGTGCGTCACAGTGAGTTTTGCACCATTGGCCTGACGCCCCTGTGTTGGGCCGTCAGATCGCTGTGACGGCCCAGCGGTAGACTGTCAGAGCCTGTGGCGCTCCTGGGTAGGACAGCCAGGCTCCGGGCTGCACCGGGTGGGTCGCAGTCCCGTTTCTTCTTCGACTGTGGTCACCGTGCGATGGTGCTGGTGTCGGGTTCGGACGTTATTTTTCGTGGCTTGAGAGTCTACTCCTTCAGTGACACTCCACTAGTCATAGCCTTCGGTACGCGTGTACTGGCCCACCAGGGAGTGGTGGAGGGGCTACCCTGAGGACAATTTTTAGACTGATTTTCGTCGGGCCCCACGTGTAGCAACCAAAGTCCGGCTGAGGGGAAAACCAGTTAGAGGCCAGACCTAGTGCGTACGGTCTATGTGTGCACGTGTTGTTGGGGGCAATTGGACATGTGTCGACGGGCGCGACCCCAGCTAGTCACTCGCTTTGTGGTAACTTGAGTGTGTCTGAGTCTCGCGCCTGGGGCATGGTAGGTAGACACTTGTGACGCAGTATAAGACGTCAGTGGACGCATCCGATCGTTCTTCTAGTAGGAGGTACTTCTGTTTTGGACAGGGAGTGACAGACTGTCAGTTTCAGTGACCTTGACCTTGAGTTTTGGTCGTGTTGACTGGTGAGCTCCGGTTGTTTCGCTGTGGCGTGTGTGTGTGGGTTTTCACGCCGTGAGACCGGTACTAGTAGTGCAGGGCTCCTACTTCCGAGGTATTCGCTTAGCTGCTAGCGTAGCGATTTTTCGTTTTGCGAGGTGGGGTTCGAGTGATCCCTACTGAGTCTTGTTTTAAGACTCATTCCCTGCGTATTTTCACCGTGTTTCAGGATCATTTTAGTAGACTTTCGTGAACTTAGAACTTATTTTGAACTTATGCTAATTTCATGCCAAAATCATATACTTTTGAAATTAACTTAAATTTTATATGGTTCATGGACTTGTCTAGTGGTTTGATCGCTGTTCTATCACAGTCTCTTCTCACCTATGGAGTCATTTTCTATAAGTACATGACATATACCCCAGTATGTGACCATTAGATATATTTTTTGCACCTTAGGCACACAATCTTGGACTTGATAACCTCTCATTTGGATATTCCTTCCAACGGGCTAGGAAATCTTGTTTCAAGGCCTCTGTAAGGCTCCGTGAGCCTGGGATTCCCTCCAGGACGTCGAGCTGGTTGTACTATTAAAGCCCAGTTGTCTAGAAAGCACAATCGATGGTTTCTAAAATTCTTGTCCTAAATGGTCTAGATATTGACCGCTAGGCCCAGTAAACAACCCAATGTTTGACCGCTTGTGTCCATGAGTCCAGCCCATATTCTCTGGATTCGTTCCAACCTAAGCGGCCCATTACTAGACCGTCTAGCTTTACAAACGGTCCATAAATAGACCGCTTGAATAGTTAAACGGCCTAGTATACGATCGTTTGTTTCCTGACTTCCCCTAACCCGGGGTTTGACCCAATGGTTGAGATTCCTATGTTCCTAGATGGACTATTGATTATCTAGGACTTGTCACCTTATTCAAGATATCTAAAATAAATTATAAAAGGTAAAGAATGTACCGTTATGATGTCAAAATTTCTCCATGGCATGACCTAGTATTTAATAATTTTTCTTGAATTCTCATATTCAAATTGGTGCATTCTTTTATTGACGTTATATCATGAAGCATTTATTGAACTTGTACGTTATTGGTCCAACTTTATTGATATATACGTGGAAGTTGCTTGATTTATACTTGAAGATGCAGTTCGAGCACTGATTGTGTTCAAGAGCTATATGCTAGTCTCCTCGGCTGATTACCGGAATCATACTGTAAACTATGGGGTATGATGCTACTGGCGTCGCATTGTGCTGGGAGTACTTTCTCTATAAATGGGTGAAACTTCACAGACATGAATCCACATAAATTCACGAAGTACTTACTGTTAAGTGAAAAGTACTTTCTACTTGTTATATGACTTTCTAGTGAGAATGCCAGAACTCTATTTTTTTATTAGGCAAATAGGGCCAGGGCATGATGAGCATAACAGAAAAAAAAAATAGGCAGATCTATTGAGAAATAAACATGCTTAGAACTGAGTAGTAGGAAATGGGGAAACATGCTTAGGACAGAAGAAGGGATATGATGAGGCACATATCACTAACCCAATTGATCTGAAATCTTCTTTTTTTCTCTGTAAAAAAGGATAACATAGGAGAGATATACATCATAGCAGGAGAGGGAAAAGAGGAAAACAAGCAAAGGAAAATACAATGAGGGGGGATGAAGCATTGGCTCCTCTTCACCCCCCCAAGCCTCACCTCTCTTCCTCTCTTTTCCCCTCACTCTTTTTCTTGGTTTCTTCACTCTGCAGGCGTAGGTGAAATTGGGCTCTTAGCTCACCCTCTCTTCCATTTTTTTCTTCTCTTCTCTTCGGCCTACGCAGCTCTTCTTCTTCTGAGTGGAGCCTCCGAACACCCAGTAGCACCCTCTTCTTTTTTGACGTGCGATCCTATTTTCATTCCCCTCTCCCTCTTCTCTTATACTCCTCCCGTCTCGATGCCCTGGAGACCTGTACCTAGGGGGAGCAGAGGCTGGCAAGGCTTGTCCTTTGTGGATTGGTCGACACTAGTCAATGGCGATGTTCCTACCAGTGGTAGGGGCCTGGACCAACCCTATAGCGGCTCTCAAGAGCTTGTTGTCTATAAGAACCTGAGGCCACCGGACAATGGTAGGCACCTTGTTCGATAAGGGAAGATCCCGCTGGCCATGCTTGTAAGCTGTCGCTCGAAGGCAGGTGCAAGAGTTGCCATTTTGGGCGCTTGAGGGCTTGTAGCCTTAAATGCTCACAGGGGCCTACCGTTCACGCTTTAGCTGTCAGCTAAAGGAAGGCCCTACCGGTTATGCTTTTTTCCGCCAGATGGGTTGCCGTCGGATGTCGGTGCCCCCTTTCATTTCTTTTTTTCCTCTTCTTCTCTTACCCCACCAGATGGGGGGTGTGGCACTGGATGGGAGTGGCGCCGGATCACTCCTTTTCTTTCTTTCTTTTCTTCCTTTCTTTCTATCGCCGATTCACCCCTCTCTTCATTTCTTTTCTTTATTTTGTTGTGTCTTTTTTTCTTCTGCCATCGGTATAATAAGATAGAGTGGTCTTTCAATATCAAGAATGTACTTCATAACCATAAAGATAAAGCACTAGAAAGTCATGAACAAGAAGGTACTATCAAGTATGTAATTTTCACAATATTGCCTCATGATTTTCACTCGTCTATAAAAAAGAGTACTCCCAGCGCAATGTGGCACCAATATTCATCGTACCCCATGATTTTCAACACATTTTTGGCTCTCTGTTGAGGGGGCTAGCGTGGAGCCCTTGGACACTGTCCGTGTCCGCTCTTGCATCTTCAAGATATAGATCAAGCTACTTCCATGAGAATAAAATAACATTCCAGTCAATAATGTGCATTTCAACAAGCAGTTTCAAGGTAAAGTAACCAAGGTGAAGAATGCATCAAAGTATGACCATCAGAGTTCAAAGAAAGATTTAAATCAAGGTCATGCCATGGAAAGAATCCGGTAGCATAACGACACATTCTTAGATTTCCATAAGTCATTAATCTCTTGTTGACATGTGTTAGGTTCCAGACAATCATTAAACCATCTAGGAACTTAGGAAAACCAACCCAAAGGTCAAACCCCGGGTTAGACAAGAACTTGAGACATGCGATCTTTTACTAGACCGTTTATGGACACAGATGGTAGAGTTAGGACCGTTTAGGGCGGGTCAACACTAGAACAAGAAGGCTCGACACAGAGTCTGGATGCTGTCATGGGTTGACTGTCTAATGAGAGAAGCAGTCTCAGGCCGACCATTCATGGGTCATAGCAGTCGTCAGAGAATCATTTTTATCCAGGACACAGAAAAACACCGAAGTGTAAGTGCTTTCTAGACAATGGGGCTTTGAGGGTACAACCAGTTCTGCGTCCTGATGGGAATCCTAGGCTCACGAAGACATACGGAGATCTTGAAAGAAGATCACCCAGTCTGGTGGAAGGAATATCCAACGGAGAGGATCACAAGTCCAAGAATATGCGCCCATAAGTGTAAAGTGTATCTAATGACTCCATACCGGAATACGTATCATGTACTTAAGAAAAGACTCAGAGATAACAAGGGATCAATGATCAAACATTAGTAAAACAAGTCCATCTATCATTTGAGGTATGAATTTAATGCAAGAATATAATGTTTTGGCACGAAACTACTTAAGCTTAAAAAACCTAAAAAGTTGGGGGTTAATCTCATCTCATAGGCTCAATAGGGGTCCCGCAGAATTCCACTACAATAAAAGTAATAAGCATGAACAGAGTGGAACCAACAAGTAAAGAGCAACAATGGTAGCAACACTACTACAACACCAGTACAACACACTAACAGTGACCAGAACCAAAAGACGGCCAACCAGGGGAAACACACACAGGCCCTCTGCACAGCTTCGACTCACAGTCGGACAGTCCATTTTTTCCGACGGAACCATAGACAAGACACACGATGACACACACACTCTGAGATGACACACCCGGGAGAATCTCTCGATCCCGAACTAGGACCCACAGAAGGACCATGCCCACATGCATAGGGCAACACCAGTCCCTCAGCCAGAAGTGCTACGATAGTCAAGTCGGTACCTCCACCTTCACGGCATAGGGAAAGAACCATGCCTAACACAGAACGGAACAGATCGAGCCACCAGCACAATAAACCACACCGAGGAGAAATCCACGCTAAAACCTCTCAGGTGACCAAAGTACTATCCCACTAACAATGAGACCAGAAGCGTCCTCCGATGACTTACATCGCAGCCTCACGTGTCTCCCTACTTGCCCCAGGCAGTAACTGAGACACAGTACACTATACCACAGAACAAGGACTAGCCGGGGTAGTGCTCGTCAGCACGCATCCACTGCCCCCGACCACATGTGCACACACAGACCATTTGCTCTAGGTCGATCCTCTAGCGAATTTCCCCCCCAGCCAGACTCAGGCTACAAAGGCAAGGGGCCCTAAGGTAACCGGCCAAAAAATCACTGCACGAGACAAGCCTCCACCACTCCCAGGTGGGTCGGCACACAAACATGCCCTGGTTAGCCATGCCTAGTGGGTAGAGTCACCGAGGGTGAGAACCTATTATAACCACGAAAACTACCAGAGTACCATCGGTCTGTACCAAACCACCATGAGGTGGCTCATTAGCATGACAACCAAGGACCATTAACTAGACAGCTAAACCATAACTACCGATCCTCAGAAAACTAACCAAAGCATAGGACGAGAACACAAGGACCACAGTCCACGACTCCTACAAGGACACCTAGCCGTGATCACAGCCCTCAGGTGGAAACACACTCCGTAGTCACGGGGCTCTCGCGGGGATAGTCGATACACGAACAGCCCAACACCAGGAAGACTGTCCACACTCTACCAATAGATAGGAATGGCCTACCTGGAACCAATAGAGCACACGAAACCCCGCAGACACCCAATCCGCAAGGCCACCCCTCCTAAGGACATTCCAGAACACCAAACAGTGGAATGCCACACCCTCGGGTTGAAGGGGGGTGGAAGGCCAAGGTGATGGCCGCCTAGAGGGCTGGGCGGCCAGACCCTTGGCTGCCCAACATGGCTGGACGGCCAACACACTGGCCACCCTCCCCTTGTCACCCTCAGACCTGGCTAGGCGGCCACCCCGATGGCAGCCGAGAGGATTGGGAGGCCAACCCTCTGGCCACCGACCATGGGCACTAAACATGGCCTGGGCAGCCAACCCTTTGGTCGCCCAGATAATGGGCTATAGAAAACCAAAATGCGAGCAGAATGGCTAGAGCACTAGCCATCTGTAGGCTTGGGTGGCCAAACCCCTGGCCACTTAGTAGACCTGGCTGGCCAAAGGCATGGCTGCCCAGCCATGGACGTGATGGCCACCTCCGTGCCCGTCTCCTAAAGTTTTCAAGGAAAAGTGACAATCAAGCGCTCTCGGAGCTCGATTGGAAGCTCATTCGTCGCGGGATGAAGGGAAAAACATGGGGAATACATCCCTGGACCTTCCTACGATTAGAGAACCACAATCCAACCACAAATCAAGGCCTCTAATGGGCCAAAACCATCGCTCAACCCTTGGCATGATTTTAAACCTGGAAATAAGAAAAGCCCTCTCTCGACCTCACCAAGCATGGAAATTGAAGGGAAACACGTGGGGATAGTAGAAATCCATCCCCCTACCTGAAATGAGCTTTAACCTCACCCAAAGCCTCGATCCGATGAATGCCCCTTGGCCGACTTCTCATGAATGTCGGCACCTCCCCCTCCTGTCTGGCAGGCCACACCTCCCGAGTTCGTCCTCGCTGCACGCCCCCGTCGTCGCACTGCCACGCATCCCCTCGCCATCTCCGTCGTTTGCCAGAGTGAGAAGGGAGGGTGAGAGGGAGACGGGAGAGGGTGAGGAAGAAGAAAGACATGGGAGGGGAGATGAGGGAATAGAGGGGGAAATGGGGGTTAGGGTTTAATATATTATGTTTATTTTTATCCTTTTCATCTCTTTAGAAAATCATGGGAACTCTGAAAAAAACCCCAAAAATAGAATCCGACCGTAGAAAAATTTCAGGAAAAAGTGGTAGGGCCACCATGGACCCAGAACGATCCAGAAACACACCGACAAGGGGTCTGAAAAACTATTATAAAAAGTCTAAAACTTACCCGGACACGATCCGAAACCTGCGGAACTAGATCCTAAAATTTAGGGTGTTATAGTTCGTGCATGTGCCCCCAGACAAAAATGGCTTGCACCATGATTGCTGTGATGTCGCCTGCCACCACCGAGGGTACCTTGCATACCAAGCATGAGTTTTGGTCCATTGGCCCATGTGATACGCAAAAATCCTACTCGGAGCTATCCTCCAACACCCTCTCAAACTCGTCTCTCAGATCTTGAAAAGGTGCTGGGCATCTGAGAGTGGGGGGCTAGTAAGGAGGGTAAAACATGAAGTCCCACGATCAATGACACCCAAGAGGGGAGTGAATTGGGCATTTTTAAACTTTTAAGAAAACCTTAACTGATTTAAAGTTTGTATGATGAAATAGCGATTATCAATTTAGATCTAATGCAAAGCAAACAGATCTTATCAACATCAATCACTACAAATGTGTATGCTGCACTGAATGGAGGTAGAAGAGAAGGAGCTGTGGACGCACTGATGGGGACTCTTCGTTCTTTTCGTTCATTTATTTATCCTTTCATTTATTCGTTCGGTTTGTTGAGTGCGAGGGTGTGCCAGTCACCGAGGTGACGATTTATGCGGGCTTAAAGAAGCCCAGGATGCGCTCGTTCTGATTAATCAGGCGATTGTGCGTATCGCATCGGGACTGAGGACCCGCCGTACCATAAAGGCTACGACGTTAATTACATCCCCTCGGAGAGAGGAAAACCCTTGATTGATTGCCAGGAAAAGGGGCCCAATGGCCTGAAACTCATATTAATGAAAATGAGAGTAATTCTCAAATTGCGTTTAAACAAACCCCATGTTAGGGCGTAAACGTTGCAAGCATGTCGGTCACTAACGGACCATTCTTTATTCGGACGAGGGGAGGGTTTTTAACCCCTATGGAAGGGTGCAAAAGATAGGTGTGTGCATTGTGATGATATAGAAATAAATAGAAAGAAAAATCACGTAGCACAACTGCGGGAATATGCCATGTAAAATGGAGAAAAGTGTAAAAGTATAGAAAACTATGATGATTTGTGAAATTGAGGAGGAGAGAACTAAGAGATGGATGAACCAAAATAAGCCATTGAGCGTGAAAAATGTAGACAATACTTCCCTCTTCAGGCTAGGGTCGAAGAGATGAGTCGGTGTCACAGCATGGCTTCGTCCCGAATCGAGATAGAGGCCCCCTTCGCGACCTGCTAACCTGGGTGCTTTACATAGAAGTGCAGGAATCCAAAAAGTTCTGCCAAGATTCCAGGAGATATAGCCCACCAAAACTTGAGTACTTTGGGCCAATCTCGATATAATAGTGAGGACAAGAGATAGAAATAAGCGAGAATCAATTCTGTGAAAGAATCTGGAAGATATTTACGTGGAAAGAAGGGCCCGGAGCTTGATTGGACAGAGTTCGACTTGCATAAATCCAGAGTTTTAAATCCGAGATGAACACCTAAAATAGGGTTCTAGATTGATAAATCTCATGGATAATAGTGAGAATAAGAGTCCTTAATCAATTATAGTTGATCTGAAAGCTTCTTCTCGGAGAAAATGAACCGAACAAGGTCTCCAAGGAGTCCTACGGTGAAGAAATCGGAGTTCAAGAAGTTTAGGACTCTCTGTCTGGCAAACGGTCTATCGCATGGCTGCATAGAGAGCCTAACGATCATGAGAAGACAGCAAGGGTACTCAAAAATGGTCTAGGGAGGCTCGAAAGGCTTTAGGAGTTGAAACGAGGTAAAACGGGCACTGTTTGGGGCCTAGCGAACTTGGGAACACCGCCACCATCACCCAGTGATCTTCCCAGGACCGCTAGGCTGATGGAGAACATTTTCTGGGTAGGAGGTGGTAGATTTTTGAAATCGGAGCATATCTTGAAAATGAAGAACTAGTGAAAGGTGTAGAAGAAGAAATTCTAGATAAAAAAACATTGAACAACTTTCGTGATGGGAGCAAGATGAGTAGACGTGCAAAAGAAGGAGAAAATAGAGCAAGAATAGAGAAAAGATGTTGGGTTTACGGGTAATGAACAGAATGAATAGATGACTAAGGAAGAAAAGCGCCCAGCGAAGAAACAAGGTCGTCTCCAAGCTCTACTGGAGATAGAACCAACTGAAGGTGGGTTGGTGGAAGGTATTTTAACTATTTGTTCTAAGTCTGCTCAAGTTCTATTCGATACCGATGCAACCCATTCTTTTGTTTCAAAGAAATTTGCTGCTTCATTCTCTATGCAACTTGAATGGATGGACCTAGTAATTTTCATTCCTCTAGAAAATGAGTCCGATATCACACACCATTACCCAAATTGTAAGGTCATGGTTAAAGGCCACAATCTACCCGCCAACCTAGTGTGCCTAGATTTGAAGGAAAATGATGTCATTCTAGGTGTCGATTGGCTGTCCACCCATCAGGCAACTGTAGACTATCGGAATGGTAAAATAACTTTTGTAGATTATCCAGAGCTAACTTACATTAGTCCTCAGAAGAGATCACTAGTTATCTCGGCTCTTCGAGCCAATAAACTTATCAATAAGGGTTGTGTGGCATTCCTAGCATTTGTGACTGCCACGGAAGCTAAGGTGGTCAGATTAGAAGACATCTGAGTAGCTCAGGAATTTTTCAATATTTTTCCAGAAGATTTACCCGATTTACCACCAGAGAGAGAAGTCTTATTTACTATAGACCTTGCTCCTGGTGTCGGACCTGTTTCGAAAGCACCCTACAGGATGTCCCCCGCTGAATTGAAAGAGTTGAAGGAACAGTTAATGGAGTTATTAAAGAAGGGTTTCATTAGACCACTCCCCGTGGGGAGCGTCTGTATTGTTCGTGAAAAAGAAGGATGGATCGATGAGACTCTATATCGACTATCGATAGCTGAATCATCTTACAATCAAGAATAAATATCTTCTGCCAAGAATCGACAAGTTATTCGATTAGATTTCTAGAAGAAAATATTTCTCAAAAATTGATCTTCGATCAGGATATCACCAACTGATGATCAAGGAAGAGGACATTCACAAGACTGCATTCCGAAGCAGGTATGGGCATTGCAAATTTACTGTTATGCCATTTGGACTAACAAATGCCCCTGCAACTTTCACGCAGTTAATGAACAACATCTTTAGGCCTCATTTGGATAAATTTTTCGTGGTTTTTATTGATGACATCTTATCGCGGCCCTCAACAAACCGTTTCTTCCATATAGCGGTCGTCTGCTGACCGCGTTCTGTCCCTATCCCAACAAAAACTCGGTTGTTTTTCGGCGTGTTATGCACTGTTGTTCCCTATTATATAGCATGTTATTAGGGTTAATTACGTTATATAACTCACTGTTAATTAGGGTCCATGAAATAATTGATCTAAGTTTAACTTTTTCTCATATTTATTCCTCATGATTATCATCTTCTTGTCATCCTATGATTGGAAAAAGAGTAGAATAACATGTAAATTAATTGTTTAATTCATAAATTTATTTTTGCTATTCATCGATTATTGTTCAATACTTGCTAGCTTAGTACGCTTATTTGAAGGTCGTGCCACTCCAGCGGTGTCGACTGACCGATCACTCTTATTTTCCACATGTTTAAAGCCCCTTAAATTCTTAGACATCGAATGCCTCTCTGTCGGATAATCCTTCCGCTGGGCTAGGCGTTCATGTTTCAAGGCCTCCGTAAGACTCCGCGAGCTTGGGATTTTCATTATGATGCCGAGCAGGTTATACCACCAAATCCTGAATCCACTGGAAATCCACTTAGGGCGGAACGAGGTTCTGTCCGAGTTCTGTCGAGTTTCTGTCTAGATTGTAGATCTCGTCCTTGGCTTGACCGCCTTCTCTTGGTAGCGGCCGCGCCTAAACCACATTCTTGTGAACTAGGATGTTTAGCTTTAGAGGCGTCAGATGTCCCAGACGCCTTCTCTTAAACATGTCAACTATGGCGGACGCATTGTTTCATGAGCCTGACTTGATCTGCCCGATTTGGTCTAACCTATCTAGTCGCGGTTCTCTTGAGACCACCACCTCCTAGTAGCAGTCCAGTGATGACCGCCCCTTCATCCTGAATTCCAAAAAGTTCTATTTTTTGTGGTTTTTGTATGTTAAACCATTCTAGCATCTCCAGGCTATTATACCTCGAGATTATGACCTTCTATTGAATTATATCCCTAAGAATCATTTAGCATCCTTCTGTTTTCCTAAATGGCTTTTCCTTTGGAATAATAAGCTTGATAATTCAAATTCTTCAAGAAGTCCTTTTCCCTACTCATGTTATCTTGGCTACATGAGCTATTCTTGGAATGTAGATGCCATTAGTAAATTACCAACAACCCCTTCAAAGATCACCCATCCATTTCCACATCCCCATCCCAGATAACAGAAATAACCCCACCCATCCCACTTCCTCAAGCCCATCTCCAGTATATCAAGCCAATTACACATAAACATCCTTATCACAACACAAAAAAACGAAAACATACAAATACTCAAGAATTCTTTAATTGTAATACAACAAATTGCACACTAAAAAAAAATTCAAATATACAACATGCGACAACTACAAGCGGTGGTGGAGCGTGAAGAATATTAACCGCTCAATTTAAATATTTTCGTATGCACTATACACACCGTTGGATGCACGAAAGCAAGTCTCCCATCTCGCCTCTGGCCCTCTCCTCTCTCTCTCTCTCTCTCTCTCGGGGCGGAATTTGATATGGAATTGGCGGTGTTTCCCGATTTGGAGGAGCCGATCGATGAAGACGAGCTCGAAGCCGTCCTTCGAGCTGCCTCGGCGGCCTCATCCGCCAGGAAGCGGCCGCGGGTAGGCTACGCCGACGAGGGCGGCACCCAGAACACTGCCGCCGTCCAAAGCGAAGGCGCCGATCGCAGCAGCAGCAGCGCGATCCGCCGGCCACGTGGCCGCCGCTTGCCGAAATGGGGAGCTGCCGCGGATCCATCGCCACCCTCGTCAAGAATGGGGGCCGCCTGTGGCAGCGGGGCTCCGTATGGAGGGACCGGGCTGGAGGGTGGCACTGGCTGCGGCAGTACAAGTGATGTGTGGAGGGTTCTGTCTCCTCCTTCTTGCCGCCGGCGTAAGTATGCTTTTCCTACATATCTGCACAGACATTAACCCAAGGAACAGGTCTCCATGTAGTGTGCCTCTTACATGTGCTTTGCATGCTTAGGTGTTCGTGGATTTTCTTTTTATTTTATTTGTTAATTTGTTTTCGGCACATCATCCAGTGCTTAATGTATGTCTTTTTCTGCTTCTATACCTACATAAGATTTGAGACTGTTTTCATGGTTCTGCTTCAGATGCGAATTGGATAGTTACTTGTAATTAGATTTACTAAATGAGATCTGGACTAACAGCTATTATTCTTGCCGCAATGTCTTCTCGTTCAGTTGTCATTGTTTGCAGTGGTGGTGTTTTCAATATTCAGTCTGACTTTTGGTTTGAGGGGCCTTTCTCTCTCTAGATATCAAGAGTGAATTATTTTATGTTGACCACTCAATTGTGTTTGCATACATCTCATTGAACTTGAGTGCACGACTATACTAGATCCACACATATGAGTTTGTAAGTCATGCGTCAAAATATGGTGATACTCTTGAATGATATCTTTAATGTCTTAAGTCTAAGGATCAATTGCACAATTGTGACTTAGAACATTTTGATTGACAGCTAAATATCATAACCATTTAGGAACTCTACAGTGGATTAGTTCAGTGAGCTCATTTTCTATTAATCACTTACACACTTACTGTAGTGTCCCTATACAAATGACTATGTGATCAGTCACCCGTATCACATGAGCATGTAACATATGCACCAGCCTACTTGGCCCATTTGATATCCTTCTCGTGCCTATGACCAGGAGCCTTAGATCTTGTCTTTATAGAAGACTAAACTCACTATCATGATCTCATCATGATCTAGTCTTCATTACATAAGATCACGGACTTCACAATGTCATGCCTACTCATGTAATAATAAGGGCATAATGAATATAAATGCCATTAAATGGAGTTAAATTATTCAAGAAATATCCCTTCCTATCAAATAGATGGCATATATTGCTTTCATGTTGGTTAGTTGACACACCCTTACAAGACACTTGATCTTTCCATTACATATGATCACATTCCTACTCTTGTGCATCCACATGCATGGATATATGCATATGCATGGAAAAATAGTAATATATAAAATATAACTCAATCCATGTGTGATGTATGTTTTGTTCATGACCTTGTAGCTTGGTGGGCCATCATGGACCATGTCACTCTATCGGCGAGTGCCACCAATAGCTACCTCTCATCCCTATTCTCCAACCTCTTCCCTATCTCCTCCTTCTTAGACAAGGGCCTCAACACTAGGGACATGATTACCCTCTCGGGCACCCACATCATCGGCCAAGCCTGGATGCATCTACAATGGCACATGTTAGTGAGAACGGTACCAACGTGGTAAAGAATACCAACCACATTGACATATTCACTGGGCACAAAGATTGGTAGCCAATCAGTAGCCTTGCATGACAAGCAAATAGAGAATGGCAAGACAAACAAAATAGGGGATCAGAAATCATAGAAATAACCCTTGTATTAGTAGACTACATATCAGAAATCTTGGCATATACAATTATTTTCATACATCAAAACAAGAAGAATTATGTGGAGTTAAAAGTGCTTGAGGCGCTGGCCTAGGTGCTGAGGCTAGGCAGCGACAACCGGCCTCGCATCGGCCCTTTTCACTGAGGCGAGTGCCTCATTCGCCTTTGGGCCGCCTCCAACACCTAGGAGCGCTCGGCCCGCCTCGGCCCTACCCGCCTACGATCGGACCCACGTATTGGTCGCCTAAACCCGTCTAAGACCCGCTTCACCCATTATGTCGGATCATGGGTTTAAAACCCGGTCTTCCCCCTTTCAAACCACACCCCCCATCATTTTCATTTTCCCTCCCCTCCTCCCCCGAAACCCTAAAGTCCTAGTTCCACCCCCTCTCACATTCACCACCCTGTGGCAACTGGCCTCCGTCGAGCAGCGACGCTGAGTGTACGATGACATCCCCCTATCTCTGGAACCCCCCTCACCCCGCTCTCCCTCGCACGAATCATCTCTCTCTCTCTCCCTCTCTCTATCTCTCACACACAGAGAAACAAACACGCTCAAGCCTTCTCTCTCTCTTACTCTCTCACTCTATCTCTGTCTGTCTCTCTCTCTCTCATGTCTCCCCCTCTCACGGCTCCTTCCTTTCTCTTCTCTCTCTCGATCGAGCACTTCCGTCTCCCCCTCCCACATCTCTCACTCTGCCTCCCTTTCCCTCTCTCTCTCACACACGCACATTCAGAGGGAGGGGCCGAGCCCCTCTCTCACTCTGTCTCACTCTGTCTCACTCTGTCTCACTCTCTCACACACACAGACACAGTCACAAACAAGGGCCGAGCTCCTCTCTGTCTCACTCTCTCTCCCTCTCGCTCTCTCACACATGCACAGGGGCTCGGCCCCTCTCCCACTCTGTCTCACTCTATTCTCTCACTCTCTATCTCCCAATCCCTCTCTTTGTCTCTCTCACACACACAGACACACGCACAGTCGGAGGAGGGATTGAACCCCCGTCTCTCACTCTGCCTCACCCTCTCTCTCTATCTCCCTCACACGCACAAACACAGGAATAGTTAGAGGCAATGTTTTAAAACCCGACCTAGACCTTGACCCGGTTAGGTTAGTGGGTCACAGGTCAATGGTTTAACCGTTCTTTTTATGCAAGTTTAATTTATTTAGAATATGTTTATTCCTTATTATTTATCCGGGGTGCTACAGGTTCCCCTTTCCAGAGCCTAGGGTAGTTGTAAGGTTTCTTCACAGAAGGAGCCAGACGATCGAGATAGGGGAGAAGGGAGAGAGGTCGACCCAGCACACAAAGGTTTCTGTGAAGGGTTTCCTCACAGAAAGAGGTTTCATCACACAAGGACCTACACAGCCAAGATAGGGGAGAGGGAAGAGATGATGAGGCTTGCGAACTTGGTCAAAGACCAAGATAAGAGACGATGGTAGCCAAGGGGACAGCTCCAACGGTAACGATCGGAGGTGGTGCTTAGCAGAGACGGGGAGATCTGTCGGACAGCAGGACAGGGGGGGGGGGCAACATGATCGAGCGAGGGCATGCGCTAGGAAGCCAGGCGGAGACGACTCAGAGATGATCTACAGCATAGGAGAGCCCCAACGGCAACGATCGGAGGCGGTGCCATAGCAGAGCGGGAGACATCTGTCGGAGAGCATGAAGGGAGGAATAGCACGTTCGAGCGAGGGCACGAGCCGGAGTCGGTCGAAGAAGATAACAACCTTCCAAGGGAGTCCCACAGCATGATCGTCGGCCATAGAAGAGGAAGTGCTCCGCGGTGGTAGAAGGGGATTGCGAGGAGACGCGTGAACAGTGCGATCGTGGAGTACACGATCAGGGAGTCGGACAACACGATCACCGTCCGTAGTAGAGGAAGCGCTCTGCGGAGGCAGAAGAGGATCGAAGTTGGAGCACGATCACCAGAGAGAGGAAGCACACTGCAGAGACAGAAGGGCATGCGATCGACGCGTGAATAGTGCGACCGCGAAGGGCACGATCGCGGGGTCGTTCGCGAGAGGGTGAACGAGAATGGGGATGGGGATAAGTCATTTCAAATAAAACTTGGAATGACTTATCCCCGTGTTTAACCCCATTTGTGGGGTTAAATTTATTTCCCCTATCTTAAGATAACCTCACTTAAAATGGACTTACCAAACACAGAATATGGTTAAATTGGAGATAACGCACTCCCATCCCCGTACCAAACGCCACCCAAGTCTCCCTTGCAATTTGCAACTTGCAAGAACGCCAAGCGGATATATGCTCTTTTTATTTTCCACTAAATTAGTTGATTTTCAAAGGAAAAATTAAAATTTCAGATAATTAGGAAAATTCTTAATTTCTTTCTTTTTATTCCTTTTCACCCTTTCTCCTCCCCCATTCTCACAATCTCTTTCTCTCTCTCATTCTCTCTCCCCTTTGCTCCTCTCGACGTGGGGCGCACGACCGTGGCGAGCTGGCTGAGGCGGGGACGCGATGGAGTGAACTTGGAGCGTGATGGAGTGGCGGATGGAGCATAGTGCCGCGCGATCCCTCGGTGGATTCAAAGCCAGTGCGGTGTGTTCGTTTGGTTGTTTTCGACATGGTTTAGTCACTTCGACACTTGGAATCTTCGATGGAGGTAGGGAGATGGATCACCTACTTCTCCTATGTGTTTCCTCGCGGTTTGGAGCCGAACGGTGTGCAAACGAGTGAGTTTCACTCAGTTTTGGGAAAAGCATGCTGGGGAGGGTGCGTCGGGTTTGCCAGAAAATGGTGACGATTTTCCATCTAGTTAGTATCATTGTGACCCCCGGCATGTTAGCATTCTAGATCCACTGATTTCATTGCGATTGGTCGTCATTTGGGACTAGTACGAGCCCGGGAACCCCTGTGACCCAATTAGGATCGATTCAATGGAATCGCCCGTTTCTTGCGATTTAGTTGTTGAATGGATCCCTTCCGGGCTGTGGAAGACATTTTTCATCGATTAGGGTTGTTTCCCTATCGTTTAGATGCGATTGGGGCATGGAACGGCCAGATCCTGCCATTCCCATGATTTTCCCACCGTATCATGCCAGCGGTCATTCCAGAGACCATTTCTTGTCTCGACGGCCCTACGATAGACCGCCACACTCTATAGTGTGTCGGTCAGTTCTAGGTCGATTTAGGCTGGCGACCTAAACTTAGACCGCCTCTTGCTTCTAGCGGCCCTATGGTGGACCGCCAAGCTCCATCATTTCTCGATTTTAGTGTAAGTCGGTTCGAGCTGGAGGCCCTAGCTCCGACTGCTTCCTTTCCTTGGCGGCCCTTCCTTGGACTGCTATGGTGTGTTTGACCGAGTCAACATTTTAAGTCGATTGGCCTTGGTGGACCAACCTTCGACCGCCTACTTGCTGTAGCGGCCCAGGTCATGACCGCTACGGTCCATTTGGCTTAGGTCAATAGGGAAAGTATAGGGATTGATTTCATCATGGGGTTACGTAAGACGAGAGGTGGGCACGATGGCATATGGGTAATCATAGACCGGTTGACTAAGTCTGCCCATTTTCTACCGATCAAAAGTCGATGGTTTGTAGAGGTACTAGCAACATTGTACATGAGGGAAATTGTCAAATTACATGGTGTCCCTATCACTATTGTATCTGACAGAGATCCTCGGTTCACATCATAGTTTTGGAAGGGTTTACAACATTCATTAGAGACCTGACTCAACTTTAGCACTGCATTCCATGCACAAACTGATGGCCAAATTGAAAGGACAAATCAGGTGGTGAAAGATATGCTCAGAGCTTGTGCTATTGACTTTGGAGGGAGTTGACATGATCACTTGCCTCTAGTAGAATTCTCATACAATAATAGCTACCAAGCTAGCATACAAATGGCACCATTTGAAGCACTATATGGTAGAAGTTGTTGATCACCTATTTGCTGGAATGTAGGAGAATGGCAATTTCTTGGCCCCGATGTCATCAGGGATACTACCGAGAAGATTAAACTTATTCGGGAGAGACTTCAGATGGCTCAAGACAGGCAAAAATCATATAATTATAATCGAAGGCGCGACTTGAAATTTCAAGTAGGAGATCATGTGTTCCTTAAGGTTTCTCCAGGTCAAGGTATTCGAAGATTCGGTATCAAAGGTAAGCTTATCCTAAGATTCATTGGCCCTTTTGAAATTCTTGAAAGGGTTGGTGAGGTGGCATATAGACTAGCTTTACCCCCTCAATTAGCAGGAGTTCATGATGTGTTCCACATCTCAATGCTCAAAAAGTATGTTCCTGATCTATTCCACGTCATAACTTATGACAACCTGGAGATTAAAAAGGACTTAACGTACGAGCAAAAGCCGATCAAGATCATTGAACGGGAAGTACGCCAACTTAGGAATAAAACTACTCCTATGGTCAAAATTCAATGGACCAAATCATGGCCATATGAAGCAACATGGGAAACCAAAGAAGCTATGTGCAAAAGATTTCCAGAGATCTTTGAATGTAAGTACGCTCTCCATAAACCCATGTATTGAATTTGGGGACATATTCTTTTTTTTAGTGGGGGAGGGTGTAACGCCCGTGAAATTTCTAAGGGTTTGACCAAAATCGGTGAACTGAGCCAGCCGACCCGCGACTGACCCAGTCTCTAAGGAGCCATCTAACCCCATTCCTCCATTCTATCACTTCCATTCTTTCTCCAACATATCCCCCAAACCCTATCACACCCTCTCTCCACCTCTCAAGCCCAAGAAACTCTTCATCCTTCAACCCGCATAAGATCCAGTCGGTTCGTCACCATCTCGGGACGAAATCTCAGCGGCCATTCGTGCAAGTGTGAAGTTCTTCCCAGAAGTTCCAGATTGTGGAGAAGATCATTCCAAGCCCCAAGAGTGTCTCTTTGTCTTTCCTTATCCCCATGGTTTGAGTTTGATTGTCAAGGGTCTCAGCATAGGGTTCCTAGTTTAGGATGGCACCTAGAAGAAGCTCTTGGCATCTCACCTAGGGAGAGTCCAGCACCAAGGAAAATGAGGGTTTAGTCCATCCACAACAGCGAGCTCCTGCACTTCCATGGGCACCGCCACTGCGGCCACAGCCTATCCTGGCTCCTCATCTAGTCGATTTCAATGAGATGCATGAGTTCTTCCCAGATTTGAGTGGTCTCTTTGAAGTTCAGGATGGTTGGATAGATTTCATGACAAGGTACCCAAGGTAGTATCCCAACCTGGTTCAACAATTCTATGGAAATCTCACTGTAAGGAATGAGCTCCTTTTTACTGTAGTCCAAGGGGTTCAAATTCAAGTTGATCAAGATCTATTTGCACAAGCCCTAGGGGTTTCTAATATGGGTGCTGACTTGGCTTTTGGACATGGACTTACTGAGGACACATTTATCATCATGACCTGTAGTGAATACGTGCATGGAGTCAGCAATCTCATCACGTTGAATTCGAACCATTTCCCTCCATTGCAGCGTATTTTGCATCACATGTTCACCACCCTCATATATCCAAAGGCAGGGAGCCGAAATGAAGTCACAGAAGTTCACAGATTTTTGTTCTATAATGTGATGAATGGTGTAACAATAAACATGGGTCGTCTGATGACAGAGTTGGTGCATTCATGCCGCACCCCAAGGCGACGTTCTCTACCATATGCATCCCAATTGACAGGAGTCTTTATATATGCTGAAATGCCATTGGCTGATGAGGCCATCATAGAAGTCTGATATAGTGATATTTACAACAAGCACAAGATGTCCACTGATTTTGGGTATTATTGGGGTCCGGATAGAGAACTACTGAGACATGTAAGGATGTATGGAGAAGATGCTGAAAATGAGGAAGAAGAGAAACCACAACAACAAGAAGCTCAAGCACCACCTCCATCTCCAACTCAGCCTGATGAGCAGTCACCTTCTCCTCCACATATAGATCCAGATATGCCACTGCCCTCTCAGTTTTATCATGGGGAATTCTCTGCTCAAGGTGCTGGGCAGACTTCTTTGGGGGATTTTGAAGCCTTTGATAGGCATCTTTCTGGATTAGAAACTCGCATGGACACATCCTTTACTAGGCTTGATGCATTCATGGATACAATGACCGATCGGATGGATTCCTTTTCCACAGTCTTGGACAACCTTTCCACCAACATGGCCAACATATCCACCCAAGTGGCCACCCTTTCTTCCAGTCATGAAGATTCAGGCCAAGTCTTCTATATCATGCACTGCACACTTATAGATCTTCAACGCCGAGGTCAGAATCAAGCGACCTCCATTACAGACATTCAACAACACCTTCTTCATCAAGATCACACATTGGAAGACATTCATCGCCGCCTTGGCGATCAACCACCTCCAGGAGACAGGAACTGAGAGTCCTAAATTTCTCTATTTAGTAGCTGTTCTTGGGTCCTGCAGTTCACCTTTTTTTCCACTTTTCTTGTACCCCATCCCCTCTTTTGATGATGCCAAAGGGGGAGAAGTAGTGAACTAGGCTAGGCTTATATATATGTTATATGTTATGCTGTATGCATGTGTGTTTGTGTGTTGGGCATTTACATGTCATGTGTCACATTTTGTGGGTCTTGAGTCTTGCATCTAGTCCCTACATGTTAGTCCTTCGCATCTAGTCCCTACATGTTAGTCCTTCAGTGTTCTTGAGTCATGTTGTTGTTAATGTCATATGTAATCTGCATGAGAAATCAAATGGAAATGCACTTGGTATTGGACATAATTTTGGTACTTGTAGTTCAACTTCTATCAATTCGGCAAATATGATTGAATGGCTTGCGTGGGCTTGTTTTGCTGTGATACGTGTAAATGGATCAATTATGTTGTGGATTGACCATTGGATTATTCATGTTGCAAACTCTTCAATTGATTCCATGTACATCAAATTATGTTGGATGAAGGACTGGTCTGCCAATCCGAATCCCTCACTATGCGTGAATGCAAACTCTGCCATGTACAAGAACCATGTGGGAGCTTGCAAGTATGGAATGCATTGATTTCAAATTCTAAGTTTGGTTATCGGCATGCAAATGCATTTATTGATCTAGAGTTTTGTCATCATCAAAAAGGGGGAGATTGTTGAGTCTTTCTATGTGATTTTGATGATAACAAAACCCCGAACATATACCTTGTCACGTGTCATGTATTATTGACTAAGAGAACGTTCTGCATGCAATTATGGGCTAATTTCATTATGATATATACTTAAATTCTCACAGCCTGTAAAGTGCATAAAACAAGCTCAAAAGAACTTGAAATCAATGCTAACAAAACACTCAATCCAATCCTTGAACATATGGATATATCTCATTGGGCTAACAATTCATTTTTGCAGGTCTGGGTCACTTTGGTCGACCAACACACTAGGGGCGGTCGACCAGAATTTCCAGCAAGTAAAAATCTACAATTTTTTCTCAGAACGGTCGACCGATGGACAGTGGCCAGTCGACCGACCCAGTGCCTTCGGTCGATCGAACTCCCCGAAAGCCTCTATTGTTGACTTTTTGTTTCCAGCTCGTGGAGAGGAATCTTCACCCATTTCTTTAATCCCACTGCCCCCAATCCTGCCAGGATTTGTGGATCCAGTCTGGGGCTTGTCTATGGACCTTCCAAGAGTTATAAATGATCTCTTTGGGGTCAAAAGCCCTATCTATCTAAGAGATCCAAGTGGAGATCAAGGGGAAGGCTATCAAAGGAAGAAGAAGGCTACTGCAACCCTCCGTGAACAGTAGTCCATCTAGCAACCTCTTCATCCATCCAAAGGTATTCAAGCTCCATCTGAAGCCAGCAACAAAAGAGAAAGAGGAGTAGCAAGCAAGTGTCAAGGGGATCAAGGAAGTTGTCCAAAGAAGAAGAAGCTACTACTATAGCCATGAACAGTACCTCATGGAAGAACTCTTCATCCCTACACAAGCTCTTCAAGCTTCATCAAAAGCCAATCAAGCTCTTTGAAGCACCTTAGCCAGAATAGCGGGGTGTTCTTCTTTGGTCCTCAACATCAGTAAAATATTATCCACGTAAGCTTCCATGTAAACATGCATCATGTCGTAGAATATAGCCATCATCGCCCTTTGATAGGTGACACCTATATTCTTCAATCCAAATGGCATTACTACATAGCAATACGTGCCCCATGGCATGGTGAAGGAAGTTTTCTCTTGATCTTCGAGAGCAAGACGGATTTGGCTATAACTTGAATAACCATCCATGAATGAAAAAGCTTCATACCTGGCTGTGTTATCTACCAATACATCAATATGAGGCAGTAGGAAATCATCCTTGGGACATGCCTTGTTCAGATCTCTAAAATCTATGCAAATTCACATCTTTCCATCCTTCTTGATGACAGGGACTATGTTTGCCACCCACTGAGGATATAGAACAACTCTAATAAACTTGACCTTATGTAATTTGTCAACCTCTTCTTTCATCCTTAAGGCCATATAGGGGTGAAATCTCCTTATTTTCTATTTTACGGGTATTGTCCCTGGCTTAAGCACAAGTCGATGTTCCACCAAGGAGGGGTCAAGATCCGACATGTCCTCGTATGACTAGGCGAAGGAATTACTATACTCTCTTAGAACCTTGATCAACTCTTCTTCAACCTTTGGAGGGAGATTAGCAGCAATAATGATGGGCATGGGGTTCTCATCAATTCCAAGATTAACTTCCTTTATAGGTTCATCCACTGCCGATGATGGTTCGTCAAATCTTTTCAAACCTTATGCATATAGGTTGGCAATGTCATCTACATCGCTGTCCTCAAAATCCACTGGGTCTTTCTCATCCACGACTTCATAGACACCTAGTCCGTCGCCGCTCCACACCCCATCTTACTCCTCTTCTTCTTCTAGCACAATCATCATAGCTAAGAATTCTGGGCACTTCAGAAGAGTATGACATCGTTGAACTATATCCTGTAAGAACCTATTAGGGAGAAATTTAGAATGACGCGCTGGCGGGCACAGCATAGGCATGGAGGAAGGGTTAGATGCACTAGAACAAGACCCTACTTCTTTAGACCTGACAGACTCTGCTTCCCTAGACTCGACGGACCCTAAGTCTAACCTAGGAGAAAGAAAATCTAATGTGTCGATCACAATGATCTTAGGTAGTCCATGGAGTCGGACCACCTCATTAAAGAATAAACAAGCTACCCTAGAAGCATCCAAAGTTTTAGAACATGGGATAAAATGGGCCATCTTGGAGAACCTATCAACGACCACAAAAATAGAATCATGTTTGTGAAGGGTCTTAGATAGGCCAAGGATAAAATCCATGCTCAAATCCTCCCAAGGTCGATCCGGGATGGAGAGGGGTGTGTAAAGTCCAGTGTTTTGCTTCACTTGCTTGGCAGAAGCACAAGTGCGACATTGACCCACAATGTTGGCCACATCCCTCTTAAGACAGGGCCAATAGAATTATCTCTCCACTAACTCAGTGATCTTTTGGACCCCAAAGTGACCAGCAAGGCCACCACTGTGTAGCACCCAAAGTAAGAAATCTCGAAGTGAAGTCCAAGGTATGCATAACCTAGTTCCCTTGAAAAGATACCCCTCTTGGAGTATGAATCCTTCATGTTCCTTGTGGGGCTGGGTGAAGAGGGTGGTGTAGTGAGTCTCAAAATCGAGACAACTTGGGTATTCCTCTTTGACTCGCTCAAACCCCATGACTTCCACTTGGACGGGGCAGAGTAAGGCTACCTGCCTACTTAGCGCATCGGCGATGCAATTCTCACTACCCGCTTTGTACTTTAAGACAAAGGTGTAAGCCTAAATGTGTTCAACCCAGCAGGCATGACGGGCATTGAGCTTTTGTTGGGTGTTGAGATACTTCAATGTCTCGTGGTCCAAAAAGATCATAAACTCTTTGGGTAAGAGATAGTGCCTCCAATGCCAAAGGGATTGGACCACAGTGTATAGTTCCTTGTCATAGGTGGAGTACCTAGTCCTAGCCTCACAAAGTTTCTCACTAAAATAGGCTACGGGATGACCCTCTTAAGAATGCCTCCAATCCCTACCCCGGATGCATCACAAGTGACCTCAAAAACTTTAGATAAGTCGAGTAGATAAAGGACCAGGGCTTGGGTCATCTTTTCCTTGAGTTCTAGGAATGCTTTGGAGGCCACTCTAGTCCATACAAAGGTGCCCTTCTTAAGGCAATCAGTGATAAGGGCCGTTATGGTGCTAAACCCACGAATGAATCTTCTATAAAAAGTGGATAGCCCATGAAAGCTACACCACAACCCTTCATCATTGCAGACCATGTGCTGTGCCTGGGCTGTTCCCTGCATTGCTGTTTCACGGAACTGTTGGCTCCTGTGCCTGGGCTGTTCCCTGCGTTGCTGTTTGTTCCTCACGGGAGCTGCTCAAGTCACAAAACTGCTAGCTGCGGAAGCTCTCCAGGCCCTTGACTGTTGCACTACTGTTGTTTTGCCCTTGCTGCCTTCGTATGCTATGTGCTGCTGCCATCTTGCCTTTGCAGGATTGCAGGGGCCCATGTTAAACATAGCAACTTCCAAAGTTGTCCTCCTTCTCCCGGGACTGTTGCCTGGGCCTTTTAGGAAGCTCTCCAGACTTCTCCCTGCGTGGGGCTGGGCTCTCCAGCCCCTGCTGTTGTTCTGCTCTGCGCTGCTACCTCTCCAGGTGCTTCATCCGAAGATCTCCCTTTCTCTTGCAGGCTTGGCTCTCTTTTATAGCTGCTGGGAGGTGGAGCGGAGGACTCCTCTTTCACCCTCCTCCGACGGAATCCCAACAGGTGAGCCCATTCATCTTCTCCTCCCTAGTCTTTTCCTCTTCCTTCAGTTTCTTCTTCTTTTTTTTTTTGGACTGCAGCCTACGCACAGGGAGGAAAGCCTCCCCTCCGGCCTGCACAGGGAGGAGGGGGGTCCTCTCCGACCTGGCAGGGCAGAGCTCCTGGGCGGAGGAGAGCCTCCTCCGGCCTGTGCAGGGAGGAGGAGCCCTCCTCCGGCCTGTGCAGGGCAGAGGAGGTCCTCCTCCGGCCTGGCAGTAGGCGGAGGGGGGTTCCTCCGGCCTATATAGGTCCGGAGGGGCCTCTCTTGGCTTTTTCTCCTATAAAAGGCTCCGTACTGCTTAAAAAAAATCATCTTTCCTTGTCGTTTTGCTTGTGGGGACATATCGGTGTCAAACTTATAACAGTTTTATGAGGTCAACAGCGACCAGGCGCCCTTAAGGGGGCAAGCGTCAGCCCACCATTTTGGCGCCCACCCCCCACCCCCAATTGTAAGCAAGGGGCTCGCTCGCCTAGGCGACAAGGTGCATGCCTAGGTGAGCAAGGCACCATGCCTGGGAACCTAAGGCTGCTTGCCATGTGCAACGCCTATAATACAGCCCCAAATAATTTTTGGGGCCAAGGGACAACATCACATCATGGCGGATGAGGAAGTGAAGACCGATCAGTTCATTGGTGGTTTGAGGTCAGAGTTGAGGCATCCTCTTCACGCATCGGGTCTGGCTAACCTGGATGCAACTTGCAAGGCAGCAGTGGCTCTGGAGAGGGATTTGCAAAAGGTTCGAGGGCAGGGCAGTGCGGGACAGGTGCAGGCAAGTTTTGGTCAGTCGATGGAGGTACCGCAGTAGTAGAGTACTATCCAGCTCTCAGTAGGTGGTTCAAGGGCGGCCCAGTCCGTGGCATCAGCAGTAGATTCATCGTCCTTTAGCTCGAAGCTCAAGAAGTTGCTCAAGTAAGTTGGGTTCGGTAAGAGACGCCAGGATCGTAAGGGGTCGAGGCAACAGTCAAAGGGCACTATTCAGCAGCCCGTGGCTATTCAGCGTCAGGGTTTGGTGAGTGGTGCTCGGGACGAGTGTCCCAGGTGAGGTGATTCTCATCCAGGCAGGCAGTGTTCAGTGCCCGTGATTTGCTTTAGGTGTGACCAGCCAGGGCACATGGCACGTGACTGTCCGCAGAGATCGAGTCAGCCGCCCAGGTTTCAACAGCAACAGCAGTTTCAACCCCAGCAGATGTAGCACAGCCGCAGCAATACCAGCGACAGGAGCAGTTTCCTCAGTTATCACAAGCAGCTACTGTGGGGAGGTAAAGATCCCAAGGTAGAGTGACCCACATGACCAGAGCGGAGGTTGAGACGTCGCAGTTAGCGGAAGCTACTCTTTCGATTTTGGGTTGTGCAGCTCATGTTTTGTTTGATTCGGGAGCTTCACATTCATTCATTTCGGAGTATTTTGCTTAGAGTGTGGAGGACCCGGTGGCCGAGATGTCCTGTGATATGACAGTGGAGTTACCTACTGACAATTTTGTGCACATCCCGTATTGCTTTGAGAAGGTGCCTGTGTGGGTGGAAGGGCAGAACTTGCCAGCCAGGCTCTATGCATTACTGCTTCAGGACTTTGATTGATCTTGGGCATGGATTGGCTCGAGGCTCATCATGTTTTGGTGGATTGTGGCTCGAAGAAGGTCTACTTCCGATAGCTTCGAGGACCCACCTTCAGTTACCGAGGTATTTGACCATTCTCTTCTCTCTTGCTTATTTCGGCTATTAGGGCTCGTCGACTTTCAAAACTGTGTTAGGCATACTGTCGTTGTTCTAAAATCATAAAAAATATTTTTTTGTGACTCCTCTCTGGTCACTATTCCAGGAATGACGCCATCGGTATGGTCGCCATTTCCTGTGACATTTCTTTCCCACTGCCATGGTTTTTGTTTGGTGCCATTTTCTAAAAAAAAAATCCTCACCTTACTAGGCGCCGGGTCCATGAACCCTCCCCGCAGTGGCCGGCAGGGAGGAGGGGAGGTGCCCCGCTGTCGGGTTCCCCGACTGCTCTTCCACTACCGCTGTTGGGTCTAGCATCTGCTCCACCACCGCCGCCGCCGTGCCCTTCTCCTTCTTCTTCTTCCTCTCCCTCTTTGTCGTCATCTTCATCTTCACTTTCTTCGTCGCCCTCTTCTCTGCTGCCCCCATCTTCTTCTTCGATTTCTTCTTCTTTTTCACCGTCGACGTGCTCCGCCCACGGGAGGAGGAGCTCCCTCCTCTTCTTCATGGTCCTCATTGTCAACAAGGACAACTGCGGGTGCCATCACCCACCGTCTCTTCCCGGAGCTCGACCCACCAATGAAAGCCATGGTAGGAAGGGGGGTTGCCGCCAGTGAGGGTTGCAGAGAACAGAGAGGGGAGAAGGTGAGTTGCAGAGGAATAAAATGGGGTGAAGTTAGAAAGATGGAGGCTTAACGGAGGTTTTTGATGCTTGCGGTTTCAAATGAAAAGACGCCTTAGTGGAGGCCATCATTCATGGATTAAATGCCCACTTGCGAAGGCGTTATTTTACGAAAATTTTGATTTTTGGGAAATATCAAGTATTGGCGACTGGCAGATAGGCGCTATATAATGAAAGAGCGATTTAATGGACGGGCGCTATTTCTTTGCATGTCTTGGGGAATGTAAAGCTGTCAGGTAATTATTAGTGCGTCATTCGAGGGTCATTAATGATCAGCGATAGTCTGGGAGGGCATTGTTTCTTAAACAATGACATTTCATAGAGGTGCTACTTCTGGCCATTTTTGAATTTTGTTATGTTTGTCGTTATTAAATGCGCTGAAGGTAAAAGAATTAGCGGCCATACTTGAGGCGCAGATCAGAGAAGTCCTGTCCCCTGTGACAGTCGCTATTTCTTCCACAGTCTATGTTTTTGAATAGAATCGAAATCTATCGCTAGAGAAAGATATCTAATTGGGTCAGATTTTAATTTAATGAATACTGAGATTGGAATCTCCTGACCTATTTGATGAAATGTTTGCATTGACTTTGTTCTGTGCTATGATGTTATACATTGACCTTACATCAGTTAGAAGCTTGTGGTGGCATCGACCTTGGTTCACATGTGCATAGACCTTCTGCTATGTGCACCGACTTTGACTTCCATAAGTGCACGGACCTTCAGCAACGTGCACCAACCTTGCCTACTGTCGTGCAAATGTCTATCGACCTTGTTGTGTTGAAAGCAAGCATGCACCGACCTTCACTTGCACATGTGCACAAACCTTCAGCAGCATGCATCGACCTTTGCTAGTAGATATGATGTATCTGCGTCGACCTTTCCTCTGAAGAAATCGAGGTAGCATCGACCTTGTCTCTTCATGTTGAACTTGTTGCACAGACCTTAGTAGGTAGCATCGAGCTGAGTAGTCACTAAAAATAGTAGTTGCACTGACCTTTGTTGCCATGATATGTACAACTGCATCGACCTTATAGCTACTTAACTGTATCCAATACAACTACCGAAACAACCATCTATGGAACGGGTGAAGGCAGTGCAGGAATAGACGGAAGCTCTGATATCACCACCGGCACACAAATAGTTTTCAAAGGTGGCGGAACAATTGACACGGATGGAAGTTCTGCAGGCACGCCAACGCTGAGTTTCAAGTTCCCCACATCGACGGTAAGCTTCCCGATTACCGGGCTTGCTAATGGATTGAATGACGCTCCCTATACTTACGAATACAAGGTAATTCCATTAGGAACCGGTACATCACAGTCGTATATCTGGCAGATTGATTTTTACTGTGAAAACAATTTCACTCCCATCTTCCTGAAGTATGGCGGCAGGGAAACCGGCTCATTGACAACTACTGGAACTGTAACCGTGGACGTAACCGTAGAGTGGAGCGCAGCCGACACCGATAATACATGGTTATCCGATTACAACACCGTTGAAATATTTAAGAAGTAATGGCCAAAGCGAGAATAAAATTCAAGAATAATTATACGGGCGGCGATGCGCCGGTCATCTATAAGATCGGTACATCGGCAGCAATAGCCGATGGGAGTAACTGGCTTGTTATAGGCTTAGCTGGCTATTCTTCACCTACAAAGGCCATTTGTTAGTGCTATTAGCTATTTGTCACCTCTAATCTCATCAGCTGGCGGGTGGCTTGTTGCTGACTGGAGTCGACTGGAGAGGTGTTTGGAGTCGACTCCAAACATCATCTTCAACAGAAATTGCATGGCCTTCTTCTTGTAACATCTTCATGTCTATTAAGGGAAGCTTCATGAGTTTCTAATTTGATAGTCAAATGACTTATAGTAAGACATCATCAAAACATAATTTACACAACAGAGGGTATCTCTTGTCCTCTCTACTAGGGACCTCCATCTGTCGGCATATTGGATGAAGTCTTCATTTACCCTCATTTTTTCAGCCACCAGGTCGATAATGGAAAGGGATGGGTCGACCTGGTCCTGATACATCTGTAGGAATTTCCCCTGGACCACATCAAAGTTTTCAGCCTCACTTGGCTCTAGGGAGTAGAACCATTCTAGAGCGGGGCCATCTAATGATCTCCATAAGAGATATGCCAGGGATCTCTTATCATCTTGCCAGAAGGAGGATTCATACATGAAATCTTTGAGATGGATGAAGGGGTTGTCGGTGCCGTTGTACCTATGGTACATAGGCATTTCGGAGGGAGGGAGATGGAATACCGAGAGGACGGCCAAAGAGACCTCAGGGGTGGACTTTACGTCCACCATTTTCTTCAGATTCTGAAACTGCTCATCCATTTTGTTAAACTTGTTGAGGAGTGACTGAGCGAGCTCCTCGGCGGGTGAAGGTGGGACCTGGCACTGAGGAGGAAGAGGCCTACCGGAGGCCTGAGGAGGGAACCCTAAACCAGAGGGGTATGGGGGCCTGCCAGTAGATGGACCTGGCTGAAATGGTGCCTGAGGAACGGCAAGGGTTTGAGATTGTGGAGGGAGAAATTGGAAAGAGGGAGACTGTTGACTCGCCTTCCCTTGAAGTGAAGGAGAAGAAGCGACATATACTGGTGATAGAGAGGGGATAGCCTGTATCGGCTCCTAGAGGGGTGTGGTGACTGGAGTTGACTCTTGTGGAGCAAGAGAAATGGATTTCCCCTTTAAAATGGCCTGAAAGGCTCAGAGTTGCTCAGGACTGAGCTGTGTGTTAGCGAGGACACCCAACAGGGAGGAGACGTCTTACATTTTTCTTGTCTTTCTCTGTATTGTTTCTGATGTGTGCTTTGTTACAATTTCTGTTTCTATGTGCAGTTTTTGATTCGTGTTTCTCAACTGAGGTTCTGTCAGATGGAATGTACCAGATTTATTTGCGTGAAATTATAACTCAGCTGCACGAAGAATTTGCTTATTCTTCTTTCCTTGCGCTCAATTTTAGAGAAGGTGCGAAGAGAAGCCAATTTGCAGAGGTCCTCTGTGAGTATGATGTGACAGTCATTGACTATCCACGACAATATGAAGGTTGCCCGCTTCTTCCTCTGTCCCTTATTCAACATTTTCTTCGTGTAAGCGACGCTTGGCTATCTCTTGAAAATCATCAAAACATTATTTTAATACACTGTGAGAGAGGAGGTTGGCCATTGTTAGCATTTCTACTTGCCAGCTTTTTGATTTTCAGAAAATTGCAAAGTGGTGAACAAAAAACTCTTGAAATTGTCTATCGGGAGGCCCCCAGAGGGTTTATACACCTTTTATCACCACTGAATCCGTTCCCTTCGCAACTTCGTTATCTACAATATGTTTCTAGGAGAAACATTTCACCAGAATGGCCACCTACCGAGCGAGCTCTTTCACTGGATTGCCTCATTCTTCGAGGCATTCCAAGCTTTGATTCTGATAATGGTTGCAGACCAACAGTTCGTATTTTTGGGAGAAATCTCCATAGCAAGGGTGGTCTTTCAACCAATATGCTCTTTTCCATGCCCAAGAAGAAGAAATCTGTATGGCATTATCGGCAGGTAGAAAGTTTGACGCATGCATTTTAGCATTCTTCATGTATGATGTATCTGTATTTATAACATCAAAATGTACTTCTTGCTGCAGGCAGACTGTGATGTAATAAAGATTGACATTCAATGCTTAGTTCAGGGAGATGTTGTTTTAGAATGTCTGCATGTAGACTTGGATCCCGAAAGAGAAGTCATGATGTTTCGTATAATGTTCAACACTGCATTTATTCGTTCAAACATTTTGATGCTGAATTGTGAGGATATTGATATTCTTTGGGATTCGAAAGATCGATATCCAAAGGGCTTCCGAGCAGAGGTAACTTTGGTCAAGTTATGTTGAATTACATTTCAGCCATTGTTTGCTGACTCGGTCCGACTTGTCAAGATACAGAGCTGGAGAAAGAGGAGAACAGGTCCCCACTGGTGTGCTTAGCTTCATGGCCGAACAACCGAGGCGGCTATTGAGCTGTGGTTGACAGCCCTGGATGGTGCTTTTGAGTGATGGCTTGCTGGGATGACTGTTGGGTGTTGAGCTTGTTCTCTTGGGATTCGATGCTGGCGGAGCTAATAGCCATGCCACGCGGGGTCGAGGGCTTCTCTAGATGAGCTTCATGATACCTGCACATGATCGGCCTCCATTGCCTAGCAACCCCTCTGAAGGATGAGAAAACAAAGGGGGAGGAGTAGGGTAGGATACCTTACTGTCTCCCTGGATGACCTCTAGGGATCCTGAGGTGAGGATGAACGATGTAGCTCCTAGGACCAGGGCTAGAAGATGTAGGCTCGAAGGCAAGGTGTTGGGGTCGTTGGGCTGGAGGATGCGAGGTCAGGAGCAAGCGAAGGGTTAGACCATCTTCCCTATCGATGGGTGGAGGTTTCTTGTCGAGGAATCTAGGTTGGCTACATCACGTTGGATGGTCATGGTCTTGAGAGGACCTTGTCGATCTTCTCCTCTGGGATGCCCACTGTGGTTGATGGCTTGAGAGGGTTTTGTCGAGCTTCTCCTTCAAGAAGAATTTCTTTCACATAGGTATGAACTTGAGTATAATAAGTTTTCTCGGGTCCGCTCCTATGCACACAAGAGTAGTTTCCCTCGAGCTCGCTACCATGCACCTGAGTGTAGATCCCCCCGAGCAGCTCTTGCACCCGGGCATATGAACTTGAGTATAATAAGTTCCCTCAGGCCCACTCCTATGCTCCCGAGCATAGTTCCCTTAGGCCTGCTCCTACGCCCCCGAGTGTAATTTCCCTTAGGTGTGCTCCCCTTCATTGGAGCATAGTTTCCCTTGGGTCCGCTCCTATGCACATTAGTGTAGATCACTCAGGCCTGATCCCTTCCACCTGAGCATAGTTCTTTCACTTAGGTATGAACTTGATTATAATAAGCTTCCTCAGGCCTGATCCTATGTACCTGAGTGTAGTTTTCCTCGGGCCTGCTACTTTATACCCAAGCGTAGATCCCCTAGGATAGCTTCTTTGCACTCGGAAGTAGTTCCTTCACTCAAGTACGATCCTGAGTATGATAAGTTCCCTCAGGCCCGCTCCTATGCATCTGAGTGTAATTTACCTCGGCCCACTACTATGCACTTGGGCGTAGATCCCCTGAGCTAGCTCCCTTGCACCCGAGCGTAGTTCCTACACTTAGATGTGAATTGAATGTAATAAGTTCCCTCAAGCCCACTCTTATGCACCAGAGTGCGGTTTCCCTCGGGCCCGCTATTATGCACCCGAGAGTAAATCCCCTGGGCCAGCATCTGTTCTTTCACTCATGTACAAACCTGAGTATAATAGTTTCCCTCGGGCTCGCTCCACTGCAGCTAAGCATAGTTTCCCTTGAACCCACTCCTATGCACCAGAGCACAGATTCCCTGGGCCAGTTTCCTTACACTTGGGCGTAGTTTTTTCACTCAGGTATGAACCTGAATATGATAAGTTCCCTCAGGGCCACTCCTATGCACCCGAGTGTAGTTTCCCTAGGGCACGCCTGAGCATAGTTTCCCTCGGGCACGCTACTATGCACCAAAGGGAGATCCCCCGGGCCAGCTCCCTTGCACCCGGATGATGAAGGTTTTCACTCAGGTTCGAACCTGAGTATAATAAGTTCCCTCGGGCCTGCTCCTATGCGCCTGAGCATAGATTCCCTCAGGCCTGCTACTATGCACCTGTGCGTAGATCCCCCAGGCCAGCCCCTTTGCACCAGGGTGTAGTTCCTCCACTCAAATATGAACTTGAGTATAATAAGTTCCCTTGGGCCCGCTACTATGTACCCGAGCATGGTTTCCCTCGGGCATGCTACGATGCACCCAAGTGTAAATCCCTTAGAGAATTCTTTCACCCAAGTACGAACCTAAGTATAATAAGTTCCCTCGGGTATGCTCCCATGCACTTGAGCATATGTTCCCTCGAGCATGCGCCGGATCCACTACCATGCACCCGAGCGTAAATCCCCCAGGTTAGTTTCCTTGTACTTAGACGTAGTTCTTTCACTCAAGTACAAACCTGAGTATAATAAGTTCTCTCGGGCACACTCCTATGCACTCGAGCATAGTTTCCCTCGGGCCCACTACTATGCATTCGAGCGTAGATCCCCCAGTCTAGCTCCCTTGCACCTAGACATAGTTCTTTCACTCTGATATGAACCTGAGCGTCATTAGTTCTCTCGGCCTGCTCGTATGCACCTGAGCATAATTTCTTCATGCCCGCTCATTCGCACCCAGATTATCACAAGGCCACCACATCTCTGAGTCAAGTCTCCCGTTGTGAAGTATGCTCATATAAACGCTGGACCAATCAATTATATAGCTCAAACTCTCGCTAGAGTCTCTCACACTTTGGTGCTACTCATACAAAGAGGCATACTGAGGTTACACGTGAGACCCGCCCCCCGGATCACCGGGTACCCTGACCTCCAGATGCTTCACCTGGATCTTCCCTAGCAACATCATCTGCATGTTTCCACAGGCCTGTCTCGAGACTTAACCACCATGTCTTGGTGGAACTCCTCCGATTCCTTGTATTCTGTGACCACCTCCCGACTCTCATACCCATAAGCTGATCTGGCCGCGTTCTTATTTGCCTCATCCGACCAAGCGTTCCAGCCCCTCCACCTCCTACTGCTCATGGAGCATCACCCTCCGGAGCTCAGCGAAGTCATCCTTTGCATCCATAGCCTCTCTTGCCTTGCCTCCATCACCTTCCTGCCCATCCATCCCGCGACACGTCCTTGGAGCGTCGAACACGCAAGCCAACGTGGCCACTCCTGGCGGGTCTTCGCATGTTGACTCCCCATCTCAGCCATTAAATTTTCCACGTCTGGGCCCCACCGCATGCTGCCTGGATGGGACTTTGGGCGAAAACGGTGCTCTATTTTCGCCCAAAGCCCCCCCTGTTTCCAGCACCCCCACCTCGTCGGACGTGGAGCTGTGCGTGCCGGCTTCCTCCGCTCGCGTGGGGCCCCTGCCATGTTCTCCCCCGGCTGGTGGCCCGCATGCAACGGCTCCCTCCACTGCGCAGGGGAGTCCTGCTCTCCCCCATGCAGCCCCCTCCTCCGCAGGCGGTCGGACTTCGAACACGAACCTGCCACCTGCTTCGTCCTTGAAGATGGCCGGTGCCCGTCCCCATGCGGTCGGTGGTGCTGCCTGGCCGGCCAAAGGCGCAGGCGCCGCCGCAGGCTTGGGAGTGTCCAGCCCTGCTCCACCGCCCTCGGCCATTGCCCCCTCGTTCTCCCAAGTCGTCCTCGCGCAGAGGTTTTCCTGTCAAGAGGTACACATCAATATAAATTCAAACTAGAGGATTTTATTTCTTTAGTCAAAATACAAGCTACCAAATTTCAAAGAAGCCGTCCTCATGCGACCAACATACAACCATACGGAAGAACAAGACAGGCTAAGGCAATAGTGGTATGACAACCAGTCCAGTCTTCAGCATCCTGTCCATCCAATACCGCCTCTGTCAGGTTACCTACCAGTGACCACCGAGGCAACTTCCACAGACAACACATCTTCCAACACCACCTCTTCTGAGGAAGAGGACCAATGGGAGAGATGCCCGCTCAGAGGCCTGCACCAGGAAGAAGAGCTAGGTCATCCACGCCTAAAGTCGCGACCCTAGTGAGGTCTGACATCGCCACGTCGACACTAAAAGGGGTGCGGGTAGACAATGAGGCCCACTCATTATACCAGTCAGCCTACCCACTATACCAGCAGGCCAACGCACTATACCAGTAGGCCTACCCAATATCACTACTACATAAAAAGAAGAGATGCTTCCTCCAATAATGCAGAGCACCTCATCATATGCCTGCAAACCAAGGAAGATGGTGGAAGAATAGTCATACGCCGCAGAACAAAGCGGAGATGGAAGAAAAGAAGTTTTATTCACCAACAAGGGAGAAAGTTACATAGAGGTCGCTCATCCCCGTTGGGATGGAGCCTGTCAGGAAGGTGGTTCAAAATCCCATTGTCGGAGTATAGGTGGTTAACCGTCTCCAAGGCATCCCGCCAACCGTCCAGGTACCCCCGCTTGTATTCCTTGATAGGGCCTCCACTACTGCTCTCCCCCAGTGCCGGCCATGCCGGCCACGGTGTCGATAGTGCCTCCTTCTGAAAGCACAAGTGCTTGGGGGGACCGCCTCTTCAGGAGGACCACTATCCTTAGAAGAAAAACTCAACTTCTCCAATGACATCTACAAGGGGTAGGCTACGGTGGATGACGGACTCAGGATGGTTGCCAAAACCGTTGCCCAATGCTATTTATAAGGGAGGGGCAAGGTTCCCCGAAGAAAGGAGTCCTACCACCTTTTCAAATTTGAGGAAATCAAAGCGATGGGTCCCGAAGGTCGCGCCTCTTAGGTTAGCCCCCAAGGTGCCGCTCTGTATCCCCAGCCGAAAACGCAGGGTGAGGGAAATGCTCAGTAGGATTTATATCTCTATACTAGGCATCTTTAAGTAATTAACATTTTAGATGAAGTTACTATGCTATGTCGAGAATGAAACTAAAACATGGAACATGAATAAGAGAGAGAGTAAAGGAATACAAGTAATTGGAATCACAAATAGACAAGATATCAAGAGAAAAATTCAAATAGAGAATGATCATGTAGCAAGTAATATCATGAAATTGGCCATTTTATGCAAGCATGTACAAGTCAAGTATTTCATGTAATTAAGTATTTTCACGTATTCAAGCAAGTCAAGTATTTCACGAATTGTGAAATGCCATAAACGAATTTTACACACATGTTTTGGTGTAATGCCACACTAGGTCAATACTAGCTCCCATGGACACAATTACTTTCAGGCGCTCCCCCCAGGACTAGATCGGGTCCCATTAACGCTAGGCATTGTGGTTATGGATCATAGATCCCAAGTTTATTAAGACATCTACATAGTATATATGGCCAAAGAATTTCAAGGTAAAGTAGCTATAAGAGAAGTTCAAGAATGATTTAAGGCATCATTTGTAATGATATTAAATCGATAAGAAGACATCATATTTAATGACATTAAGTCGATAAAGGAATTGGATTGACGGACATGGCACGATCGCTTCTCACAAAAAACCTTTTTAAACAGGGTTAGATCAAGTTTTTTACGGTCGGGTGTTTAGCTAGAAACCGAAGAATCACAGTCAGGTAAGAGGTGAGACAGTGGGAGGCTCCCCTCGTATGTACGAGGTCCTAATTAAGTAACCACTTATCCACTTAAAATGTTTATTTGTGGATCTCTTTCCTTAGACATCATTCTTCCTTAGAAGTCTTGCTAATTACACGACTTGTCAGAAACGAGGAATAACTCTTGCGAAAATTCTATCCCGTTTTTCACAATCAGAGCTTAACTAGAAACCCGAAGAATCATGGCCAGCTAAGAGGTGGGACAGTGGAAGGTTCTCCTCGTATTCGCAAGGTCCTAATTAAGTAATCATTTATCCACTTAAAGCGTTTGCCCGTGGACCTCTTAGACACCGGTCTTTCTTGGTAGACTTGCTAGCTACACGATTTGTCGGAAACACAGAAACACATAAATCGAACGTTTCTTCTATTTGTGCTTATGGCCTTGTGCACCCTTCTTGATTCTCGTATTGGGCTTGGCCCATCCCCCTTCTCTTCTTCTATTCTAATTTTTTTGTATTAGGTCTGGTCCATTTTTTTTGGTGTCACTAAATGCCCCCCAGCCGCGGGTGGCACAAGCAAGGGACGAGTGCATCGGGCCTATGGGTGTAGACTACTTCAGCATATTTCTCTATTCTCCAAGCCGATAGCTCATCAGTCTGGTGTAAATTCGGGAAAAAGTGCTCACTCCTTCAGCGAAGGGATAAGGGGATCACTTCACCATATAGGCACATAGATCGAGATGTTTAGCCCGCGTGGAGGGTTTAGTCATTGGCATGGGGTCGATGCCGAAGTAAAGAGATGGGATTTTATGCATCGACCTAGACAAATGGTCTAAGCTAACTGGGTGAGGCCGATCCCGAGAGGGGTCAGTGGCTCGTGCTGGGTTAAGGAAGGTTGTTTATTCATCGACTAGGACGGGAGGTCTAAGTCGAAGGCTTTATAAGGGGGCCGACGGAATGGGAGGGGTTTATGGGTTCATTGGTTTGAATGAGAAGTTCGAGGTAAGGGTTCATTTGTCAGTGCTGACAAGGAGTCAGGGACTGACATGGTTTATTCATTGACACGGGGTTAGTGCCAAAGCAAGGGTCTTTTTGTTCATGGCTTCAGATAGAAGGTCTTGGCCACCGATTTATTCATCCACGTCGAGAAGGAGTCGGGGACCGACATGGTTTATTCATGGACACAGGGTTAGTGATAATGTAAGGGTATTTTTGTTCATGGCTTCAGGCGGAAGGTCTAGGCCACTGGTTTATTCATCGATGTCGACAGGGAGTCGGGGACAGATGTGGTTTATTCATTGACACGGGGTCAGTGCCAAAGCAAGGGTCTTTTTGTTCATGGCTTCAGACGGAAGGTTTAGGCCACCAGTTTATTCATCGATGCCGATAGGGAGTCGGGGATCGGCATAGTTTATTCATTGACATGGGGTCAGTGCCAAATCAAGGGTCTTTTTGTTCATGGCTTTAGACGGAAGTTCTGGGCCAACGATTTATTCATCGATGTCGATAGGGAGTCGGAGACCAACGTGGTTTATTCATTGACATGGGATTGGTGTCAAAGCAAGAGATGTGGACCCCACAGGATGATTGGACTTAGAGAGGAAGCCAGAGAACTTTTCCAGCCATATTTTCACTCATGGAAAGTTCTATTTTGGAGCACATGAGGATTGGATCATGAATGAGCATCACGTGCTAATTTTTCACTTACAACCATAGTGAATCGAATCTTAAATCAAGTCTTCATCAAGTGGATCCAGGTACGCTACTACGTCAGGGCAAAGGCTCATCAGGTAGACGTGGTGTATATAGAGAACCTTTAGACTAACAGCTTCTAGTTCTTGCTTCTTGGCTTAGTGCATCGAAGCACTTCCTTGATGCATTGACCTATCTTTGCAACATCGAACAATAGCACCGACGCAGTGCTAGGTGCTTCGACCTGTCCTATGACAACTTGCTCTCCAGTTGTTCTGCTACATCGATGCACCCTCAAGGTGCTTCGACATGTCTTATGACTCTTGTTCCCTTGGTGGTTTTGCTGCATCAAGGCATCAACAAGATGCTCTGACCTATTAACGTGAGACATTGTAGCTAGAACTCTTGAGCTTTGATGACTGCGCTGACGCAGTAGTTGACTTGCATCGACTCCACCTTGATACTTAGAATTCCTATAGCCTGTTTAACTTCTGACTTGTTGCTAAACCTTTCATATGAAAATCCTGCCAAGTCAGCCATATGAACTTATCATCATCAAGGTAATATTTTCATGCACATGATTTATGAATTATGATCACAGAGATTTCATGATAGCAAACTCATGAATGAAGGCATATGTATGAAGATTAATGAGTGCATATGAATGATGACACTTAAGAGATACCCTCACGGCTGACTCACAGACTGGAATGAATGATGATCAAGGATGCACAAAACTAACTATGCACATGACTGACTCACGCTTTTGCCACATCAAAACCTGGGGACACAACAAGAGGCACTTATTCAGGTTCTCCAAGAGTATAAGGACACATTTGCATAGAGTTATGAGGATATGTCAGGACTGGACCCTATGCTAGTCGAACATCGCTTAACATTGAAGCCAGGATTTGCCCCGGTGAAATAAAGGTTAAAGCGTTTCCACCCACACATGGTGTTAAAGATGAAAGAAGAGGTTGATAAGCTCCATAAGGCTAGATGTATTAGAGTTATCCTCTAGGCTTGTGGCCACTTCACATTGCCCCTCCCTTTGGGGATTTTATTTAGCCAAGTGAAAGGAATCGCAGACCCAAATAAACCTTCCCCTTTTGCCATTATTCACTATTTATGGAGGAATCAATCACCTCTTTGAATAAGCTACTGTGAATAGGACAACAGATGTAAGGTATACAATCATGGGAGTCGATGCCGTGAGGGCTTGGGGTCGATACGAGGGCCAACTAAAAGAGAGAGGATTCGATGCACAAGGGGCTTGAGGTTGACTTGGTACAACAGGTGTAGGGACCAAGACATCATTGCGTCGACCTATGGATGGTGATACAGTCGACGTAGGGGGCCAAACGAGAAGGCAAAGGGTTCTACGTAGAGGGTGTTTGGAGTTGACGCAATGGCCGACTGAGAAGGTAAGGGGTCGATGCCAAAGGGGCTTGGAGTTGACCTAGGGGCAAATAGAAAGAAGAAGAGGTTGACTTAGGAGGGTTGTGGAGTTGACTAGATGAGATTTTGGGGTCGACGCAGGGGCCTCTTTAAAAGAAGCAGGGGTCGACGCCAGAGAGCTCGGCAGGAGGTTTGACTTGGAGGTTCATAAGGTTCATAGCCCTTAAATAAGTAGCCTGATCTAGCTGAGCTTTTGATGAGGGTTAAGGGCCTAAATGGGATCATGAACCCCAGATTTAGGGTGCCAGCAAGTTTATTCAAATTATTTATTCAAAGTCCAAATCATCATGGGAGATTGTTAATTTTCTTATAGGTTAGAGTGACCATAATCATTACTTGTCTGCTGAAATGAGGTGAGCTCAATTGTTTGATCTTTGTGCGAGGTTCATACTCAAGCATGAGTTTTATGAGGTCTGGGGCGAATCCACACACCACCGCATAGCATGAATTTCATGAACAGTTCACTAACACAATGTCCATATTATTGTCATCATTTTTTTGTTATTATTGATTTCAATTTCCATCGAAGCAAGGAAAGTGAATTAAATGAAAAATCTGAAATAGTGTTGGATGAATTTCGGCAGCATCACCCCTTGTCCCAGGAGACTGTAAAGGGGAGAAATAGAGGTCCACCCACAGAAGACTCTGAGATGGTCTCATCAACTGTCGGGTGGGCTGATAATGACACCCCGTGACCCAAATTGGACATTACAAATTGAGCATAGACTTGAAATAAAAAAGTTGAAAGCTTACTCTTATTGCAGGCTTACATTATATGTGCTATACACATAATTTACATAGTCTAACCATGACTTCTAACAAGCATACATTTGTCGATATTCCATAATATACTGATTATAATGATTTTTATTAACATAAATAACTCGACGTACTGTCCAATCAGGGACCTCTAGCAACTACTAGGACCGTTGTGGTGATTGCTGGGAGGAGGGGTCGAACGAGGGATCTTTGACAATCAGGTGTATGCATGCTCCATGGCCCTTATTAGCCATTAGTGAATGTTTGGAAACAGAGAGCAGCACCTAGTTGGGGCCTCCAAGGGGTAGTCAAACTAGCTGTTGGAGACTGGATTGGGCCGATCCAGACAGATGGTCCAGGCCGATCTGTTGACATGACCAATCTGGGACAAAGGGTTGAGAAAGGCCAGCCGTGATCGGATTGGCCCAAGAAAACCTGTCACAGATTGGCTGATCCATGCCAAGTTTCTAGACCTTGCTCTTGTATGCTTCCCCTGGTTCCTGGCTTTCAATTAGTTGTTGATGTCTTCATTTGCCCGTGGCTTTTCTCAAGAATACGTGTTGTTTTAGACATTGTTGTGGAAGTAATTTTGTATACCCTGAACAGAGAAAATAGGGTCGCCATGTTTGAGCAGATGCCTATGTATTGTGAACTATGGGGGCAAAGTATATTCACAACATAAATTAACATCTGGAGGACAGAATACACTGTCAATTGAGATCTATTATTTGGCGAACAAAGTGTGTGATCCGATTTGTTTGTATAATTTCCTTATTTACATACCTGGAGTATGATAAATATTTTATTTATCTTTCTTTCATTGCTTTTGCTTGCCATGAAACTGTCACAGACACAATCTGCATGGTTTGTGGTTTCCCTATCCATGTGTCTCTTTTGTATCCCTAGTTTTATCATATTGACTTGCTGTCATAACCAAAAAATTTTGGGGTACCATATATTTTTATTGTGTGTTTATATGGATGACATTTATATATTACCCAACTCATTTGCTCCAGTTCAGGCTTGTACTATTTTCTTTAAATTCCTCGTAATTCTTTTTGTTTTGTTTGGTACCAGGTCTTTGGTTCTCGACAAAGATCCAACTCACGCAAGGATGCTACCTTCCCAATAGGCTTAACCTATCTTTCCAGCAACACCTTTTAATATACCGAATATAGGAATGGGATGCAATATCTAAGACAAGACTACCCCCGACTCAACCATGCTCTAATACCAATTTGATGCGGGATGAGACTCGAATGGGGATAAGACCTACGACTGACTCGAAGTGCGGCCAGAACCTGCATGCTAAGGGTAAGCCGGGCAGCTGACCTCCATGATGTTCTCCAGGTGGAGACGTCTCTCAACAAGAAACTCTCTCTCTAGCCCAATGATCGTCCCTATGAGGGAAGCGCGAGATCATAGTGATTAAGGAACCACTATTGCCTAGGGTGATGCAGTTCAAGCTTGGTGCTCGACTGGGGTTATAGGACAGGTTCTCACACTCACAACCATGGTGATTCGTACTTTGGCTATGACCCTAATCTCACAAACACAGCATATAAGAAAATATACTAAATAAGCAAATACTGGGATAGGAACGTCGTGCGTACCTCCACGGCTAGCGCGTGGGGAAGAAACCTCGACCAAATCTGACAACTCTGATACACGACAAATGAATAATAGTATAATTTCAGAATATTGTCCACTCCTCGCAGAGAGATAACAGGCTACAAGCACAATCCTCGGGGCTGCTGGAGCTCAGGTTGATGGGTAGCACTCGATAGAAGCCGAGGAAGCGAGTCGCCGCTGATCGGATGAGGCAATCGACCACCGATTGGTTCTGCCCACATTGGTCAGGCTACATAGTTGGCTTGCAGGAGGCAGTATGGCTAGATCCAGAGTCGGATCAAGGTTCCATCTATTGGAGCATGTGGTGGACTGGACAATGAATGACCTATGCAAATGGAGCATCCAGATCTACTCCTGCCTGGGTGTCACAACATCTGCTTGATGGCTCTAGTTCTGCTCATGCAAAACTGCATAAGTGAACAAGAAAATTAAGAAAGTGGCATCTCGGTGTGGGAAGGGAGCGCCACTTATTGGGGATCATTGATGACGCCTGGAGGAAGATCCTGACCAAAGGATTTGTTCATATATGAAAGGAGGTAGGCGTGGGAGCTCCCACAAGAAGTAGCTAGATCTAGGTCAGATTTGCACAGAATGGCCTGTGTAGTGCCATAACGCACCACAACAGGGGCATCATATGAACTTAATGCATAGGGACAGGGGCGTTAAAGGCAACAGACCTTTAACTCCATAGATAGAGACTATAATGCACCAGGAGAGGCGCGTTAAAGCCACCCGAACGTGAAAATCCACAGAAAACTCAGTACACAGACGATATAACGGACCTCCGAGGTTGCGTTAAATGACTATAACGCACCAGGGGTGGCACATTATGTCACCTGGGTTTCGTGACTGTGGAGTTCAGATTTGAAATCCCTTCCCGACCGATCAAAATCGACGGGGGATGTGGCAAAATACAAAACTAAATTAACCTGCCAAGCCACACCGACCATTCAAGCCTACGCATGCCACTAGAAATGAAATACGATGCCCATGGAATTGATTTTAGCATTTAAATGACTAAAATTGAACTAAATGGGAATATACACGAAAAATGATATAGAGGGCATCGGATCACTGCGCAAGTGGTACCGGCGGTGTCCTAACGAGGTGAGGAATCCATCCCCCTACCTGGATGACGATGAAAACGACGTTCTGATGCCGATCCAACGAGAGGGCGATGCGACGCCTCCCGGCCTGGCTCGACTCCACGCTCTGCGAATCGAGAAAAGGTGGGCATCAACGTGATCCTCGCGACGTGACCAATCCAACGGTACCTCTCCAGCTTCGATCAGTAGCCGTCTGGACCAGACATCAAGAGAGGCACGCAAACTGAGAATTAACCCTAAAACCACCCAAAATAAGAAATGCACAGAAAATGAGAAAGATGATGACGGATGGTGACGCAGAAGGCATCAACGGATTCCTGGCGAGATGAGGAGTCTGATCCCCTACCTTTTGTGTAGCGAAGATCACGAATCGGTGCAGACCGGGCAATGGGGGACACCCCATCTTTTCACTCGCACGCGTCTCCACGCTCCACGATCCGAGGGAAGAAGGGCACTGGCACTATCCTCGCGTCGAGCCCCTCCCATCGGTACCTCCCACGCGTCGACCAGGGTCCGTTTGGACCTCGAACCGAGGTAATGGGGGTTGGAGGAGAGAGAACATGTGATGGGGAGAGAGAGTGTGTCGAGATGGAGAGAGAGAGATTCGAGAGAGTGAGGAGAGAGAGAAGTGAGTGGCATAAGATATTTGACTCAAGCAGAGAGCAAGTCGACTCAAAGCTTCTTCCAGAACTAGTTAAAAGTAGCAGTAATGAAGGACAAGTCGACTTAGCCTTAGCATCAAGTTGGCTCAATCCTCCATCCAGTAAAGTCTCATCCAACGATGCACTAAGCAAGTCGACTCAAGCTCAATACCAAGTCGACTCATAGTCTTCTAGAAGCTTGAGTCTCGCCCAGTTCAAAGAACAAGTCGACTCAGTATCTACACAAAGTCGACTCATCACGGTAGTAGTTCTTTGCAAACATAAAGTGGGTCCCTCTTGGGCACATGGTCCAAGGACCAATCATTGGAAGATCATGCATGAGGATACCAACTTCGAGAATGTCTATCTGGTAGGAAATATTCTCTCATCCTAACAACTTTTGATCGGATGGGCACCACAGGATATTCTTTGCTCAAAAAAATATAAAAGCACATTTTCTTTCAAACGAAAATAGAGAGAAGGAGGGAAGAAGCTAATCTTGGGGAAGAAGCGCCTTCGAGGAGAGAGCATGGAGAGAGTCTCTGAGAGCCAACTTTAAGATCGTTTGAGTTGCCACTATCCTCCTGAAGCCATTTCGAACCAGAGAGCTGTGCTACTATCCTAGAGTAGAAGAATAGAGTGGTGGAGCTTACATCCTTCTACTTCCTACTGTGAGAGCATCCAAGTATCTGTGGAGATCTAAAGCTTCTCAAGGTCAGGTGAAGCTGCATTGTGAAATATGAAGCCATAGTGCTGAGATCGAGGTTGTCCAAATTGCTGCAGACCAACCTCTTCCATACAATGTGCCATCTGCTACATTGGGAGAAAACTTTTATTTCAATCTATGCTTATCTATTTCGATCTTTTATTTTTTCATCATTTCTAATCATTACTATACTGGGAATCTACTTGTCAAAGTAGAGGTCAGATCCAGCTTAGGTTAGCTGTGATCAGGGGTTTGGGCTCTGTAGCCTGCAAGCTATTTGATAGCGGTCTTGTGAGTTGTGACTCAACTCGTTGGTCAAGCTGTGAGGCAGTGGTTGTAAGGTATCGACTCCCTTTATTGATCATGTTGTTGCATGTAGTGAAGCCTCACTCGGATTGAGTGAGGGGTGGACATAGGTCACCTCTGTAAGGTGACCAAACCACCTAAACCCCCCACGCGGCGCACCCCCAGCGCAAAACGGCCGGGCACTCAACCACAACCCCGCGCACCCCGGCGAAGTGCTGCGTGAATTCCTGCCGGAAGAATTATCTGTCACCGAGGCCGCAACGCGGCTTGGGGTTTCGCGCGTGCAGCTTTCGCGCCTGCTGAACGCCCGCGCTGCGATGACCGCCGAAATGGCGATCCGCATCGCCATGCTGACCGGCACCTCTGCCGAATCCTGGCTCAAGAACCAGATGACTTGGGATTTATGGCAGGCGGAACAAAAACCCAGACCCTATGTGGAACCGCTGGCGGCCTGAATGCAAGATGTAGGGTGGGCAACCAAGTTGCCCACCCTACTTGGCTTAGTCAAAGTGAACGCGGGAGAGCGCCCGTTCGACAGCTCTGCACCAGAGGGCTATCGGGCCTGGGGTGAGAATTGAGTTCCTAAGTTAGACGATTGAACTCAAAGTACCCGTAGCAATCGTCATTACGATGTGAACAGTAACATAGATGAGCCCTATAAGCGCCGTTCCGAAAACTTGCGAGATTGTTGCCTGCGCTCCTTTTACCCGGTCCGTACCTGCTTTCTCAAGGGCAAGGCTGAGCCGGCGCGAGATCGCAAGCGGATAGATAAAGCATGCTAAAGCCCCAATCACGTTCAAAGGGAACAAGGCGCTACCAATGAGTATCAGTAGTGACCCCACAGGAAAAAACAATACGGCTAATCTGATTTTGCTTTGAAGCTTGAACTCATTGAATATACCGGATTCCAGCCTTAGCGCTTTTTCCAGCCGGTATGCCATGAAACAAAAGAGAATCAACAGGGCTATATCGATCATCGCTTACTCGTTAGCCTGGTTCTGCGCCAGCAATTTGCCGAAAGCCGCCAGTTGTTGCGCGTTCATATCCGACACCGCGATGTAATGCAGGTCGTCCGCTTTCCAAGCGGCGGCATGGTAGCCGTTGATGTCGCTTAAGCGCGACGGGAACTGCTGATATAACGCATCTGTAAGCACGTAAACGTCTATCTCGTGCTGTTTGTAGCCGTACACCGCCACTGCCACCGGCGTGCCGCCGATGAAGCCGCGCCGCCCGCCTATAAGCGGAAAGCCCTTGTCCGCCAGGTCGGTGATCAGCGGCGAATACCCCAACTGGCCGCTGAGCCAGGGTTTGACGGTGTGCATGCTGGAGGATTTGACCTCTATGGTGTTCTGCGTGACCACCGCGCGCGCATGGTCGGCCGCCAGCGCCAGCAGCATGGCCTGTTTTTGCTGCATGCCTGCAGTGTATTGGCCCAGCACCACCGTGGCGACGAGAGCGCCCATGGCGAAGCTGGAGGCGAAGCGGGGCAGGGGGCCAGTCAACCAAGGTAACTTCAGCCACAGGAACCATGAGCCTATGCCGTTCTCGCTCTCGGCCTTTGGTGGCTGTATTTGGCGCAGGATGCTGTCGCGCAAGCCTGCGGGCGCATCGAAACGCTGCGCGTGCTGTTTCAGCAACGATTTGACCTGCATGGGAGGCCGTGTGAGTTAGCACAATACAGGTAGAGAACCCCTCTTGGCCAGTGAACTGAATAGCAATAGAGCGAAGGGTAATAACAGCATCAACAATAAACCCACCGGCGAGCAATAAGATTGCCACCGGCCTCGCTTGTGAAGAAATTGGCACTAGTGCAAGGGAACTCTTCTTAGCAACCATCTTTGGAAGGGCAGGCTCATCACCAGAATAGCCAGAGACCAAGACTCGGATCGGCATGCAGTAGATGAAATCTTGAATCTTGAAATGCACAATCGAAACCTGAGGGGCACCATCGGTAATGCACACCCACTCAGTGGGGTGGAAGTAGGTGGAGAAGTGAAGGGAATAGGAATAGGTTCAGATGGTGTGAAGGTTTCAATGGGTATGACATTTTTAAGTGGAGGCAAAGGGGTAGAGGCAATGGCAATTTCTAGCGTAACTGGAGGTAAAGGCAAAGGCGGAGGTAAAGGCATGACTTGCTCAGGCTTGGGTGAAGATGATGGTGGAGGAGATGGCAAAGATGGTGGGGTAGGTGGAGATGATGGAATAGGGGTCTTTGGGAGAGGAGACGGTGAAGGCAGTGGTGATGGGTTAGGCAATGGAGGTGGTGATGGAGATGGAGAGGGTGAAGGGGTAGGTCGTGGTGCCTACTGTCGACGTAACGACACAACGTGTCGAGCGGCGTTGGGGGTAGAAGTAGCGGAGGTGGTGGTGGAAGTGGAGGCGGCAGTAGCCTGAGCAAAGGCTTGGATTTGTGGAGGTTATAGAGACGGGGTAGGAGATGGTGAAGGTGACGGCATAGGAGATGGAGATGGAGATGGAGATGAGGACGAAGATGACGGAGTGGGTGTAGCACTGGATAAAGGATCACGGGAGTGCCACGGGTCTTGTAGTGGTGGAGACGGTTGCTTGGGCAGTGCTTCTTGTTGTTGCTTGCTGTGAAGATCTGAAAGAACTTTATGTATGGCGGCCCAATCAATCCTTATCTGATCTTCCAGATCATGAACAAAATCTCGGAACTCAGGACAATCCTCAACCAAATGCCCTTGCTGGCGATGAAAATCACAAAAATGAAGTAAATTCCTGACCGTTGGTCAGCAGGGCACAACTGGAGAGAGTGACAATGTGTGAGCAACCATCAAATTTCCCTATGTTTTCAAATCTCTCCTCACTGTCTCAACCTCCTTCCTCACGAAAACTCCATCCTCCCAAATCTTCCCGAGCTAATCTCTGGTGAAAACCTTCTCGTCTCTCTCCTCTTCTCACTCCCCCTCCCAGCAATGGCAGTCTCGGAGCTCACCATCGCGAAGTCATTCCCCTTCTCTTTGTCTCTCTTTCTATCCCTCTCCTCTGCTCTTCCCCACCTCCTCACCCTACACACGTCGCTGGTGCCCCATCGATGGCGGTCTCTTTGCTCCCCAAGAGGTTGAAGAAGACCATCTACGCCTTCTTCTGTGAGGAGACCCGTCACATTGCCGAGCACGTCACCTTGGAGAGTGACGCCATCTAGCTCTGCAGCATCAACTGGAGGTTCGCAATATCACGGCACTACTCAGATCTCTCTCTCTCTAGCTTGATCGCTCTGGTTGGCAGGACTATCGAGGATGGGTTCCCCAACCTATTCATCTCAAACGTGTAGGGGATCTGGGGGCTGCTGCTGCTGATCCCGGGGACACCCGTCACGTCGAGATCAAGTAGATCTAGGTCGTTGCCATGGTCAGGGGCTGCGGACGCTGCAATGGGATGTTCCCTGTTGCATGCGGAGGTGGCCGCTTGGAAGGGTTAGCGTATGGCCTCTACAAGGCTGAGGAGTATGGAGGGCGATCTAGTCACTTTTCTTCATCAAAGCCCTGTTCTTCTTCGTTTGATGGCTGAGATTTGATTTTTTTTCTTCTGTAGTATCCATGGAGGAGGTGACATAGGGTGGTAAAGCTTCTATCGCCGGTGACTATGCATTAGCAGAGTCAGATTATGTGGCGAATGGAAAAGGTGATTTGCCTTTATTTACTATTGTTGCTTCTTTTTCTTTCCTGCATTCTAGTCACCTTATACAAATGATGATTAAGAAATGAAAAGCATCCTAGAATTGTATGTTTTGGTGTTGGCATTTGCATGTGCAGTAAAATGCATAAATATGACAATATAACATTAATGCGGGATCAATTCCGGATCCCACTCCAACTAGATGGCCTGATACCTCCAAGGAATTTCGAAGTATATCGGGCATACTTGATTTGAAGCTATGTCAGATCAGATTGGCTGGATCAGGTGATCTGATGAAAGCGATACAGAGAGAGAGAGGAGAAGTCTTCGAAGTAGAAGAGAGTTGAGAGCTGAGAGCTGAAGAGAGAAGTTAGAAGGAGAGTCTACGGCAAAGATCAAGGAAAGCAGAGTATCGTAAGTGTGAGGGAGAATAGAGCTGGTGTGAATCTGCCTTTGTAATTGACTCCTGGATGAAATCCAGAGTCAATCTGCTCCAAAGAGAGCTACATTGTTTCCTTATTTCTTTCTTTCCTTTTGTTTTCTAAATTCTGTTAAGCTGTGTGTTAGCAGGCGAGGTTGAATCCTCAGACAGCAAGCTGTAAGGCTCAGTGATCTGAGAATTGTTTCCCCAAATCTGTGGATCAGCAGTCTGTAGGGATCTAATCCCCAAAGCTGTGGATCAGCGGATTGAAGCTGTGAATTAGCAGTAAGTCACACTCGATCTGAGTGTGGGGTAGACGTAGGTGAAAGCCGAACCACCTAAAAATCTCTGGTGCTCTATGTGATTGTTTTGTCTCAGCTGCTCGTGTGCTTATATTGCAAGTCATTTCTCGCTTAGATGAATGCATAGGTTCGCTCACAGTATACTTTCACTTCAGATCTAGTTTGTGCATCTGCTACCTGTGCTTGCGTCTGTCATCTAGTAGGTATATAAAAAGGCGTGGTTGGAAAGATAGGTCACGTCTATCTGGAAATCCACCTCTTGCGTGAGGCTAGCCTCCGCTAGGTACCGTATCTAGATGTGTGACATTTGTTAATCTACATTACTATTCAGCTATACTTTGCTATTTCTGTGATTGATCAATTCAGCTAAGCTTTGTCAATTGATAGTCTGCATCGATTTGTCTATTATATTTTACAGAGTATCTCAGTATTCTTTCAGAGATTGTTGGAGTTGTATCTACAGTAGTCTATCTTTTATTCCACATCGTATTAATTTACTATAGATCAAATTATTGGGGTAGATCTATTCACCCTCCTCTAGATCTCTAGCTCATCCACCTTTCAACACTTGGTATCAGAGCCTAACTCTCCCCTAGCGCCTTACATCTAGGAGAGATTAGATATGGATGCTAAAGGACTGATCGCAGAGGGTCACTCAACGAGTAAGCCACCATTCTTTAATGGTAGCAATTATGCTTATTGGAAGAATAGGATGCAGGTTTTCCTTCGGGCACCCTTGTGTGCCCCTCCTTTAGGCACCCACGTGTGCCCCTTCCTTCGTGCTCCACGTAGCACACTCCCCTTACGCACCACGTGCGCATTTCCCACTGGATTAGCTAATTTTGAACTGTGTATAGCACATTTCAGGAAGCGAACTTGGTTTCTATCATCAAAACTGATGCAACGACTATCCACTAGCCGCTATTTTGGATTCAGCGCCCTCTAGCAGAGGCACTCATTGCGTTATTTTAATATCATTTACTATTTTTAGAATCTGCGCCTCCATACGGGGGCATTATTCTCTAATTTAGCGCCATACTCACAAGCGTTATTCCGTTAAGTTACTATTCATCTGCCATTGTTTGCTTCTATCAACGTCCATCCACAAAGGTGTTGATCATCATTTTAGCATCTATCATATAGTCACTGTTCATCTATATCGCGATCATTTCTCAGTCGCCATTTCTCTGTGCTCTAATATATCTGCTCTTGCTTTCGGCTTGTTTGATTGATTATTGATTATCTTCATATTATTGACTATTCCTGCCTGCATTAGCCTACATTCTAGGGGCATTTGGTTGAGAGACCTCCTCTCTACACCTTTAGGATCCCTTACACTTTCTTGGGAAAGGATGGACCCTCCATTGAGCATTCCATCTCTTTGGATTGAAAATTCCTTAACCAAGGTCTCCGTAAGTCCTCGCACCCGTGGATTCCCTCACGGACACCGGGTGATGCGGGACAGACACGTGGCCTGGGACTCTAGCTCACTGGTGTCCCTAGCGAGGGATGCGTGGGACCATGCACGGTTGAGAAACAGGCAATAAGTCAGGTAGTCGGCTCTTCCGTGCTCGGATCGAGTCACGGGACAGGTCTCGCTCTCTCTCTCACAGCGGTGATAAAAATATACAAGCTAGATTAACCTATCATGCTCTCTAGCAATGGCATATACAAATTTATACGGGTAAAGCAAATGCTGAGTAAGGTAGCGAACACAATACCTCCACGCTCCGGGCGTGGGAAGGCGATCTCGACCAAATGCGGTGACTCCCGGTTAAACAATCGTTCAATAATTTATAGAAATGATTTCTACTGCCCACTCCACGCAGGGAGGTAAAGGGCTACAAGTGGGGTCCGGGAGGACCGATCTTGGGTATCTACTCAGGAACTTCTTGAATTCCCTAGTGAGCAAAGCATGGTCAGCTAAACTTGCCTCTAGAATGTCATCATCAGCACTCCCATCCAAACTGTCTGTGCTCTCAGCAGCCTTGGGAGCCACCATCTTCTTTTGCCTTGGGTCTTCTTCATTTCTCTTCATGTTCAGCTCGTATGTCATTAGTGAAGCTATCAAACTGTCTACTATCATGGCAGACAAGTCCTTTGAGTCTCCAATCATAATGGCCTTAGTGTGCCACACCGGGGTGAGAGATTTAAGGATCTTCCTAATCAGTTCACTGTCAGGGTATTCTTTTCCCAATGATTTTAAGGAGTTGGTTAACTGGGTGAGCCTTGCATACCTCCTAACTCTTACGGGGCCTCATCAGCCTCTTGGGTGGCGTCTCTGAGTTCTTGGTATCGATTTATCGGTATCCAGATCTCCGAGTCGTTACAGCTAGTTTCAGAGCGGTGTTGTGGTGATGAATAAGGAATTAAAATTGCACTAGTCCAGAATAAGTCCATGTGTACTACTACTACTGGCTTAGGTTGTTTTTTGTGATTACTTATAGTTCTTTTGTCATTGTGTGTCTTCTTAGATTAAAATGCCGCCTAGACAGAGAGCTTGTGTCCCAAGGAAAGAGAGTGGTACTTTACCTCATCCAGCGAATGTGCAAGCGTAAGGTCGTATTGATCCTGCTCCTGGTGAAGATTTGCCTATAGGTGGTCATGGTCGAGTTCTGAAAGAGTTTCTTCTGTTCCACCCACCGACATATGAAGGGTAAGCAGATCCGGATGCAGCTAGGGTTTGGTTGGATGCAACCGAGCGTGTGTTCCGTTCTATGGAATGCGCTGAAGATGAGAAGGTGATGCCAGCTACATTTCAGTTGCAGGGTGCAGCACTCGCGTCGTGGACCACAGAGTGGGAAGTGACTTTTAAGTCTCGTCCTCTTCGACTGATTACTTGGCAAGAGTTTGTCACTTCGTTCGAGTGTACATACAGTCTAACTTATCTGAGAATGGACAAAATGTACTAGTTCATGGAATTGGCTCAAGGCGAGATGATAGTTTTGCAATATCAAAACAAGTTTATGGAATTGGGTCGATATACTCCTCATATTCTTACAGATGAAGGCCTGAAAACTGGACTTTTTTCGATCTACAGTCAACCACGGCTCCATACTCTTCTAACCAATCCATACCTAGAATAACATCATAATCTACCAGCTGTAAAGCATATAATCTAGTTGGCAATTGTTGATTCCCGATTATAATTGGAGTCTCTTCCAGACAAAGAGGAGTGAACATGAAATCCCTAGAAGGTAATTCAACAAGCAACTCACAAGACATTTCAGATGTCGGCTCCTTAATACAGGCAATAAAGTCTTCAGAAATAAATGAATGAGAAGCACCTGAATCAAACAAAACACGAGTTGCAGACTATAAATCATAATTGTACCTTCCATGAGATGAGATGCCATAGCTTCAGCACGAGTTATATGCGAGACCTTCCCTTTTACTTTTTACCGACTGCTGAAGACTGGTAAGACGAAGAGACTGAAGCTTGAGAATATTGCTGCGATTGTGGTGGTGGTGGAGGTCTAAACTGGGACGGCTGTGGTTGAGAAAACTAAGAGAACTGCACAGGTTTCAGCCTTAGAGGACAGTCTCGACCCACAAGTCCAGGTTGATCACAACGAAAACAAACCACCGACATCGAACACAGACTGCCCGGATGGCTGCCACCACATCTCGGACACAGTCTCGGCTAACTTGATGTTGATCCCTGACGCAGAAAGGAAGAAGGTGATGTTTGCTACTGCACGGTACCAGAGGAAGCTTGACGATCAAACCGCTTCTTGGACTTTTTGAACATCCGTCTAAACTTAGACTTCGAAAAAGAAGTGCCACTAGCAACAGGAACAGAAGATGGGACTCCTATCACAGTTGATTGACTGACTTGTTGATGCTGCACACTCAGCTGAACAAAGTCAACTCAGGTTTGCCCTCGGGATCTTGCCATGTCAAGTTCTAATGTCGCAGTTGCCTGATATGTTGCATCCATCTCAGCCACCATGGTTGCTATCAACGGCTACCTTAATTCTGCTTTCAAGCCTCGCAGAAATTGCTCAGTTTTCAAACTTTCATCACCAAGAATATGCGCATATCGACCCAATTCTATGAACTTGTTGCGATATTGCAGAACAGTCATGTCGCCTTGAGTCAATTCCATAAACTGGTACATCTTGTCCACTCTGAGATAAGCCAGACTGTATATACGCTCGAACGATGCAGGCGAGCTCACCCGTCCCTGAGGAAGGCAAATTGGCTTCTTCAGCCTCCACTGTACAAGCCAAACCTCTTGACTCTTTTTTGGGCAAACCACTGGCTCTTTAAATAATCTGAAAAATACCTGGCTAAGATTGATCATATCATCAACTGGCCCCTTTAGCACCTGGGGCGGACTAGCAACTACATATGCTGTACTTTTTTGTTCTGACTGAGCTGATTGCGGCTGTAATGTGCTTGGCTGGAGAGGGCCTCTAACAAAGTGTTAATGATAATCCCATGTGAGCGGGCCTGAATCACCCATCATGGATAGTGTGGACTCTCGATAGCTGAGACCCCATCTGTTCATTTTTCTACCTTTGGGCACCGGCTTAGCGCGTCATTGGAGTTGCGCTCCGAGCCCTCTCCCTGGTTGATAGCCTAACTTAAGAATAATGGACCAACCTTTGAATCTCAGATCTTGGGCTTCTCCTTAATATTAACAGGCATAGTGACGGGCTTGCGGGGTGCGTAAGCCCGTGGGAAGTCCAGATCCAGTACAAAAATAATAGGCCAAGTGCTGGGCCATAGAGTGGGCAAAATCTTTTCTGAGATAGCTTTCACTGACTGGGCCAAGGATAAGCTTTTAACTTTCATCACCCTTCCCTGGAACTGGAATTTAAGACATTGGTGGGCGGTAGATGGCACGGCACTAAGAGTATCGAGCCACGGGCGACCCAAGATAGCCTTAAACATAGGGTCGATATCCAGCACATAAAATTCAATAGCCATGGTGAGAGGCCCAAGTTCAGCTTGAAGGGTGACAACCCCATGACATGCTCTTTGTGAATTATCGTATGCTGCAATGGTTGTAGGGGTCAACCGTAGAAGCTCTTCCGAGAGATTGCAGGCCCTGAGAGTGCTGAGTGGGCATACATTAATTGATGCCACTGTATCAACCAAGGCTGCATCCACACTAACCTTGTTCAAGATAATAGAAATGTAGAGCGGCATCTGTCGAGCTTCCGGAGGTGCCAGCTCGATTTCAAAAAATGTAATTGCCAGTCCTTTGGAAATCATAGCTAATGTTGTAGGAAGGCTATCAACTGCCATGTCTTCATTGATGATCACCCTCTGAAGAAAATTTTTCAGTGCATCTTGGTGAAGGGTAATAGTCAAGAATAACATGAATGGTCATCAACAAATAACACATAGTATTTAAATTATGAAATAGATAACATTGGTGATGGTCCCCAAATGTCACAATGGACTAAAGACAATGGGGCTGCCGCCACTGTGGAAGACATAGAAAATGGCAGTTTACAACTCTTTCCAAGTGGACAAGAAGCACAGGGAGGTGAGAGAGATTTATTTGAAACAGAGATCCTATCTAGGATGGTAGCCTGGATATCACGAGACGGATGCCCAAGCCTATGATGCCATATATTATTGGAAATAGCAGAGAAGGCTGCAGGTGCTGGAGTGCCGACATTGTTGACATGAAATGGGTAGAGTCCACGGTCAAGTTTCCCTTGATGCAGGGTTTTCCCGATTTGATTGTCCTTCACAAAAAAACCTTTGTCAGTAAAAATGAAATGACAATTGTTGTCTTTTGTAAATCGGGAAATGGAAAGAAGGTTTGAGGCAGCTTGAGGGCAATGTAATGGGTGGGTAAGCTTAAAGGTTTGTGTGTGGGAGTGTGTAAAATACCAATGCCATTGTTGGAGATTAACAAACCTTGCCCATTACCACCGCGTACCGAATCATTACCATCATATTTTGAGGAGAGCTTCAGATTCTCAAGGTCACTGGTGATATGGTGTGTTGCGCCAGTATCAGAGTACCAAGTGGAGTCATCCAAAAATGGTGATGCAGTCATGGCCGCCAGCTTCTCAGGTGGATGACATCCCTTGTACGCGTGGTTCATGCGTTGGTAGCAGACGATGGCTTCATGGCCACGTCTCCAGCAGATCTGACAATAAACAGTAGAGAGAGGTTGGCCGTTTGAAGCCATTTTGGGGTTGGAACCAATCTTCTTCTTGTCACTGTTGTACTTGAAGTTAGAATGTGATGAATTGTTGGATTAAGGCTGTTTATTAGGAGGTCACCCATCATTACGGGAGGAGTCCGTCGTAGGTCACTTATTCTTGAATTGTCATTGAGCACTGAAGGCTGAGAGATCAGTTGTATACTTCGACTGCCTATTCATGGTTAATTCTTCACTCAACAGGAGGCTCTCGGCTTCCTTGCGGGTGATGCTGGATGTTTGTGCACGATAACGGATGATGGCAGAGACAGCTCCAAAGGAAGGTGGGAATATATTTATATGTACTTATATATATGCACACACATAATGGGTAATTAATTTATTACATATATATGTACATATTAAAAACAAGAATGGGCCAAGCCCACAAAGTTTTCTTATAGGAGAGAATGGGCCAAGCCCATCAACACACTTTTACTTTTTCTTCTTTTTATTTGTTCCCTTTTTCCTTAAGAATTAAAAACATGGGCCAGGCCCATTAACATACATATATGCTTTACGTAGGAAAGAATGGCCGCAAGCCCATTAACAAAGCCCATTGAATTCTTTCATTCATTATAAGGAAGTAACCATTTAATTTTCGTGAGACGAGTATCCTGTAGAAATTGGAGATCAATCAAATAACTTAATTATGCGAGCCACTTTGGGGCGTCGTAATATAATATGAGGTTTGCTCACGGTAATGCCAAAAATTACGTGTCTACAATCGGGGCGTGGAACAGGGTTTTGGGAATCTTCCCGTCGGACCCGTTCTCGGGTGAGAGTGGCGGTCCTTCCAGTGACCGCCACACTCACTAGCAGCCCAAGGTAGGCGCGCCAGATGCCCTAGTGGCCTAAGGTAGGTGCGCCACTTGTTACTGTTTTGTCGGTAGTAGTTTACGTCGGCTGGCGACCGCGCGATAAACTGCCAATTGGGGTGGCGGCTAAAGCTTCGACCGATACCCTCATTTTTTATCGCTGCGCCTCAGGGCGCGTGTTTTTGACCATTGGGGTCACATGCCTCTAGCGGCTATCTTAGGTTAGGCCGCTAGAGTGCTGTGGCGGCCTGAGGTGGGAGCGCCAGAGCCAGTGTGACTTCTTTTCTAGTGTGCCTGGGTTGGGCTGCTAGAGTCCCTATAGCGGACCAGAGTTGGGCCGCTGGAGCCTGTGGCAGCCCAATGGTGGACCGCCAGGCTCTGGGCTGCACCGGGTGGGTTGCAGTCCCGTTTCTCTTCGACCGTGGTTTTCGTGAGTCAGTGCTTACCTCCAGTGACACGTCCACTAGTCGTAGCCTTCTTACGGCACGCGTGTGTTGACCCACCCGGGAGTGGTGGAGTGGTTGACTCGAGTAAGACGGTGAGTAGACTGGTTACCGTAGGGCCCCCACGTACATCCGAGTCTGGGCTTAGGGGGAAATACTAGCTAGAGGACAGGCCTAGGACGTATGGTCTGAGTGTGCACACGGGGCTGAGAGTTTTGGACCCGCGCTGACGAGCGCGACCTCAGCTAGTCCTTATTTTGTGGTACTTCTGGTTACTGAGTGTGTCTTTGTCTCCGCTCGGGGCGTTGTAGCAAGACACCTATGATGCGGTGTAAGACGTCAGGGGATGCATCCGGTCGTTCTACTAGTGGGTGGTGCTCCTGTCTGCATGTAGGTATTGACTCGAGTTTTGTCAGACCGAGGCTCCGCAGTACGGTACTGTTAGAGTAGACAGTTTTCCCGCTTATTTATTATAGCTTGTTAGTTCTACCGTACTCCTACTAGGTAGTGTACTTTCCTGCTCTCTTGCTTTCTTGCCTTATTTTCGTGTGAGGTGGGGGTCCACGGGATCCCTACTGAGCCTATAAAATGAGGCTTACACCTGTGGTTTTTGGGTGAGGCGGGGTCGTCGCGGGACGTGGCAAGTTTTCAGCAAGGCTCTAGTACCCGAGGTTAACCGCCAGTTGCCAACGCCGAGGTATGCCCCGTGCACTTGTGCCTTTCTTTCAGTTGACTGTACTTATATTTAGACATGAGATGTACTGGACTTTGTAGCAGTTTAGTAATTTATTTAATTTTTAGAATTATTTAGTTGATTATTATGCTATCTCTATAGTTATTTTAGCTTCTTACTCACCCTCACACCATCCTTTATCCCTTTCGAGTCTTCGGGCTCGTGGGAGGCGAGTCAAGATTTGAGTCACGCTGGTTCCTTTTCGGCACTCGGATCTCGGGTCATCACAGCTGGTATCAGAGCAAGGTTGTGGAGGCACATAAGAATATAGAATGATTATAGTGGTCCAAAAGGTCCATGAATGTCCTGTACAGTCGGTGACTGGCCTAGGGCCCGTGTGTTTTATTGATTTGTGGTTGTTTTCCTTGATGCCAGGCGAGTTATGGCCCCGAGGTGGAGGGCTCGTTCCCAGCTAGGAGAGTCTGGTGGGGGTAAGGAGGAGCAGATTAGAGCTACGATTTTGGTAGATACAGTAGGAGGGGTGCGGGCTCTTGGAGCACAAGATTTCTTTCGCGGCATGCTTCAGTATGTTCTTCAGCAGTAGTAGGGAGGTGAAGCTAGTGAGGGTTCGGTGACTGGAAGAGGTCATGGTCGGGTACTGAAGGAGTTTTTGCAGTTCCAACTACCTCCTTTCAGTCGGCAGCCAGACCCAGAGGTGGCTAAGGGGTGGCTAGACGATTTGGAGAGGATCTTCAGTGTGATGAAATGTGCTAAGGAGGAGAAGGTGGTGTTGGCTACACATCGATTGTAGGGATCAGCCCGATCTTGGTGGACGTCAGAGTGGGGAGCAGTGTTCCAGTCTCGTCCACTTCGGCAGATTATGTGGCAGGAGTTTGTCCCGACTTTCGAGCGTCTTTTTGCCCGTCTTTCATCAGGTCGCAGAGGCTACGTAAGTTCCTAGAGTTGACCCAGGGTGACATGTCAGTGATGTAGTACCGATCTGGGTTTATTGAGCTGGGCCGTTATGCATCTCATATCATGGCAGATGAGGAAGTGAAGACTGAGCAGTTTGTTGGAGGTTTGAGGCCAGAGCTGAGGCATCCCCTTCTTGCATCGGGTCTAGCCAACCTGGATGCAGCTTGCAAGACAGCAGCGACACTGGAGAAAGATTTACAGAAGGTTTGAGGGCATGATAGTGCAGGTTAGGCTCAGGCAGGTTTCAGTCAGCCGATGGATATGCAGCAGTAGAGTACCGTCTAACCCTCAGCAGGTGGTTCAGGGGCAGCTCAGTCTGTGGCTTCAGCACCAGAGTCGTCATCCCTTGGTGCGAAGCTCAAGAAGCTGCTCAAGGAAGCTGGTCTTGGCAGGAAGTGTCAGGATCGCAAGGAGCCGAAGCAGCAGTCAGAGAGCAGTGTTTAGCAGCCTGTGTCTTTTCAGCGTCAGGGTTCAGTGAGTGGTTCTCGGGGCGGGTGTCCCAAGTGTGGCAGTTCTCATCCAGGTAGGCCGTGTTCGGCGCTCGTGATTTACTTTAGGTGTGACCAGCCAGGGCACATAGCACGTGACTGTCCGCAGAGATTGTGTTAGCTGCCCGAGTTTCAACAGCAGTATCAGCCCCAGCAGTTATCATCACAGTCGCAGTAGTACCAGCAGTAGGAGCAGTTTCCTCAATTGACTCGGTCAGCCACTGTGGGGAGGCAGAGATCCCGAGGCAGAGGTTGATACTACTCTTTCCTTGTCATATCTGATTGTCCAGATTAGTGGATCATTCGGTGTTATTGCTCGACAGTCGTCTTTTGTGCTATTCGTGCTGTGAAGGAATTTCTTAGTGTTATTCCTGTTGGCATTTTCCTTTTTGGTCAGGATTTGCTAGTATTCGGTTCTTCTGTCAATTGCTCAGGTTGCTATTGACCATTCGAGTTGTGGTGATGATTATACATATTATTATGATACTTTGGTCGTCCCAGCTTAAATCTGGTCAACTCCTGCTGTGTTTCGCTTCTGTCAAGGTTGAAGTGTTCGATTGGACCAATTTGACTAAGCAGCTGTCCGAGCGAACTAGGCTCTTCCCTTCCTGGTGAGCTTCTGTTGCTGTGGTCGATGCTGCCCATGTCGTTCGGTGAATCTCCTTATGAGGATTGGCCTCAGAATTGCCGTTTCAGTGCTGCCTTGTCCTGTGTCTGCTTAAGTGTGGACAACTTGATTTGAGTCTGATCATTTCATTGTTCTATGGTTGCATGACTTTTGACCTAACTTCTGTGTCGAGAGCTGTTACGCACCGTATTTTCATCGTGCCGTGCCTAACGGCCGATGTGATGCGAGGCTCATTGTCATCTACAGGACCTAAAGGTAGGCTGAGATTAGTACTTTTCCTTGGGCTTTGTGCTGAAGCTGGTGCTCTTCTCTGTTGCACTTAGACTTCTTCTGTTCGGTTGGTCGCTAGATCAGTGCACGAGGTGTGCTACGTTACGATTTTCTAGGATTGCGATGACACCTAGTGTGTGTTGAGATGCGAAGGCCGAGGATCTTTCTGATGCCTTTGTGCATTGTAGAGTGTGCAGTGGAAGTGTGTGGGTTGATGACCCACAAGCCGAGGATTCTTTTCGTGTAATTCTATCTAATCGAGAGAATTGTTCCTTCTCGATGTGACTCCATTGTGGCTGCATGTGCCTAGACGTCATCGTGACCATGCTGTTGACAGTCATTCCTCTTATTTTAATGTGACATTTGCAGGTGTTGGGGAAATCGTCAGCTTCCCCACTGATAAGGTACCCTCTACTCCGCATTTCTTTCTCGTGGGTATTGTGCTCTCGAGGTATGTTCATAATCCTTGAGATGTGTTCCCCGAGGTTGTGGTGTCTCCGCAATATGACAGGGGTGGTGAGTACACCTGGTCCCCTGCCAAATGAACAAGAAGAGCTGACTGAGATTACTGAAAGAATAGACCTAGTGATAAGACGGGGTAAAAATGAGGCTGAACTACTGCAAACCACAAAGGGCAAGCAGCTTGATGAAGAAAACATCACTATTGTCATCGCTAGAGTAGTGGCGTCTGAGCAAGAAGGAGCATCTCTACCTCCTTCAATTGAAGGTCCTTTGGGTAACACGCTCGAGGGCATTGGTAATAAGACAATAATGGACTCTACCGTCCTGATGACACTGCAAAGAGACCAGCAAGAGATAGAACTGCTAAAGAAACAGTTGAATGAAAAGGCTGAACACACTATGGCACTTGAGCAACTGGGGGCACAAGATGGGCTATCACAGGAAGGTTCCAATCCCGGGGGTGCTCCTCCACCGGCCATTCTACAAGTTGCAGCTCAGAACCAGGCTACTCCTCAGCATTATTCCCAGCGGCTCCAGCCAGCACGGCCAATGCCCCTTCAGATGCAGCGGTAGGCTCCCCTGTTAGAGCCTTTGCCGTCCAATGCTATGACTTCGACCGCATTATTGATGCAGCCCACCCACCTCTACCCTCAACTAGCAGAACCAGTTATGGTGAACAAGCTAATGGTGGAGCAGATGGTCAAGGCAAGACGGGTAAAAAGGGGCGGTGATGATCATGCCCCCTTTGATATATATGAAGTGCCATATCTAGCCTATCATGCTGCCAAAAGATTGCCACCAGGTGTCAATAAACCCCCAAAATTTGACAAATTTATTAGGCATGGCTCCCCAAAAGAACACATTGCATACTATATAGCAGTCATGGGTGACTTGGTGGTAGACAAGTTGTACCTGCTGAAATTCTTCGAGTCTTCACTGACAGGACCTGCCTTTGGATGGTATTCTAACTTACCGGTCGGGTCTATCAATGACTGGTCTAATATGCAACAAAATTCACTAAAAGATTTCACGTCATCGAGGCAGAGGTAACCGTGGCTGAGCTATTGGCGATCAAGCAAAAAGATGATGAAGCCACTACGAAATATATGAAAAGATGGAGGGATCTCAGAATGAGGTGACATCCTCCGCATCCAGAAGATGCAATACAGATGTGTAAACAAAACCCTGCTATTACAATTACTACACTCCACGTAGGGAGGGGATCACGGGGATGGGCAAACCATTACATGCACTACCCTCCCATAGGAGGGGGGAACGAAGGGAGGGGAAACCAAATTACCGATCGTACGCCTAGCTCGGATGTCCAATCGAGGTGCTGTCAATGCCTGGACGGATCTTGGGGGATGTCGAAGGATGCCTGAAAGTCTGACATCAAGCCGATGTTGCTGGATGGTGGAGGAGGTCGCAGCCGAGGGGCTATGCAGTTCTACCTCGTAGGACTGGATGGCGCGGTCATGGTGCGTCGATAGGTACGCTCGCTATAGAACTCCAATAGTGACGGGACCAACTCGTGGGTGTATCAGACAGAGAGTACTACAAACCCTCAAGAGCTGGCAGCCGTCAGATCACCTCATCGATCGTGGTCGCCAAAATGGTCGGCATCAGGTTTTTGGGCGAATAGCAGGACAGGTCGATGATGGCCGAGGTGGAATCTTCTGTGCCGATGTCAGAACGAGACGAGACCACTTGAGTTTGTTTCACATCATCGAAATTCACAACTTTGAAGAAGACTGCTCGGCCTGAAACTAAGTGGAGGAGGGAGTATCAGGGCTGACTAGGTGGCAGTCTGTCCTAGGTGAACAGAGAGTTCTGGGTCTGGCACGATCAAGGGAAAATAGACGCCCTGCGCGAAGGCATTGTCTAAAGAAGGCGGGACCACTCTGGTTCGTCAGTGCTTTGAATAATAAGAACTCTCGTGAAGGGAGTCCTGGCCAATTCGCACAGGGGAAGTCGGTGTCGGCATTGCGAAGTGGCACTCAGAAATAGACGTGGTCTGGGTGTAGTTGTGCGGAAACGCATGTAGCAGTTGATGCCATTGACGAAAGGAGGCAGAACCACTTCAGGAGCATGGCCGACTCAAAGGTGGATGACTTTTCTGAAGACGCCTCGAGCCGAATCTCACTGTGGTTGCTACTAGAATGCCTGCCAACTGAGTCTCTACTGCTGACTTGTAGCAGAGCGTAGCAAAAAGAAGCTTCTTAATCCACGGGGAAAAGGAGCGACGACGGAGTGACTCCGGGGATTGCTGTGGGTGCACTAAGCAGAGGGGAGGAGAATGTGGATTGCAGAGGGAGAGGGAGCTGGGCGTGGGCGCTATTTCTTTGCGTGTGTTTTGGAAAGTGCAGCTGTCAAGTGATTAATGACGTGGTCATTTCAACGGTTATTTTTGATTAGCGACAATGTTTAAGTCACTATTTTAAGATAAAACGACACTGCATGAAGGCGTTGTTTCAGGAATTTATTAGTTTCTTTTTTTATAAACACGCTAAAAATGGAAGCATTGGCGCCCCCGATGAAGGCGCTATTCATGGAAATCCAACATTCTGGGGTAGGCGCTATTTCTTATAGAGAGAGTGTTTTTGAAACCGAATCAAGTGATTTTGAGGAGTTAATCATTTATAAACACAGTTGTTAGCTCAATCAAGGAATCAAGTTCTTATTCATTCAAAAGATAAATTGTTACATATTTAATGAGCCGTTTTGGGCCTCAAATTCCTTAAAGCCATTACATAAGATTTTCAGTGATCTTTATCTTCTTCAATACGTTCCACAGGCCAGAGTAGCTTGCTGATCCGCCAAAGGTCTTGAATCATCTTGATTTCTTCTTTATCACTGCTTGAGCCCAACTCTCTCTTCTTTATTGATGGAAGATGAGAGGCTTCCTCAAAGACATGTCGGGGAAGGCCAAGTTGAGGGAGGCATCGGTGAGCATTGTAGAGGACGAACTCGGTTGCACCGATCAACCTTAGCTCTACTCCATAGGAAAGCCTTGCATGAAGATCTTGGGTCTTGAGGAACCCCGGTGCGCATGTGAAGCCATTTTTTGGCATTGCCTTGAAATAGCCGTGCCAATCCACCCGTGTCTTGAGCTTGGGTACCCGATTAGTAACTCTTTCATGAAATCCTAAGATACCCATCATGTAGTGGAGAGGGCTCTTGGAATAGATCCTAGAGGCCGTTTAGGTTTCACCACATGGGTCAAACTTTAGGTGAAGGTCCACCCAACTAGAGAGTAAAAGCATGGATCCGTATAAGGGCCGTCCCAGGGAAGCGGAGGTGATCCCACTATAAAGATAGGCTAGCACCGCCAGCCCTAACCTCTTTCCCTCCCATATAATAGCAATAACACTCAATTGGCTCTCTTCTAAGAAATCATCCGAAGAAGGAAAAAGTTGTTGAGTGGTAGATGGCGGATCTAGAGGGGAGGGGTGAATAGATCTGTCCCTCTTTTCGCCTAATTCCGACATGGTACCCACATTGTTTGACTAGTCAGACGGTGCACACCAACGGCTCCATACCACCTTGGTATTTGGAGTTTGGATAAATTGTCACTTTGTAATTGACACGCTTACGCACTAATAAACTGAAATGAAATAAATTAAGAATGAAAAGATGATAGACGATAAAGATGAGAAAAAGTGCATCCACAAGTCTTGCATGTCCGGTGGGACTAGACCTCCTTTCATCTTTTCGCCAGGATTAGGGGCCCGACAGCCACTTCTTAAATTTCTAACTTCCTCAATTTGAAATTCTAGGGGGGTTGCATCACGACGAACTCGATGGCCATCACATTTGGACTGCTCGTAGTTGATGACCACACCAGGAATGGCTACCTGGCAGTATTGACAAAGTTTGGCGATTTCCCTCCCTTCGTGGGCTTCCCCAAGTTTTTGGGGATTGCATTTGTGGAACTCTTGGATGCCTGGGAGATGGAACCTATCGCCGTTGCAAAGGTGACCCCAAATGAAGCTATTGTGATGGGCTGCCACATCCATCACGTTGACTGCTATGCCTCCACCAGTAGGAAGTGCACATCGGCTGCTAGGAGGGTGGCGAAGAAGAGCGTCGGCATGCTATAGGGCCGATTTTCAATATATGGCAAATATGTCTTTATTGGAGGAGCCCGAGTGTTCCTGGACAGCCGGCAGGCCAAGATCACGCCCCACAAGTAATTCCAGCTATGCTAGTGCATAACTCATTCCAAGCATTGGCCTAAGATAAAGTAGACTACTTTGAGTCTGGATCAAAGGGAGGGTTGGCCCCGATACCAACCACATTCAAGAAAATTTTGGGTGCCGAAGTGTGTACGGGCCCTAACTCCAATTCAACTGGAGGCCATCATGTTGACAGGTTCAAAAAGAAAGGAGAAGAAAAAGAAGAAGAGACCGAGATGCCTACCTAGGCATCTCACAAACCAGCCCACCGGGCCTATGGTCGGTAGGCAAATACTTATTCATATGATAAAAAGTGTTGCAGGATGGCTAAATGGAGGCTACTCGCCTAAAAATCTACGACACGAGCTAGCATGTCGCCCCCTATGATCTGTCCCACCAATAGGCAAAATGACCTCCCTCAGGCCATATGGGGATACTTCTGTGGCGATTTCCTTCTTGATTCTCTCTATTTCAAACTTTAAATTTTCTTTTCCCTCCAACAAAAATTGGTGGTGGCTGCATTTGACTTGGTCAATAATGAAGGGAGAGAGGGGAGGGTGTCCTAGGACTTCCCCCTAGGAGTGTTGAGACCATTTTGCCCCCAGTTCTTCCTACATATGCCTTCAGTGTCCTGCACACACATAATTACGATTTAATCCATAAAAACTACTACAATGCGTATATAAATCATAAATACTCATAATTATGCAATGTAGAATTAATGTTCATGACCCTCTACTCCATTTTATTAAATGAATCACCAATTGATTAATTTATGTGAAAAGGTCTAATTTATATGCAAAGTTGAGAGTAACTATGGAATATGCATAATTGCCTAATTATATGCACATAAAATAGTGTGCATGAAATGAATTATTATAGAAAATAGACACTTATCACAGACCTGTCTTAATAAGCTACCCACTCCTTTGTAGCTGATGTTGGAGTAGCGTGAGACGAGGTTAGAGCAGCTCTGCTGTGAGGTCGGAGCAGCTCTGCTGTGAGCTCGAAGCAGTTCTCTTGAACTTGCAATTCTTAGCTGAATTCTACCTTTGCACCTTGAGTTACTTTCAACCTTGGCAACTAAAGTTCCATCATATGCAAGCTCCTTGTCCTTTGATGTTCTTTCCACTTATTTTCAGCCTCATATCAATATGAGCAAAGCCCTTCTCACCTTAGATAGACCATGTACAAAGCTTCTCATTTGAACTGCCATTAGGTTAGAGTAGTGAAGCTGAGGTCAGAGCAACTTAGTTGTAAGGTCGATGCAGCCTTCTTGAACTTGCATATATATGCCTTTAGACCTTGAGTTCCTTTCAACCTTGGTTGGCTTTTTATTCTTTTGAGAGATCACTTGCAAAGCCCAAGCTCCTTATTGAATCCCAATTCAGCTTCTAAGGCTAAGGCATGTTGCCTTGGCTAATGCTTCTGATCTGTCATTGCTTACAGTTGCTTCCCAATCCAACTTGGCTGAGTGTTTATACAAAAGAGTTATTTCATGATGAGCATAACATGGAGTTTCATGATCAAAACATGCACATTAAAGCATAGTTGAATCAATTCAATAGTATTACAATGAATCATGCTCAAACAATTATTGTTAAATTGTTTGTACCGAGAGTACGGGTCTTGGCCGGGACAATCGTCCCCACGCCTGGAGCGTGGAGGTATCATGTCTGCTCCCCTCTCTTGGCATTTTGCTAATTTTGTATATGTTCTTGATTGCCGCTGCATGAGTGATAGGTTAATTTAGCTCATTAAATAGTTCAAATCACTACTACGATAGAGAGTGAGACCCGTCCTGTGACCCGATCCGGGCACGAGAGAGAGCCGACCACCCTAACTCATTGCTGATTTCTCAACTGCACACATCCGCACGCTTCCCTCACTTAGGGATGTCCACGAGCTTGCCTAGAGTCCGCTGTCCATCCCGCATCACTATATCTTCATCAGCAACCTGCTTGCCCTTTGCGGTTTGTTGTAGCTCAGCCTCATTTTTACCTCGTCTTGTCACTAGGTCTGTTCTTCTAGCAATCTCAGCTGGCTCTTTTTGTTCATTTGGAAGGGGACCAGCTATACTCGTCACCCCTGTCATATTGCAAGTAAGAATTTGCATTCTTCTTTTGTATTTTCTGACTCCCCTTCGAGCCTGACTAGGGAAAGTCAGCCCTTCACCTATCGAAGTTCCTTTCATCTTTTTGTGGAGGCTTTTCAAGGCTTCTAGCCCCAGCTTGCTTCTCTTCTTTATCCACCCCCACGGGTGACATTTTATCTTTTTCTTCTTCCTCAGCCGTAATAACACGAAGCGACCTTTGTCGGCCCACGACGGGACTCTCGAGGCTATAGAAGTATTCCCAGACTATCTTTGTCATGTCTTCTTGACTGCACACTAGAGAAATAGCAGGAGGCAGCACTTGGACTCAGACAGGCAGCATATACGAAAGTCGTGTTGATTTGGTAGCCTGATTAGAGTCTCTTGAATATTTGAGGATATCGGCCTGTCTTGCACAGGCCCTGGCGACAGGTGGAGGGGGTGCAATCATGACTTCCTCCACATGCATTGTCCTTTTGCCCCCTCTCTTGGGAACATCAGTAGAATTCTTGAAGCCTTGTGAGGCTGGTGCAGGGCCTTGGTGTAATACCCTGGATTCTTATTGGATTCTTATTAGATCTTTCGGATCTTTTTTGGAGAGTTTCGGATCACTTTTGTGGGTCCTGAGTTGAGTTTTACGATCCGTACCCTTGGAGGTTCAATCCCAAGCTAGCCATCCCCCGGAGCTGCGAGGTCCCACCCCAGACCCTCACCACCATCATTATGTTACCTACGGGCACGAGTGTGCGCTTAGCGGGTGAGTCCACTCGAGTGAAGCGATCGGTCCGTGAGTTGCTTGCTTGCTAGGTCTGAGGGTCATTTGGTCAGTTCCAACTCATCCCTAGGTCATTTCACTTCAACCTTCTTGACTCCCTTTGATCTCCCCGGACTTCCCCCACTCCACGAGGCGTGAGGAACTTGAGCTTTTGATGATACGAGGAGGGGACGCCTCAAAGGGTGCCGAGGATTTCTCACCTTATGATGGCATTGTACCTGATTATTGCGCAGACGACCGTGAAATCAGCCAAGAAGGTTACGTCCCTAGGCGTGGTCCCGAATGTGATCGGCAGAGATATGCATCCCTCCGGTCGAATAGTGGTACCAGAGAAGCCATACAAAGGAGTGTTCAACGGCGTGATTTGGAACAAGTCGACACCCATGAGCACAAGACAGTTGTACGAAAAAACATCAGGATCGCTTTCATTATTAACCAAAATGCAGCGTACGGTACATTGATTGATCATGGCTGAAACCACCAACACATTGGAATGGGGAGTGGTTACACCATTTAAGTCGTCATCGGAGAAGACAATGGGGTCTTTTAGGTGTTCCCGAGCGACAGCCTCCCGTTGGGCGCTGTCACCTCGCTCTATGGTGTTGATAGCCGATGCGTACCGTCATCACCTACTAGCATTGTCTCCGCCCGAGGCCGGCCCTCCAGAGATCATCATGATCTCCTTCCCATTGGGTCGATTGTCAATGGGGGGTCCGTTGTTGCTTCTCTGCGGCCTTGGCGATGAACTTGTCGAGAAGTCCTCACCGAACAAGGTCCTTGACGGCGTCTTTCAAGTTGATGTAGTCGACCGTGTCATGGCCATGGTCGCGATAGAAGCGACAGAACCTCTTCTTGCTCCTCGTGCTCAGATCTGACTTCATCCTAGGAGGCCATTTGAGGAATGCTTCCTCACGGATCTCCATGAGGATCTGGTCAAGAGGTGTTGAGTGGTGGATGGCGGATCTAGAGGGGAGGGGTGAATAGATCTGCCCCTCTTTTCGCAATGCAGCCCTCTTTTGATAGCAGAATATCACCGAATGAGATAAATTATTCACCGATCACAACTCTTGTTCGTCGATCACGTATTATTCTCGATTTAATATAATATGGAGTTAACACATGATACATATGTATTATTTATTATAAATCCGGTGGTTTGTTTGAGTTAGATATTTCACCTAAATGGTGGAATACGGAGGGCAGCAACCGTCGACTTATTTCGGTGAGAATATAACGATTTTTTTCCGCCGGTTCAATGACAAAGTTTTTTTTCAGTACGATTTTTCGCCCGGTTCACCATCGCGTCGACGGCATCGGACCTCTACTCCATACCATTAGCGATGGTGGAGGCCGTTTCCATCTGCGCTGCCCTAGGTCTGTTGGCATGTCCTCCTGAGACCCGCCGTTTGCCGCGAGGGCCCATGCCGCATCGCCACCTTCGACGCCGTCTCTGAGCAACGCTTCCACCTCATCGTCCTCCCCCCCCATCACCTCCAAGCTCTGCACCAGCTCTGTCGGCAGGTGGCTGGTCACCATCCCCGAGCCCTACAAGCTCCACTTGTTGAACCCCTCACGCAGGCGCAGATCCCTCGACCCCTCGTTGGCGCCCACCATGTGTTAGCCCATGAGATTCCACCCTTCGTCAAGGCCATCCTCGACTTCTTCTTGTTTTGACGGAACCTGCTATAAAGCAACTTGGGCCCTCTCCAACTTCTAGCTTTCTTGTAGACAGAGTTGACAGTTTCCTTCTTCTCCAGCACAAGAAGGCAAGAAAGGGAGGAAACATGGCTGTGAAGTGTGGGTCTCTGCGGCTGCCTCTACCCCCCACTATGCCAAAGACTTCAGGGTTGTTGTGGCCTATTGGGCTTCGACCAGGGCATGTAAGTAAGAGCTCTAATTCCATGACAGATGGAGAAAGGAAGACAGATGCCATCTCTGGGGTTTCTGCCAAGGCTTGGTAGTGGAATAAGTGCAGTAGAAGAATGCTGGTTAATTTCAACGGTGGAGCGGCTCTGTTCAGGCTCGTGACTTATGCAATGAGAGTGGCGCTCAGCGTCTTGAAGGCCATAGCAAAGGGAAGAAGAAGATGGGTGCCGGAAGTAAAAAAGATTGTCAACAACGTATGATTAACTTTTAATCGACTACCTTCATTTAGAGTTGATCCGTCGGGTAAGGAGGCTGGCTGGGCATGTACCATTAGAGGAGGATGGCAGTGCACTGGGTGAAGGCTAACGCTAGGGCGTACCAGGTAGACGGGGGTTGGCGTGGAGGTTGCACCGGTCAAAGGGGTTGATGCATGCTTGGGCTGGGGTCGATGCTAGTTGGGGGCTGGGGTCGATGTAGGGGTGAAATAAAGAAAGAGATCGGTGCATTGTTTGGCCTAGGGGCTAAGGTCGATGCTAGTTGGGCCAAGGTCAGTGCAGGCTCGGGGCAAGGTCAGTGTAGGTGGGGGCTATGCATGGTCAAGGTCAGTGCAGGTGGGGGCTATGCATGGGCAAGGTCACTGTAGGTTGTATGCATGCAAGGGACGAGGTCGGTGCATGTCTTCCTTGGGTCAGCATGGAGTCAGTGCAGCAAGGGGCTGAGGTCGGTGCAAGTGGGCGTAAGGTCTGTGAGATGTTGGGCATGCAAGGGACAAGGTCCATGCAGAGTGGGATGAGGTGCTGTGCAGGTGAGGGCGGCAAGGGGCAGGTTTAAAGCAGGGTACACTATGCCAGACTAGGTGGCTTAAGGGTGCACCGGGCAAGGCAAGGGTGGGTGTGCCGGAGGAGGCCAGGGAGAAAGCGTGCCGGTCAAGGCTCAAGGGAGGTGCACCGGACAAGGCTAGGGGAGGTGTACCAGGTAAAGGAGTAGTTAGGGTGTGCCGGGTAGGTTACGGCTAGGGTGTGCTGGATAGGGTGTGGCTTGTGTGTACGGGGGAAGGCGGGGTGGATGTGTGCCGTCAAGGCCAAGGCTGAGGGTGTACCGGGCTGGGTCTGTGTAGAGTGCACCGGGTTTAAGTAGTTAAGGTGGTTTCATTGCTTTTCTTCTCTTCTTCCAGCCTCTTTTGTTCCCTATGCCTCATGAGTTGTATGGAATGCATGTGAGCCCCCTCCCCTACCCCTTTCTTTTAATCCTTTTCCTTCCTTCTTCTTGTCTGCATAACCGGTGCACAAGTTCTCATGACTAACACCTGGTCCGATTCTCTTTACGCTGTCCACAATCCTCTTGTCTTGGTTGAAGCATTTTGTCCTTAATTGTTCCATTTGTTTGTTGCTTCCTTTTATCTTTTAACATGTTATTATTTCTGATGAAAATTTGACAGCATCTCCCCTTGACCCAGATGGTAAGGAAAGTAAAGGCAACGCGCCCACATGGAGTGGCAGAACCCGACAATCTGAGGTGCGTACCAAGGGCGACAACACCTTTAATAGAACTCCGGAAAGCTCGGAAGAACCGACAAACGGAAGACGTCTCTAGGATTGGCTAAGGGTGCACCGGGTGACAAAGGGGGGAACTGGTGGCTAGTGTGCCGACCAGAGGGTCTCAAGGGGCTGAAGAGGTATGTTGGACTGGCTGGCACCAGGGCATGCCGGGTAGGCAGGGTGAGGGGTGTACCGGCCAGGAAGGGTAGGGAGTACACCGGCCAGGGATGCTTTGCCGGGCTGAGGGTTAGAAGGGGTTGTGCTGGGCAAAGGAGCCCAGGGGGGGTGCACCGGCCAGGAAGGTTGTGCCGGGCTGAGGGTGTGCCGGTGGAGGGTTGGCCCAGGTGTGCCAGCTAAGGGCTGGGGAGACTACACCGGGCAAGAAAAGGGATGGAGTCTACCGGGCTGGGGAGACCAGGGATGCACCGGACTGGGGTCAATTCAGGAGGATGAAGGTGAGGGAGAGGAACCCGGCCAAGGGTATTGGGCGAACCAAACACAAGGGGAACCTAGCAAGAGGGGTAAGGGCTCAGGGTGGTACTAGGGCAATGGCATTGGGCCGAGTTGTTTGAGAGGCAGGAGGGGAATATCTCCCCACAGGCAAATAGGCAAGGGTGAGGGTCAGAGACCCTACGAAGGAGCTATGCAAGGGGAAGAGATCAAGGCAAGAGGCCAAACCGCTGGAGGGGAGGAAGAAGAAGAAAATAAACAAGCACCACGGCAGCATAAACCCAACAGGAACAATGGAGATCTAAGAAAGACTATTACATTCACAAGGAGGAATGGCCATAACCGGCCGCATACATTGCAACATGCATTCAAACCGAGACTACACAAGGGGGGAAAAGAAGAACATATGGACATAAGAGGAAGGATAAGGAGATGGAGAGAGAGTTGGGGTCGAGCATGGCGATGGGTCCCTGCTCTTCCCCACTCTCTCCACTACATTAGAGCGCTCTCTCTCCCTCTCCTTCTCACTTTCTTACTCTCTCTTGTCTGGTGATCACCGGAGAGCCCCACATCGGAGCAGCCAGCTTCTTCTAGACTCTTCTTCTTCCTCTCTTCTTCTTCGTAGCAAGCTTTGTTCTTCTCTCTGTGGGTGTACTCTCTGTCTCTGCCTCTCTGTGTCGTTCGTCGGGGGAGAAGGGTTTTTATACCGCCACGGGCGGGAGCGTTCGAGCACGAACGACGGTGGCGGGAAGTGACCGACATTGAACGAGGATTTGACTTTTCCCATCCTCGGTGGCAAGAGGTAGCCTGCGTGCCTTCGTCTCTGGTTGACACGTCAGCCAGCTCACTACACGCCAAAGATCTGTAGGGGATGGGCGTTAGATTTGGTCTGTCGGATGCACCGGGCGAGGGCAAGTCATAGTGTGTCGCTGAAGAGCCAGAACACCACACCGCTGGAAGACACAGTGAGTGTGCCGCTGAAGGGCTGCCAAAGCATACCGTTGAAGGGCTGCCAAAGCGGCTTGAAGGCGTGCCGCTGGAAGCTAGGCGAGTATGCCGCTGAGAGCATATGAATGGGTGTGCCGCTGAGGGCCACACGAGTGTGCCATTGAAGGCTTCAAAGGGGTGTGCCGCTGGAGGTTGGCCTGGCGTGCCGTTGGAAGCACATTTACGGCCTTTGTCGGCACGAGTTGCGATCCATTTGATTCTCTTCGGGGCTCGTGGGTTGTGAGCTTCTCGGGGGTTGATTTCTCTTCGCTGTCGTGACTCCGGAGAAGACTTCATGGCAGTGCGCATATTCGGGGAGTCTGGGTGGCCAGTCCCCGGGGGTTTCTTTGCTTGGTGTTGTTGTTGATGCGAGACCGGACGGGCCACATGGGCGTGTAATTTTTACACATCCACAAATGCCCCCCACCGACGGGTGACGCGGGTGAAAGATGAGCCGAGCGGTGCTCGTGGGTGTACTGGTTCTTCAAGGTCGTGCTCGAGACCTCGACGTTCGGAGAAGACGACGATCCCGACCCGACCTTGTCATCTGCACTGGTGCACATACACGGACGTCCATTGGCACATAAGTGCGTGGGGACGGAACGTTCCCATATATGCATTATTTATGTATGTATATATATTCATTATGCCACGCGTATTATTTTATCATTATTATTCTTGTTGCTATTCAGCTCCTTGCCAGATAGTTGGGAGACCCTTGTAGTCTCTCTAAGTAATTCTGCTCCAGATGGTGTGCTGATTCTGAAGCATGTGACCAGTAGTCTCTTAAATGAGGAGACAAGAAGAAAGTCGTCATTGGGTGTCACAACTTCACAGATCTTGGCAATAGAAGATCATGACAGAACAAGGTACAAAGAAAAAACCTATGGAAAAATAAAATCAAGATCAAAATCTAGGTCTAGAATCATCGATAAATGTTATCATTGTGGTATTATTGGCCACAAGAAGATTGATTGTAGAAAGTTGAAAGAAGAAAAAGATCAAAAGAGAAAGGCTGAAGACAACGGGAAAGAGAATGAGATTGCAGCAACCGTGTCTGACGAAGAAGTAGTGATTCTTCTCTCTAATGGTGTGTGGATGCACTAAAAATTTGCTTAATCATCTTGTTCATCTATTGGCCTTCGTTTATTTGTCTACTTAGTGCGAAGGAGTGCCAGATGGCATGGTCCAGGGCGCACCGTCGAAGGCCATTCGTAGGCGTGCCGCTGGAGTGATTGTAAGTGTGCCGCTGAAGGGGTTTCAGGGCGTGCCACTGAAGGCGCTAGAGGGGCGTGCCGCTAAAGGCGCCTGGGGGTGTGCTGCTGAAGGGGCTTCAGGGCGTGAGCCATTTGAGGGCGGCAAGAGTGTGCCATTGAGGTAGGCAAGAGTGTGCCGTTAGGGTGGACTTGGGCCCGTTTCGAGCCCGATCAACGGCCCACTTAATTTTCTTATGGGCCCACAAGTTGCGGGCCTCCTGGGGGCTGGTTTCTCTTCGCTGACGTGACTCCGGGGGTGACTTCACGACAGTGTATTGTTTATTCGGAGAGTGTGGATGGCCCGCGCTTTCCATGATTTCTTCGGTTGAAGTGGTTTGTCAATGCTGGACTGGTCGGGACATGCGGACGTGTAATTTTACACGTCCACAAATGCCCCCCACCTATGGGTAGTGCGGGCGAAGGATGAGCCGGGCGGTTCCCGTGGGTGCATTAGTTTTTCTGGGCTAGACCTGAGGCCTCGACATCCGGGGAGGACGACGACCCCAGCCCGTATCTTCGTGCTCGTTCTTGCGTATACATGCAGGGACGCCCATCGGTCCGTGAGGACGTATGCACCTTCATTATGGCTATAGTTTCTCTAACCAAAAAGGTCTACCTGTGTGACTTAAAGGTCGATGCTACTATTCTAACTTGTTGCATGGCTTAGCTATACAGGTTGATGCATATTGTTTAAGCACCGATGCTTATGTAGAATTTTATGCATGATTTGTTTGAACTTGTAAACCATTTGTGGCTGGATTCTTTAGATGCTTAACATTGCTTCATGGGTCTCATGATGATAAATCTGTTAATAAATCTATGCTTTTGTTTTGACAGAAAATAAGAAACAACCCAGATCTATGCTCGAACACCTGGGTTGCATAAAGACAGAAGAACAAAAGCTCCAACTACCAAAGTCTGAGCATTTAACAGAAAGGTCATTGCACCTTAAGTCTGAAAGTAAGGACGGAGCATTCCAAAGAAAGGTCGATGCACCCAGAATTGGTAGAGCCATTAGCAATCAAGCATGGACCTGGAGTCTTTATAAGTCCTAAGCAATTTTCGCAACCAAGATTCAAGAGCATGCCACAGAAATAGATATCTAGATGAAGCTAATGTTGTGAAGCACCTTCAAGCAACTAAGGTTGGAAAATCAGTGAACACAAGGTAGACAGCAACAACACTCAGGTTACAATAGTGACACTTAGTAGGAAATCACGTAAGATCAATCTAAAGTATTGGCACGTGATAAAGGAAGGTATGTGGCATGAGAACCTAGGTAGCATATGATGAGCACGTGATCTGAGGTAAACACCTGGACTCTTGGAATTAACTAACGGGATATCTTTCCACGTGGCTACATCTTCGAGAGCTTCAATTGACATGTGGAACCACATATCAAAGCATCTTCCAAAATCCTTTGGCGGGAGCGTTCCCTCCATAAACCCCTAAAAGAATCTTGTGGGAACCACGAGATTCATGCTCGATATAAAAAGGGATCTCTCGATCGAAGAAGATAGATAGAGAAGAGGTATCCAAGAGAAAGAAAAGAGAAGCTGAAGAAGAAGGAGAGTTTGTGAGAAGAGTCAGAGTTAGAGTGCTAAGAGAAGGAAAGCTCGCTGGAGGAAGAAGAAGGAGAGTTCGATAAAATAGAGTATCAGAGAAAGAGCGAAGAAGAAGAGAAGTGAGCGCTGAGATAGGGAAGAAAAGAGAGAGCATCACCATGCATACTTTGGGACCTTCTCTCCCCCGGACTGTGTGAAGAGAAAAGTAATGATGCCCCATGGCATCGGGCCAATAGTTCGCTAATCTGACCCGCCTCTATCGGGATCCAATCCCGCACCCGCACTAAACTTGTCGTACCTACGATAAACATTCGTACAACTTTTGTCGTCGTCTTCGACACCGCTAACTTGGACTTCCGTCCAAACAAGAAATGGCCCAAAAAAAGGCCAACATGTGCACCTTTATGAACGTTTATACCCCAACGCGGGGTTTGCATAAACACAGTCTGAGATGCTGCTTTCACTTCCGTTATTATGAATTTCAGGCCGCAGGGCCCCCTTTTTTCGGTGATTAATTAAAGGTTTTCTCCTATCTGAGGGGATGTAATTAACGTCGTAACTTTTATGGTACGATGGGTTCTCAGTCCTGACACGATACACACAATCGTCTGATTAGTCAGATCGAGTGCACCATAGGCTTCTTTTAAGTCCGAATAAATCATCACCTAGGTGACTGGCACGCCCTCACACAAATAAACCAAACAAACGAATGAATAGACAAACAAACTAACGAAAAGAGAAACGTCCCGAAAGTGCGTCCACAGGCATCAAACCGCACCTACGTCTTCAGATGCCAGTCCCAGCATTCCAACCTACCAGGAGCTGCCACCCGAGGTCATTGAGCAGGCGATCAATGCTACCTTCCGAATACAACAATCGGAAGGTGCCTGGATTCAGGCAAAGAGGAGCCGCCGACCTCACTCTGCAAAGGCATCAGCTCGACAATATCCCCACGGGGATCTGTCAGATCCAGCCCTAGTACCTCCTCCTCCTACTCCCCTGGAGGCGGCCATCGCCAAGAAATATGAGAGGAATAGAAAGAAGAATCTCAAGTGGCGACTCAAGTAGCAAGCAGACCAAGCGGCTGCCTTGCAATTCCCAGTAGAGCTAACACCTCTCCAGAGGCTACAGCAGTTCATCAACAGCCTGGAGGAATACATCCCCCCTTGTCCTACCAATCCTATCCCACTCGATAGCTACATCCCGTGGGAGAAAATGCAGAAACAAGCTCGCCTCAGAAACTGGGTCCAGGAGATGATCCAGAAAGTTAAGAATGACCAAACTCTCCTCATTCTACGTTAAGGTAGAAAACCTTTTATTGCACAGAGGTTTTGTAAAGATATCTATAATTTACTATTCTGTTTCAATGAAGTGCAATTCAAAATTCTTTTTGCTAACCTCATCTCGAAGAAAGTGATGTCTAATCTCAATGTGTTTTATTCTTGAATGCTGGATGGGGTTCTTTATTAAGTTGATGGCACTTGTGTTATCACACAATATGGGTGTGCATCTAAGGACTATACCATAATCTTGAAGTTGGTGCTTTATCAGTAGTACTTGGGTCCCACAACTACCTACTGCTACATATTCTACTTCTATAGTAGATAGGGCCACGGAGTGCTGCTTCTTAGAGGCCCAAGAGACTAGACACCCACCCAAATATTGACAATAGTCACTAGTTCTTTTTCTATCAAGTTTACACCCAGCATAATTAGCATCAACATATGAGATCAAATCAAAAGAGCATGATGCAAGATACTACAGCCCTAAGTCATGTGTGCTAGCAATGTATCTTAAGATCCTTTTTACAGCAACAAGTGTGATTCTTTAGGATTCGCTTAAAATCATGCACACATGCACACATTGAACTGAATATTAGGCCTAGAAGTAGTGAGATATAAAAGAGACCCAATCATACCTCGGTATGTTTTTAGATCTATAGATTTACCATTCTCTTCCGCATCTACAGATGCATTTTCCCCCATCGACGTGGATATGTGTTTGACATCCTTCATTCTAAATCTCTTCAAGACCTCCAATGTATACTTAAACTGGTTTATGAAAAATACCTTCTTTAGTATGCGTGACCTATAGTTTAAGAAAAAATAGGAGTTCCCCTATGAGGCTCATTTCAAATTCTTTGTCATAAGATCGGTAAATTGCTTATACATATTGGAGTCAGATGAACCAAACACTATATCATCTATATATACCTATACTATAATGATGTGCCCATTCAGCACTTCTGTAAAAAGAGTTTGGTCAAATTTATCTCTGTTGTAGCCTCTGCTGGTTAGATGTGCATTGAGTCTGCCATACCAGGCTCAAGGAGCCTATTTTAGTCCATGCAGTTCCTTGTTCAATTTGTAAACATGGTTAGGCAAATCAACATGTTCAAAACTTGGAGGCCGCTCTACAAAGACTTCTTCTTTTATTAAGCCATCTCCAATGTTCATAAAGGAAGTTCAAATTAAGTGTGCAGTTCCTATGTCAACTTGGTAGGAAGAAGACAGAGATCCGTGAGGGAGAAATATACAGGTCAAGATATAAATAGAACAAGGAGAAAGATAAGCTGAACTACTAAGGGTTTAGGGCTAGTGTTTTCTTGACATGGTTTATATGCAAAGTTTGTGACCTCTCTTTATCAATAAACAGGATGCTATAATATTTTAGATATACATATAAAGTGAAAAGACACTGATGCATTTGCTTAAAATTATTCAAAATTCATTCAAATAATTAAGCGGTGTGGAAATAAAAACATCGCGAACCCATGGTGCAGAGGAGTGTAGATCTTACGTCGGCAACAGATAGGAAAGCTCAAGCTCGGGGGAGTTAATTGTACTCACGCCTATAGTCTCTCCCCACATCATGGGATAGGGTGTGAGTTCAAATCTTACAAGCTCCAGTGAGAACTGGATGTGCTTTCCAAAGCATCACATCTCACTTTCCCTCCCCTCTCTATAATCCCCCATGAGAAAAAAAAAGCTTTGAGGAGTTAGAACTTGGACACTGTCGCTACTGGCACAAGTGACCTCTATGCCCCTACATTAAGATTTGTCATGTTGATTGTGCCGATTTCGACTTGGTACGATTCGGCATGATATGGTATGGTATGGTACTTCACATGTCATAGTGTGTCATCTGAAGGGATTTTTTTCATAAATCATGTTTTTTTATGAACGCCTAATATTTTAAGATTAACTTTAAATTTCTAAGAATATTAGATTAAATTTAAGAATAGTAGATTTAAGAGTAATACTTTGTGCAATGGCTTGGTTGTAATTAGGCCAGCTCAATGCGCAACACCCCCTCCAATTGGTCCACGCAAATGTGACTGGGTATGTGTGGACGCACTTTTTAATCTCATGTAGCGTTATATCTTTTATCCGTTTATCAAGTGCGGGGGCGTGCTAGTCACATAGTGACAATATGTTCAAGTTTCGAGACTGGAGCGGTCCGAAACCTACGGTGTACTCCATCTAACTAATCAGACGATTGTGGGTATCGAGTCGAGACTGAAGATCTGCCGTGTCATAAAGGTCACAGTGTTAATTACATCCCCTTGGAGAGAGAAAAATATTTGATTAGTAAATTTACGGGAGAAAATTCAGATTTTTAGAAATTTGAAAATTTCTAATTTCTTTTCCTTTTATTCTTTTCTCTCCTTCCTCTCTCCTCACCATCACTCATTCTCTCCCTCTCGTTCTCTCTCCGCTCTTCTCCTCTCTCTGTGGGGCATACAACCGTGGCGAGCTGGGCGAGGCGGGAACGCGGCGGAGTGATTGTGGAGCTTGATGGTGTGGAGGACGGAGCGTGGCGTTGGCGCGATCCCTCGGTGGATTCAAAGTCGGTGTGTTTGGGTTCGTCAGATGGTTTTCGACACGCGAGAACTTCGGTGGAGGTAGGGAGATGGATCCCTACTTCTCTCCAATGTTTCCTCGCGATATGGAGCCGAGCGGTGCGAGAATGAGTAGGTTTTACTTCATTTTGGGCAAAGCATGCTTTGGGGTTGTGCGACGGGTTCACCAGGAAATGATGACAATTTTCAGCTAAATTGGTATCATTTGAACCCCTGGAATGTCTGCATTCCATTCCCACTAGTTTCATCACGATTAGTCAACATTTGGGACTGGTATGAGCCCGGGAACCCATGTGACTCAATTAGGGTCGATTCAGTGGAATCGCTCGTTTCTCACCGTTTGTGCGCCTGTTTGAGCCCTTCTAGAGTGTGGAAGGATGATTTGGCCATTAGGGTTGTTTCCCCATCATTTAGATGTGATTGGGGCATGGAAAGGCCAAGTTCCGACTGATCCCATATTTTTCCCGCCATATCACCTTCGCGGTCATTTCAAAGGCCGTTTCTTACCTCTCGTGGTCCATCAATCGACTGCTAAGCTTCGAGGGATGTCGGTTTAGAGCTAAGTCTATTAGGGTCTTCGCGGTCTCACGATAGACCATCTTTATCAGATAGCGGCCCATAGTTGGACCACTATGCCTTGTCCAGCAGCCCATTAGTTGATCGCTAGATAGCGTTTGTATGTCAGTTTGCCTGAGCTGTCTTACGATAGACCGCGACGCTTGCTTTGGCGGCCCTATGTTCGACCGCTAAGCATCGTTGACACTAGTTAATCATTCTAAGTCGGTTAAGGTAGCAACCTAAGCTTAGGCCATCTATAGTCTTTAGCGGCCCATCTCTAGACCGCTAATTCCTATTTGACCGAAGTCAATAGTTTTACTCAGAAGGAAGGCATCGATTATAAAGAGACTTTCTCTCCGGTTTCATCTAAAGACTCTTTTAGAGTAATAATGACATTAGTGGCACATTTTGACCTTGAGTTACATCAGATGGATGTAAAGATTGTATTTCTCAATGGTGACATTGATGAGACGATATATATGGTGCAGCCAGAAAATTTTGTGTCGGGAGACCCAAAGAACATGATTTGTAAATTAAATAAATCCATCTATGGACTTAAGCAAGCTTCTCTTCAATGGTATTACAAATTTCATCAAGTTATCATCTCATTTGGTTTTGAGATGAATATAGTGGATGATTATATATACTCTAAGTTCAGTGGGAGTAATTTTTCTGGTTTTATATGTCGATGACATACTGCTTGCTAGCAATGACATAAACTTAATATGTGAAACTAAGATGTTTCTGTCAAGAAAATTTGAGATGAAGGACCTTGGAGATGCCTCTTTTGTATTAGGCATACAGATATATCGAGATCGCTCTCGAAATATCATTAGGTTATCACAAAAGAGCTATATCGAAAGGGTTCTTAAAAGATTTGGCATGCAGAACTGTAAACTAGGGGACACCCCTGTTGCTAAAGGTGACAAGTTTAGCCTTAATCAATGCCCCAAAAATGACTTTGAAGCTAAAGAGATGCAGAAGATTCCTTATGCATCAGCCATAGGAAGTCTTATGTATGCTCAGGTTTGTACATGTCCGGATATTGCGTACATTGTTGGAATGTTGGGCAGATACTTAAGTAATCCAGGAGTGGATCACTGGAAAGCAACCAAAAGGGTCATGCAGTATTTACAAAGAACAAAGGACTACATGCTCACATATAGAAAATCAGATCAACTAGAGATCATTGGATATTCTAATTCTGACTTTGCTGGATGCCAAGATAGTAGAAGGTCCACATCAGGCTATATTTACCTATTGGCTGGAGGAGCTATTTCATGGAAGAGTGCTAAGCAGACACTTGTAGCTTCTTCTACCATGGCTGCAGAGTTTATAGCATGTTATGAGGCATCAAATCATGAGATATGGCTGCGAAATTTTATCACCGGGTTGCGAATTGTGGATGGAATTGAAAGACCACTTAAGATATTTTGTGACAATAAGTCAGCAGTGTTATATTGGCCAACCTGCTGTAACTTACGGCGACACAAGCAATCCCTCGGGATCAACTCCGGCCACTCACATACGGGCCTTGCCCGTATCCCGCACCGTTGCCCGGAGCCACCCGGGGGTTCCCCGATGTCAGGCCACGCCATGTGGCACTTAGCCAAAGGGGCCAAGTGCCCACCCATAAACACATCTTTCAACCCTCCAAGGTCAAAGGGAGGCCTAACTAGGTCAACCATAGGCTTTGGGGGCCTGTCGCGCGCATGTACGGCTCACACGGGCATGCTCGGCATTTCGTCGAACACCTTATGGGCGCATATGTTCCAACCCTTCTACACCCAACCATGGGCCGACCTGTGGTTCCAGGACCTCAATTGGGTCCTACAATGACCCCCTGACAAGTCAAGGTCAACCCCGACACTCAGACACGTGGCGATGAGCCATCTAATCCTAGCATTCAGGCCAACTTGAGGCTACCCTGCCAACCCACCAAACAATGGGGCACACAGCCCGAGGGGTGGCTCACAGCCATAAAGTGCCTCCACTTAGCCCCCACGAGCTCTAGTCATCAACCCAAGGCCCTCCGCGCAGCCCCTCAGTCATCTACTCAAGTCGTTTGGCAATCTGGGGTGTGTCGGGTAGTTACCCGGACACCTTGCAGGCAGCTACGACAACTCAAAGAACAGCAGCCCCCACGGGCCCGTTCCAACTTCTTGGGTTTTAAAGTCTAGCAAAGGACAACACAAAACGATGCAAGAAGACTCCCGGGGGCCATCCCTAGGGGTTACGACGTCCACCGGGGCCAATTCGCCCCAGGGGCGGCCGTGCGCCCGAGGGAGGGCGAACCTCCTTGGCGGCCACACCCTCCTTCCAGTTTGGTGGTCCTATGGCCCCACTCCGTCCAAGTTCATGCGATCTACGATCCTATGGTGCTGTTCCAGTGCCGTACCAATCAGAGAAGTTGATATGTGAGCACGAGAGCATAATGCGACAGCACGGGGAATTCCTCAAGTCCAACACGCTCGCAAGCTTCCACGTATCCTCCCAGTATCCTCCCTGTTAATTGTCCTTTTTTTTCTTATCCAAATTAGGAAGAAAACTGGGACAAAATCAAATTTTTTAATGTGGGGACCGCCCCCCCTCTCTCCTTGGTGCCAAATTCACCGGACAAAACTTGGATCCATACCATTAAGGATCCGCTAAACTACGGGTGTTACAGTCCCTCCCTCCTAAAAAGAATTTCATCCTCGAAATTAGACGAAGGACAAGGAGGCAACTGACATACGACACCCCCTACTGACCGAAAAAGATAACTGAACGAAATAGAAATCAATACCTTGAAAATAGAAGGCTAACTTTCCACCTGGCATGAAGTAGACTCGCTTGAGACGACAGTCAACCATGGCACCGTAACGTTCCAGCCAATCCATACCAAGAATCGCGTCATAGTCGGCTAACTATAATGCATAAAGCCTCGCTGGCAGTTTCTGATCACTGACCATAATCGGAGAATTTTCTAAGCACAGAGGAGTAGACATATAATCACCAGATGACAACTCCACGAGCATTTCATAGGAAACTTCATTCACCGGCTTCTCGATACGGGCAATAAAATCTTCAGAGATGAAAGAATGCGTTGCACCTGAATCGAAAAGAACATGCACTGTACGATCATAAATCGAAATCGTACCTTTGATCAGATTAGACGCCAATGCCTCTGCACGAGTAGTGTGTGTGACTCTGGCTCTCGGCGGACGAGTAGTGGCAGACGACTGCTGAGAAGGTGCAGGAACTGGCGGTTGAAACGGTTGAGATTGAGGCGACGGCGGAAGATGAAACTGTGGCTGCTGCGACTGCGAAGTCTGTGAGAACTGCACCATCTACTGCCTCAACGGACAGTTACGGGAAATGTGCCCCGGTTGGTCACAACGATAACAAACAACCGGCAGAGAACACGGCATGCCCGGGTGACTTCCACCACACCTGGAACATAACCTCGGCTGAAAAGTAACAAAATCTGGACGTGGCCGAACAAACAAACCAGACTGCTGACTCGGGTCAGAAAACATCATCTCATCAAACCTCTTCCTGTTCTTCTTATGACGGAAACCCCTACCCTGAGATTGCTGGAAGGAAGCACTATCAGCAAGAGAGAAGGCGGGAGAAACTCCTGAAGTAGATGACTGGTGGGGCGACTGATGTTGCACGGCCGACGGCATCATCCCAGTCTGAGCAAAACCTCGAGTCCTCGCCAACTCCAACTCCAATGCGATAGTGGCTTGATATGCAGAATCCAACTCAGACAAAAAATGCATGCTCAATTTGTGTAACCTCAACCTATATTCGGTATCTGTTGCGTATTTTCCCACTGTGGCGTCCACCGCGTATTCGAAGGGAGTGATATACTGTACCGAGTGCGGGGCGGGGCATTATAGTTTTTAAGGTGGTTCGATTGCGACCTGCAATCTACATCCACCCCTTACTCCTCTGGAGTAAGGCTTCCTTGCACAAAGTAATCAGAAAAGTCACAGACTTAGTCTGCAAACAAACACTACCTGACAGCTTGCCCCGAGGAACACTTTCCTCGCACTTCTGAAAGATCAGAAGTAATACTGGAGGACCAACCTCCCTTCCTTCGCAACCAGTAAAGGGAACCCCGTAAGCTACCCCCAGAAACTCACGAACCAGACTGGAGGACCAACCTCTCTTCCTTTGCAGTCAGCAAAGGGAACCCGTAAGTTGCTTCGAGTAACCCATGAACCAGAGGATCGTTCCTCTCTTCCTCCAAACACAATGGAGGGAAATCGGAGAACTTCTCCCTTCCTCTTAGTGAGCTTAGAGGGTAACAAAATAGTATAAATGGAATGAACAGAAAATTCAAAGATGAAAAATAAAAAAGAAAAATGATATCTCAGAACCGACAGCAATATAGCTTCCGTAGAAGAAGAGTTTCAGTCACAGATGTAGGACTCAAATCAGGCTCTCTCCTCTTCTTTCTAGACTCTTCTCTCTTTCTCAAATATGGAATTTCAGTAGTGACAGAGTACTCAGATCTTCTTTCCCTCTCTCTTTTTCAATCAGCTCGATGCTTCTCTTCAGTCCTCCTCACTCTCCTGAGTGACCAACAGCTATTTATATATAGAGGCTCTCGAAAAATGGGCGTGTAGAGACCACACTTCCCGCCCAAGGAATCGTCCAGATCTGATCTGCACTCGCCATATGTCATGATCATCCGTTTCCTTTCTGACTCAGATCACATTCCCTTCCTTAAGATTCGTGAACATAGCTCCTGATTCTCTAGACCCCCTTTTTTATTCTGGTCCCTGTCAATATAATGAACAGTTAGTCAGCATTAGTTATACACGAGACATTCAGACAAATACCAGATTTGCACGGGCTTGATAAGGCATCAGACAAATGTGCACGGACTGTGTAACGAACAAATGGAACCGTGTTATGCACAGGACAGGACTTGCACAGACCGTTGTAGGCTTTCAGCAGGAACTGCGTAGACTATGCCAATGATTCTGCAAGACTTGCACGGACTATGAAATGCATAGCCCTGGAATGCATGGACCTGATCTTCTGGAGACTGAGGTGTTCAAGGGCTCTAAAATGTGACCTATATGGACGTTATTTTGCCTAATGCAAAAAGGTGCACGGACGTTGTTCTAGCACGAGACAGATGTGCATGGACCTCTACAGACATTGCACAGACTATATGGGTACATAAATAAAACTTTGCACAGACTCGAGACTAGCTAGGACCTGGTATATGCTAAGGCTTGAAGTGTGCACAGACTTTAAGTGAGCAATGCAAATGTGCATGGACTTGTCTAGCCTAAGTGCAAGTGTGCACAGACAAGTAGCAAGACATGCACGGACTATAAGTGCGGTTGTCACATGAGTTTGCACGGACCTATAAGACTCTGAACGAAGATATGCACGGGCCTAGCCTCTCAAAGGCTGAGATGTGCATGGACTTAGAATTTGAGAAATGCATGGACCTAGCCTCTCAAAGGCTGAGATATGCACGGACTCAGATTTGAGAAGTGCACGGACCTTCTATTGCATGAGTGAGATGTGCACAGAGTTTAGTCGTGGTTAAACAGACTTTGCGCTGACTTGGGTATACCTTCTTTGAGCAACATGCACTGACCTTATTTGAGCATAAATCTTATATGCCGACCAGTCAAGAAAGTGCACGGACCTACAAAAGTTAAGTAAAAGATGTATGGACGTTATATGCATAAAGGAAGCAAGACACAGACCTTCTTTATGCAGGATGGCCTATATGCACGGACCTTAGAGCCTGAATGAAACATGACATGCACGGACCTTGGAGGAATATGCACTAACCATGAATCAAACAATGAGAAATGTGCACGGACTTTATAAACATATAAATAAACATGCATGGACTCTAAATGACATTCTCAGACTTTATAACGACGTGCACCGAGCTAAGTGAGTAGAATAAGCAAAATGTGCACAGAATTGAACAGTGTTTGCACGAACATAGAAATGCATACTTAACTTTAATTGCACTAAGCTTTATTGCATGAGGGCTTTTTCCAAACCAACAAGTGTCATCTTTGGAAGTCAACATTTTTTTAGAGTAAAATCAGAGAAATCAATATATGAAGAAAGTGTAATGTTAAGCTAATCAAATTTGACTTTATAGTGTATGACATCATCAAAACCGTAGGGATGCAACACTTGAAGCATGATGCCCTAGTCCAACTGAAGGAATATCTAGCGGAGAGGTTCACAAGTCCAAAAGGTGTTCCTATAATGTGCAAGTGTTACTAATAGTCACATACCGGGATATGCGCTATGTACTTAACCAAAAAGACAGTAGATGAGAGTGAAGTGCGTGAAACAATGATCAAAACATCGATAGGTCAACAATCATAAGCATAAGGAAATAATTTAATACAATACTATATAAATTTTGGACATGAAATTAATATAGATGAAAATAAAGTTTAACAGACTAACATGAAATAGTTCCAACAAAAATCATGAGTAACATTAACTGTGAGAAGAAACTAGAATTAACAAGGCTTAGGGCATGGATTCTATCAATTAGACTAGGTTTCACATATAAGTATAAATCGGTTACAAGAAACAATTAGCGGTCAGGGTACGACTGCTATCATCAATTAGCGGTCTATCTGGCGGCCACTATATAACGGTAGCGGTCTTTGATGGACCGCCTTCTGCCTCTCAGACAGAAGGTAAAACTAATGCGTGCTGGGCTAATCTAGGGTAATAATCATAAGGAAACCATGCTAGACAAGTAGATAAAACATGGTAGGACAATGATAAAGTAAGAAGATGCATGGGTTTCAATGAATTAAGCTAAGGTTTTCATCTTTTCTTCTTAAGGTGTAGGGATATTCATGCAGAGATAAGCTAATTACGTAGTGTACATAAAACATGAAATTTGTCGCATACAGAGCATGAAATCATGTGAAAGTAGAGAGTCTTTACTCCTGACATGATGTTTAAGCCATTCATGAGATAACCTACCTCTGTAACAGGCTCTAGACTTCAAATTTTGGACTAGGGGAATGACCTAGTTGTTGTGCATATGTTGTCTAGCTTTGATGATAGCAACATATCATATTCTGTTTTGATGATAGCAACAAAGTACCTTGAACTTGGGGTGAGATAATTATACAAAAATTATCTTTAAGGAAATTAAGTAGACGTTTATTTCCTCAGGTACCTTAATTTCTCAATGGCTCATATGTGAATTGGGACAAGATGCAACAAACTATTGCTAGTCTTACCCAAGCCCTGCAAGCTGTAGCCTAAACTGGCGCAAGGGCTGGCGCGGGTAGCCTACACGATAATTTTTGGAGTTTAAATCCCCCACAGTTCTCTGGATCTTCTAACCCAGACGAAGTGGAGAACTGGATCTATGAGATGAATCGTATATTTGACATCATGCAATGCACCGATCAGAAGAAAGTCCGTCTCACAACATTCCAGCTAAACAAAGATGCCTGTACTTGGTGAAAGTCTATTCCTGCACCGCCTGTAAATGCACCACATACTTGGGATGTATTTCTTACTCTTTTTCGAGAAAAGTACTTCTTCGAGCACGTCAAGGAGCGAAAGGCTATGAAATTTGTTTCTCTAAGGTAGGGCATAATGTCAGTGGCAGAATATGAACTTCAATTCTCTCGTCTAGCCCCTTATGTCCCACATCTGGTAAGCACAGATATCTCAAAAGCTAACCGATTTATGGACGATTTAAGACCCAGCTTTATTCAACAACTTGGGTCTCAAAATATCCGTACGTATGCAGAGATGGTCCAACGTGCACATCTATGCGAAAGGATCTTGGAGAAGGTCGAGAAACTTAGAGACAGGAAAGAGGAATCGAGCCAGAACCATAATAGGCGAGAAGAAAGAGAAATGAACAATAACGAGTCCCATCACAACAAGAGGTCTCGCAATAGGAATAGTAACGGTAAATAGAATGGTAATGGTAATGAAAAAAGGAGGGAAAATGGCAATGGTATTGGAAACAGTAAAAGAGCCAAGGAGGAGGAAGAAAGATAGGTCATGGCGACTTGCTCATTTTGTGAAAGGTTCGAGCACTCTGTCGAAGAATGTTGGAAGCGTCTCGACGCTTGTCTTAAATGTGGAAGTTGGGAACATCGCTTGTCCATGTGTCCTCTCATAAAGGAACAATCTTCAAGGGATAACAATGGGCACGAGCGATGAGGCCGACTTAATGTCATCTTGGACGGGAAAAGTAAGATGGTTAAAGGTATCACCTTGACTTGTTTACCCAAGCAGTCCAAGCCGTGCCCCCCCGCCGTCGACACCAATTCCGTCACCCAGAGGTGAGGCTTGCCCGCCGGCGCTCGCTCTACGCGCTCATCTTCTTGTTTTTGTTTCTCTCCCCCGTTTGATCGTCCAATTGGGCGAATTCTCTTTCCTTATCTGGTTGGCTGGTTTTGTTGATCCTGATGTTGCCTCTCATTGCAGGCTGCAGAAGGAATTGATGACTCTCATGGTGCGTTCCTCGTTGATGTATTAGTTATTCTCGGTGGCTTGTGAATTTGTTATCTTTTCCCCCGTAGTTTCTTCTCTTGGTAGTTGGATTATATTTCGGAGTTGCTATACGTTATTGATTAGAACATATGTGGGGATTATGTGTTCTTTTCTCGAAGCATCCTTCAAGAAAAAGTGGTGTTTGTGGGTGCTTCAATATCGGGTCAATTGAGGTCCCTTGCTACCCTGGGTTTGTGTTCAGCGTGAAGAGGTCGAAAGCAGGTAATATTTAAAGGAAGCCGCGCGTAGTGGTGTAGGGGGCACCAGTTCTTCAGTTAGGGTTGGCAGTGGATTAACCGTATGCAATGTGTCTATCTTGCTGAAACATGTAATAAGATGTATAGTGCCATGATATAGTGATCATGAGGGAGTGAAGGGAATTCTTATTTTGGCTATAATACATTGCTGCCTTTGGTTTACGTTTTCTTCGTTTCGTCTTCTAGGATTACAAATTGATTGGGACTGTCACTGACTCATTGTCAGTTGTCTTGAAACTTGATCACTGACGAGCATTATTCTGATCACATAGTGTATTTGTGTGGTTGTTCTGAAGCCATTTGATCATCAAATCTTTGCTTGCTATTCATAGATGGTCTAATTGTAATAACGAAATCATAGATCACCTTAATTGTCAGCTTAAAAGTCTGGATAATCACACCAGGCTGAAAGTCCATCTGTGCTCAATTTCATGTGGTGTTCTGTCAATGTTCTGTTTTCATTTTGTTGACATAATATTTGGGGTGATTGCTTGACCGGACATAGGCAGTAACATCTATAAGCCATCCATGTTCCGATAGTTGTGATTAGATTTGTGATGATAATGTTGATTATGCCCTTGGAACTTGGAGTTACACATATCTTGGAGTGATTCTTATTTAGCAGCAAGGATGAATGATGAGTCGACGCAAGCATGTCATAGAGTCAACGCATGCATTGAAAATTTTCTAAAAAAGGGGAAATTAAATCACGCAGGTTGGCACTTTGGGAAGTTGGTCATGTGATTGCTCTAATGATTGGCACATGATCGAATGCATGTACCCTGAAGTCTAGAAGATTCCTAGGAGAGAATATGTTTATCTGACACGTGGACCAAGAGGAATTAGGATGAACTTCTCATCTGTTTCAAAGTTTCATCCGATGCTCTATTATATAAATATTCGCCCAATTCCTGTCAAAAGAAGGGTACTGCCATTAAGAGAAGAAGAGACAACTGCGAAGAGAAGAGGAGCCTTTTATTGAGAGATCTACAGATAGCCACCCTAGCAGTCCGAGAGAAAAGAGGAAGAGAAAGAGGAAGAGAAAGAAGAAGAAAAAGAGAGAGGATTAGTGGTCCTATTAAGAGAATTTTGTTGGAGCAACTCTGCGAATTCTCACACGCTCTTGTAAAGAGCTATATTGTTTTTACTTTTGCTCTTATTTTCTTATTTCTTATTTTTCATTTCTACCTTGTGTTTCTGAATGTGCTTCAGTGCACGATTCAGATTGTGAGTGTCTGGGTGTCACTTATGAGGTGCTCTGAACGATTCAGAGTGTTGCGGAGAAATCCTCATCTGCTACTGTATGCAGTAGCTCTGATTGTGCTGGGAGCACAATTTGGGGTGTACAACTGGGTGCTGTACATAGTCATACCTTGTTCGTTCAAGGTGTGGGAGGAGGTTGTTCCTCTAGGTCAAGCTATTAAGTCAGCATTTGTAGTGGATTCTTTCCTTGTTTCTTATGTTAGCAAGGGAAGCCTCACTTGGTTGAGTGAGGGGTGGACGTAGGTCTGCTGGTGAACCACCTAAAAATCTTGTGCAGTGGATGCATTCTTGTGGTGTGTTCCTTCTCATCTACCCCCATTCACAGGTTTAATTCATTTGCTGTGCGATAACTTTATACCCATTCACTTAGTTTTTTATCCAGGTTCTTTGTGAACTCGTTTTCAGTCTAGTTCTTCATACTTAGTGTTATCTATTTTAGGACTGCATTGAATAATTCATTTGGCCCTTGCGAGTTGTTCTGGCTCATTTTATTTGAGCATCTTGCTATTTTTCACCCTTAATAGCCATTTGTCACCCTTACTCAGCATTTGTCACCGCTACAGCCATCACCTTTACTCATTCGTTAACACTGTGAGCCATCACCTTTGTCCATTTATCACCATTGTGAGCCTTTTGTCACTGCTGCGAGCCATTTGTCACCTGTAGCGCTCATTTGTCACCCTTGCAGGGTATTTTTCACCGGTAGAAGGTATTTGTTACTCCTACTAACCATTTGTCATCTTGACCAAGTCAACTTTGACTGGAGTTGACTCTCCTTCATCTGAATGAACTAGGCTTCTGTTCAAACCTTCTGTCTCTGAGCGTGCTCGAAAGTGCTTGGAAGTGTTGAAGTGCTCGAAAGTGCTCGGAAGTGCTCGAAAGTGCTGAAGTGCTCGAAAGTGCTTGGAAGTGTTGAAGTGCTCGAAAGTGTTGAAGTGCTCGGAAGTGCTCAATCTGCTTCAGCCTTGCTCGGTCTTCTTCAAGTATAGCTCGGTCTTCTTTAGTTTAACATGTTTCTTCATTTGTCAACCTTATTGAGCTATTTTTCACCCGTATGGACCTATTTGTCACCGTTAGGTAATATTTTTCACCCTTATCTAGCTATTTGTCAGCGATGATGCCATAGCGGTGAGACCTTGGCTGCATCGACTCCATTTGCATATGGAGTCGACTTTGGTTCTTGATTTTCACTCTTCTGGCTTGATTTTCATGCATTTGGCCATTACTTTGTCCAAAATCGAGCCTGTCTTCACAAAACTCATGGATATTCATGTATGCATCAAGAACATTGACATCATCAAAGACATAGGAAACTCCAGGATAAAGATCTTATGAAACTTAAGGATGTAACACATATGAAACTCAAGGATGAGTCATAGTGTTAACATCATTAAAATCACAGGGACACAACATTCTCCCCCTTTTGATGATGGCAATATTGTGAGTCATTATGATCAAATTAAGATAGTTAATTCAATGTATGCACAAGTATGCACAAACATCCATCTCCATGCACCTCCCATATAATGACTCAATCGACAAAAGTTCTCCCCCTTTGACATCCGCGAAAAGGAAGGAAGTTTGAAATCCATCTGGAGCAAAAATTGGGAAATTATGAGTGAGTGTTATAGGACAGCAACTCATCAGGAATGGGAGAGAATCTTTTGTTCTCTGGCTGGATGGTAGGTCTGAACCAAAGTGACAGGATCTTTTTTGTTCTCTAGCCCGACGAAAGGTCCGATCTAGAGTGGAGAGAATCTTTTAGTTCTCCAGCCAGACGGAACGTCCGATCTAGAGTTGAGAGAACCTTTTGGTTCTCTAGCCGGACGGAAAGTCCGATCTAGAGTGGAGAGAATCTTTTTATTCTTGGGCAACAGGAGCGCGCCAAAGTGAAAGGATCCTTGTTTGTTCTCTAGCCGGACGGAAGGTCTGATCTCGAGTGGAGAGAATCTTTTGTTCTCTGACTGGACGGCAGGTCTGAACCAAAGTGAAAGGATCTTTTTTGTTCTCTAGTCGGACAGAAGGTCCGATCTAGAGTGGAGAGAGTCTTTTTCTTTTTAATGTACCGGGGGTACCGGCTATGAAATCTGACCCCAGGAACGTGGGCTGAAAGGGCCAGAATCGGTGTTGCGGAAGTAGGCCGTGAAGGATGAAATTGGGGAAGCAGGCTACGAGAGTCGCAATCGGGAAGCTGGCTGCAAAAGCCAAAATTGGGGAGGAGACTGTGACAGCCCAAATTGGGGAAGTGGACTGTAGAAGTCGAAGTTGGGAGATTAGCAAGCCGCTAAGGTGGGAAGCAGGCCGTAAGGGCCAAAATCGGGCTCTACGAGCCAGAACTGGAAAAGCAGGCTGTGATAGCTAAAATTGAGCTTTTTTATTTATTATTATTTATTTCTTTATTCAAGCACGCATGCATTCATCATATCAAGCATAGCATACGTATCGATATCAAGTAGCTTCCCTCTACAGGGGATGGGATAGGGACATAGCCCATAATTCGCAAACACGGTGCGGGCCGCGAAGCACAGCTAAGGGGTGGTGCACCCGTTAAGAGGATATCGCATGTCTTGCATGCATAGCTTAAATTCATAATTTTCACCCGGGACAAATCTCTATTGTGTGAAAGTGCAAGCATGCAAACAAAGAGCCCTAAACATAGGGATATGCAAGCTTTCCAAGTAACACTCGAGGATTACTCTATGTAACGACCCAGAGCCCATAGCACCGATAACCCGGTACAAGTACCGAATTACCACTACCATGAACTGGGGACGCCACCCAGGAGGCTGATGAGGCCCCCGTATTTGAACCCTAAATCGTCTGATAAACCCAATTCATGGATTTAATAATACGTATGCTCTTGTGGTTAAATCTTATCAAAATATCTACATAGAGTATTTCGTCTTCTTTTCCGTATCTTGTTAAAAGATTTTAACAGTATATCGACCGAGGGTGATGGTAAGGTTATATAATGTATATGTGACGTTTAGTTTACGCGGTAAGGATATCAATATAAACTTAAGATTTAAGATGGGATTCTCAATTAATGTTATTCTAACAGGGATACATGTGCAATAAATTTATCGTAAACAGAAGGAAGAGTCCATTGGCGATTGGTCTTGTGACTCTTATCTTCTGTCTCATGGAATCCGGCCCAGTGACATCCGCAGCAGCTATCGCCATGCTGCCTCCTCGTCGACGTCTTCTTCTTCTTCCCCCTCTCACGTTGCTGCTGCTGCTCCTCTTCTGCGCGGGGCTGCTGCTGTGCTTCTCCACTACTCCGGTGGCACTCGCCGCGGGGAACATCGTCTCCCATTTGCCGGGCTTCCATGGCCCCCTCCCTTTCCATCTGGAGACCGGGTGGGATATCGAAGGCCCATCTCTCTCTCCCCCCTACATCATCATCATCATCATCATCATCTTCTTCTTCTTCTTCTCGTCGTCGTTCTCGTTGAATATCATAATGTGTTCATCTGCTCTGGAGATGAAAGTTGAAGTGAGGAAGCGCGTGAAAGAGGTGTGTTCTCTTCTCTGCCTGCAGGTACTTGGGAGTGGACGACGGGAACGACGTGCAGCTGTTCTACTACTTCATCCCATCGGAGGGGGACCCCACCGAGGACCCCCTCCTGCTGTGGCTCACAGGCGGCCCCCGCTGCTCTGCCTTAAGCGGCCTGGCCTTTGAGATTGGTAATACTTCCACCAGCCAGCGGCCAGGTCCTGTGTTTTGACATGGTCATAATTGACAAGCGCGTAAACACACACAGCGAAACAAACTTAATCCAGTCCTTCCAATCAGGGAGAAACAGGGAGACACGAGATACAAAGAAATGGTTTGGGGTTATCACAAGAGTAGCTGCCGTGCCAAGAACTAGACATTGAACCATAGCCTTCTATGCTCCATGAGGGGGGGGGGGGGGGAACAGGCATTTTCCCCACCACCGGGGCTTAATGGGTTTAGAATTTGATCTATGGCCCTAGTTCATGTGGGACAATAAGCTTGGTTATTAATTAGTCCTATAATTAACCCAAAATTGATTTAAAAGCCTAATAATCCCCTTTTAAATGCTTAATAACTCTCTTTTATTTCTAAATAATTTTTAAAAAATTATTAAAATTTCTAGAGGTGTTACATGAGTAGGCGATAGGTAGCTGTAACTGAGCAGGTGGCAGCAATGGCAGGGTGACGTGTCAGGCTGACAGCTTCAGGCAAGCAACATGCATGTAAGCAGCAACGATCTTGGGCAGTGGCCCCCTTAGGCATGTAGCGTGCTTGCAAGCAAGAGAGCTGACGCAAAATGACATGCATGCTCCGGCAACAGAACGACATGCATGCTCTAGTAGCAAAACACCATGCGCGCAGGTGGCAATGGCAGGGTGGCGTAGCTCCTATAAAACCGTAGGTCTCCCTCTCCCCCTGGGGCATTTTTCTCCACTACTTCTTCTCCTCTCCCCCTCCGAGCTTCTTCATCTCCTCTCCCCCTATTGAACCCCACAGGTGATTGATTTTGAATTTATAAGTTTTGATGATGACCAAATTCTAAGTGAGCCATGACTGAGTTTTGCACCTGCTAAATTGTCTAAAATTTCATAACTCTGAGTTTTGTGGATTGGTTGAAGTGGTTTTGCTCAATGCTAACCTTATCATTAGGTTTTAATTCATAACTCTGAGATTTGTGGATTAATTGAAATGGTTTTGTTCAATGTTGTACTTATCATGTGGGTTTATCTCAACATATAGGGATTAGGTCAAGTTCCAAGGCAAGGGCTTTAACTTTGAATTTTTAACATTTTCATGTCTAAATAAAATGACTGAGTTGATGTGTTTTTGTAGGTTAGTAGATGCTCTGAATAGCTTTACATCATAAGGGGATGAGGTGAGATCGAATCAATTTGAAATTGATGCAAAATAATCAAGAATTCTGATTTTTCAGGATGGGTGTCAACCATTGGGGTCGACCCCTCTTCTGACCTATTTTATCTGCTAGACTGTTGGTTTCTGCTTGGAGCGGGTCAACCCTGGGGGTCAACCTCCTTTTTCTGTTGTTCTATTTTTGGCCGGGGCACTATCTAAAATGGTATGTAGGGTAAGGGAGAGGATTGTCCCTCTGGTTTGTAAGCTGCTGGGTGCAGCTTACTGGGTTTCCCTTTGCAGTGTGCAAAGGAAGGGGGGTAGTTCCTCCAGTAGGTGTTCTACTTCTGGTGGCCAGAAGTTCGCGGAGGGTGTTCCTCGAGGGCAAGCTGTTCGTCAGCATTCTGTTGGTAGACTGAGTCTGCTGTGATCTTGTTGCTTCGTGCAAGGAAGCCTTACTCCGTGGAGTAAGGAGTGGATGTAGATTGCAGGTAGCAATCGAACCACTTAAAAAATCTTCCGTCTCGTGTGGTTTGTCATCTCCGATCAGTTACTCAAATTCTTGCACACCTATCGCTCGATCAATCATTTCTCAGATAGTCCTCCTGGTATTAATTGTTGGCTCTTATTGCCTGTGGCATTTTGAATAGTTTAAGTTTGACCAAATCGGGGTGATCTATTCAACCCCTCCCCTTCTAGCTCACCTTCTGCTTAGTCTATCAGAGGCTCCCCACCACCCAGACTGGGTACACAACCTTGGGATTTCTCAAGGTCGATCCCCAGTGCAGATTCTCTGTGTCAGGCCCCAGGCCTCGCAGCTCCACTACGGGGTTCTATCCCTTACCACTTAGCAGCACCGACTCCCAGCACAGGTCTTCCTTAACGGGACGTGACAACTACAATGTTGGCCGTGGGTCCTTCATCCCACTCTCTTGTCTGGCTTGCACTCAATACAAGCTCACAGCCTCAGGTCGCCGGCACCCCAGTACCTCTGATAATATTGGCTTCTGGTGTAAGAGCGTCGTCTCGAGCATCGGCAACACTCCTATTGGCCCGGGCGAGAGCTACATCTGAGCCGTTCGGCCACCGACTCCCAACACGGACTTCATGTCCTGGGGATCAATCCCAGTATTCTCAACTGACGATACCGTACCGCAAGCAGTCGTGGATCGGGTCTTCTCAGTCTACCACCTTGGAGTAGGGTCTTCCTTGGCTCCCTAGAAGAAGCGTCGCCACTGCCGTAAAGGTAGGCGACTTACCGCTGTAGCCAGTAACTCCAGAAAGACCATCCTTATCGGGGACCTACAGATTCGCCTCAATAAGGGTGAACCAATCATACCCCAGGAGCGGATAGTCTCCATGGTCTCCACCTCCAACCACTTCAGCCTCCTGCAGTAAATGTGAGGGGACAAAGCAGAACTCGGAGAAGCAGGTGCCCTGGCAGCAGTCCAGAGGCACCCACACTAGCCGATGCATGAGCTCCCAAGTCCCGTTGGAGAAGTAGCGACAAGGGAGACCAGCGACCTAGCTTGAGAAGAATCTGGGTCACCCCGGAAGAAGCCCAAGCCGTTTGAGCACGCCTTAGAAACCCCCTTCGAGCGCTTAGATATGGCATCAAACAAGATGCGGCCCATTCCACAGCAGCATTGTCTGACGACGCCCAGTTATCCAATGTCCCCCACATAACTAGGCGGAGGCAAAGATGGGCTCGTTTCGGGCCTTACTAGCACCTAGCCCCGAGCTCTCCCCGGGTCGATCCCCTAGCAGAAGCTCCTCTGCAACACTCCTTAGTCTTCGATAGGCTGGGGGCACCCATCCGCCCTAAGAACCATTCCTAGAAGAAGCGGACGGTCTAGTTCCTTAATGACATGGTCAGGGTGTTCGAGTGTTACGCCACCGGACACCGACCTAAGCCTCAGTCCGACGATCTAAACCAGCCTATCGCCCAGCTCAAGAGGCCTCGTCACCAGACTCAGCCTCCAACCCTGACGGGTCACGTCAGCACTTCGACCGGACCTCAGGCATCAGAACGAGTAGAAGAAGTTCTGGTCGAGGATAGTGCCACCCCTGTCAATGCAGAACCGGTCAAGAACGATCCTTTAGCCAACCAGGTTCAAGAGGTAACTCTCAAGACCCTCATGAAGGAGAACCAGCACTTGAAGGCCCTCCTGCAAGATCTTCTTTAGGAATGCGACCTTCACCCTCAGCCACCTATCAGGCCTTTGGCTGAAGCGCTAGTCCCGCCAGGTGGACATAATGGTGCCAACGCCTCAGTCGCGGTTGCCCTAACCCCTACGGCAATTGGGTTCGGCACGCCCCTGGCCGATGCCCAACCATGGCCATCTAACACGCTAGTGCCAGAAAATCTTATGGCACATCACCAGATGATCGAGCGGATCGTTGAGACTAAGCTCGCCCAGTTTGGGGAAGGGGTTGCAACTATAGACCTCTACAGCATCCTCTACCCGCTGCATCACCAGCTCAAGAAACTTCCTTCGGAGTACGCCTAGCCGCCGAAGTTGCAAAAGTTCGACGGGCAGGGGTCTCCGCATGAGCACTTGGCCTATTACATTATGGCCATGAGCGAGCTCACGTTGGATGAGTCATACGTCCTCCCCTACTTCGCCACCTCAATCACGGGAACGGCCTTCCAGTGGTATTCTCGCCTAAAGCCCAACTCAGTTATCGACTGGGCAGATCTCCAGAATAAGTTCCTCGACCATTTCCAAACGGTCGAGCAAAAGATCTCCCAAGTCGAGCTCTACTCGCTCCGACAGAAGAAGGGCGAGAGCGCCCTTGACTTTATCAAGAAATGGCAAGACCTCATCATGAGGTGTGTTAAACCGCCAGCCCAAGAAGATGCCATTGCTATATGTCACCGAGGCTTGGCGACTGAGGTCAGCGAAAAGCTCCTCGGCACCAACATGAGGGGCTTCAACCAGCTCAATTCGATAGTCGCTAAAATAGAGATGTTCTTTGCTGACAACCCAAGCTACACTTCAGGGAAGGGTAAACAAACACGAGAATGTCAGCCCGGTAAGGAGGTGAACATCATCGAGTTCACCCCCGTCGCCAAAGCCAATAAGGAGGTCGGGACAAACGGCCCTGACAAGAAGCCAACAGACAAGCCAGCCGCTCCATCCTTCTCGGAGCGTATGAAGACACCCTTCTCCTTCAAGAAGGAACATATGAAGATGCTCTTCGACCTCTGAATGGCCCAGAAAATCATCGAGTTGCCAGAAGTCCGTAAGCCGGATGAGGCCCAGAAGACCGACGACCCCAGCTACTGCCCATATCATCATATGCTGGGTCACCCAATTGAAGATTGCTACGTCTTCAAGACTCAGGCGTAGAAGCTGATCCGAGACGGTCTTATCCAGATGAAGAGTGGTCTCGTCAAGCCTCCGCAGCCACATACGTGGTCCAGGCCAGCTAAGGCGGCCCACGTGGTTCACTACTCAGCCAACGTGATCCACATGATGGCTGCATTTTCTCTCTCTGACGTTGAGACAGAGGGGCCCAGTACTATCCAAGGCGAGCATTCGCTCTGGTATCCAGGGTGGAGGCCCTAGCATGATCGCAGACCTCTTTCCTTTCCTCTTCGGGGCATCCGTGGTGTGTTGGAGGGGACTTCAATGCTGTAGCAACGCCTTGTGAGATCTAGTGGCACTTCTTCTGTTGGAGAGATGGAAGATTTCTTTGATTTTATCCAGGAGGCATCTTTGGTGGATTTAGGCATGTCTCAAGGCTGCTTCACGTGGTCCAATTTGCGACCCGATGCTTCTTACTCAAGGTTGGATAGGTTTTTGGTTTCCATTGAGTGGGAGGATCACTTTCCTCATGTTTAGGTGGAGGGGTTAACTACGTCTATCTCAGACCACAGGCCCATTCTTTTGAAGACTAGTAGGGATTTCTCCAGGTCTCACATGTTCAAGTTTGAGTAGGTCTGGTTCAGGGAGGCTGATTTCTTGGATATTGTTGTTGCCTGTTGGGGCCTAGAATGCTCTACAGGCTAGCACCTCTGTTATGGGTACATTAGTGAGGAAACTAAAACATACGGCTCACATTCTCCTCACTTGGGGAGCTGATAAAACCCTCCCTGGGATAGTGACTAAAGACAGGATTCCTTAGCATCTTGCGGGTTTGGAAAGCTTGGAGGAGACAGGCCTTATGGATGACAAGGACAAGGCTTTGCGGGAGTCGTTGAGGGGTCAATTTGATGACCTTCTAGCTAGAGAGGAGATTTATTGGAGGCGGAGATCAAGGGACAGATAGATTAAAGAAGGTGACAGGAACACATCTTATTTTCAATGGGTCACTTTGGGGAGGAGGAGGGTCAACTTCATCTCTTGCATCAAAATGGGGGACTGTGACACACATTTTTATTTATTTATTTATCATTCGTTTATTTTATTTTGGTGCGCAGGCATGCCAGTTACGAGGTGACAGTTTATTCAGACTCCAAAGACCGAAGGGCTTGGAGTCATATCAATGCGCCGTATGACTGACCAGACGATGAGGGATATTGAGTCGGGATCCAAATCCGCCGTGCCGTAAAGACCACGACGTTAATTACATCTCCTCAATGAGAGAAAAATCTTGATTCCAGGAGACAGGGCCCGATGGTCTGAAATTTGTATTAATGCATGCATGGAAATGTAGAATATTTTTTAGTATTTATGATGAGGAATAAAAATTGTCCATAATGAGACCTTGTTGATTCTGTGAGGAAGAAACCTTGCGCCGGCCCATCTCCTCGTGGCCCTTTCGACCCATAAGCAAATCTCATGGCCCACTTATCATCTCTTGTTCGTCAAATGGACCCGGTCCAGGCCTAAAAACTCACTGCTAATCATATTAATGGGCCTCATTCTCCTAACGAGCCTCATGCATCTAATGGGTCTTATTCCTTTAATGGGTCCCATTCTCCCAATGGGCCTCATCCTTCTAACGGGCCTCCATCTTCTACTCTTAATGGGCCCCCTTTCTTTAATGAGCCTTCTTATTCTCTTAATGGGCCTACTTCTCCTAATGGGCCTACTCCTTCTACCCATGTTGCTGCTGGCCCAATCAGTCCTTATTCTCATGTTCATAATTCTTCTAGGCCCACATATCCTTCCACTCCTGGGATGGGCTTTTCTTCTTCTCAGTCTGGATTCCCTTATCCAGCCCAATACCATAATCATGGTCCAAATTCACACCCTCTTGCTCAAGCTGACTTGTGTTCTTCTCAATCTCTCCCCATCGAGGAGATGATTGCTCAAACTCAACGCTGGCTCGATGAACTACAACACCGAATTGATCCCAAGTCTTCTTTGAGTGTCCCGTTTGTATTCCAAGATCTTTGGCTTCCACAGCATTCACAATTTCCTAGTTATTGCTGCCATGGTGGAGTCGGTGACCCTTATGTGCACTTAAAGGAGTTTATTTACGAGTCGGCCTAATTCTGGCATGACCAATGCTTAATGGGCTATTTATTTAGTCTGTCTCTAGAAGGCCCATCTCGGGATTGGTTATCTACATTACCGCAAGATCAAGTGGTGAAGTTTCAAGCCGTTCAAGAGAAATTTCTTCAACAGTATCAAGACCAGGTTGGGCCCAAGTATTCAATAGTGGACCTGATCCACGAGAAGATGAAGCATGACGAGGAGTTCTCTACCTTTGCCAACCGCTAGCGTCACCTAGTCGCGCAAGTCCCGGGACATATTCCGGAGGGAGAGCAAATCAAGATGCTCATCTCTAAGGCAACGCCTGAATATCAGTTCGTTTTAGCTTTGAATGATATCACCTCATGGCAACAACTTTATAGCCAAGCCCGCTTCATCCACCAACAACTTCTAAGTTCCGTTAACCCCGAGTCTCCTTCACCTTCAACACCCACATACGCCTCCGGGAGATTTCAGGACTATGCCTGCCCCGGCCCTGACTCTATCTGCTCTAGCTGCTGGAGTATGAATTTTGGACGTGCCATTAAAATACAACTGCCATAAGGTGGGCTGCACTTGGTCGGCTTCTAGGGTCTCATCTTCAGGAAGTTCTCTCTCTAGTGGATAGTCTTTAGGTACTAGGTGCGCAGCAAAGAAGTCTGCGATAGCCTGGCCTTTGACAACTTTCTGCAGTACGTAGGAGATATCAAACTCCATGAGAATCACCGCCCACTTGCCTAAGCGGCCTTTGAGTGTTGGTTGTGATAGGATATATTTCAGCAGATCGGCCTTAGATATCAGTTTTATGTCATGCAACAACATATGGTGCCGGAGTTTCTTGACTGTGAAGACTAGTGCTAAGCAAACCTTCTCAATGAAAGTACATTTCTCCTCAATTCTGACTAGTCTTCGACTGAGGTAGTAGAGGGCTTGTTCCTTTCCTTCTTCATTATTCTGGGCCAACATTGCCCCTAGGGAGTAGTGTGTGGCTGCTATATACAGGATCAGCGGCCATCCTTTCACCAGTGCACCTAGCACTAGAGGGGTTTTCAGATAGTCTTTCAACTTGTCAAAAACTATTTGACATTCTTCATCCCAATAAAAGGGGACATCCTTCATCATCAACATGTAAAAGGTGTGACATCACCCTAACAAGTTGGATACAAACCATCAGATATAAGCCAGGCGGCCTTGCAGAGATCTTAGCTCGGAGAGGTTCCTTGGTGAAGGTAGCTCCCAAATTGCCTTAATCTTTGTGGGGTCTATTTTAATTTCTCGATATCTGACAATAAAGCCCAAGAATTTGCCACTCGACACTCCGAATGTGCACTTCATGAGGTTCATCTTTAGTTCATACTGTCCGAGCCTTTGAAATATGACTCAGAGGTCCTGCATATTGTGTTCTTTTTTTTTTGGTTTTGACCACCAGGTCATCTTTGTAGCACTCGACCTTGTGGTAGAGCAGTTCATCAAATATTCTGGTCATTGCTCGCTGGTAAGTCACACCGATGTTCTTCAGTCCGAACGGCATCCTTTTGTAGTGATAAATGCCCTTCGAAATTCAGAAGGTCATGTGGACCTGGTCATGCTCCGCAATCCATATCTGATTATCAATCATGTTCAGTCTATTTCTTTTTGGGGAAAATTGCCTGTATACCCCTGAAAAATATCTGAATTACCGCTATACTCCCACCTTTATAGAATTTACCTGTAAGCCCCTAAAAACCCTTAACCTGAGTTGGCATGCCTCGGGGGTTATATTCCGTCAGTTTGCAACCGGACGGTTACCCCTTCACCCTTCTCCCCCCTCTCTCTCTCCATGCACGGTGAGTTGGGGTGCCGCAGAACACCACCGTATGCCACCAGATGTCGCTCTGGACACTGCCGTGGTTCGGCGCCACACTCAACACCAGCGAGGACTGCACAGAATGGTGGCAGTGTCGAAAACTCTTTCCGTCACTACCTTTCTCCCCGCTCTCTCTCTCTCTCTCTCTCTCTCTCTCTCGCGTTCTCTCGCTCTCTTCTTGCTCCCTCCTGGATATCTCTTCGGCTGCCGAGATGATGGAGTTCCGGTTCTTTTACAGGCCGGCGTTGCTCACAGTCGGCGTTGGGGTGTCAGGTTCTCCACTCTCTTCCTGCTCTCTCTCTCTTTCTCTGCGTGTGCACAGTGGGATGCTGTGCCCTCTCTCACTTTCTCCTTCCTCCCTCCCTCTCTCTCTGTGTGTGCACAGTGGGATGCTGCCACCCCTCTCACTCTGTCCTGCCTGCGCCAGAGAGGGCTCTGTGCCCCCTCTCTCTCTCTCTTTCTGGTCGGCGCCAGAGAAGGCTGCTACGCCCACACACACACTCGCTCTTCCTACCCCCTTTCTCTCTTTCTCTCTATCACCGGTGCTGGAGAAGACCACCTGCCTCTCTCGCTCTCTCCCTCCTCTCTCTCTCACTCTGTCCTGCCGGCACCAGATAGGGCTTTGCTTTGCTTTGCTCTGCTCTGCTCTCTCTCTCTCTCTCTCTGTCCGACCGGTGCTGGAGAAGGCCGCTGTGCCTCCCTTTCTTCCTTTCTTCTCTCTCTCTCACCGGTTCCAAAGAGAGAACGCCGAGCATCACCCCACCTTCCCCGGACGCTCCTTGTGGCCAGGGACAAAGACCTAGAGAGAGAGAGAGAGAGAGAGAGAGAGAGCAGAGTGGGAGAGAGATGAGGAGAGAGAGAGGAGAGAGTGTATTTTTGACCAAGGATAGGTTGAGAGAGAGAGAGTTAACGTACAAAACAGGTCGCCACAAGCTGCACTGGCGTGGCGTGGGGGGTTCCCCATGCTTCCCCGCTCGCACTCATCTTCAATCGGAGTCGACTTCTTCAAGTCGACTAGGTGAGCTCCTTCCCCTCTTCCTGGTCAATTCTGTAGTCCATTATCATTTCTGAGCTCCACCGGTGAGGAAGAGAGCACCTGGCCCCGGTTACCCATCTTCGTCGTGTGGCCGTCGCGTGAGAGAGTGTGAGCGCTACCCGTGCCCCCAAGGTGTATGGTCTACCCTGTTGACACGGGTGCTTCTAATTCTAAGGGAGGGTTCTATCTTACCATTGCCATCACCCCAACCAGCAAGGGTCTAGTCCCCGGACTTGACCATCCATCCCCGAGTCACCCAGAGAAGTGGGACGTGCCGTGTGAGCTAGTCCACTGAAATTGAGTCCATTTCCTTACTAGTGTGCTTGCAAAGATAGGTCTGAGGGTCATCATATCATCCCCGCTGCTCCCCTAGGTCGTGTCACATCAAATAACTTCGTGATGGATCTTTCCTGAATATGCTACCGCCCCTGACAGGCGAGCTATTCATCACGCTGCGGAACGCTTTGCAATCATAGGTGGCATCTTGCACCGAAGATCCCTTAGCGGAGTGTACCTTCGATGCCTAGATGAGATTGAATCTCGTGTAGTCGTTGAGGCTGCACATTTCAGTGAATGTAGTGGCCACGTTAATGGTCGCATGCTAGCCCAAAAACTCCTCAGGCACTACTATTGGAGGAGGATTGTTACCGCTTTGTCCATCATTGCACCAAGTGTCAACTCCACATGGACAAGGTTCATGCTCCTTTATCTTCATTTCACCCTCTCATAGCTCCTTGGCCCTTCGCCATGTGGGCATTCGACGTAGTCAGTCCTCTAGAGGACAAAATCGGAGAAGTTCGAAGGAAGTCTTTCATCCCCAACACTATGGAGTACTTCACGAAATAGGCAGAAGCTGAAGCTTTCACGGAAGTCAAGGCATCGACAGTGATGAAGTTACAAGCGCAACATCCTCACCAGGTTCGGTGTCCCACGTGACATCGTTGATAGCCACTAACACTCATTGTTTAAAATACCGTGCTACACAATTTCAAAAATGATAACCGCACTCAGTCACTTCAAAATAGATAAATTTGTAATTTCATGTTATATGCATGTCCTTGTGCCAAATATCTAAATTCATGAATGCTCTTACTATAATTACTGACTGCCGAAATCGTTCTTGGGCTTTGTTCTCTTTTTAATGTTCTGTCACTAACAAGAGCTCCCGTGCTCAAAGCTATGACTTCCCCCAGACTCCGACGAAGTACATCCCCTTCTACGGCGGCGCGGAGTACGACGACTATCACCACTTCGTCGGACGGCAAAGCCAGAGCAACTTCGCCTCCATCTTTACCTACTGTGACTACATCTATGGGACGGACAAGGTTCCTGTGTTTGTGTAGTCTGGTGGATCCGGCTTCCAACAAAAGGCTCAAAACCTAATTACTCTTCTAATTTCCTGGGCGTTTTCTGGGTTACAGATACCACAGAGACCGGCAAGCAACGATACGATAATAAACGGTGCAGCAACTCCAGGCAGTTCATGGCGCCCCCTATCACTTCTTTTTGAGGAAGACGAAGCATACATGTGGAGGGCTCATGCTCTTGTGTGTTGTTGTGAATTCTTATGGACTGTAACGCTCTTCCACGGACTAATTATGAAGGAAAACATCGCCGCTTCATGTGAAGTTGGTTACGTGATCTTCTGCAGATGCATCAGCATGCCGCTGCCTAACCAACTTAATTAAACTGAGTGGCTTCCTTGTCTTGAGCGCTATGAGTACTGTGAGGACGTATTGTTCCATGGTGCTAGATAGCTATGTGCGAACTTCTTTGTGCTCCTTGTGTCGGTCGGCACGGGTTTCGTCCTCTCTGATATTGGCAATTAACTAAATCTCTACTCTTGCCCAGTATCTTCTCGGTTAAATGTGCGAAATTTGATCAAACACGAACTACCGATTAATAGAAGTATACGCAGCAACGGTGAGGCTAGAAATTTGATCAAACACCACATAAGAGGTTTTTGCAAATATCCCACTTTGCACTTACCTCTCTTCGGTCACTAGGTGAACTAAGAGTATCTACTCTTTATTAGGATTGCACAAGGAAAAACAAGGATGAAAATATTTTTGGCTGATCAAATTTAGCAAAAGGAAGATTATCCGACGAGTCAGACAACCATGCATGGATTCTAAAAAAGGAAAAATGATTAGCTCCACAAATCAGAAACTTACTTTAATAGAAGATGTAGCACCCCCGATAAAAATGGTAGAGAAAATTGAACCTTTTCCTAAATAGATACTTCTACATGACGTCCTTATAAAAAAAGAAATATACCTTATGAGGGCCACTATATAAATACACAAACATTTAAGAGGCCCAACATCACTTAAACACTAACACATAGATGACATATCAGGGTTTCCCCTTTTTCTTCCAAACAAGAGGAATTGACGGACCTTACTAGGGCGCCGATTACCTAATTAGTGCCCCCATGCACGGGCGCTAATTCCTTTCCCAGGGCCACAAGGCCACCAACCAACACGTATAGGGGTTTTGCATTTTTCCAAACCAATGGGATTGGGCACCCCCTTGCAAGGGCGCCATTCACATTGACTGGTCAACCCATACAATGGGTGCCCCTCCACATGGGCACTGATTAATGGGCGTCCCTCTCTAGGGCACCATTTCCAACAGGTAAAAAAAAAGGGGATAGCCCTTCTAGAAGGCTTTGAAGCACGAATAGCTTTCCTTGGCTGGCAATGGACCCCTGAGGGAACATGAACAACAAGGTTTTCAGATCTTGTTTCCAATGGACCCTTACGGTTTTATTCCCTATAAACATTCTTCCCCATAGAACATGTAATACTTACTGCTGATCGTGTCTCCACCTACAGAAGAGAAGGATCTTCCTTCTTTTCATCAGGAGAAGAATACATGAACGTGAAGGGCATCTTCTTCCTGCTATTTCCTATGTTCTCCTTCCTACTGTTCAGGCTTTGCTGAAGAGAACGTGAAGGGCTTGGCTTTCTTTATTATTTCTTATCTGTACCTTATTATTCACGCCAAAAAGGTAGGTGTTCTCAAGATCTGGCCCAACTCTTAGCTAATATAGGGTAACGTAACATGCATGAGTAGTTCTAGTATAATCCATCTTCCACGTGATATAGCTTGTTACACTGGTTTTATGGAGATAATCCATCTTCCACATGATATAGCTTGTTACACTACTTTTACAGAGATAATCCATCTTCCACGTGATATAGCTTGTTACAATGCTTTTACAGAGATCAAATATATAGCCTATTACACTGTTTTACGGAAGTTAGACACCCTACTACCATCAGGTAATGGGCGACCAGCCACTGGGCGCGGAGTACCACCCACCAGAAGAACAGACCGGATGCGTCCCCTGATGTCTTACACTGCACCCCCGCGTCTGGCTACAATGTCCCAGGCGGAGACAGCGACACTAAAAGTAACTAGTACCACAAACAAGGACTAGCTGAGGTCGCGCTCGTCAGCGCGGGCCTGACGCCCTCAGCCTTGTGTGCACTCTCAGACCATACGCCTTAGGCCTGTCCTCTAGCTTGTTATTCCCCCTAAGCCCGAGCTTGACTGTACGTGGGGGCCCTATGGTAATCAGCCTAACAACCGTCTCTCTCGGGTAAGCTGCACCACCACTCCCAGGTGGGCCAGCACACGCGTGCCGTAAGAAGGCTACGACTAGTGGGGGCTCACAAAATGTGGACGTAGAAAACCACACACGCACCCATTGCGAGTAACACGAAGGAAGAAGTGGCTCGTGTCCACTAGACTCTGGACAACCCACTAGACCTATTAAATTTAATGGTCCTTGAGTCACAAGACCCAGGTCAAGACCGTTGCGCGTGATGGCACTGCACCATCGATTAGGCCTAATCCCTAGGTCTGAAACCACAGTGACAAATGAAAAATCCACAGCCCCAGGCTGGTCAACTGAACTCACAGTCCAAGGCCATACACACGCCGCCCCCCCTCGGCACTCAAAATACACACGGGGTCACTCGGACCCCAGGGCTCACAAGTATGCTAATTGAGGTAACGCGGTACCTCCGAACACCCTAAAATATGAACACGAAACCCACGATGTCTGAGATACTCACGGGGTCATAGGTCGGTCATTGGGTCATGACCAGAAAGACCGGAGACCTATACAACACGAAACGGACACAGCGAGCATGAAGAATCACCTAGAGGTCTTATCCTAGACCATTAGGGAGCCTAGCGGTCTACCTCTGGGCCTCTAAGGCCAGCCTAGCGGTCTATCCTTGGCCCTCTAAGCCCCAGAAACTCGCAACCCCTAGCGGTCACCCCTTGGGCCGTGTGGTAGATCCTAGCGGTCTACCCTAGACCGCTAAGGACCCTGGCAGTCTATCGCGTGACCGTGAGGCTCAAACCGACATATGGGGACCCTGGCGGTCCACTACAAGACTGCCTAATGCCCTAGCGATCACTGGAAGGACTGCTAGGTCGTCTCAATGAAACACACACACAAGCACAATCATTTTGTTATTATTAAAACCAAACACCAAGATCAATTAGGGGACGCAACAAAATTAACATACATAAAAATAAAATTAAAATATGCCAACATGAAACAAGACGTAGTAGAAATCATAAACCACATAAAATAACTTCTAACCACGAGAGGGGATGCCAAAAATAACAAGGCTAAGGCATGATTACTATCAAGTATACTAGGGATTACACATATATATAAACATGGTATAGAAACTAGGTAGCGGTCAAGGCACGGCCGCTATCACCAAGCTGCGGTCTATCGAGCAACTACTATCTGGAGATAGTGGTCTCTGATGGACCACCTTCTACCTTCTCAGACAGAAGGGTACCAATTGTGCATGCAGGCCTATTCTAGGGCAATAAACACATGGAAAACATTCTGAATAGATAGATAAGGCATGATGGAACAAAAGTAACTCATGGAGATGCATGGGTTTGCACGGAGAACCAACGAGTTTCGAGGCTTCTAACTTCTTAGGGTCTCGATCTCCTGACATGGGGTTTATAGGATAGTTAGACAAATCTAAAAGGAACAGAAAGTTCTAAATATCCAACCTGAGATGACGACGTCTCACCTTCGAACTATGCGAGTCGAAACTAGGGTTCGCACAGGTCGAACCTAGATCCTATTTATAGAACTTGGCCTAGGGCTGAGGGATTAGATCAAATTAGGAGTCCTAGATGGCGTCAATCTGATCCCATAAGAGTCCTAGATAGCTTCCCACACCAGACAGCTTCGATCCAAAACGATTAGGGCATGAAAGATCCAAGTTTTTTCACATCTCTTACCGTTGCAAACACGAAAGATGGTAGCGGTCACTAATAGACCACCATCCTTAGGTTGCGGTCGCTCCATAGACTGCGACCTTGTAGGGCACTAGAATTTTTAATTTTGGTCAAACTCCTCCTATATTTATCCCCTAATTATCTAATTAAATTGGAGAATTATCCTAAGGACGGTTCTAGAGTTGGGCTTGGGCCTAATAGGTTGGAAATGGGTATATGGGCCTAGTTCAAGTGGGCTAATGTGCTTAATTATTAGAAATGTATGTTTGGCGGTCGGGTCATGGCCGTTAAACTACAAGGACGGTTCTGGGATGACCTATGCATGAGTAGGGTCTTTGGACCTTCACCTCCGCCTCGTACCATGAGTCACTTGTTCATTTAGGCCATAGATTGTATGATTTTCAGAAAATGTCAATTGTGAATTTTATGCACAAAGAAAGGGGGAGTTTATTTTTGAATGGATGATTTGAAATTGTGAATTCTAAGTCATCCTTGTGGAAATGCATCTCATGCCAATTGCTATACTTGTATTGATCATGAAAGTGTCATGTGATTTTTGGATCAACCATTATGCCTAATAATTTCATAGGAAATTTCTGAAATCTATGTAGTATCTTATGGCACTTGATGATGTTGTTCTGAACTCAGGTATTGATTCTAAAACTTGATTTGTCATTTTCCTAACTTGATGTGATGAATTTACTTATTGGTTGAATGGAATTGAAAATCTTGAAGATTTTGTTGACTATTGAATATTTTTCAATCTGAATTATTTGAACACACTTGAGCTTAAATGTGTATCTGGTATATAAAATGGTATGTAGTGGAAGGGTGGATTATGTCCATCTGAAAACTCTCACTATGCGTGAGCTGGATCTTTGGACTAAAACCTCTGCCACGTACCAGAACATGAAAAATTTGTTTGGCATATGGATGATTTCGAAACTTGTGAAATACTTTTGAAAATTTATTTTTGAATAATTTCTAAAAATTAGGTTGCATTACTTATTTTGATCATATTTACACCATTGTTCATAAAGGCCATGTCATGGAGAATGTTTGCTTTCTATCATTTGAATGTGAATACTGTCATGTGTAATCTGTCACATTGGTTTGAAAATCAAGCATTTCCATCTTGTATTGCATCTTGCATTGCATTCTCATTTAGGTTGTAGGATGCATGCATTAGAATTCATGCATTTGGTGCATATAGGACATTCAAATGAAAATATGAAATCTTGCATCACATTGCATATTTGCATATCATTTTTCACATATCATTCATATAGTGCATATTTTGAAATACATCATTTTGAACATTTCATGTTACATAAAAGTTAAAATGAATTCTTCCAACAATGGTATCCCATCTTTGAGACCAACAAAAATTAAAAACTTACATTTTACACTCATGTTGTCTTACATTTTGCAATGTATTTAGGTCATACAAGTGAAATCTGAAATCTTTGCATTACATTTTGCATATACCCCCATTGTGTGCTTGCATGTTTATATATGCTGTTTAATGACATTATGCTTTCTTGTTAAATAATATTACATTTGAGTCATTATTAGAGTGTTTCATGTCTTACACTCAGGGGGAGTAAATATTTAATAAGTGCATCTATTTAGGGGGAGTTGCACTGTTATGTGTTCATAATATTTTTGGTATACATGTTGAATCAAATTCATACACATCTTGCACATAATGTGAAAATGAGTGTTAAACATAAGGATATAGAAATTTTATTTTAACACTCTAGAGATATTAACTTGCTGCATGTTTGTTGAAGAGGCAGTTGAGGAAAAAGCTACCTACCTATCTTTGTTGAAAGATTTGTGTTAAAATGAAAGGCAGAGTAATGCCCAATCTCACTAAGTAAATTGGATGCATGTCACCTAAGACGTGATGTGGTTCATTTTTGAAAAGTGTTGACTAACCTTTTCAGTTTATTTGCCATGTGTTCAGATTTATTTGTTTATTATAATTTTCATTATTGTTATTATCATCTCATTATCATTACATTTTTTTATTCTTATTTCTTCTATTTTGATCATTATCGTTATTGCATTTTTTTATTTACATATTCTCCATATGGGGGAGTGGGCCGTTAGAGGGCTGAAGAGAGGTCTGTGCGTGTCGGGCAAGGGCCTGAGCAGGTTGGCCAAAGTCTAAACGGGTGCTGGGCGAAGGTCTAAGCATGCCTATGGCAAAGTTGGTGTATATGCGAGCAAGGTCAGTGCACAAACGAGCGAGGTCAGTGCACATGCGGAAAGTGCAAAGAGCAAGGTTAGTGCACGTACAGGCAAGGTCAGTGCACATACGAGCAAGGTCAGTGCACTATGAAAAGTGCAAAGGGCAAAGTCAGTGCACATGCGAAAAGTGCAAAGGGAAAGCAAAGGGCATGGTCAGTGCATGTACAGGCAAGGTCAGTGCACATATGAGCAAGGTCAGTGCACGTACAGGCAAGGTCAGTGTACATACGGAACGTGCAAAGGGCAAGGTCAGTGCGCGTACAGGCAAGGTCAGTGCACATGCGGAACGTGCAAAGGGCAAGGTCAGTGCACATATGTGCAAGGTCAGTGCAAGTACAGGCAAGGTCAGTGTACATGCGGAACGTGCAAAGGGCAAGGTCAGTGCACGTACATGCAAGGTCAGTGCACATATGTGCAAGGTCAGTGCATGTACAGGCAAGGTCAGTGTACATGCGGAACGTGCAAAGGGCAAGGTCAGTGCGCGTACAGGCAAGGTCAGTGCACATATGAGCAAGGTCAGTGCACATGCGGAACATGCAAAGGGTAAGGTCAGTGCACGTACAGGCAAGGTCAGTGGGCAAGGTCAGTGCACGTACAAGCAAGGTCAGTGCACATGCGGAATGTGCAAAGGGCAAGGTCAGTGCACGTACAGGCAAGGTCAATGCACATATGAGCAAGGTCAGTGCACGTACAGGCAAGGTCAGTGCACATGCGAAACGTGCAAAGGGCAAGGTTAGTGCACATATGAGCAAGGTCAGTGCACATGCAGAACGTGCAAAGGGCAAGGTCAGTGCACGTACAGGCAAGGTCAGTGCACATGCGAGCGAGGTCAGTGCACATGCGAAAGGTGCAAAGGACAAGGTCAATGCACATGCGAGCAAGGTCAGTGCACGCACAGGCAAGGTCAGTGCACATACGGAACGTGCAAAGGGCAAGGTCAGTGCACATGTGAGCGAGGTCCTTGCAAGCTGGGGAAGTCCATGCACATGTTGGGGTTAACATTCATGGATGTTAGGCGAAGTCTGTGCAAGTTTGGATGAAGTTCATGCACGCTCGTGCACGTTCAAGCAAAGTCCATGCATGCGCGGGCTAAGTCCATGCAAAGTGGGACGAGGTCCGTGCAGGTTTTGGGCAAAGTCCATGCATGTTGGGACAAAGTCCGTGCATGTTGTTCATGCAAAGAGGTGAAGTCCGTGTATGTTCGGGGTCAAGTCTGTGCAGTTGGGACGAAGTTCGTGCATGTTCGGATGAAGTCCGTGCAGGTTTGGGGGTCAAAGTCCATGCAGGTTGCTCATGAAAAGTCCATGCGTGTGGGGCAAAGTCCGTGCAGGTTATTCATGCAAGGTCCGTGCATGTGGGGGGAAGTCCGTGCAGGTTATATGGGGTTAAGTCCGTGCAGGGGGTGAAGTCCGTGCAACGCTATTTAGTGTAAATTAACAATCTTCCTAAATCAAATAGAAACCATAGAAAATGACATGCTATGTACTATATGCATGATTAATGCTAACAAAATTTTAGGTTGGGCTATGTATCTTAAGAACACCTACCTCTCTTGGTTGATTGGGATGGCAGAATGAAGTAGAGAAGTAAGAAAAAAATATGTAGTAACAGCAACTACAATTGCACGCAGGAAGAAGATGACTTCTCTGCAGCTACCGGAGGAAGGAGAAGTGTGCAGCAACAAAATCAGAAGAGGATGGCTTCTTCTTATCAATACAACAAAAGGTAGAAGCAATCTCTATAGCTTCAACTTGGGATGACAGTAATAGAGGAGGAAGAGGTAACTTCTTCCCTTGACAGCAGCACTGCAGCAACAACCATTGTAGCAAGTTGGTAGAGCAAGAGCTTCTCACTCTCAACAGCAGGAGGTCGTAGGATCTGAGGGAGAACAACGAGATGGACGTTGTCGCAGGGAATCAATTACGAGCAGTAGTAGTAGTTGGAGCTCATTTCATGGAGCTGTTATTTATAGAGAAAAGAGATCCTATGGGGTTAGATTCCTACTGGAAGATAAATTTCCTTCATAATAATCCTACGAGGTTAAGAACGTCTATGTCTATTCTTCCACTGCTATAACCACAACCACCTTCCCAATTAGGAAAAAAACCCTAAATCCTACAGGTTTCATAATAGAATGAGGGTAGTTTGCTCTTGGGATTCTTATATTATATTTCTTATGTTCCCTTTGGATGTAAAGCTCATTTTTTCCTGGTTTTAGGAGTTAACGCCCATTCAGGGAGGCGCTCTTTCAAATAGCACCTTTACAAAGGGTGCTCTTTCCTCTTTGGCTTGAAGACGGGTATGTTGGCCCATTTGGGTTCCCTCGTGTGTAAGGACCATATAGGTTGTTTATAAGTGTGATGGTCTATATCCTTAAAGGTTTAAGGTTTTATGGTTTATGGCCCTTGTTAATTAAGTCCCTTAGGTTTTATATTTTAGTTAATTTGGTCTTTTACAAAAATTCCTTATGTTTAATTTATTTATGAATTTTATTCCTATAATTTGTCTGGGTTGCTACATTCTAAGGGGATTTTATAGGAGAATACGAAGGGTCAGGGGGGTTTATATCATCATATTTATCAAGCAATTCAGCATATGCATCTACCCATTCACTATGAGTGAAATTATCAAAGGGAGAAGTTACCTCTTCATCATCTTCTTTTGCTTCTTCCCTCTTGGCCATAAGGCAGAGTAGACCTTCTGCTTCACTGTCAGAGGAGCTGCTCTGACTTCCTTCTTCCTCATCGCTCCAGGTGCTTACCATTGCTTTTCCCTTCTTATTTTTTCACCTGGGCTATTTCTCCTTCAGCTCAGGACATTCTGCCTTGAGATGTCTTGCCTTCTTGCAATTGTAGGAAACATTATTATCAGTTTTCTTGGCAGTATCAGGCTTATGCTTTGACTGTCTCTTTTCAGAAAAGTATTTTATGATTAACCCCTTTCCTTCCTTCCTAAGAATTTTTTTAAATTTCCTAGTGAGCATGGAAAATTCATCTTGATCTTCTTCAGAACTGCCAGAGCTGTGCTCACTGGATGACCCTTTGTTGCTGGGGGCAACTTTTAGAGCCAAGGATTTTTTCTTCTTCTCAAACTCATCTAACCTCTTAAGGTTCAACTCATAAGTCACGAGGGAACCGATGAGCTTATCCACAGATATTGTAGCTAGGTTCCTAGACACATTCATTACAGTGGCCTTGGTATGCCACACTGGTGTCAGGGACCTAAGGATTTTTCTAACCAACTCATTCTCACTGTACACTTTTCCCAGACTTCTTAGACTGTTAGTCAGCAACATCAGACGTGCATACATTTCTGATATGGACTCGTTAGACTTAATTTTGAAAGCCTCATACTCAGAGACTAACATGTTGGCTTTAGTCTCCCTAACCTGAGACGTCCCCTCATAAATCACTTCAAGTTTATCCCACATCTACTTAGCAGTAGAACAGGAGAAAATTCTAGAGAATTCTGTGGGGTGAAGAGCATACTACATGGCATTTACAGTGCTCCAATTGAGGGTGGACTTACAGGTCTGCTCCCTAGTCTAGACTTCTTCGTCCTCAGGTAGTTCAAAGGGACCTTTGCTGACTACCCTCCATATCTCATAGTCCTTAGCCCTAAGAAAAATCTGCATGCGGCTCTTCCAGTATGCATAGTTAGAGCCATCAAAGTATGGTGGCTTGCTGGTAGAGTGAGCCTCAGCAGTTAACAGGATCTGAGTGATATCAAGTTTGACTTGGTATCTGGATCTTCGATCGTTACAGTTGGTATCAGAGCGGAGGTTATGACGGAGTGCAGAAATGTTGAGTAAATACAGTGTATAGCCGTCCAGAGAGTCCGGTACAGTCAACGGCTGGCTTAGGTTGTTCTGTTTTCTTACCATGTTTTTTTTGTGGGTTTAAGAATCCGTGATGGCATAGAGGGGGGTGGCGCGGCCCAAGGCAGAGTGGGCCGTAGGAGTCTAGGAGGTGCAGGGTGGAGCACCCCCCCCTCCAGTGGATGCGGCACTTGGTGCGCTGAGAGCAGCGGAGTTTTTCGAGCTGTCCACCCAGTTCTTGGCTCTGGCTCACGGTGCCTTGCCAGTTGCCCTGTATTGGGTGAGGTATGTAGAGTTGAACTGGTATGCGCCACCGGCTATGGTAGGTCTGAGATTTTTTACACAGTAGTTTATTGTCGGTTTCAGGCCCGAGATCCGTCAGACCCTGATGGCGTCTAGGGTTGCAGACGTGGACGTGGATTTTTGGATGACAGTGATTTTGAGGTGGAGCTATTGCAAACCCTGGAGTAGGGTCGAGCAATGTAGTTACTACAGGGTCTTCCCCAGGTGGTTCCGGAGGAGCCAATCGCATCCTCTTCTCCTATCCATGGTCCTCATCGATGGGACAGGAGGGGGTGTAGGCAGGGTCGACAGGTAGCTTGGTGTGGTTTTGGGTGGCGCTAGGAGCTTAGGCATCCACGGTAGGCACACGAGTAGGTGCTGGTTCAAGCCTCGGAGGAGTCTATAGAGCAGCAAGCTGTGAGGCGACCGCGGCGCAACCTGGCAAAGCAGCTGGAGCTGTGTCTGAGATGTGGCAGTCATCATGCAGGCCATCCTTTCTAGGTGGCCATGGTGGAGCGGAGGTGTTTTCGGTGTAATCAATCGGGGCACCTGGTTTGTGATTGTCCCGAGCTGAGGCATTGTCGTAGGTGCAACTTGGTCGGGCACATGTCTCGTGAGTGCCCCTAACCGCCACCCCAGTGGTGATCAGCCTTTTTGGTGGCCTCAATGAGGCTTGGGGAGGTGTGTGGCTGTGTTTTGACCCTGGCTGAGGAGCCCGTGTATAGAAGGTATGGCTTTAATTTGTGTTTGGTTTTTGCATCCACAAAGATTTAACAAGAGAAAGCAGTGGGGGGGGGGGAATGGCCGGGAGAAGTCACTCGAACCCACCTATGGAAACAAAGTATCGGAAATGGGTGCTTCTTCCCCGGCGCTGGGCTCCTCCAGGTAGATGAATGAAAGGATGGGAGAGATGGTGGCTCTCTGGGCCTCTCTCTTACAAATCCCCCTTTCTTCTTCCCCAATCTACCTCACTCTCAGATGATTGGCTCTCTCTGCCTATCCTGTCCTAGCATATATGTGCTCCCCCTTTCGTAAGTCTCTCTCCATTCGGCCGAAGACCATTGGCTTATATAGCGTGCACTGGCCGTGACCCTACCCAACATGGGTGTTTTTGCACGCTGGTGAAGGACTTAGCGGGATGATTTTACACGCCGAGCAAAGGGGTGCTGGGAAGGAGAGCGTGCCGAGTTAGAGAGCACACCGTATTAACTTCGTCCCTCGCGCTAGCTAGGCACAAGCCAAACGGTGGGCCCTGGATTGGCTCTAGGAGTTACCCTAATCCTTCATCTCACCATGGTCTTGCAAAACCCTGACGGGAAGTATTGATAAAGTCTTCGGGTCACTGGAAGGCCAATTCTGGAACTGTGTGCACCTTTGATCTAGAAACAAGGGTTTTCCACTGACACGGTCTTTGACACCATAGTTTGTGCTATCAGCTTAGCTTAACTTGCATTTGTAGCTTTCTCGGGGGGTAGGCCACCACCCAGGGTACTTTTGCCCTAGCGGGACGGCCATCCGGTCGCTAACAAACCAAATTACTGAGAAGACATACCCATGTCGGGTCACTCGGGTCTTCTACTGATAGGGCCTTCGGAACCTTCTTCTAAGGGGCCAGAGACATTCTATCACCTCAGGAGGGTTCCTCATCAGGTGGTGGACCACCAGGTACATCCTCGCCCTTGGTCGGACGATAGACGTTGTTTATGCGACATGACCGAGTCGATGCTGGTTAATTGAGCAGGCCGAATGACACTACCAATTTGTTGTGGTAAGCTTCCGATCCTCCTGAGGTGAAGTCCCTAGTGCTCATGTCGGGTGACCTGAGGCTTCCTTCCGCAATGAAGGGGTGAATGGGAATCCTCGCCTCACCTTGCAAGTATTTGTCAGATTAAAAAAAAAGAAACACACTCGAGATAATCCAAAGGACAAAAGGTAGAAACAAACGGGGGTCAATTTGGTGTAGGATTCTAGGAGTTATGACCGCCGCAAGGTAGGCCCATCGAGCAAGAAATGGGGCAGCATCCAGCGTAGGCTGGACTCTTTGGAAGCCTAGCAAAATGCGGTCACCTTATAAAAATAGAGAATATCGTAAAAACAGTGGAGAATTAGCAAAAGTTGTAGAAGAAAAAATTGTATCTAACTGAAAAATGAGCAACTTTCATGAAGAAAGAAAGAAGAAAAGATGATCAGAAGAGAGAGAAAATAGGATGAGAAAATAAGAAAAATGCTAGATTCACGGGCAAACAGTGCAGCATGCCGGAGAAATGTGAATAACTTGAAATCGGTGCAGAACTGACCAATGTCGTAGAATAAGAAAATGTAGATCTTTAAAAATCAAACATTGTTGGTAAAGGGCACATTTTGAATACAAGAAAGGAAGGGGATGCAAAATGACCGCGTTCTGGACTGCACAGTGAAAGAAAGTCGAATGTTTGATGGAAGTAGACCTAAATGGGCCGTAAGTTGGCTTGGAAGCCAGAAGTTGATAAAATAAGTCTCAGGACTCTAAGAAATCATGATCTCCAAGGCTCAAAGGCTAGGGAATAGTGAAATGAGCTCGAAATCCATCCAAGAAAGGCTCCAAAATAATGGATAATTCGGGACATCAAAAAAATGATGAATATGAGAAATAACGTAACTTGTGGGCTAAAACGGGTGTCAACACCTGATTTTTCGATTCTCACCTTCTTCTCGGGGGGCATCTCCTCGAGCTGCCAGTCACGTGTCGAGATGAGATAGCATCTCCTGGACTCCCTCTGATCTCCTCCGACCTCTTCTACCCCCCGGGGGGTAGGAAACTTGAGCTTTTGGTGGTAAGAGGAGGGCACACCGTAGAGTGTGCCGAGGATCCCACGTCCGATGATGGCATTATACCCAGTCATTGCGTGGACAACCGTGAAGTCTGCGAGGAAGGTTACCTCCCTTGGCATGGTCCCAAATGTATTTGGGAGCACTATGCATCCTTTTGGTCAGATTGTGGCGCCAGAGAATCCATACAAGGGAGTGTGTAGCGGCGTGAGTTTAGACACATCCACACCCATGAGCACAAGATCATACTCCTCCGGTGAATAATCTCTAACCCAAGCCTTGTGTGGAGTAAGAAAATCTTCATTATCCAGAGATTTTTAATTAGTTTTGAACCTCTCGAGTGATAAACAGGATAGCATGAACATTTAGAGCAGAAACCCCTTAACATTTGAGTTCACGAATTTTGTAAAAATATTACAAAAGTCGAATCCACTATCGGGCAATCAAAAGTAATAATGCGGGGAGGACTATAGAAGGCTCATGAGAGCGAGTACGAGGTTTATGCATGCAAATTGTGATTGCATCTTTACAACTGAGGCAAGAGATATACTTCTGGTGACTTGAAGATGTTGAAGAATTAATCATCGGAGGTGAGAAGTCGGATGGAATCAAAGTGAGAACCTGAACATCTTCAGAAGGAGGAGCGCCATCAACATGAGTATGCACACCGGTAGCTTGCAAAGTTTGCCTGAGCTTGGGAGATCCATCTTCATGATCACCCATAGCATCATTAACAGAAGTAGGCACATCGTCAACTTGTAAAGCCTCATTGTAGGGAGGGGCATCATCCTCGTCTCCGTTAATAGCACCTTGTTGATCAGTCTACGTTTTCTTGGGGGGGGGGAATAAAGTTCTTCTAAGCAATAAGGAAAATTTTATCCAGAAGTATAGAAGCATCATCAACATCATCACGGGCCCCATGATGAACATTGATACACATGATAGATAAGTCCTTGGGAAGAAGATTCATAGACGGATCTATCCTTGGGCTGCCCCATCATTGATAGACTCAGCAGGACCAGATGGTTGCACACCTTGGGAAATTTCACTGTTAATGTAGACACATTATTTTTGACATCATATTGAGCAAATCTCATATCGCACTATAATGTCCTAAAGTGGCTCTCATTATTGAGTTATGTGAATATTTTTTTCTCATTTTCCTATTTTTGTGATTTTTTTAAAGATTTATTCAAAATGCATCTTAAACCTCTGAACGTGGTCAAGTTGAAGACTGCGACCAAAAACATAGTCCTCAAAAGGGCTGTGACCTTAACATGAACGTGTCATGGCATAGGGACGTGTCTTCAAGTACACGTCTCGTATCCACGATGCATTTTTAACAAGTTCAAATAATTTGGCGAAATGTTTCTCATGTGAGGTGTCCGACCCAAAACACTAATACGGACAAGAAGCATATAATGGACCACAATGAGTCTGCCATAGCCACATGGCCCACAGGGTTAGGCACGTTATATCAATCGCCATACCCAGTAAAACATCAGTCAAACACACCATAATGAATCCACACAAGTGCGTCACCTGAACCATAACGCACGGGGAACGATCTGTTAAATGAACTGACTGACACGGTCATTGAGGAAGCACGGTCATCGAGGGATCTGACAATGGTAGATGGCCTCGAAAATAACCTGAATATAACGCGCCTATCTTAGGGCGTTATATCCAAATAATGAACCAGGCCTGATCCGTTATGCTCCATGACCTCGAAAGATGAAAAATAACGAACGAACCTTAATGGTCTATCGAGGGACCGTTATGCCTATAACGGTCTCTGGTAGGACCGCTAAATTAGTCTGATGGGTAAAATGGTAGAACAGCCGAATTGGCCCATTCCACGCCCATGCACGCCATAGCACAGGGGAAAGACATCCAATCGATGGGAAATGACTCCAGAAGGTCAAAAATGCCACATGCATCCATCGAAACACATTAAAACGGGAGATCAGGGCGATTTTAACGAATCGACCCAAATCGAGTCACTGGGGTTCCCAGACTCCTACTGGCCCCAAATGATGAGCAATCGATATGAAACTGGTGGGGTTGAGATCCTAACATCCCAACGGTCAATTTGACACTAATTATACTGTGAATGGTTACCGTTTTTCGGCGAACCCTACAAACCCCAAAAATCAAGACTTTCACTAAACTGGCCCGATCTCCCTAGATCGACACCAATCTACATAAAATTATAGGGAAAACGTCGAGGACGAAGTGGCAGTCCATCTCCCTACCTCCACCGATGAAACCAAGCGCCGAGGCGACTAAACCGCGCCGAAAACCACCACGCGAACCGCACCGTCGACTTTGAATCCACCGTTCGTGATCGCGCCAGAATCGCACCGATTATCGCTCCACCACGAGTCTCAGCAGCCTCCCGACGTCGCTACCTCACCCACGGTCGCCTCCATCCGTAGTCGGAGCCAATAGATCAAGAGAACGAGAGAGAACGAGAGTGAGGGAGAGTGAGAGCGTGAGTGAGATGAGAGAGAGAAAGGGGGGTTTAAATAAATCTATTCACGAACGGCCATTGACTTTCAACCTACAAAACAAGATATCATCATGTTAGATTGTTTAACATGAAAACGCCATTAAACATAAGATGCACAATATATTGGAATCATCAAAACCATTGTCACAGACAACGAGGGGGCACACCTAACCCAATAAGCCACTATCTAGTCTTATCTTTTCTACTTTTTTGAGTCTATTATTGTAATTTTCTTTTATTGAGTCTAGTCGTTAATGGATGAATAATTATTGTTACTCACTGAGTTATGTAATGATGGTTATACTTTCGAATGTTGGAGTTATTAAATAAGGATTTTGTTATTTATCTTGCTATTTGCGCACTCTGTCTATGTGTCAAAATTTTCTTACGCTCTGATTAACATGATTGATATAAACTCGTCACGCGTACCGGGTTCGTTCCGCACTCGGGACGTGATAGTATTTATGGTATCAGAGCCTAGGTATTTCAAATTTCTAGGAAACCAAGTCCAAGGATAGGTTTATACCTTTCACCCGGTAAGGTTGGGTAGAGCCATGGGTTAAGATAACTTAGCAAGAAAAGACCCTTGGTTAATTATATATTAATATAGTTATTTAAATCTTGTAGGGCCATGGCTGCCGAACGTTCTTAGTGGCGCGATATGCAATGCACCGTTCAAGGCCTTACCCAAGTGCTATAGTAGGTGGCACAAGGTAGAGCAAATCGTAGAGCAGGTGATCTCCACCGAAGTTTTCGTAATATGAAACCGTCGAAGTTCACCGGCTCGTCTTACCCCAACGATGCTAAACACTGGATCAAGGAGATAGAAAAGATATTCCATGTTATGTAATGCACGGATGAGGAAAAGGTGTTATTGACAACTTTCCAACTCGAGCAGGACGCTCGCTTTTGGTGGGAGTCGGTAGAAGCTACTTTACCCCATGAGCAAGTTGCATGGGGCGAGTTCGTGGAATATTTCAATAACAAATATTTGTTGGACCAGGTACAAGAAAAGAAAGCCATGGAGTTTGTCGTGCTTAAACAAAGGACTCTATTAATGGCTGAATATGAGGCCCAATTCTCTAGACTGTCGAGGTATGCACCACATCTAGTGTGTACCGAGAAGATGATGGTTAGAAGATTTCTTAATGGGCTTCAGCCGTAATACACCAGCATTGTATCCGAGAATGCTTGAATTTGCCAGCGTAGAGCCAGACATGACTATGGAGTAGCTTTTCTCCATCCGGGGCTGGTTGACAAAGGTCCTAATAGATTTTGTAGGTGCCAATCACTTTTGGAGCTTGGCCGCACACTCCAGCCCTCTGGTCAATCACGAACGTGAATGCCAGATGGAAGCCACTGAGACATACTCCCATCCCATCTCTGGTGTACCTATAACGGAGCCCATGTTGGAACCCGAGCTGATTGAATGGGCGCTAGCCATCCGCTCGAGTGCATTAGTGTTCCGGAAGGGTGGTACTCTCTTTTTGAAGCCATATTATCCCTTTCGTTTTGGTCATAACTTTTGCTATGACCATCATATCCCGCCTTTGTCTACCCAATTTCTCATTGACGGCCAAACAAAATAGGGTGCAGTGGTTGCTATAGAAGGTCGTTGTTGGTGGGATTTTTTCCATCCCTGAGAGGTCCGCACTTTCAGGTTCCGACGCCCGGGTGTGTTCCTCGAGTAATCCCTGAGTACATTAAATTGTGGAATGCCTACACCAACTTCTATAGGAACATGAAGGCCAGTTTCTAGGATGTGGCAGAATGTACTTTCTTGAGTCATCAGCTCAGACCTGTGTTTGATATCGATGAATCTCATCTGAAGAGACTTTGGTCACAACGCCCTAAGGTGGTGAGTGAATATCTCGAGGCGCAGAAGGCCATGAAGAAGGAATCCCAGCAACTATCACCAGTACTGCCAGAGGTAAAAGAGGATGATTTTCTGAAATCTTTAAAAGAGCTGAGCCAAGTAGGCAGTACCCACCTTGAGCTGCAACAATTCCCTTTTCCAGTGGAAGAGCCAATACCGCCGGTAGCTTCTTGGGACTTGGAGCAAGATCACCGTTGTCCCTATCAAGCCTTTGTACGGAGGAAAGACATGACTGCCACATATTATCGCCATACTTCTTGCTGTTTGTTTTGCTAAAAATTCATACCCTGGAACTCAGCACTCCTGCCGAAGCCATTCTGGCCCATAGACTATTCATATCTTTCAAGTATGCAGATGGCTGGTGTAAGGCCTGTGCCCTTAGGGGATCCTTAGTGGTTCGGATCTGGATTTGATTCTATGAATTCTACCTATTTTTAAAGTCCTTCTCACCTGTCCTTCATCCTGATGAAAGTCTGATACAGATGCAAGCGACCTGTCTCCGGACACCAATCTGCCACCACCGAAAGGGACTCCTCCACGGGTAAAGGGAGCTGTTGAAGGATCACTCGCTCGCTGCTCACCCGGCATAGCCCCCGAAGCATCTTCACATAGCCATCCTTCCGGATTTCGGGCATTTTTTGCTCGACTTTGGATGACCGATGCTTCACAACCTTCCTGGCTTCTAGATAAGCCATCACCTTGATGTTGGTCCAGGACTTTAGCCTCTTCAGATAAGCAGGATCAATATCCAACGTCAGCTCTGGCTGAGAGTCCAAGAAGCGGCATTCTGCAGCATGACAGCAATCGCGGCAGGAGTTCCGGTAGAAGCCCGTCCGTGCATTCCACCATTTAATATAGTCTGGAGTTACTCTGGGCAAGCGAGCGGGGGATGGAACCCTAAAAGATACATTCTCCCGGTGATGGAAGTAATCCCACCATGCCCGAGCTTTATCGGTGGTCGTTTGCCCGGCCAGATGCCTATTCGGCAGCCCGAACCGTGCTGCGGAGGGAGGAATGTGTTGGTCATATCCAAAATTCTGACCGAATCGGAAGGGATAATACGGCTCCAGCCATAACAAGCCACTCTTTCTAAAGAAAGGACACTGGGTCGAATGGCCAGTGCCCAATCAATCAACTCTGACTCCAAGATGGGCCTTGTACACTTGGTGTCGGCGAGCGGATGGATGTATTCCTCAGTCTCGAATAGGCGGCATTGCTGCATCTTATTTACAAGTAGACCTGAACTGGCTGCCAGGCTCCAAAAATGCAAAACTCCAGGGGAGTCCGTAGGGACCGTGGTCAATTTACCCCAAATAGCAAAAAGTTGGTCCGCCATTGAAGATGTCTCAGCACTGGCAAATTCGATCATCCTCGGCATAGGACGATCCGACTAAAGTTACTTGGGAGCAGTTTCAGGAAACAGGGTGCAGACCCAGGCGTTAAGGAAATGCAACGGACCCACCATCCGTGAATATCTCTAGATGCGCGACTTGTGCAGATCACCCAGCATCTTATATATAAGGCATAAGGCCACTGGGCAGAGGGACAACTTAGTGACCCACGCCATCAAGCATGCAGGGTAGCCTTATTGAAATTACACCCATCTTTATTGAAGTTACGCCCATCATTGGGTCTCTTCTTCCCAAAGGAGGGCTTGAAATTACCAAACCCAATAACATGCTCCTTCTTGGCATCTCTTCCTCGGATGCGATTTGACAACTCCGTTGCATCTTCCAGGAGTTGGGCTCTTCTCACCGTATCACAATATACTTAGATATCCATTGGGGCGAGTTGAGTAATATAATTGGGCTTTAAGCCGTTTAAGAATCTTCTTGCCTTTATCTTTTCGGTACCCACAAGGTGTAGTGCGTACCGCTATAGTCTTGTGAATTGGGCTTCATATTCTTCCACTGTCAAACTTCATTGCTTCAAGGAGGTGAATTCAGTGGCCTTCCTTTCTTGTACTCGATCAGAGAAATATTTGTTATTGAAATGTTCTACCAACTCTTCCTCCCACAACACTTGGTCATGCGGTAGAGTTGCTTTGACCGATTCCCATCAAGCACGGGCATCCCTTCCTAGTTGAAAGGTAGCGAGTAGGACCTTCTCCTCATCAGCGCATTGCATGACTTGGAATATCCTCTCGATTTATTCTACCCAATGTTCGGCCTCACCCGGGTCTGTGGACCCAGCGAACTTGGGAGGGTTCATGCTTTTGAAATTTCTATGTAAATCTTTGGCTCTTCGATTTGCTCCTCCCTGAGCTACCTACTGCAGAGCTTGGGTTAAACCTTGCACCGTCCATTGCATCTTGTGCCATTGAGCTCTCTCGACAGCCATTGGCAAGAATTAAGCCAACAACTAGAACTACAAAGCTTAAGTGTTTTATTTATTTCTTGATTAATCATTCTTTCAAACTTAACCCTTAGCTCTACCCAATCTTACCGAGAAGGTTCAAGATCCTCTCCAAATTTTTAGATTAAAATCTAGAACCTATATCAAGGGAAACCCATGTTTTAAGAAACCTTTGGTTTTGATACCACAAAGGCTATCACGCCCTGACGCAGAATATCGGGGCACAACGAGTCATAACACTCGTGTAGATCAGAGCATGTATAATAGGGTCCAAATCACAAGAAGAGATAAGGAAAAAGGATACTTTTATTTCATCTAAATAAAGTTTTACAACATTCTAAGGCCTTAAGAGACATGATACAACTTCTAAGTACGTTTTTGTAACATTCTCAAGTCATTAACTTTTATACCCTTCTTTTCTATTGATGAATTCAAAGGGTAGATCTGTCGTTTTGTACTGATGTAAACAATTTCCTCATCAGTGATCTTACTTTCTGAGGTGAGCTGTGTGTGCTGATTGAGACACCCATATCGCTGCATGAAGATTGGCATCAATCAAATATTTGAAGTTGCATTATCTTCTCTCATCCGGCATATTTTTCACTTCACAACAAGGTCACTGCAAAAGATGGTTAATTTTCCCTTTGGTCCTGGAATGTGCGATCATCACCATCTGTTCCCTGTTTTTGGAACTTTTCCATGTGCCAAACAACGGAAAGCAACAAAGAATAACATGATAGTCTACTTTTTTGTCCGAGAAAACGGACTTAGGGGATTAGGGATCTCTGTCGTACCGTTGCAAAATTGTCATTTTCTTGAACTTCCACCGGTCAAACTTTTTCACAATTTCAGGCTACACGAGAGCTTGAACTAAGTTACTAAGCAAAGTTTCGCATTCCTCCATGATTTTTCATCCTTTACCGATTGAGGTATTTCTATCTTGTTTACAGGTTCTTGGCAACTCTGGTTTGAAGATGGAAGTTGAAGTTCCAGTTGATTGATTAGCAAGCACAGCACAGCCGCCTCTGTCCGACCGATGCGCTATTAAGAGAATCATTTGTTGGTTGATGAAATTAATCCGTATCCTCAGATTAAAACATTTATGCATTGAAGATTCATCCGTGTATATCTACAACTGCCTTCGGTCATTAGAGCAGCCCGTGCTCTTAGCCTCTTACCGTTCAGTTCTACTGAAAAGTTGAGGCGTCCCGAGGTTTGCTTATGGGTAGTATGCAGGCATCAAAGTGGTTAAAAGTTTTGTTCATATCAATGTCAACATCCTTTCCCACCGATGTATCTGTCAGCTGAATCCTTCAACTCGAGTACGAGAAATCTCTCTTGCCAACAGTTTGTAGGCTAGTGATCTAGGTCAAAGTAAACTGTAGTTATAATCAGGATTTACTGTCTCGGTACACGTCGTCTCGACACGCATGATCCGACCTGACTCAGGCGGTGGGCAGGACGTCCGGATCGTGGGTCGTCACCAGATCATTTTATTAATTTAATATTTTATTTTATATTATTCTTCAGATAAATCTACTATTTTACAAGTTAAATCAACTAGTATTAGAAATTTATAGTTAATCTTACAACGAAAAAATTAAGTTTCCATAAAAACTTTACATTTTTTGGAAAAAAAAAGGCTCCTTCTTAGTACAATGCGATACAATGGTGTACCAGACCGTACCAAGCTGTGACCAGTACGGCCAGTTTGACCGGTACGTCAAACCTTAGTTAAGAAGGCACCAGAGAACAAGTGATGGCATATTTGCAATACATGTGTGTTTAAGATGATCTATAATGTATTAGTCAAGCAAGAGTATCTAATATGACAATGAATATGAAAGGTATATACAAAATTATCCATAAATGTGATAGCACTTATGCCTACAGACATGCATTCATTCCTGGTAAGTTTTGAATTCATGTAAGGTCCCAAGATTGGATGACACACTTGTCAACCAGCATGCAGCTTTAAAAATGCGATAATCAATGGGATTTGTTTTAAAATTGCAATAAACTTGTCAAACAGTGGATCAAGTTTTTGAAATGAGAAAAGCATATCCATCCATGCACAATGTGCAAGGTAAGACAGATCGTGAATCGGATCAGAGGTCCAAAAGCCGAACTGGATCGGCCAGATTGGGCGATCCCAGCCCAGTCCTCATCCGATCCAACCCGATCCACTTGTAATGATTGTTGAGGTTAAATAATATATAAATTAATCGTAGGCCTCCCCTACTCTTGAGGGAGTGTGGAAGGAGCTTGCTAGGAGGACTCTTTGCACCATTGGCCGCCACAATGATGTGCAGCACCTTCTGGAGACTTGGGACAGAAGTTGGAGCCTCATAGGAGACAAAGTTGTCCGGTGGATGATTCTCCATGCTATCTTGTGGTCTTTGTGGAGGAACGTAATAACATGGCTTTTAAAAGGGATTCAAGGGCAGGGAGGCCATTGATTTTACTTATTTGTGAAAGAGTGATGGAATGGGTGGGACTCCTTTGTAACATTAACTCCCTTACTTCACCCTTTTTTATTTTGTTGGGGGTTAGAGGGGCTACACTAGCTTGGTGTGCTCCGCACATGCATAGAGATTTTTTGGGAATTTACTAACTATACTTGTGCAGACCTTTTCTAATACAATGGTGATACCACCGACTTACAAAATCAACCTAGCATTGAGTGTCAAGTTTGGACCCATAGCCCCATATAAATTTTCTAGACAATATCCATGTCATGTATGATGACCAAATAAATTCCAATGACTAAGCCATTGCAAGAACATTTGGGTAGATTCACAGAATTCAAGGGCAAAACTTATGTATAGATGACATGGCGATTAATCTCTCATAAAGTCGGGACACTCATGAAATTTGGGAAAATTGGCATCACTAAGGCCGCCGCCAATTTCAGAATTCGTGTCCACTATGCTAGTTGCTCATTCTGTGAATAGTAAAAGCACGAAGGAAATCGCTTCAACTGTGATGGATGCTAATTCCTATATAGTGTCAACTGTACTAGACGCTAATTCCAGATAGTGACAGGACTCTCACAGAACACTTGATCAGTGCTCTATGATGGCTAGGGCGTCATGTTTCTTCAGAGTGACATGACTAACATGATTTTCAGGGTTTTTAAGGTACAACCCGCTCGGCTTCCTTGAGGGGTTCCAAGGCTAACAGACTCTTACGGAGGCCTTAGAGAAAGAATTTTCAATCTGACAGAAGGAATATCCGACGAAGGGTCCTTCAATCTCTAAGAGTTGATTTGTCAAGTGAAAAGTCATGAAACAGGGACTCCATCTCGGCCATGAGACAACCGTGCCAAGGACCCGCAGTATGGGTCAAAACATGGTGAAAACTGTGAAGAAGGAAATCGCGCCTGCCCAAAAGGGCGTCAATTACAGAATTAACATCTTCTCAAAGAGGCGCCAATTCTTGAATTAATCATATTTTTATAAAATTAAACTAAATTGGTGTCACTCCACATAGGCACCAGTTTGTTAATTTGCATCCAAGGTCTAGATGCTAATTCCATAATTTTCCAGATTAATTAAATTTAACAATTTACTCAAGATCTCACGTCTCTATGAATAGGTGATAATTTATTGATGCACGTCCGTGCATGCAGACGCTAATTCTTTTTGGCTACAAATCAATATACTTTGGCCAGGTGCGTTTATAGGCTCAATGCTATTGTTCATTTCTTTCTTAGGGCATGAACAATAGCACTTTACTCTGGTACTCTCCAGCTGTTAGAGAACTCTTTTGCAAACTTTTTCTGGGGCTCCTCTACCTATGGGAACAAAAGAAAGACCGCCATTTGTTCGGGGTGTTGTGTTCTCATTGGTTTGGCTTTCGGTTGGCTTGGCTTCGACCCCTTGGTTAGCCCATTGTTCTGTGGATGTCTTGGATGTCGTATAAGGACTGTGACCGTGTTATTGGGTGTTTGAAAGTGTCGTAATTCTGAAGTGTGTGTTGTGTATTTCGAGGATGTTTTTAAGGATCGATTGGTCTTTGGTCAACCCGATTTTGACCCAGTGGTTGACACATGACCTTGTGAGTGTCTTGGTTATCTTGTAAGGATTGAGACCTAGTTTTGGATGATTGGAGGTATCATCTTACCTTGGTTTGCATGCCTATGTGGTTTGAGGGCTTTGGTGATCCCTCGTATTCCGTGTTTATTTGTTATGCAGAATCGAGAGTCTGAGGTGCAGCCTAGGGCATGAGGGCTTGTGTTTTCCCATGGTTTTGACCTAGGGACTAGTCTGATTCAATAGTATATTACTGTGATGTGCGATGATCTTGACCCGAGTCGTGCGACTCAAGGATCGTTGTGTTAGCAGGTCTAGTTATCTGTCCTGAGTCTGGCGACAGTTCTGGGTGCTACTTTGTGCTCCGTAGTATGTGTGATGGGTATGCGTTAGCCTGTCTGTACTTCGATGTTTCTATTTTGAGTCTCTGTGTCTAGTGAGCCTCCACTAGTCGTAGTATGATAACACTTCGTGTCGGCCCACCTGGGAGCGGTGGTGGGGTGAGTTCCCGATAGAGATAGTTTGTAAGTTGGTTGCCGTGGGCCCCTTTGTCTTGCCATTAGAGTCTGACAGGAGGGAAAAACCAACTACAGGCCTGGCTCGAGACATTGCGCTTGTGTGTGCACACGTGGTCAGGGGAGTTTGGACCAGTGCCGATGGGCGTGACCTTAACTAGTCACTCGTTATTGTTGTTCCTTGGTTTCGTATTTAATGTCTTACTTACCGCATTCGAGGCGAGTGGGAGACGCTTGAGTCGTAGTGTAAGACATCAATGGATGCATCTAGCTCTTCTACTAGTGAGGAGGTACTTCTGTCACGTGACATGGAATTCGGGTTTCATGATTCGTGGCTTACGTGGATCTCGTGCAGTATGAGCTCTAGACGTGTGGTTTCCATCATGGTTGACCAGGCTTGGCGAGTAGTCAACTCCTCGACAAACTCCACTAACCCTTCAGGGGCCTCATCAGCCTCTTGGGTGGCATCCCCAGTTCTTGGTAGCGATAATTCGATATTATTGGGTTATCGGAACCCTGAGCTCTGGGTCATTACAACCAGAGTTTGAATAGCAGTAGCAACAACAAAATATAGAACAAGTAGAACAGCTTTAGCAAGATGCACAAGGTCAGGGGGGAGCAACAGCCATAATTAGCTGAGCAGGAAGTGGTAGAGCACATAGAGCAGTAGGTTGATGAGATATTGTATGATGAGAACTTGCAAGAATAATCAGAACTGGAGACAGAACAAGTCCAGGAAGAACATCATCAAGAGCTGCAGGAAGAGCTAGAAAGAGAGGTACAATAAGGACAAGGAACTGATGAATTAGAACATCAATTATTTTTAAATCAACAGGTAATGCAATAGCTAGATCAACATATTGATCAGCTAATAGAACAGATAGAGCAACAGTAGTAGCAGCTTGAGTAGTAAAATGAACAGCTGGATATGCATGAGCAAGAAGGACTTCAGGAAGAAATGCATGTGGAGGAGCATCCACATGTTCAGCAGCAACAAGAACATCAAAGTGTGGAAGAGCTACAGCTGGAAGAACCACAGGAACATCAAAGAGTAGGGGCCGAAGTGCCACAAGACACTTATCTAGGTCTTGCCCCATATTATGGACCTTATCATGGACCTATGATGGCAATGGGCATTCAGCCACTTCTATCTCCTGAAGAACCTCAAATTCCACCAGAGTTTCAGGCTTCAAGTTCAGCAGGACCAAGTTCAGCTCAAAATCGTTCTGATGTTCATCCCTCACTAGTAAATCTCCTATTGAATCTGTTTAGAAATATGAATGCTTCCTTTATGCAAGTGAATATGGCAGTAGAGAGGATTGATGCCTGAATGACACATGTAGAACAAACAGTTAATAGTCAATGGGAAAAATTTGTGAGTTATAAGTACAGATCAGATGAACGGTTACATGGATTTCTAGATTCTCTACTACATGCACGTGAACAGGCTGGTTCCATGATAAGAAATCTAAGACCGAATCAAGCTGAGACACATATGAAGACAACTCAATTGCTAGTTCATGCATATGACATTAGAAGGTAACAGCAAACAATCCTCCAGATTAGGCCGCGTCAGATTAGTTAATTTTATATGAAATTTTGGTTTATTTTTGGTTTGTTGAGATGTTTTAAAGTGTTTTGGAGTTAATGGGGGTTAACTATTTATTGGATTGGGGCCCCGAGCCTTCCAGAAGCAGAGTCACAAGTTCGTGCGAGATTTGTACTCGAGCACGACGTCCATTCTTAGTAGAACAAGTTTATTAAGCTCAAATTATTGAATGGTTTTTATTATCTTATTCACGACGAAAATTGGGCAGCATCTCCCCATCCTGAAGGATTGCGGGGGGAGAAGCGGGGAAGTACTCACGTAGTGGAGTAAACCCCTAAGAGCCGGGTGGCATAACGGTGGCCGGTAGACCCAAACGGATAGAAAACCCTGAGGGCTCGCCTACTAGGGGCACCAAGGTCTATGGGTTAAACCGAACAGATGAGGCGACTATTGAGGGAAGTGACAACCACGAGGGCTAGCCTACAAGGGGCACGCGACCCGTAGTCGGCACTACATCCGAACCAAGGATGACTAGTAGAGAACAAAATCTCAAGGGCTAGCCTATGAGGGGCATGCATCCCTTAGCCACCACAAGGTCCTAAAGGACTGTGGGTTTGAATTGTCAGGTTTAAACCCCTATTAATATTCACCCAAAGGTCAGTGGGGATATCTATCACTCACAAATGGAATCCTTCCGACCAATAGGGGTTCTAATGCAACAATGGGGGATGTCCCCTTCCCCAGGTTACTGGAGCAAGGCTATTAGGAACAACCAAGCCCATAGACTCTAAATCAGGAGCAGAACGGAAGGAGTACACGGTACAAAATGCATTCGATTAATTAACATATTATCATTCATGAAGTTAATCATGTTAATGCCCACGGGGTTAGTAGTTAGCATGCAACTTGTAGGGCAAGGGATGCACAGGTTAGCATTTGTAGAGCTAGTAGGGATGACCCAAGACAGGGTGCTGAGACTATAGAGGGAATGGCTCTTACAACAATTATCATAGCGTGCTCATTCTTGTTGTGGAGGCGATTCCCCTTTTGCCTCTGGGCAATGAGATGGTGCAGAGGGACATCGGGAGAACCAGCCTCACATTGGGGCAGATTGAAGTACATACATGGGTATGCCTCCGGTCACAAAACCCACAGTGCATACATAGAGGGAAACATGACTGGTTGTATTAAAGGAGAGGAAACCCTAGGGAAAGGGGAAGCATTCATATGGCCCATATTGACGTCTGGGCATGATCGACGCCATAAAACAGAGCACAACGCTCATGCATACACGAAGCAAACAGATCGAGAGAGAGGGGGGATAGGAAGCATGCACAACATAAAATCATTCAATTTCTTAACACACAAATAGCATTCATCCTACTAACAGAAAGAAAATACATGAGCCACATAACCTTTGGCGCCAGCGTTGTCGCCCGGACACCGCTTCGTTACTTTCAGAGAGGATTGCAGAGAAAGAAGAAGAGGAAGAGATGGTGAGGGGGCCAGGGGGAGATGGGCTCACATCATCTCCCCTCCCCTTCTCACTTACATTGTATCGGAAGGAAAATAAAAGGGAACTCAACGGGAGGAAACTACAGAGACCCACCTAGACTCTTTCCCCTAAAGTAGAGTATCGGACGCCGACTCTTCTTCTCCGGCCCCGGAGTGCTCCAGACGAGCAGACAATGCGGGGATCGTCGTGGCCTTCAGGAAGAACGCCCTACTTCTCTCCCAAGGAACCCTCTCCTCTTGGGACGAACCAGTTTGATTGGCCCTCAGGAATGGGTTCTCTCTAATTGACTCTTCCTTCTCCTCTCTAGTCTCGATTAGCCCCCCTCTAATCGCTCCCTTTTTTACTTGGTCCAACCATGTAGAGCTATATAGGTGCAAGCTAATTCGACGCGAGGAATGGCACACCAGGAAGGGGCATCCACAAGCCTTTTTGCACGTCGGAATAAAGGGCACCAGATTAAGGGGTATTGGATTAAGGGGCACACCGTATTAACTTTGTTTGCTTGACGTGGGGTAGCCGGTGGGTCTGGGGATGGTTTCGGGAGTCACCGTTGACCATTCATCTCGTCGTGGTCCTGCAAACTTTGACGGGAAGCTTTGACAAAGCTCTAAGGATGACGTACGGCCTTTCTTAGAATTTCATATATCTTTGGCTTGAACACGCTGATTTTTCGCTGACACGGCCTTCGGCACTGTGATTTGTGCTGCTGGTTTGGTGTGAATAATGCTCGAAGCTCTCTTGAGGGGTGGAGTAGCACCCAAGATACTTCCGCCTTGATTAGGCGATCATTCGGCCGCTAACGGACTGCATATGTTGAGAAGCCGAACCCGTGCTGGGTAATCGGGGTCTTCTACTGACAGAGCCTTCGGTCCCCTGTCTTGAAGGACCAAGGTCGTTCTTCCACCTCGGGAGGATCTTTCATTCAAGTGGCGGGTCACCGGGTAGACCATTGTCCTTGGTTGGACAACGGATGTAGTGTATGCGGCACGACGAAGTCAAAGTCGGTTCATTGGGCAGGCTTGGTCGCACTGCCGGTTGGTTGTGGATTCATCTCGATTATCCTGAGGTGAAGTCCCTGGTGTTCATATTGGGTGACTTGGGGCTCTGGCAGATTGAGAAGGCTTCAGTGTTTTGATCCTTCAGCTTCCGTGCTTCGGTGGGCTATATCATTCGTCTTTGAGGCTTGATTACCGTTGATCATATTTTGAGTGTCAACAGACCATTATTATGAGACCTTCGTTAGTCTCTGTGAGCCTGGGATTCCCACCCGGATGTCTGGCAAGTTGTACCACCAAGACCTAAACCCACCGACTTGCTTGACTCACGTTTTGGGTAGCATAAAATTAGGACTGTTCTGCTCTGTTTGACCTGCTAGCGGCCCTCCTGGGACTGCTACTGTCCACTAGCAGCCCTGGATAGACCGCTAGGTTCCCCTGACCTGGCTGTGTGCCAAATTGATTAGTCAACTTTGACTTGTTTCAAGTCGACCCAACCCTGATCAAGCCAACCTAAGTCCCCTTTGTCGACCTAGGTTGTGTGGGCTGGACCCTGGGTTTGGTCCCACCTTACTTGATCAGGCTGATCGAGGACCTGACCAAGTCGAATGAATTACATCACGATACCTAACTTGGTATACGATCCAGGTTGGACAACTAACTCCTTTTTAGCGGTCCGAGTATGACCGCATCCCTTGAGTCAGAATGTGGCTTTCGTGGTTTTTGTGTGTTGTAGGAGCTATGCCAAGGATGGCCTTGGACTGTAAAATCTTGCCTTGATTCATGATCATTTTTCATGAACTTTGACTTCCAAGTCATATTCCTATGACTTCTCATCTCAAACTTACTTGGACGGGTGGAGGCTGCGCAAGCCGCACTTGGATCCGGTGGAGGCCGCACAGGTCCACTCGGACTGGGTGGGCTCCACCCGGAGGGGCCCACCCAGTCTGGGTGGGTCCTCCGCGGACTCCCCTCGGTCTGCGGTGGCCCGAGAGAGGGTGGGGAGGGGGCGGCCCTGTAAAAGCCCCCCCTTTTTATTTTTTTCGGGTTTTTTAGCTGCTCTTGCCTCGTGAAGGAAAGAATGACGTCTTTGGGGTTGCTTCGTGCTCCATTTCTCGCGTCGTTCGCGTTGGGATTGCTTCCGCTCCTCATGCATCGGGATTGCTTTCGCTCCTTGCATGATTGCTCCGTAAGTACAGCGAGGCATCGTTTTTGCTCATCCACTTGTTGTGAACTTTGCCCTTTATATTGTAAACATGGCGAGGCTTCTCGGAGTTCGAACTAAAGTCGTTTTTCTCGGTGGCTACAGTTTTGTGCCGCCTTTTAGCCCTTGTAGGGCTAATTTATTGTTTAATTTGCTTTGATTTCTACGAGAAATTACCGGGTTTAACAAATGCCCCCCATGGGACATCCGTCGGAGTCGGGGACGACGGCGGGTGGCCTGTGCGCCTCGAAAATTTCTTCCTTTCTCACAAGTCTTGCTGACATGATGGGAGTTCTTGGTTTGTGCATTGACATTTCTTGTCGCGGTTTTACTTTTTTGTAGGAGATTTATTGTCGTAGCTCACTTTGGCGGAGATCATGGTGCCTGGAACTTGCTGGAACGGGACTCCAAGAGGGGGTGCCGTTGTTTGACCCACTCACAATCACTCTCAAGAACTTTGATTTTGTGGATTGTAGTTTCTATTGGGCTGTCGAGGGACGCGTTGTCGAGGCTACATAAGGCGATGGCATTGTGGATGTGACCCGCATTTCGCGGGTGCAGGGAGTTTACTTCTTTGACCGCTCGGGTGGTTATTCTCAATAGCTTCCTTTGGACCGACATCTTTTCTCCTTCATCTAGACTTATGCTCCCGCCGATGTGGAGGTTGAGCGTTGCCGTCGGGAGCAGGCTATTCTGCAGGGTTGAGACAACATGGCGGGTATTTGTGTGTTTTCTTATCCTAGTTATTTCGAGGACTTTGGGCGGCAGACACAATTTCAAAGCAATGATTGCTTGCGCCTCCATCCTTTGTGAGTGACACCACCCCGAGCGTCCACTTCTGGCCTGGTTACCCTAGCAGCGTGAGCCGATCGCCACACGATGCACCGAGCCCACGCTATTCTTTAGATATGTTGTTTTGATAGTGTAGCGACAGAAATCTGGTTTCTATGTCACGTACTACACTTCTCTATATGTATGTTGTGGAAGTCGTCTGGCACCCGTGGAAGTCTGCAAAACACCATGAAAAAAGAGGCGTCAGAAAGAGCCCTGGACTCTACCCCAGGGGACAACCCTCCGATGCTTAAGTCAACAACGATTTAAGTAAAGAACATATCTAGAAGAGTAGGGGAGAGAGAAGAATGTAGGTCATAGTAGGAGATTTGAGAGAAGTGTAGATCCTCCATACGAGTGCTCGCCGCCCCTAGTGATCACTCGGAGAGTGTTCGCTAGGTGGTAACATCGTGTAGGAGGAGTTCTCTCTCAGGGAGTAGACAGTCGTGGCCTCTCTTCGCAGTGGCAAGACAGGTAGCTCTATTCTCTTTGTGTAGCTCTTGGCAGAAAATTCACCGTGTCCTTCTCTTCTCTGTCAAGGTCCCTTATATAGGGGGTTGTCTTGGTGTCGAAGGTCAATCTATTAGCAGGGATGGGCGTAAGTCATGGAGTAACGTTTCCCGCGATCATGGCAGGAATTTATTGTTGAGAGGCGATTACTCCGGAGTCAACTGATCCCTGGACGAGTCTTACTGCGCTCATGGGGCGTACTCGCCTCTTACGGGGTCGAAGCCAGCATTGTGGGGGGTAACGGTAGGTCGCCAGAGGGTCATCTGACGGTCATTCCGCCTAGGCCAAAGCCCTTACTGCACTGTCGAATCAATGCCGAGTCCTAGTGGGCCGCGCCTTTATGGGCCGCAGTTGTCGGAAGTCTTTGGACGTGTTGTAGACCGTGAATCAAATTGGACTCGTTGTAGATAAGCCTGACGTGGGCCGGGCCAGATTTACCCTCATCACTTAGTAAAATACAAAGAAATAATGCAGACGGTTAACAGCCATCACTATCATGCGAATTAATTAAATTTTTTAAAATATATATTAGAGTTAAGGAATGAGGCAGATGCGTTGTTCCCGACGATCGAACACAACCATTTGTTGGTCGATTTATTTAAATCTCAAAAAAATCTAAAAAAATAGAAAAATATGTGGGAAAGTTGGGTGAAGTTGGATATTCAAGAAAAGAGAGAAAAATCACTCAAATAAATCAATTTGAGGGTCAAATGGGACATCACTACGTGATAGGAGATATGCTCAAAATGATGTCAATTTTAGCGTATCTACAGCCAGTTTAGGGGCGCGCCGAGTTGATTCCCATATCATGCTTATTCGAGCCAGGCTTTGACTCGTGAAACTAGGACTGACTCCAAGAGCTGACTTGAACTTTCATCTCATCGTGTCCCAGTGGGACTGGCATGAGAACTATCGAGAGGATCTTCAGGCCACAAAATGGCCAATTTTGATATTGCCCATGCCTTTAATTCAGACATTTAGGTTTCTAGCTAACGCGGCCATCGGCACCTTATTCTGAGAAGTCAGGGACATTTCTTCACCTCAAGAAGGCTTCTTATCAGGTGGTGAAGCACCAGGTACATTCTCGCCTTGATCGGACGATGGACGGAGCTTGTTCGACACGACTGAGTCTTACAGGTTCGTTAGGCAGGCAGAATGGCACTACAAGTTTGTTGTGGATTTGTTCTGACGATCCTTAGGTGGAGTCCATGACGCTCTCGTCAGGTGACCTAAAGCTTCGATAGTCCCGGGGGACCCTTGTGTATTGATCCTCTTCGACTCGTGCACTTCGGCGGGCCGCATTCCTTTCACCATTCAGGCACAATTGCCATTGATCATATTTCGAGTGCCAACAGGGCGGCCAGCACCCTGGCCTTCTAGTGCGGTAGGCGGCCAACCCAGTGGCCTTCTAGGAGATGAGGATGTCCAGCACCCTAGCCTTCTTGGGTTCTGGGAGCCAACTATGTGGCCTTCTTGGGATGTGGGCGGCCAAGTCTCCGGCCTTGTAGATATCAGTGAAGAGAATGTATATAGAACCTCAAAAAAATTTGCCTCGGGAGCTCACACCCCCGAACCCCCGACCCTACGTGCAGGGGGGTGCTACCTAAATAAGGATAAGACTCCGCACACCCAATCAACTAAGAAAAAGACTGTCACTTCTATGATGACTAGTCATGGTCTGCAGGATGTCCAAAATTAGGCATCTACAGGTACATTCTTGCCTTGATATTTACTATCATGGAACTTATGGCTTCCATGACAGACGCTAATTCTTTGCTTATTCATAATTACTTCTAAATTTTGATCAAGAATAAGTGACCACATAAGTGGATGCCAATTAATTAATGTCTGTTATAAGAGACACCCATTTTTTTGGAAAGTCCAGAATTACTAAATTAAGCACAGGAATGAGCGTCTGGACTGGTGGACGCCCATTAAATTGGCGCTGTTCCTGTGGATGCCCATTTTTCTTGAATCTCCGCTGCAATCTGGGCTCCTTTCCCTGGTTATTTCCTACCCGTTTTGATCCCTCCGCTTCTTGAGGAAGTCTATCCCCTTCCTTACATAGAATCCTTTCTGAGCTAGGTCTCCTCTCCTATAAATTTGGACTCCTTTGTGCCTGCGTGAAAGGGGATGAAATAGACGAAAGAAGAGATAGAAGTAGAGACAGAGGATATTAAGTGCAGGCTAACCAAGGGCTTTCTGCGATTGTCTCTCTCTGTTTGATCCAGTAGAAAGGGCTTCTCTCCGATCTTCTTCCTCTGCAGTGCCATCTGAGTGGAGGACCCCCTCCGTCTCTTCCCTAAGATCCTTTCTTTCATTTACTTAGTTTGCATGCTGCATCACTTCACTACTCATACACGTTACATCTAACCTTCGCTAGATCTTTGTGCACTTCACTACATAGCATTCATACACCCACCCTTACGCTTAAGGGGTTTTAAAACACACAAGGTGTGTTTGCTTCCCATATGCATATATTTATTTCTATTGAGAATTGATGTTGCACGATCTGTTTCTAATTCAGTGCTTTCTCTGTTTATCTTTGTTCGTTTCAGGGTAATCCTTATCTGACCGGCGGGTTGAAGGAGGAAGCAGAACTCACACACCCACTTCACAAGGTATTTTTCGCGATCACTTCTTCTCTTAAAGTTGAGGAACTTCCTCTGGCAATCACACTCCAGTGAGCACCATGTGCTCTTCTTATTTCATTCACCGTCTTTTCTCTGGTTAGATCTCCATTAGCTTTTCTTCACTACTCTTTTCAATCAAACTAAGTGACACGTGTTGGGTTAGGTGCGATGGTGCAAACTCGGATTCAGAAGGGGGGTTGAATGAATCCCCTTATAAAATTTTCACCAAATTAAAACATGTTGAAAAATAGTGACACGGATTTATCTCATATTGTTCTTTGGTTGCATTATTTTCCATTCATGATGAAATGGTTAATCACTTTAACTATGCCTGATGATAGAGATATAAAATCCTACTAAATTTTTGCTCACCCCTATTTTCCAATCTTTTTTAGGTAGTTCGGATGAGGACGTGCACACTAATGGGGACGGGAACGAGTGATCTTGGAGTGAGATTTTAGTTATATTTGAGTTGATGTCTTAGATTGGTCATTAAACTCAGTTAGATCATAGTCATGTAATTTTCTTTCTTTTGTTTGTCGAAGAATAGAAGTCCCCAAGAAGTCGGGTGTAATGATTACTTTACTTTGTTCTTATCAATAAAATTGTGGGTTTTGTTTAATTGTCGGCCCTATGGTATCGTCTCTTGTGGCAATGAATGCACTAATTGACATGAATGATATAAACTACCACGTTTCGAGTTTTCGCATCGGGGTGTGACACTGGGCATGTCCGGCGTCGATAATGGAACATCACTAACCCCACCTAAAATCAAGACGGGGGATAGTGCTCCTAGCTCCTATCAACATGACTTTGCTATGATAGCAGAACTATATCAAAAATTGCAAGAAGTAGACATGTTGCAAAGCAAACTGAGCAAAATGGGTTTGCATCCACTTGGTTTGCACCTGAGTGTGTCGTCTCTGGCGATGATGAATGAGCTAAAGATGGAATAGATGATGGAAATAAAGCTAGCCAGGGAAGAAATTACCAAGGTAGAATTGTATGAGATCAAACAAAAGGACGATGAATCCTCTGTGGACTACATCCATTGATGGAGGGACCTCAGTGCAATATGTCGGCACGCGCCGAACCATGAAGAGGCTGTCCAGATATGCAAGTGCAATCTGAAGACAGAAATCTTAACAAGGATGATTGGCATTAAAGTCAGATCCTTTGATCTCTTGAATGATATTGTGCCTTATATTGAGGCCTTTTTAGCAAAATATTGCTTGGCCCCTGCCACTCCCAATCAGAAGAACAAGCCCACCGTTGAACAACCAATGCAGAAAGAAATTCACACTACTGACTGTCAAGCCCTTGAGAAGCAAAGAAAGAAGGTGAAAGAGACAGCTAGCTCTTCTTCAGCCAAGCTTGCCGAGCAACAACCCTCGCTAAGGGATAAAATCTGGAGCTACAAAAAGACTTATCTTATGAAGAGAAGCCTATGAAGATCTTGGACCGCAAATTACATCAACTCAGGAGTAGGACTATACCTATGGTAAAGGTTTAGTGGAGCAGGCGAGGCCAAGAAGAAGCTACTTGGGAGCTAGAGGAGGCTATTAAGAAGAAATATCCGCAATAATTTTCTGGTTAGCGCTTAACCCTCTCTTAAAACTTGTATGAACTTGGAGACCAAATTCTTTTTAGTGGGGGAGGGTGTAGCAACTCGATAAAACATGTAACCTTTTATGGGGATAATAATAAAATTTAACTGTCAACTATTGAAATTTAACCCAATTAGTAAAATAGGCTGAAAATTGTTAATGAGTTCCAATACCTAATTCCATCTAAAACCAATTAGTGGCTCGTTGAATGGGCCGGTCTCCTTAGGTAGACAAGTCCTTGTGATGTTAAGGTTTGGAAGATTGAGTCGATCGAAGGATTGAGTGGCGGCCTCATTTAAGGAAGGATTTGGATTAAACGTGGAAGGTTTGAGTTTTAATCAAAGAATGATTTCTTAAACCCCCAGTAGGATTCGAAAGGGTAGAAACCTTATAAATAGGACACCACATGCGACGGAAGAAGATATTGCTGCTGTTGCTACTGGGATCAAGAGGAGCAAGCGAGGTTGTGTTGCAAAGAACCCATAGAAGATTAGCGTAGCATTGTTCCCCTTCCTTCTTCTTCTTCGTCATTCATCCTCTTCTTGCCAAATGGTAGGTTGTCTCTTGGGCAAAGTAATTAAATCACTCATGTTAAGTAAGCATGCACGCAGTTGCTTAGTTTCGTCGTGTTAATTTTTCACGATCCATGGTAGTTCCACGATTTTAGAGCGTTATGTTCCTTTCTATTTTATGGAGAATTCATGGCCAGTGCAGTGGACACGTTTTAATCTGTGTCTATTTATGCAGACGCTAATTCTTCAATTAGCATCATGTGGATGGATGCTTATTAATACATGTCGACTGTTAAGACGTGAATTCTTTAGATACTTAAAATATTGTATCCACTTTTAAAAATCATTATCTATTAAACCACGATGAATAAAATTGTGATGTGCATATTTTTAGGATCCCTAGATTTTTCTTCTAATTATCATGTCCTTAGTGGTCTCCCAAGCCAAGATGCCCCATATGCAGGTACTAATGCAAAAGATAAATAAAATCACACAGAATGATGCAAATGCAAATGATAGATGGAGAACAGAATAAATAGGAAAGCTAATTAAATGAACAGTATGCAATAGATGTAAATGATGAATGCAGAGAAGAACAAACAAAAATGGCAATTGATATTAACAGTGACAATGCAACAGCATAGGGAATTGAGGGATGCGAAATAGAACAAGCAGAAGCGTTAATTGAAATGAGCTGTGATAGATGAACAGTGGGGTACCAAATGACAGCAACGTGATGCGATGACAATGGAGAAGATGCACAGACAGAATTGGCATCTATCACTTTGCGCTCCAATTTTAAAATTGGCATCCACAAATCTGGACGCTGATTTTTTTTTTAGGATCGACCAGAAGATAGAGAAGTGCAAATGGCCAATGGAAGAGAAAAAAATGCACTCACAAACTCCCGACAATCAATAAAAAGTACTGCATGCTCACAGGAAAAGGGAATGGGTGTCTGTTACAGTGGGCTCCCATTCCAGAATGGGTGTCCGCTGGTATGGATGCAATTTTTTTAAGAGAAGAATAGAAGTGGAATTTGAATAAAATCTACCAAATTAGTCAATCACTTTGGGGTATGTGCACATGGTGCACAAAGGATAGAAAAAAATGGATGAAGGGTGTGCTACGTGGAGCACCAAAAGGAGATGCACCGTGGGTGCAAAAGGGAGATGGCACACGTGGGTGCCCAATGGAGAAGGGTAATCAAAGAAAAATACAAGGGGTCTCACCGTGATTGTCAATTTGTAGATCTATTAAAATACACTTAAAATAAAATAAGGAGAAATAATAATAAAGGATAAGTGGGAAAAGTAAGGGGAAAAGGAGAGGGAGCATACGTGGATGCCAATGAGGAGGGTGATCGCTAAAGACCGCGGGCCTCGATGAATATAAACAATAAACACAAAGGAGGAATCACGAATAAATACCTTAATGCATGGGAGATGTGTGAGTGTACCTTCTCTTCCAATCGGCCAGCCGATGAAGAGAGTCTTCTTTGGATTACCCTTGCAAAATAGACAACAACCAACAAAGAGATAGGAATTAGAACCCAAGTGTGTAGTATCAAATCTAAATAGCCACATTCCGATTGGAGTGTGGGGTGGACGTAGATCTCAGGTTTGAGATCGAACCACCTTAAAAGTTCCTTGTCTCTGTGTGATTTTGCTTGCAATTGAGTCATACTCTTTGATCTGCTATAGTTATCTTATATTCCGCAATTACCTTAGTTGCATCGATTTTAAAAAGGGTGATAGATCCATTCACCCCCCTCTGGATCTCTCACAGACACTCCATCTGTAGGGATCTAGGTCTTTAGGCGTCCATAAATTCACATCACCTTCTTGTTAAATCTGATTTGATTTGTGGCTTAATGAACCCTCATGCATGACATTGAATTCTATTTAAACCAGGTTGATTGATGTTTGAGGGGTGTTAATGTTCTTGGGTTTAATTGACTACATTATGTAGTCTTCTGCATTGACAATGCAAGAGTCGACCCCTGGGGTCAACTCTTGGTCGCCTGGGGTCTGTTTTCATGAAAACAGAACCCCCGGTAAAAAGTGTCGACCCCAAGGACCTGATTTTGTACTCAGGACAGAACAAGGTGGAAAATGTGTTGACCCAGTGGGTCGGCACTTTGCCTGGGTTCTGTTTTAGGTGTTTTTGGCAGAACCCGTCAATTCGAGTGTCGACCCTTGTAGGTCGACACTTTTACTGCACTTTTCGATCGTGAATTCTGGATCTGAACGCGAACCCACCTTCTTTGGATCTGATTGGTTTGACTGATTACCCTATTGGCCTTAGTGCATCCACCATGTGTTGTGTGTGATCTGAAAGGGTTATTAGAGGGGCTAAGGCAGTCTATTGGTCTTCTATTTTCCTGCCCTTTTTATACCCTACGAACTCCATCGAAGAAGATGATCTCCTCCAAGCTAACATCTTCTATCTACTGCAGGTGAAGGACGACGAGGGTGAGGGCGTCGATCACTTGGAGTAGGAAGAAGAAGAAGAGGAGTACGTCATCTACAACCTCTCCACTCCGGATTTGTTCCAGTTCTGAAGGCATCCGCTGAAGATTCATCTCTAGATGTCTCCTACGACTATGGCCGGCTTCTACTCCACAAAGAATCATTCCAGCGCACCCTTGTACCCAAATGGACGTGATTCACTGGATATTTGAGGGGGATTTCTTCTTCTCTCATTTCTATTTCTCTTATGAGCCATTATTTTAAGGGGCTTAAAATTTGCATTTGTAGCAGTTTCATAATTATGTCATTTCTTGAGGTGCTAATGATCTTTGAGCGTAGGCAAGCATAAGCTACGCAGGTTGCCAAGGAGCTTGGAGTTCTTCTTGGGTGACCTTTCTTTTCTTGTATTCTCTCCTATATGCATTATTACTATATCCTACCTACTCTATTATAGTATATCAAGGACCTTGTGGTTCTGATGAACCTGGAATTGGAGTTTCCCTTCATCAAAAATAGTGATAATTCAAGGGAGTTTTGATCACATGGATAGGTCATTGAGTCATCTTAGGCTTAGAACGACGGTTCCACTTTCTGAGTTGGTGCGTGGACAAACGGGCTTCAGCTTAGTGTCAACTCAGAGAACTAGATTCTTTACCAAGTATGGATGGCATAGCAATATTATCCTTGATTATTTTCTATTTTAGTTTATTTTAAGTTTTTCTTTTAGCCCAGCATGCATCATGTAGGACTTTAAACCTGAATGTTGAAAATCCTCGTATTAAGTCAGTAATGAGGACCACTCACTCTAGATTCGAGTTGACATGAAGTATTCCATTCCGAATCGAGTACTATGTTCTCCTTGAAGCCACTTAGGCCGATTCATTGAAAGCATCTTTACCAGGATTCCTATCTCTATTTTCCATTTATTTTTTCTGCAAATCCACCTTGGTTGCAGCACATCCACATTAGCTGGTAATCCCTCTCCAATGGTGTTTCTCCTTTCGTGCCCACATGCACATTTTGTTAGCTTAGTTTTTCATCCAAGCAATTGTTACTTTCTTGTAATTATCCGAAGTTGTTTCATTTAGAACTATGAAAAGATTTCTAACGCTTAGTGTCAGAGGCGTGGTACACATCTGCTTGTTTGCATGTTGCATTTTCCTATATCCTTTCATTATTTACCTTAGTTGATTAAAGGCTTGGCCCCTTGACCCTTTCTCAAGGCCGCAAAGAACATCCCCTTGCTTAATGAGCAAGGGGACAAGTCGAAAAGATTAACTAACCTGTTTGTTTCAGTGAACGCAAGGGTGAGGAGACACAAGTACACAAACGCACAAGTGCAAAAGAGCAAAACTCAGGATGAACCTGTGGTGACCTTATCGACCCTTGGCTGGCAGCCGACCTCTCGGCTCGAGCATGGTCTGACTCCTCCCTCCTCTGGTGTGTAGAGGAACCCACCAAGTAGCTAGTGTCTGAGTAGGCGCTCGGGCATCCCTCAGCTCGCGCCCGCTCACGGCCCCTCCGATAGCAGTCCTCTGCCAGTCTCGCCCCGCTCCTCTACGGCACATTAGCGAAGCCTCACCTCGGCTCGCTCCACCCACTCGCAGTCGCGCTCCCGTCTCTCCTTCTGGAGTAGTAGCTGCAACTTAACTGTCTCCCGGGGTAGCTCCTCAGCCTCTCAAGGCCGGTCCTCTACAACTCGCCGCAACTCCTCTGAGGCCCGTCGCCTCTCCTCTGCCAGCTCCTCGGTGGCTCACCGTCTCATCTCCTCCAGCTCCCCGACAAGCCTCCGTCGCTCCTCCTCAAGCTCCACAACCCGCTGGTCACAGATCGTAAGCTCAGTGCCTGCCAAGGTAGCTCGGGTCATCGCCTCCTGTAGATCCCACGCTTGCATTTTCATATAGCATGTCATAAGTTTCTGAAGAAAGATTGATAATAACTGTATTATTTAAACAATCTTTATTACTAATGCCACCAGGTCTTGCTCAGCTGTCTCGGCCCGCCTCACTGCACCTACCAGTCGCTCCTCTAAGGAAGCGATCTGGGCGCTCTGATCCACTGCACTCGAGCTGGAGGCTCCTTCCGTACCTCTCGTGGCCACCTACTGCTGGGCATGTTGCATCAGTTTAAGGGATTGTCAGTCGCTGACCACCCAACTTCAGGACTCATAGCATTGCATTTAGAAAGGCAAACTCACTAGCGTCTGCAGCTCGGACTATGTGACAGCTAGTTGGGCCTCTAGGGTGCGGAGCTGTACCTACATGTCGGCCACCACTGCATCCTGTGCATCCTGCATTTATTACATGTTTGTTATACTTTCATCTTCTAGCAATTAAAACATATAGACACAAAAGCATGCATTCATACGTACCCCTCAGGGCCTCAACTGAGGCCGATTGGCGTACGTCCTCCAGAAGGGCCAAAGGTACGTCGTGCTGTCCACTGCCTGGGAGAGAACCGGTGTGCCGCCTCTCTTCCAATCGGTGTACTACTCTGGGAAGCATAGCCGCCAGTCAGTCATCATCGCATGCCCTCGGGTCTTCCGTCTGACCCCGTGTGGCTCTGCTACCTCGACCCACTCCGGGTGTAGGCCGAGGGTCCTCATCACCAGCCTAAGGCGTAGAGGCTCAATCTCATTTAGGCAGTGGAGCCAAATCTCCCACTCGAACAAGTGTCGACCCGCTGCAACTCACGACTGGTCCTCATCTGTCATGCCTAGGTAGGGCCGCCACACCACCTGCATCCCACACATCACATTAGCATCATATAATCATAAATAGGAAATGAGACAAATGCATAAACATAGCATACATACCGGGGATGCCGGGTAGTCACGAATCTCCCGCCTCATGACCTGCAACTCGTAGGCGTGCAGGGCGCCCATCATGAACGGGAGCCAGTGTCGTGCGAGGGGAACCGCCTTAGGGCGGAGGACTCCAGCTTACCCCATGGAGATGTACAAGTGGCTCTAAATCTGCATCCACATATCATTAGCATATCATTAGCATCATTTCATAATCACATAAGCATAAATAAAAGCATAAGCATAAGGATGCATACCTAAAGGAAAGGTGCGAAGCCACTAACGGTCGTCTCTCTACCTGTTCCCGTGGACAAGTCTGCTAGCAAGTGGGCTAGCATGGCGGCACCCCACCCATACCTCCCTACCTGGTCCAGGTCCTCCAGCAGCCCTAGGAAATGACATGTCATCCCCCTTCATCCCCAGTAACAGCCTCCCCAGCATCAAGAATAGGAACCTCCTCAAGTCTAGGTATGCTCTCTCTCTCTGGGAGGGGTCTGCATAGAAAGTGGCCCTAGCTATCTCGGCCATCCTGGCCGCATATGCCTCCAAGCTCTCCCTAGCCCTTGGGCGCCCCTCCTCCTGTTGGATGGTTAAGAGAGGATCTAGAGGGGGGGTGAATAGATCTGGGTTCACAATGAGCTCTTTTAAACTTTGATCAAAACTGAACAACGTATGGACCAGAACCGAAGTGCAGAACTGAACTAAAAACACTAAGTTAGTTAGCGGAATGAACGAGCTATGAGCTAGGAGAACCTGTGAATGGGAGTAGGAGAAATGGATTGAATGCAGCACGCCATAACACAAGTTTTTTTAAAAACTACCATCGTGCTTGGCGGGGACAATTCAACCCCCCTTCTTGTCCATACGAGAATCTTAGGGACAACATCCCCTCTCCCCCTCCCCTCCTCGATGCGATGACCCCCATTATCCTAACTCAGCTTTCCTTCACTATGACGAATTGAGCATGTGGTCTTTTTCAATGCCTTGCTGCACTTTGCAGGCACTTTCAAAGAGAATCCATTATGGTAAATTTGTTGCAGAGGCAAAATTTCGACCCTCCACAGATGTCGATGAAACTGCAATTAAAGCACAGGTAACATCTGGTGATGGATCAATGCTTCTCAACTGTGACAAAAAAAAAATGAAAAATAACACTTGGATTACCTCACCACCATTTTAAATTGTATAGTTTTGTTTCTTTTCAGGACAAGGACCTCTTACTGCATCTACTGACATATGAAACTATGAAAACTGCTATAAAGGAGAGGGTGGAGATGACAACAAACATTTATGGGCAGGAGATCAATGGGAAAAAGATGAGAAACCTCCCGTCTACATAATTGAACCCAGATTGTTTGCTGGTCTTTACAGCGACTAGATAATGCCATTAACAAAGCAAGTCGAAGTGGAGTACTTGCTAAGAAGACTAGATTAAGGCTCTTCCTTCACCACCAACTTACAAGCTGCCATCTTATGATTAGGGCAAGTTATTGTGGGAAATGGATCTCAACGATTGCACGATATTAAGAATATTGATGCCATTATGTAAAATTTATCTAAGTCTAGTTGGTAACTATTTTTTCATAGTGGACAATAAGTGATTGTCAAACAATAATAATTTTCTCAATTTTGTTTATAATTTGGGATCCCTCTTTTTGCTAGCATGCAACTATGCAAGCAGTTTTATGTTTCACTGGCAGACAATGGCCTCCTTTCATTGAAGGATAGATCTAGCTACGATGTACATGCTATACTTGGGGAATTTGGTGAACCTAGACCCAAACATGTTTGCATCTGCTGAGCCCACAGCGTGCCTTGGTGGGATCACCACCTCCTTTTTGTTCTAACATGATGTGAGGATGTATATTACTTTGCCCTTTCATATAGCATGAATGACCTGTTAATATAAAGTTAGTCTCATAATTTGTACATTGTAACATAAACATTCATTTTTTAAAATTCACAGTGCTGTAAAGGTCACGACGTTAATTACATCTCCTCGGAGGGGAGAACACCATTGATTAATCGTCAGGAAAAGGGGCCCTACGACCTAAAGAATTATACTAATTACATTAGGAAGAAAACTTAAGATTGGCATATGCATGTTCAATTTATTTGTTGCTCTTCATTCATTTGCTTATCCGTATATTTTTGAATGCCCCCATGCCAGGGTGGCAACAATGAGAGAAGTTTAAAGCATTGGTGGTCAACAGCTGACCATTTGGTATTCAGATGTTAATCCAAGTCGACAATGTGCAAAGCATGAGCGGTATGCAATCAAATGTATGCCATTAGTATGGCAAGCTTGATGTTTAATGCCAAGATTAACATGGTCGATTCCCGATGGGGACAAACCCAGTTTGATTGGTTATTGGCCCGGAGCAAGATGAAGCCATGGCCACGACGGGAGAACCCCGAGGTCTAAGCCCATGTTGCGGGGCAACGTGTATGTTCCCGTGTTCAGGGTCTTAGGGAGAGGAGATCTCTAAAACGCCTGCTGAGGCATGCATGTTTTGGCATTTTATCTTGTTAGCTTTAGTTCTATTTGGGTATAGATTTTATTCCATTTACATATTGTTTATGTTTTTTTATTTAGATTATATGACTGAGGCCCTTTCTTTCTAATTATTATTTATTTTATTATTTTATTTTTTTGTGTTTTGTTTCTTTTCATTTTCTACTACTTCCTCTCTCTTTTTTGGTTGAAATAGGGAGTTCGGTCGACCGAAGAGGGAAGTTCAGTCGACCAGACTGATGACTTTGGTTGGCCGAACTCCCAGAAGTAGGGAGACCTGTCAGTGGAGTCGACCCAAGTGTGTAGGGCGTCGACTCCGCCATTGGTCGGTCAACCAAAAGGCTAGTTGGTGCTGACACCGGCGCGATTGAGAAGCATGATACGTCGATCCACCGGTACCGTACGCGGAGCACCACTCGAGCCACTTCAGTGTCTATCTGGCTTGGAGATAGTCTGGAGACTACCCCTTGAGTATTGACATTTATCACATTTATTTAGACTTTATTTATGTGTCATGTGTGTTTATTTAGTTTTATTCAGTTTGTAATTTAGATTGTAAGAGGGGTTTATTTGTAAAAGGGGACCCCCCTCAATTCCATTCACCCTTCTATGGCTTCTATCATATGTTACAAGTTCTTCAATAAAATTCTCAGACCACCAGCAGTCTTAATTTCTCTATCTCCAGAGTCTTTTCAAACTCCATCAGTTCCCCCTTTGCTCATTGAGCAATTTTCTTAGCTTGCCATCACGTCCCCTCACGGGCAGTCCATGAATCAGTTTTTGATCCAAGAAATCTCTAATCCTTCCATTCCTACACCATCATCTACTCCTCCCCTTCATTGTTTCATGATAATTAAAAATGAAAAAAAATGCCAATTTTTAAACTCACCAATTCACCTCTTTCCTCTCTGTTGAGGAGACCTCCGATCTTCTTCTGGAGTGTCCCCCGACCCAAGGGCTGCTCCTTCAAGGTTCGTTAGTGGACCTCTTTTACCCCTCTAATGAGGGAACCTCCTCTGTATCACCTCTTGTACCCACTTTTTCTCCTCCCTCCTCTTTTCACCTACAATCTAGTGGTCAGGCTAGTTGTTCTTCTTCATCTTCTAGTATCCAGAGTCTGGGGATAGCTACTAGAAAAGCCAAGGGTAAGCAAATTCCCCGTAGGTTTTTAAGAGAGCTAGTCAGGAGATGCCAGGCATGTTTAGCCATCCCTTAGTTTATAGAAGATCCGATACTCCTACCAGACCTAGAATGTGAGGGTGAGTGTATTTTCGACGAAGGGTTCGACATCTATGAGATTATGAATGATGAAGACCCTATCGAAGAGGGGGATGAAGAGTATGAAGAATATGACGACGAGACTGACACTTTTGCTAATGACATAAGGAGATTTGACGAGCCGTCAGCCTCAGTAGAAGAACCTACCAAAGAAATCAATTTGGGTATTGAGAAAAATCCTAGGATTATCCTCATTAGCAAAAATTTGCCGCTCTCTGAAGAAGAGGCACTCATTCAAGTTCTTCAAGAATACAAGGATGCATTTGCATGGAGTTACGAGGACATGTCGGGTCTGGACCCCATACTTGTCGAATATCGCTTAACATTAAAGCCAGGGTTCGTCCCGGTTAAGCAATGGTTGAGACGTTTCCACCCACACATAGCATTAAAAATGAAAGAAGAGGTCGATAAGCTCCATAAGGCTAGATTTGTTAGAGTCATCCTCTATCCCAACCTGCCCTTAACCGCCCATCCCCCCTTAGTGTTATAGTGGTCTATCACTTGAGCGGGTTGTCCCAGACCGCTCTTGCCCTTGTGCGGTCCTCCTAGACCCGCTCATCCCTATGTGTTGTCTGTTGGCTGTGACGGCCTGTTCAGTGTGTCGGTCTGTCTTAGGTTTGTGTTCTAGGGCGGTGTCTATGTGTTGGTGGTTTCTGGATAGGTTGGTTCAGGTGACTGGGTGCAGTCTCCTCCTTGACTGCTACACTTCCCTAACAACTCCATCTAGAACTGCCAGCGTCCTTGTCTCTGGTCGCGTAGCGGCTATTCTTTGACTGCTGGGTTGGCCTAGTAGTTGAATGATGGTTCGCTTGCCCAGAGCGTCGTCTTTCATATTTTTGGCTTTCTGTTCTGGTTATGTTGGCGTGACCTTGTGGTCTATCCATTTTCCCGTGGGTGTCTCCTAATGTCCTATGAGGGCTAAGACTACGTTATAAGGTGGCCAGGAGTCTTCTTGCTTGTTGTAGGATTCTCCTTCCTACTGTCCTGTCTATCTATGAGTGTCGTGTCTAGTTCCGCTCAACCCGGTGAGACCAGTTGTTGATAGGTGACCTTGTGTGTCTCGACGGTTCTGTCCAGCTCAAGACCATGGTTCTGGATGTCTCGAGGTATTATCTTACCTCGATCTGTGTGTCCAGATGTGATGAGGTTCTCAGTGTTCCCTTAGGTCTCCGCGTGTCATTTCCTTCGACCGTGTCATTTCTTTTGGCTTAGGATTAGGTCGATTGGCGATTTGTTCTGCTTTGTACGACGATCTTGACTCCGAGTCGTGAGACTCAAGGATCATTGTAGCTTCAGGTCCAGCTGCCTTGTCCTAAGTCAGTCGATAGTTTCTTATACTGCCATTAGTGCTTCTTAGTACGCTCGATAGTGTTTCTTCACCTGTCTGTACTCCAGCACTCGTGTTTTAGAGTTTGTGTCTCGTGATCCTCCACTAGTCGTAGCCTTACGACATGTTACGACGTGTCAGCTCTTGTAGCGGGACACTTCCCGATTTACGGTTCTTAGGCTAGTTCCGTGGGCCCCCGACTCTATACTGCAGCATCCGCGAGGGGGGAATACTAGCTAGAGGCCCGGCTCTAGGCACAAGCTGGTGTGTTCGAAGGGAATTTTTAACTGCCTTCAGCTTGACACAGAGTCTAACCATAGCATTAGGGTGGGTAATCTGAGCCTGCTGCCAAACTTCTGAGACCAAATTTAAGAAGGAAGAGTGAGAACACCACATTTTCTGGAAGATAAAACGAGCTGGTCCCGAAATTTATTTGTCAATAGACAATAGCAGAGGGAAATGATCTGATGGGCCTCTAAGGAGTTGCTTTACAATAACATGAGGCATATCAAGCTTCCTACAATTGTTTGAGAGGACTCTGTCCAATGTAGCTCGGATGTTGGCAGACTATGTTCTATTGTTAGTCCAAGTCATAACAGGCCTTGTAAAACCAGCGTCAAGAAGACCAGCTAAACAAAGAAAAGCATTGAATTCTGACATGGAGGCAAGATCTGGAAGGCTACCGCCAACCTTATCTGAGGGCCGCAGAACACAATTAAAATGACAGGTTAAGTCTGTTAGGAAGCCATCACTATGCATGTGTTGAATCTTCGGATCAAAATCTCCACCTTGTACCAAAATTCAGAAATTCAATATGTTTGGCTTATTAGGAAACATGCTTTTGAATGAAATCATTTTGTCCTTGATTTGCATAACTTTCAAGATTCAATCTGAAAAAATTACTTGTTTCATCAAGGTAAAATTTCTGAACTATGAAATTGCTTGATTAGATGCAACAATTGGTATTGACTGTTGACCATGGCTTAGTTTAAAGCTCATTGACCTTGTGTGCTTGCTTTGGATGAATGACAATTTGCTTGATTTGTTCAAACTGAAAATTCATCTCATGCATTTACTGAATTCATGCTCACTTAAATGTTCAAGAATGCACAAAAATTGAACAGCTTACATAAAAAGATTGCATTGGCATTTTTGCAACTCATTTATAGATCATTGCATGTCATTTTGCATGCTTTGTGAATTTGAGTCACATGCATACTTTGACTTATTTATACTTGAATGTCATTTATGGGAACACAAAATGACAAAAAGGGGCATCTTACATATTCATGCATATAGGACATGCATATATTTCATGATAATTGTATATCTTGAATCATGTGTACTTGCATGAATGTTTTGCTAAATCTGTACATGTTTGCATGTACTAGGTTTACAAAACCTTTCCTTGAATTTTCGGGAGGTTGATCTCCGCGGGGTGTAAACAGGAATAGAGTGGAAATGTGCAGAATTAAAATTGCGTAATAAGAGACCACAACAGGATGTTACTCTCCGTAGGTTTAGACAAGAATTGAAATGTGGAAGGGGGTGTAACTAAAATTGAAATGGGGAAGGGAATGTAATTGGAATTGAAATGGGGAAGGGGATGTAACTAAAATTAAAATTGGGAAGGGGATGTAACTGGAATTGAAATGGGGAAGGGGATGTAACTGGAATTAAAAGGGGAAGGGGATGTAACTAAAATTAAAATGGGAAGGAGACCACTACGGGAAGTTACTCTCCACGGGTTTAAACAGGATTGGAAATAAAGGGGAAAGGGAAATTGAACAGAAATGGAAATAAAGGGGGGAAGGGAACCGCTACGGGAAGTTACTCTCTGTGGGTTTGATAGAATAAAAGAAAGGAAATAAAAAGGGGCACGCGTGGGTGCATCTGTGTGGATTGTGTGATCGTCAGGGGTTAGGGAACCTAAAAATGAAAGGAGAGTGATCGTGTTTGTACCTCAGAAGCAAGAGATTGTGTGGATTCCTTCTTCCTCTTTCTTCGGCTGGTCGATGAAGAGGACTTTCTTTGGTTACCTTTGCAGGAAATGAAACAAACACCAAAATGTATCAAGACAAAAGTGATGTAGTATCAATCCGTTGTGATGAAAATGATAAAATCATAAAGAGACACACACCTGGTTGGTGTTGTTTTAAACCCTTTTTTGAACGTAAAGGGTAGGAAATGCTATGATGTATGAAATGACGTGCAGAAACACACAGATGCAAAGCCCTCTCAAGGAGAGAAACATAAGACGAATAGAAGTGATAGATGATGCATGCAATTAACAAGATGAAAAACAAGAAGAACAGAGGGGGAGGAAAAACTTATTAGGATGCCAATGGCGGGCTTTGAGGAGAGCTTCAGTAGTGTGAGGATGGCATGAATGAATGGTGGGATGGAGTGACCTTCTCTCATGTGCACGAGCACTCGAAAATCCAGCAAAACCTCCGCATGAAATCCCACGGGCTTGGAAGTGAATTTAGCAGAGTTTCCCCTCCTCTTACAAGATTTCGAAGCCCTTGATTTTGTTGGAGGGGGTCCTCTATCTATAGGGAAATGATCAGGAGCACTATCTGGAAACAAGGAGAAAATAATACTGCAAATTTCTTCTACACCAGTAACAACATAGAGATGACTGTTAAGACCGGCAGTCATAATGGAGGGAGTGGCCTCCAATACAGAGGCATCAATACTATGGTCCTATGAAGTAAAGGCCTGCTGGTAATGGGTGACAAACATGGTTGATAAGAGATTTGGATCCTCAATAATATCCCCAAAGTCATTTCAGAGCTTAAGAATCGTAGCCCTTCTCCTATTGGACATCACACAAGAGTGGAAGAATTTGGTGTTTCTATCCCCTTCCTTCAGCCAGGTCACACGCGACTTTTGTAACCATAAAATTTCCTCCTGTTTGTTAACTTTATCCAATTCAGTCGTAGCTTCAAACATTCTAATAGAATTCACTTGAGATGGATCCACATCATACAAGTTTTGTGATGTTTCAAAATAATCTTCAGTAGCCTTCACCTGAGAGAAAATATTTCCAAAAACTTGTTGATTCCACTCCTTAAGTGCAGCCTTGTGTGCTTAAGCTTAGCAACTAAATTGAGCAAAGGAAAGGAAGACATAGGCACAGACCGCCAAGCTGTGGTAACCGTGTGCATAAAAGAATTGTTGGACAACCACATTTGCTGGAAATAAAATAGGCTCAAATCTGTAAAGGTGATTTTGAAGTATTCATTCTTATCCTCAGTTGTAGGGGCAAAAAATGATATATATCACGATGGTTACTAAGTTTAAAGGTAATTTTCTCTGACAGAGATGCATTATTTATCACAGGTAATTGTTAAATTGCATGGGCTACCACAAGTAATTGTCTCTAAGAGAGATGCATTATTTACCAGTCTTGCTTTTGACAATGCATTTGAAAAATTGGTGGCAGATACTAGACTAATGTCAGAATCAGAGACCTCTTGCGAAATATATGTCTAGTTATTCAGAGTGAATTGCATACTCATCTCAGAAACATTGAACACAATATCTCCGAGAGGTTGCATCCAAGTGGTGCCAAGCACAACATCGACACCACCCAATGGTAAAACTAAGAAATCAGGAGTTAAAGATAATCCTAGCAGCTTCAAAGTTACTCCAGGACAAAATCACTGAGAAGCCAACTCAATGCATGCAACAATATTAACTTTATGCACGTCGAGGAACACACCCCAAACACAGAAACCGCTGAATTGCTAAACCTTGCAACATCGAGAAAAATTGACGCCGGTAGGAAACCCAGAAAACCTCTTTACCCCTATCAACGGCAGACCACTAGAAGACAGAGGGATGGAACAACAAACCCACCTGAGTGGAGGAACGGGCCGACGAGGAGGCGCCGAATTTGGGCTCGACGTCCTCGTTCTCGAAGGCGTCGATCGACCCCCGATCGCTGTCGCAGTCGGACTCGCAGCTCGTGGCATAGTCTTCGGCGTCTGACATTGCCGGCGTAGAAGGTCCAAGCTGAAGTGACGATGGCGGCCGTCCCCAAAAGTATGGCCGGGGACGGAGGGGGGCCGCACGCGGATGGGGAGAGAGGCCTACAGTGAGAAGCAGAGACTGAAAGATGCCAGAGAGAGAGAGGGGACCTTTGGCCTCTTTCTCTCTCCCCGTTCCGGTTCTTCCCCCTTACCCTTTCCGGGGTTTGTTTACGTCATGATCGCTTTCTCGCTGTCTCTGTGTTTCCATGTTTTCTTTTGCACGTAAAAGAAATCGAAGTTTTAGCTGAAACTGTTAATTCGCCGGGTCGCAAACGGTTCGGGGATGATGGATTGATGATTTGATGGACACGTTCTGTTTTTATTCTTCTTAAAAAATTATTATTATTTGAGAAGGGAGGGGAAAGTGAAAAACATAATCATGATTTGTCGTCTCGTCTCGACTCGCACCGATCTGCATGACCCGACTCGATCCAGACGGGCGACATGTTCACAGGCTGGGGGTTGTGACCGGGACGCACTGGAATGCATGGTCCTGTGCGTCCCGCCGCGTACCGGACCAGTCCGAGGCGGGCCCCGTTTGATACGTGCGGGTTGGTGCAAACATGTCGGGTCGGCCATTTAACGGGCCAGGGCGTGGGCGCTTCTGCAACGCAGAGAAGACGGTGGACGGCGGCTCTGAAGGGCGACAACCGGTGATCAGAGGTAGGTGATCTTATTTCAATTTTTTTTATTAATTGGGGAGGGTGATCGGTGGGGCATCATGGGAAGGCGATGGAGGGCAGAGGGGGGGGGATATTGCCCGAACATGGCGGAGTGGGGGGGTACACCCCCAGGGGGGGGTGAGGGGCTCGGAATTGCGAGCCTGACCCAGGTGAGCCTGTTGGAAGTTCTTCTGTTTAAAACCTTAGTGTGAAAATATTTTGTACATCTATCTCTCTCCTTAAACCAAGGGGCCTTGGCTCTTTGCGTCTAGAATTCCTCCTGCATCATCACTTGTTCCTCAAGCTGACCTTCCAAAATGGCTTCTCTCTTGATGTTTTCTTCGGTTGAAGGTAGGGACCGAATCTGATTCATTTCTCTTTTGATTTCATCCACTTGATGGAGGGGTTCTTTGAAACTTCTCTTTTTCCAGCTTCTGATGAGAGTTTAGATTTGATGAGTTTTCTGGGAATAGTTGGATGATAAGGAGGTGGTATTGTTCCAGCTACTGTATACCACTTCGTCGAAATCTTTCCTCAATGTCCACATGGATTCTAACTTAAAGATGTTCCTTCTTCTTCTGATGCTTCTCTGCAGATTGGTGTAGATGGGGTTGTGATCACTAGCAATTCGGGGGAGGTGATGGACAGTTGCCTGTGGAAACAGCATCCTCCACTCGACATTGGCCATTAATATATCTAGCCTTTCTTTAATATGCCATTTGGCCATCCTTCGGTTTGTCCAAGTATATGCGGGCCCATCATAACCCAAGTCTAGCAATCCAGCATCAAGTGTGAAGTTCTGGAAGTCTTTTACCTACTGGGGTCTGACTGTGGAACCACTAGCTTTGTCACTTTGCCCCAAAATGGCATTCATGTCTCCCGTGAGCAGAACTGGACCTTTATAATTATTAATGTAAGCTGCTAGTTCTTTCCAAAATGCATGTCTACTAGATCTCCTAGCTGGAGCATAAGCACAGATAAGCCTCCAGTGAGTCTGTGGAGGGTTTTCTATATCCAGAGTTATCCAGTTTGCAGTGGCTTGGACGACCTTTGCTTGGATATTGGGATCCCACCACACCCAAAGGCCTCCTGATCTGCCATCAGGATCCATAACACAGTGGGACCTAGTGCTTCTGGTAGCAAAAAAGGAGGTACTAGTGTTCGGGGAAGCTTTGGTTTCGGACAGAAATAGGATATCAGGTTTGATGGAGTGGGTTATTTGGTTTAGGTATGGAATTGTGGAGGGCCCACCTACACCCCTACAATTCCAGGAAAGGATCTTCATTTTTCCCCCGGCGGCTCGGTCATTATCATCTCTCCTCTCCTTCCAGTCTTTCTCCATCTTGGTTATGTTGTTCATGAAAGTATGAAGGGGATTGACTTGAGGAGGAGGAGTGGGCCGCAGGCTTGAGACCCTCTTTAGTTGTTCCTCCACTGAAGTAATTTTATCAAGAAGAGTTTGTTGGAGGCGTGTGACTTGAATAACAGAGGGTTGGAATGGTGGCCTTTGAGGAGCGGCATATGATGTCCGTGGGGGGTTAATGGGCTGACCCAAAGAAGCACCTGGTCAGGCCAGGTTGCAAGGAATATATGGGCCTTGAGGCCGTGAAGGAGAGCGAATAGAAGGAGGCGGGTGATGGACCACCCGAGAGGGAGGATGAATAGAAGAGGGAGGCATGTGATGGGCCACCCGAGAAGGAGTGGAAGGAGTATGAGATGCAGAAGCTATATCCTCAACAATGGCCTTAAGGGCTTGGGCTTGTTGAGGGGTGAGATGTAATTTTTGGGAGACTGTCCCGTGGCATGGAGGAGATGGTTCCGGGGGAATATTGGCTCGTGATCGGTGCGAGGGATCATAAAATTGGGAATTGCCCATGGGGTGGACAAAACTATGGGAATTGGAATAGAATCCCTTAGAGGAGTTGTGGTGAGCATTATGAAATTGAGGATTATATATATGCTTCGTTGGTCATCCTCATGATTATAAGTGTCATTAGACATGTTGGTTTTATTATCAAAGTGAAACATCATGCAAAGCAATCAATAATTCAATCAAACAATGTTGCAAAGATATTAAACAAGTGAGATGTTTACGCTTGATTTTTGAGTTAAACCCTGGTGAATTAAATGAGTTTTAGCAAAATTTGGTGCAATTCACTCAAGGTATGAACCTAGTTTTAATATAGTTCACTTCGGTGCCAACTAGGTAACCTCTCTCACCACGTTTTAGGCCAACTAAACCCAGAGAATTTCAAGGTACAACCAGCCCGGTTACCAAAGAGGGAATCCTTTGGTATCGGGGACTTATGGAGGCCTTGGTGGAGGAGATTCTGGTCCAATGGGAGGAGTTCTCAATTGGAGGGTCCTTCCTTAACTAAGAGGGGGTAAAATCTCCTAAAAAGGTGTGGGGAGAGGAGGTCTCCTAAGCCAAGTGTGTCACGCCCCGAACGGGAAGATTCCAGAGGAACACCACTTCTTCCTGGGCATCGCCAGTCGGGGGCGGAAGGTGCTCCCCTCCCTTGATTCTCTACGCATCAGCCTCTTCTGGAATGTTATCTTTAGCCCGGGCCAAAACAGAGACCATGTCGATTTTGTAGAACTCCTCTACCAAAAAGCCTAAGCCTAGATGACAGGTGATTTGTAACAGCCTCCGATCCATGTTCGACGGGTGCCACATTTTCTTAAACGTTCTCTTTCACCTTACTGGCTAGTGGAAAGGGATTCCCTGCTTCCTGGCCATTTCGGCCATGCGGGGAGTCATATAAGGGTGTCCCATAATTGGGACTATGGGGTCACATAACTCTTCGGGGAATATGCAATCGTCATCCCCTTTGATAGGCCTCTCTTCAGTGGTGTAGAAGATTGTGGACTGACCTCTAGGGTTGGGCACCTCCCAGATCTTCAATGGTTTAACTATGTGACAGTCGATTTCTACTGCAGGATTGGCAATCCCTGGTTGGACCCTAACGTCCTCTAGCAAGTCTCCAAGGTGCAACGCTCCCGGAGTGGTGTGGATGATGGAAGGGATCGCCTTTACCAACCCTTCAGCTTCAGAAACGACAGATACTTCTGGAGGTGCCACACAACCCGACAGTGGTGGAGGGAACCATTCGCCTGACTCGACTTCCTCCTTTCCCTTCCCGTTGCTCTGAGACACATGGGGAGCTTCTTCGGACTTCTCTAAGTACAATAAGGCATCCAGTAGATGACACTTGAACACCTCGAAGGGGCGAAGATTTGCAAAGATTCTCTCTTCTTTCCTGTTGTAGGGGTACTTGATGCATTGGTGTAGGGTGGAGGCCACCACCCAATTTGATGTAGCCAGGGTCTGCCCAGCAATGCCTTGTAAGAGGTGTTGGAGTTGATTACATGGAACCACACCCTGGTTGTGAAATCGTCGAGAGAGAGAATGAACTCGACTGTTCCCATTGGTACTTCGAACTTCTGGTTGAAGCTGGCGATCTTCATATCCCTGACCTCGATCAGGTGCACATTGAAGTAATATTTTTGGTATACTTGATACGGGAGTATGTTCACTGCCGCACTTGGGTCAACCAAAATTCTGTTAATGAACTATCCATTCAACTGTCCCTCCATGTAGAGTGGCCTATTGTGGTTGTATATGGGTAGCAACATGTCTTCTTCTGTGAAAGTGACATCTACTTCAGGTCTCGCCTCAGCGAAATAGTTGTCAAGGAGAACTGGAGTTTGCAGAGCCACAATGAGGGCCTGTTAGGTTCCTTCGTCTAGGGAGAGGATCTCCCATATGGTGAATCTTGTCAGGATTCACTTCAGCTGTTCCATTGTCCTGTTGATGGCGCTGATGCTGGCCACTCTCATATCCTCCATGTTGCCACGTCAGATGTCATTCCGTGCTTGAGGGGCTGGCTTGCAAAGGGGTCTACACCCTTCACTGGGTGCCTTCTGGGCCTACGACACCTATTGAGCTGGTTCCCTTTCTTGCATGAACTCGGCAAGATTGGGGATATTGTCATTCTCTTCCCTTGTTGGAGGAGGGATAGCCGCGGGCGGAGCTAAAGGGCCGCTCGCTTCCTTTGGTATCCAGCTTTGCGGGGGAGCTGGTTGTTTGCCGCTCTTTGACAACAAGAACTCGACAAATGAAGGGGCACTTTAGCTACTTGATTCTCTGGAGTAGAGGCCTGACGGAGGGGGGATCTCTACACCTTCAACCTTGGGTCCGGGAACGTGGTACGGCTGTTCTCCCCAGAATAGGATATTGTGGTCAGCCTGCTGAGGAAATCCCCATTTCTTTCCCAATCTTTTAGTGTGTTGGGAAGTAGAGGCCTCGGCTTGGTTGGCCTCTGTCGGCTCGAGGCATATTTCTTCCTATCCCTCATCCAAGGACAGAGCAGTGTCGAACAATGCTGTAAGGGTGTTGCAGGACAACATTACTTCACCCTTTCTCTTATTCTTGGATTTTCTCTTCTTCTTCGTTTTCTTCTCTTCAGTGGTAAGTGGCCGCCCATGAGGGAATTCGCCCCAGAGTGGAGGCTCTGCTTCGGCTTCGGCTTCGGCTTCGGCTTCGGCTTTAGGGGTGAGCTTGAGGGACTCAAACTACTCCCAAGGGACATACTCCTTCAGCTCAACAGGCTGGACCTTAGGCTGTTCATATTCCTCAAGCCCGTCGATGAGGGCTTGGAGCTGCTTGACCCCAAGGCTGGCCTTTTTGTGCACCCGTAATGGGGTAAGTTCCATCTTGTTGTGGGTAAGGCACCTCATTACTAGCCGGGGGCCGTGTAATGCCACACTAGGGTTACTGGTGGTGGCGCAGGCCAAGGTGTGATGCCCCTTACATAAACCCCTGAACTAGGTTGGGGTGCCAGTCTTCTCCTTCTTGTCCTTACCGACACGGCCTGGCAATCTCCTTGGTCTTGGGCCGGTGTCAAAACAAAAGCTTCATAGGTGTGCTGGGTGCTGGCCTCTGACAACTCTTTGGGTAACTACTGGTATAGTGACACCATGTTGACAGTTGCGTCTAGGTTGGGCATCTCGTGCGGCTGCGGGGGATCCACATTGAGCTCTCCCATGTCCAGTTCTCCCTTCTTAATCAAGGACTCAATGACATCCTTGAAGGTGTAGCATTCCTCGATCGTATGTCCAACCATCTGGTGATATGGGCAAAAGCGAGGATCGCCATTCTTCCTCAGGTCACCCAGCCTTTTCGACTCTAGGAGTGTGACCTTGTTGTATTTGGTAGCCCACTCGAACAGGACCCGAGTTTTCTCCCGGGGGACGGGGTAAAGCTTGCTTCTCATCTTCTCCCGTAGGGAGGGGCCTTCTCACTGATCGACAGGCTTGGCTGGGAGGGGCTTGGCTGCTTCCTTCTCCTTCTCATTTTGCCTCTCAAAGGTCTTGAAGTCCACCGTGTTAACTTCTGGCAGAGCCGGTCTGTTCTCGGCCTGCCAGGCCTTCTGACTCAGTGCAGCGGGGGCGGACGAGTATCGGGCGAGGAAGGCCTCGATCTCCACCACGATGTTATTTAAGCAGTCAAATGACTTGACCTTAGTGCCAATCATCCTCTACAGGACTTCTTTTTTCAGATTCCGCTTACAAATTTGCTCTGCATCTTCTTGGTGCAACAAACGCTTTCACCTCATGCTAAGGTTCCTCCATCTTCTGATGTAATACAGTGCAGACTCGTCACTTCTCTGTCTGGTGGCATATAGCTCTGCCATAGTGACTTCTCGTTCGACTATGTAGAACCTTTCCTTGAATTTCTTCTGCATATCGAGCCAATCAATAATAGACCCGACAGGCAAGCCTGAGTACCACTCGAAGGTGAGCCCGGTATATGCCAACGCAAGAATATTATTTAAGCCGGTCTTAGAAAGAAGGTTTAAGACGTTGGGTTATAGCAGCTGGTCACGACGAGAAGTCAAGCACCAACCTTGGTGAAATCATTGGCATAGGGTATATGCCAATGCAGGGATATCGTTTAAGTCGGTCTTAGATGGAAGGTCTAGGCCATTGGGTTATAGCGGCTAGTCCCGACAAGAAGTCAAGCCCCAACCTTGGTGAAATCATTGACATAGGGTATATGCCAATGCAAGGATATTATTTAAATCGATTTTAGATGAAAGGTCAAGGCCATTGGGTTATAGCGATTAGTCCCGACAAGAAGTCAAGCCCCAACCTTGGTGAAATCATTAGCATAGGGTATATGCCAACACAAGAAAATTGTTTAAGCTAGTCTTAAATAGAAGGTCTAAGTCATTGGGTTATAGCGGCTAGTCCCGAAGAGAAGTCAAGCACCAACCTTGGTGAAATCATTGGTATTGGGCATATGCCAATGTAAGGATATCATTTAAGCCGATCTTAGACGGAAGGTCTAAGTCGTTGGGTTTTAGCGGCTGGTCCCGACAAGAAGTCAAGCACCAACCTTGGTGAAATCATTGACATTGGACATATGCCAACGCAAGGATATCATTTTTATCGGTCTTAGATGGAAGGTCTAAACCATTGGGTTATAGCGACTGGTCCCGATGAGGAGTCAAGCACCAAACTTGATGAAATCATTGGCATAGGGTATATGCTAATGCAAGACTATCATTTAAGTTGGTCTTAGATGGAAGGTATAAGCCGTTGGGTTATAGTGACTGGTCCCGACGAGAAGTCAAGCACCAACCTTGGTTAAATCATTGGCATTGGTCATATGCCAACGCAAGGATATCGTTTAAGCCGGTCTTAGATGGAAGGTCTAAGCCATTGGGTTTTAGTGGTTGGTCCCGACGGGAAGTCAAGCACCAACCTTGGTGAAATCTTTGACATTGGCCATATGCCAATGCAAGGATATCGCTTAAGCTGGTCTTAGACGGAAGGTCTAAACTGTTAGATTTTAGCGGGTGGTCTTGAGAAGAAGTCAAGCACCAACCTTGGTGAAATCATTGGCATAGGGTATATACCAATGCAAGGCTATCATTTGAGCTCGTCTTCTCGGCCTCAGATACTCATATGTCGATTTAAGAGTGAAATCCCGAGATGGAGAGAGTGTCCAGATGCATTCATCCTCCAAAGCTGACATGGAAATCCCTTCAAGAAATTGGTCATCAGGGAGTAACCTATGGACTAGGTGATCCCTATCAGATAAAACCTCACACACAGTCGGGTTAGATCCCTAAAAAGTGATACCCAAGAATTGTCGCAATGTGGTTTCGCCAATCCAAAGGTCATCAAGGAAACTCACACTATTACCATTCCCAACAATCCATCTGGTATTAGATCGAGCCACATTAAAGGCAACATTGAGGATAGCATTGGGGACACCATGCAGATGAGGCGCCATTGGAGCAGGATCACCCTCCAAATGAAACCGTTTCCTGATATAGATCACCCAAAGAGAAGAACCATGCAAGATCAACCATGCCAGCTTCACCGCCATAGAAATCTGAACATGCCATAAGCTCCATACCTCCAAACCACCCTCAGCCATAGGCTTTTGGACATCAGCCCAGTGCACCCAATGGCGATGAGGGCCCCTGTCAGTACCACCCCAGAAGAAACTTGCACAAAGACGGTCAATATAATTAACAATGGTTTTGGGGATAGAGATTGCAGTCGCCAGGTACAAAGGAATTGATGAAAGTACCGAATTAATAAGGGTTATCCGTCTAGCTTGAGACAACATGTGAGATTTCCAAGAGGAAATAAGCGAGTTCGCCTTGTCAATGAGGGGCTTAAAGTCTGCCACAGTACTTCTGCCATGTCGGATAGGGACACCCAGATAGGAAAGAGCGCCATGGTGGTGACGAAAACCAGTTGTAGCAGAGGTGCTTGAGATCAGTCTCACAGGCGCACTGCTAGCAGTGAAGAAGCAACTCTTAGCGGCATTGATCTTCTATCTAGAGGACTGCTCATAAGCATGCTTGAATTCCATAACTCGTCGGATGTTCTAAGCATGGCCATTAAGGAAAAGGAGAGTATCATCAGCATATAAGAGATGGGTGATAGGCAGACAACCTCTGGGACCTGAGCAAGGCACAAGGAGTCCATCAATGCACACCTTCATCAGCCCCCTACTAAGAACTTCCTCCATGATTATGAAGAGGGCTGGGGCTAAAGGATCTCCCTGTCGAAGGCCGGCCTTCGCGATCTCCACCGCGGCCGCCTTCACCGCCTCCGCCTTCGCGACTTTCGTCGCCGCGTCCTTCACCGCCTCCGCCTTGGCGGTCTCCGCCGCCGCGGCCTTGGCGGCCTCCGCCTTCGCCGTCTCCACCGCCGCGGCCTTTTCGGCCTCCGCCTTGGCGACCCCCGCCGCAGCCTTCTCGGTCTCCGCCCGGGCAGCCTCGACCGCCGAGACCTTCGCGGCTTCCGCCTTGGCGATTTCCTCCGCCGCAGTCTTCGCGGCTTCCGCCCTCGCGGCCTCGGCTCTCGCGACCTCCGCCGCGGCCTTCTCGGCCTCAGCCTTGGCAGCTTCGACCGCCGCAGCCCTTTCGGCTTCCGCCTTGGCGATCTCCGCCGCGGCAGCCTTCCCGGCCTCCGCCTTCGCGGCTTCCACCGCTGCAGCCTTCGCGGCCTCGGCTCTCGCGACCTCCGCCACAGCCTTGTCGGCCTCAGCCCGGGCAGCTTCGACCGCCGCAGCCCGTTCGGCTTCCGCCTTGGCGATCTCCGTCGCGGCAGCCTTCTCGGCGTCCGCCCTCGCGGCCTCCGCCGCCGCAGCCCTCTCGGCTTCTGCTTTCGCGACCTTCGCCGCCGCAGCCTTCTCGGCCTCTGCCTTTGCGGCCTCGACCGCTGCGATCTTTTCGGCCTCCGCCCTGGCGATCTCCGCAGCCGCAGCCTGCGCGGCTTCCACCTTCGCGGCCTCGACCGCCGCGGTCTTTTCGGCCTCCGCTCTGGCGATCTCCGCCGCCGCAGCCGCCGCCGCCTCTGCTTTCGCGGTTTCCACCGCTGCGGCCTTCGCGGCTTCCGCCTTCTCGGCTTCCACCTGAGCAGCCTTGGCGGCTTCCGCCCGCGCGGCCTCGACGGCGGCGGCCTTTGCGGCCTCCACCGCCGCGGTCTGCGCGACCGCCGTTTTCGCGGCCTCGGCCCAGGCGGCTTCCGCCTTCACGGTCCCGGCCTGCGCGGCCACGACCTCGGCTTTCGCCCTCTCGGCCTCGGCCTTGGCGGCCTCCGCCCTTGCGGTCTCCGCCTGGGCGGCCTTCGCGGCCTCCGCCGCGGCAGCCTCCGCCCTCGCGGCCTCCGCCTTCGCCGCCTCCGCCCTCGCGGCCTCCGCCTTGAGGGTTTCGGCCCATGCTAGCAAGTATTTCAGTGCAGTGCCTCACCATGTCATTAAAATACCCATGGGCACTAGAACTTTTTGGGCGCTCTCCCCAAGACCAAACCGGGCCCTTTTGGTGCATTGGCATTGAAGGTTGGATCAGAGATCCTATGAAATCTAGACATCCACAATATTTAATGGCCGAGAGTTCCAAGGTCAAACTATGTAGTCAAGGCGATACATGTAGGAATATCAATTTCTTGAGAGATTTCCAATCAACAAGCTTACTAACCAAAGGGATAAGTCATTTAAAGAAAATGACTTTTAGGAAGGGAGGTGAATGAGTCTATTGGAATAAATTCCAAAAATAGACCAAATGAAGGCAAGATATTGAGGTATGCTAGCCTAGAGAGGCTGAATTGGTTAACACACAATAACCATAGAAAATGGAAAATTTCAAGTTCCTGGATGAAGTGGCGGTCAGCTCTAGACCGCTACTAGATGATAGTGGTCTTGACTGGACCGCTATCAGAAGGACAGTAAAAGGCTTGCGTCGACTCAATCGGTCTGCGGGTCGACGCACCACCAGGCAGGGAAGGAGAATACGGTCCAAAGGAAACTGCTGTTTGATGGTGGCGGTAGATGGAAGACCACTACCAGGTCAGTCAAGGCATGAAAGCACTCAGTCGACTAATCAAACTGTAAAGGTCCTTAGTCGACCTGGGGCATGGCCGGGCTGGAGCAAGGTCTAGTCCGCATAACCTTGGTCATTAGAGGTGATATGGGTCAACCTAACTAGGGCTGAGTCGACTTAGAACAAGGTTCAGTCGACTGGACAGAACTGGTGCATTGGCCAGAGCAGATGGCAGAACGTGGTAGCTCCCTGATTGCTAATTCATGGTAGTGGTCCACTCAGGGCCGCGTTCAGGTCGAGATTGGATAGAACAGTCACAACATCAGATTGCCCAAAATGGAATCCGGTCGAGTCGTTGGGTTCAGGTTTTTAGGGTACAACCTGTCCGGTGTCCTAGTGGGAATCCCAAGCTCGCAGGGTGTTACAGAGGCCTCGTAATAGTGATCCTAGTCCAACAGAAGGAATATTCGACAGAGAGTCTCGACTATCACAAGATTGAAGGTGTGAAAATGTGAAAAACAGGGGTGAAACGGTAAGTCAAAAACCCAAGGATAAAAGCGGTCTATCGGGCGACCGCCTAGGATCAAAAATGGTTCCAATTGGACCACCTTCAAGAGTTCGATCGCGAACAGTCTGATCGTGTGGAAAACTCTGATTTCTTCAGGCCAAACCCCTTGAGATCGAAGCAATCTGCTAGTTAGAGGGCTCTAGAACGGATTAGGATTAGTTTGGTGACTTAATTAGGACTCTAGGGTGATCTAAATCTTCAAAACCCTAGCTAACCCTATAAATAGACCTTAAGCCTCACCTGCACGACCCTTACATTTGGCTCGCGTGGTACTAAGGTAAAGAGGCCAAATTAGAGGTAAGTTCTTTAGAAGAATTTGCTCATAATAGTAAGGTCTAACTTCCCTTTGAATTTCATCTTAGGAGATCAAGCCATCAGGAAGATAGAAGCTTACAAAGACGCTAGTTCGGTACAAGAAACCCAGGAGATTGTGCGATCGGGCCAGATTGATCTACAAACTAGAAGCCCTAAATGGGGTAATTAGAAGTTGGTTCTATAGACTTATTTATTCACCTTAGTAGCCTCTTTCTACCTTCCAAATTTCATGACTTTAGGTGAAGGGAATCAGGAGTTAGAGGGGCGATAAGTTACCGGTTTGGTTTAGGACGAGCAGAAACTAGGGTCGACTTCCAGCCCTAAATTCGAGGTTTAAAGCCTAGTCCAGAGGTAGGTTATCTCATGAAAGGCTCAAACAAGATGTTATGAGTAAAAGCCTTCTTCTTGCAGTCAATTTCATGCATTGTACATGGAGCATTTTGTGTTTTATTAAGACTACGCAGTTAGTTCATTTTTCATGCATGAACTTAGCCCTAATGAAAATTAAGAGGAAATTCTTGTCTAAATTTTACAACCCATGCATATTCTTGGCCTAATTTTTCTTCTAGCATGTTTTACTATATGTTTTATCTCGTTTCCATGCACAACATGACCTAAACTAGCCTTTTGTTTCATTATTTTATGACTTCTATCAACCAGACATATGGCGGCCTTAAAAGGACCGCAAGAAACATTTGCGGCCTACTATCTAACTGTCTGTACCTTGTTCAGCGGTCTATCACTAGATTGTTTCTCACAGTATGGCAGCTAGTCCATGACCATTTTTTGGGTCTGAGAACTAGTCCATAAAAGTTAAAGACTGGAGGAAAAGGAAGAAGTTTTGTGAAGAATGTAGAGAGAGAAGAAGATCATAAGATGGTGAAAATTGGGGAAGAACAAAAGTGATCTGCGCGGATAAATAGTAACTGTGTAAAAAACTAAATTATAAAAAATAAAAATAACTTAAAAATAAAGAGAAATTAGAGGAAGTGGTAGATGAAGAAAATCTAGATCTTTAAGAGAGGAAGAATTTTTATGAAGAACTCAGAGAGAAAAGAAGAGCAGAAGGGCTTCAAAACGGAGGAAGAACAGAAGGTAACAACTCAGATGAATAGTAAAATCACAGGACATCAAGTTGAAAAAATGAGAAATAACTTAACAACAGAGAGGATTTAGAGGAAGTGATAGAAAGAGAAAATGAAGAACACTTAAAGATGAACAAGTTTGTAGAAGAAAATAAATCAAAATGAAGAACAAAAATATATGTAAAGGAGCTATGAAAAGTTAAGATAGCTAAGATTTCAAAAATATTCATAACAACACACTAATAACAATCGCAAAACTCACAAACCAAAACTTTCAAAAGAAAACCTACGTAACCCATCCTAAGGCTCTCCTCTCCAAATATCAATAACATGAGGCCCTTTTATAGGGCCAAAGTAACACTATTTCCTTCCATGTGAACACCCATTTTTTCTTTATAACTTTTGTTGAAAATTCAAGCCACCACACATTTTTCTTCTCTTTCTTTTCTCTCCACCGTCGGCCACCTGCCTCTCTCCTCTGTCCTCTCTCTCCTGCGTGTGAAGGTTGGTGTTGAACGCCGACCGCGCCCGCCTGCATGCTGACCTTCGTGCCTGCGTGCTCGTTGAAGCCGCCTGCGAACGCCCGAAGTCACCGAAGTTGCCTCGTTGCCCGTGAAGCCTCCCTCGTGGACTTGTGAAGCCCGACCGCCTTCACATGAAGCCGTTCGCACCTTGTCAACCGTTAAGCCTCCCTCGTGGCCTTGTGAAGCCTGGCCGCCTTCTATTTGGCGCATTTGAAGCCCTCCTGCGCATGCAATATATATATATATTTATTTATATTTATATTTATATGTATATATTATATTTCTGTTAAAAGCTAGTTACCTCTTTTATTATTATTCTCAAATTTCATATCATCAAGAACTTCAGTACACATTGCTCTGAGGGATTTCCTTCATATTTTCATTGTCCAAAGAAATTCTAACTCTCTGAAAAATTGTTGTCAAATGTGCAGCATAGGGTAGATTTCTCTTTTGCCCTGTATAGCTCCCCATAATCTGAAGCATTATCTCTGGCAGGCAAACTTGCATATTGTTGAACATGCAATAAAATATAAATCTTTGGGTCTCGGTTATCCTGCTTCTACCACCCCCTTGAGGGGTAATCATAGTAGTAAACATGTGGTGCAATAACCGTTGCAAAGGAGGAAAATGGTTTGTGTTGAAGTTTGTGACATGCAGATGAGTTTCATCTTCTAGATTGCTGGGCTTGCCAGTCAATACTGTGTATGCAGCATAGGGATCAAACTGAAATTCTGACTCCACTAATCCATCTAGAGGTATACACAAGGCTTTGTGAAGCAATTTTGGTTGTAACTTAATCTTTACCCCTTTGACCTCTGTCCACAGAGCCTTTTGATTCTGGTCATAATAGAGGTTCTTGTAGAATTGTTGGACCAGAAAAGGGTAGTAGACCCAGTGTCTAGACAAAAACTTCCTCCAACCTTGGAATTCTATAAGAGGAAGTAGTTCAGGAAAAAGATCGAATATCTTGTAGTCATCAAAGTCTACGAACCTCGAAAATAGGATTCTTGTCGGGTCACTTTGTTCTTCCCTGATGACTGGAGTAGGAGGTGGCTGTAGAGGAGTAGGCTGTGCCTTCCCTTTTCCTTTCTCTTCAGCGGTCAGCTTCTTTCTCTTGACTGGTTGCCCTCGTGACTATCCCTCATCAGCCACGGAGTCTCGAGATGGTGCTTCTTTCCTCTTTCCTGAAGCAACTGGCTGGTCATGGATGCTTTTAGAGCGAGGCTCAATCCTCTGAGCAGCTACAACAGGTGCCCTCTTCACTGGTGCCGCTACTTTCACCTTGTCGCGGGTGACCGGAGGAGTCATGGTGGAGTAGAGAAGGGAGAGGAAGAGTGGAGCTAGGGTTGGAAGAGAGGAGAAAGGATGCTGGAAGGTCGTAGCAGATAGCAGAGCTAGCAAGAGTGCTAGAGCTTCACTTGCGCAGGGTGACGAAGGGGGGGAAGTGTCGACCTTTTGCGGTGAGAGCGTGCTGGCGCTCCGGAGATTGCTTGTCGGGGCTGGCTGAGCCAGCCCTGATGATGTTAAGCCGCGAACCTCTCTGCGACCATGTCCCAGTTGACGATGTTCCACAACGATTCCACGTATTTGGCGCGCTCGTTGCGGTAGTCTATGTAGTAGGCGTGCTCCCACACATCGCACACCAGCAGCGGCGTCTCGCCTGCCAACGGGCAGTCGGCATTGCTGGAGTTGAAAATGTCCAGCGAGCCGTCCCTGCTCCTGACGAACCAGGTCCAGCCGGAACCGAAATGGCTCACCGCCGATTTGGCGAAGGCTTCCTTGAAGGCGTCGAAAGAGCCCCATTTTTTGTCTATGGCATCCGCCAGCGCGCCGCTCGGTTTGCCTGCGCTTTTGGGAGTCAGGCCCATCCAGTAGAAGGTGTGGTTCCAGATCTGCGCGGCGTTGTTATAGATGCTGCCTTTCGCGCTTTTGATAATCTCTTCCAGCGTACTGTCCGCGAACTCGGTGCCTATCACCAGTTTGTTCAGGTTGTTTACATAGGCCATATGGTGCTTGCCGTAGTGGAACAGCAGCGTATCCTTGCTCAGCCAGGGGTCCAGCGCATCCAGCGCATAAGGCAGTGTGGGTAGGGTATGGGTCATTTCGATTCCTGTTAGATTGAGTTGATAGATGGTTTAATTTGTTGCATGAAGGACGTCGCGCATTGGCGATATTTTAATTTAAGCCGATATATTTGTACAAAATATTATTGTACGATAATATAATCTCTGGCGTAAGAAGTGAAAGGAGGGGATAGGCGACCGCTTTCCCAGTTGCCTGTTGCTTCGATGAAATGTCTTGATTGGCTGTTGCTGTTGCTGATTGTGATATTGATACTGAGTGTCGACTACATTCTGGTATACGGTGTCCCGCCCATCGATTTCAGCCATATCATCTATCTGGGGCTGTAGCTTAGCGCTATTCCGACCATTCTATAAAGGCATACACCATGACGGATCCCAAAGCAGAGCCGCTGGAGACGCTAAGGTTATTCCGCATCCTGTTCAAATCCATCACCAAGCATCACGGCGAAATCGAAAAATCGACCAACATAGGCGGCGCATCGCTATGGGCGCTGGCGGAGATCGCGGATGCCGCCAACCTGACTGTTTCCGGCCTCGCTCGGGCCATGTCCATACACCAATCCACCACCAGCAACATGCTGGAAAGGCTGGAATCCAGAGATTACATTATCCGCCAGCGCAGCACGCGCGACAGGCGCGTGGTCAACCTGACGCTGACCGACAAGGGACGCCAGCTACTGGCCAAGGCGCCTCTGCCTTATCGCGGCCTATTGCCCGATGCGGTGATGCGGCTGGACCCGAAGACGCTGGCGCAGTTGAACGCCAACCTGACTGCGCTGGTCGCCAAGCTGGGGCGCAAATACGAAAAAGACGCCTTCCTGCCGCTAGGTAAACTCTGATCGCAACAGGCGCGAGCGGGTCAACTGGAGAATACGTATTTGCCTTTGACCTTTTTCGGGCTCAGGAACAGGAAGTCGGGGAACAGCAGCGACCGGACGTACCAGATGAAAGCCAGTATGCACAGCGTGACGGCGATGGAAATGGCAGTCGCTAAAGGCGCGGCGGCAAAGCCCTTGAACAGGTTGGGCGCTTCTATGAAAGTCAGTATCAGGTAAGCGTTGTAAGCGCCGACGTTGTTCTTGTAAAAGCCGTACAGGATGAACAAGGGGATGGCGGCGCTGAACACTGCCACTCATTGTCTATATTTCATGTTTATGTGCATGCCTACATGTTCATAGTTTGGGGGCAGGGTAGATTAATCTATTTATAATTTTTTGACGATCACGGTGGGACACCTAGTGCCCATCACATTATATTTTTAGTCTCCTGTAAGTTTGGTGGGTGTTTGTGCATGTTTAGGTAGCATTCCTACCATTTTTCCATTGTTCTGCCCAATTTTGGGTTTGTCAGGGAGTAGCGGTCTATCGTAGGGCTGCCTAGCCCTTTTAATGGCCATCCCAGGATCGTCCCAGCACCCTGGGGTTAGTAGCAGCTCTCCCAGGGTCGCCCAAGACCTTGGCGGTCATCCAGTAGACCGCAATTAGGGAAAAAACGGTCGTCCAGTGACCTTTTCTTGGTTCTAGCGGGACAGGCGCATTGCTCACAGGGGCCTTATCAATTCATGAATAACTTTGTCTCCTGACATTGGATTGGGCTGATTTTTATTGCATTGTGTTATCCTTTGTATTGTCTTTCCATCCATATAAAGTTTGCATCATTTGGACATCGTTTGCATATTTAAAAATTACCTCCATTTTTACATTTTCTGCATCTGGTCTCAAGATAGATTCGAGACAGATTCACAGGGCCGTTTTCCTTGTTGATTTAAATTGCCTTCCAGGGTCTGTTTCGACTGTTTCTTAGTTCCATTGTATAGTCTTTTGTATTATCTTTATATACATATATCATTTGCATGTTTTCGACTCTATTTGTATAGTTAAATATTGTCTTCATTATTACATTTTATGCATAAAATTCACTTGTCGATCCAGGGGCAAGCACAAAGGTACGCCATTCATATGTGATTTTTCCTATCTTTTGGTGCCTAATTGTCCCAGTTTGTGGTCTTGCATTGCTGTTATTCATATTGTCTTACATTTTTCATGCATTTTGTTATGGTAGCATGATTTTATTATTGTCTTGATGTGCTAGACTTAGGTTAAAAATTACATGCACTTCGGTGCACATAGGATCATGTATATTTGCATGTTGTAGTTGCATTCCCCCTTGGTAAGTGATCCTCTCGCTCTCATATTCATTGGGCTCGACTAGGTGATCTTATCCGAGACCTCCGTAAGTCCCCGCGAGCTGTGGATTCCCACACTGACACCGAACCGGTTTCCAGCGTAATGAAGCCCCATGGGGCTAATAGTTTTCTCATGTTATTGCCTTCTGTTATGTCCTCCTTTTCCCCCTCGTCTGTAGCTCTACGTTCTTCTTTTCTTTTCTTTGTATTCTGTAGCATAATGGTATCCATTGTACCCATTGTGGCTTCGCTTTGAAATTAACAAAGCTCGGTAGAAGCCTTTTAGGGCGACGCGATTTTCCCAGCTTACTGTTTGCAATTATGGCTGAGTGTATTTGACGTTTGGGAATTATCTGTTGCTTGGTCTGCTCCCATTAGTCTTCCTTTGTATGACCTATACAATGGCATCTGATCATTAAAAAATGCATATGTCCCGATCGTGAGGAGGCCTCTCCTAGGGCTATATGTTCTCAATCCTTTGATTGTTAATATGTGTTTCTCTGACGCATGTTATTTACTGTGCTAATGCAGAAGTATATAAGGTTCTACTCATGCGTAATGTATTTGCTCTGATGGTGGACGTATGTCCTCTCACTCTCATCTATGAGTTGTGAGGGCGTCACCACCCCTCCCTCAGATCTCTGGGAGTTTCCATTTAATTTCGATTTGTGGAGACCCCCCAATGTTCATATATGAAATGATCACCCTACCTTCGGACTGGCCATGCAAGGGCATCACTCTGTTTACCAAAATGCCCGTAAGGGACTTCACCTTTAAGCATCCTGCGTGCGTATGTCAGTGCGTCCCCTTCCTAATAAGGCAGTCTGTTAGGAGTCACTCCATTGAAGAGTTCACCGAAACGCCATGTTCCTTATGCTTGTCTGGGTTCATGAATTTATTGCCCTCTGTATCATGATTCATAGCTTTTTGCACCAAGGTGATATTATGTCTTGCTGGATTTGCCAGGCTACTATAACTAGTATGGGTCTGTCATCCCAAGGGGACGGAATACATCTCTCATGCCGATCTCTCATGTATGCATTTATTGAATTATTTTCTGGTGACCGGATTTCTTAAACCACTCCGGGTCCTCAGGGACTTACCTCTTCATGGTGTGGTCTCTGGGGAACCCAGTCTGGAGGGTGTACAATAACAGCCACATGCTCGGCAACATAAGGAATTCACGTCCCGAAGCTTTGAATGTTACTGGCCATGGATTGTCAGGGTTCCTTGTAGGCTGTAGCTCACTCTTCTCACGGCAGCCCCCCTTCTTCGAAGGAAGAGAGTCACTATATATAGAACCTGATTGGGCATTTTCTATGCAGAATTATCTTTAGATCTGATTTCCCATTGGTCCAGGTGTTGGATAGAATATTCTCTTTTAGGAGCCGTCTTGAATGAGTGCCAGGTGACCTTGGATAACGTGCCAATGATTGAGGTCGAATCCACATGATTCTCTTGAAGTCTGAGCTTTGGCTTCTTGAAGTCTGAGCTTTGGGCTTCATAAAGTCTGACCTTAGTTGCCACAGGCTCGACTCTCAGCGGTCGACTCTCGGGCCTGGCTGCGTCAAGCTCGACTCTCAATGGTCGACTATCAGATCGGGTTACATCAGGCTCTACTCTCGGTGATCGACTCTTAGGCCTGAATGCGTTAGGCTTGACTCTCGACAGTAGACTCTTAGACCTGGCTACATCAGGCTCGACTCTCGACTATCGACTCTCGGACCTGGTCCTTAACAAGTTAAATGATGGGTGTGCTGCTAGGATGTAGAGGGGGGTGAATAGATCCTAGGTAGGAAAATATGCCTGATTAAAAACTTCTGGACCGCTTTAAACGATCAAAGGCAGTTCACATAGATTATAGGTTGAGTGCTTTACCATACAAAGGCTTAAGCGTAGTCATAGGTAGACCAACGTGGAGGATAGTATCATCAAAGAGTCGACTGAATAGACATCAAGCAATCACGTTGTGAAGGAGGTAGAGGATAAGGAGCAATTGTACAAGCAAACCATGATGGACAAGTGTTTTTTGGTGGTTCAATCCACACCAAGCTGAACTACGTCCACTCCCCACTCTACCAGAGTGTGGCTTCCTCTGACTAATAGCTTGAACGGCTGATCCACATCTTTGGGTAACAAATCCCTACAACTGCTGAGCAACATAGCTTGCTTAACCCACTGAGCAACATTGCTTCCTATCAAGAGGAACAAATCCTCTCACACGTAGAGCCTCACAGATTGCTTCGTTGACTAACAAGTTGCTCCGCTAACTAACAGCTTGTTGAAGGAAATAAAGAACAACGATGCACAAAACAAAGACAACAGAATAGAAAATAAGAACTAGGCAAATGTTGATCCTGATGAGCACAATGGTCTGGATTTAATCTTCAAAACACATACGTTTGTCATTCTCACATGGCTGCCTTCGTTGGCACAAAGCCAACCTAGAAAAGTAAACTGCATTTAGTTGATGAACTAAATATTGAAGCACCCTTTCTTGACTGTTAAGTATGATTAACTGAATAGGTGGGTAATTGTTAATTACAAAAGTAAAATAGGTCATCTATATATATGTATATATATTGTGTGCATTCTTGAAACAGGGGAAAAGTCTTCGTGCACCTTTGCCAAGAGTCCTGAGTTGTCTCCTTTTGGAGGGCCATTCCACAGGATCAGCTATGTGGAGATGAGCATTTATGACCTCATGCTATGTGCTGAACTGAGAGTGTGTGAGTCAGTGATGTTTGGTGACCTAATGAAGTATGCATTGCAAACCCTTATTTGGTATGCATAATGATGCTGCTGGTTGGAGAGAAAAAGACCTTTGGGAGTGACCCAACTCCGAGCCAGCAAGGCCATGCACCCAGTTCAATCCATTAGTTGCATGATGAAGTAAATTTGACATTAAAGGATCATGGCTCGATCATTCTCAAGTTGGTGATTTTCTCAGTTTTAATCAAAGAGTAGCAAGAAACTACTTTCAAACTCTTGATTACTTTTTCCATGTTCTGTTGTACCCTGAAGTTTATTAATCACGTTCTAGACTCACCTGCCAGTGTAAAGTTATTAGAGTCTCGTGCCTGCCAACAAACTCACATAAGGTTTCCTGACTAGTTTGTTGGAGAGCGCTTACAATGCCACTCACTATTGGACATTATTACCATGTCATGGCTCTTTTAAGGTTGTTGGTAAGTCTATCTTGTTGGAACTTTGATATTTCTCTGCCCTTCTAGAGACATTTTAGATTCTGTTGGAAGACAAATAAATTGAGGCTGTATATCTACATTAGTATTCTATTTGCTGATTTTTGGTCTTAAAAAGCATTATTGTAACATAATATTTTCAAGAGAAATAGGGTTTAATTCACAACAAGCAAAAGTGGTATTAGCGATGGAAATTTTCGACGAAATTTTTTCCATCGAAATATACATCTAATTTCGGATGGACTAATTTCTGTCGAAACTTGCATCGGTATTTTCGACAGATAAGTATATGTCGAAAAATTTGTCGAAAGTTTTGACGGATATTCAGAGAAGACATGAACATCGAGAATGGCACAACACGGGAGGTGCAACATAAAGCATAAAATCTCCCAACAGGGAGTATTCCTTTATTTTATATCAGAGAGAAGACTGGGATTACATCGGAGAAACATAAGGAGAAAAGGAAGAATATAAGGAATGGGGGAGGTCGGAGCTCCCTCACGTCTCTTCTCTCCCTCACTCTGTCCCTCTCTTTGCACTTCTTCTTCACACGTGGTTGTGTGTGGAGTCTCCAGGAAACCCAGAAGGTAGAAGATCCGAGCCAGAGAGCCGGAGAGCCAGAGAGCCTTTCTTCTTCGGCCACAGGCCAATTTATAGGTGCGGACGTGAATTCTTCTTCATTGCATTCGAAGGCCTGGGCTTCAACCTTCTGTTGGGTAAAGCAACGCTACTATGGAGTGCCCGTTGGACATTAGGTTGAACGGCCGTCTCGAAGATGAGGCCACTAGCCCGTGCAAATTATTGCCAAGAATGGGAAGATCTCGTCGGCCCGCTTCATGCGCTGTCGGAGGGAGCGTGTAGTGATTGTCATTTTAGGGGGGCCTAAGCCCCCTAGCTTTTAATGCTCGGCGAGGCCCCTGCTATCCCAGTTCCCCGCTTGGCGAATGGTTGGAGGCAAATTTTACAATGCACAAATATAACCCAATGAAGGAGTAAGTGAATGATATCGCGGCAACTGCTATCTTCTCCAGATTTGAGGACTGAGATAACGCAATTTCGAGCAACCCAAATGCCATCATATAAGAGTTTTCGGACCCTTTACATGTTGTATTACGCTCATTGCTATTTAAACAATTGGACTATCGAACCACCGTCATACTCATGGCAATAGTGATGGTATAGCCGATCATCACCCCACCCCCCCCCATAGCACTGTTGGGTCTCCTCTGGAGCTGATCAGCAGTGTGTAGACTGCTTTGAGTTGATTGTGTTTTGAATGATTGGCAACAGTGAAGTTGACCTGGTTGACTATAGAGTTGACTTTGGTGACTTTTTATTAACCATGTTAATATTGTGTATTTTGATGAATTTTTATATGTCAGATCTTTACATAAAATATGTCTGCACCTTCATACTGTAACAAGTCATTTCATCAAACAGTTTGCATACATGAGCACTTCACGTTCATTTTGGTTGATTCTCTCCTCAAGTATCTCCAATTTAAATCCTTTCTTTATCTCCTCCACTCACAAAAAATGGATGGCGGCTGCCTTTGTCTTGGTCAAGGGAGATGGGGGGTCCCCTAGGGCATCCCTCCTTTGGTCTTGAGACCATTTTGCTCTTGACTTGTCCTGCAATTGCCTTCAGTGTCCTGCATGTGCATAATTTCTATTTAGTCTATAAAAAGTATCACATTATGCGTATAAATTTATAATGCTCATAATTATGCAATGGAAAATTAATTGTCATGACCCTCAACTCCCTTTTATTGAATGATAACACCAAATTAATTAATTTACGTGAAATGCCCAATTTATGTAGGATGCTAAGGTTAACTATAAAATTTGCATAATTGCATTACTATATGCACTTGAAATGGTGTGTGTGATGTGAATTATCATAGAAGAATGAACACTCATCACACCTCCCAACTTACTCATTACTAGTCCTTTAGTAATGTAAACATTTAAAAATTAAGGACCAACAAAGATTTTTTAAAGTTTCTTACCCTCATTTCCAGATCCCCCTTCACAGAATCAACCAAAGGTCAGGACTTTAGAAATATTAATGCGTGCTAGCCTTAGATTGAAAATTGATGAACATGACTTAGAATACACCCCAAAGTTCAGTAGCACTTGTGCTCGTGAAAAACTAAATCCACAGCTAGACAATCACATCCCTTATATTGCTATTTCAGATAGGTGTCTTTCAACTCTGCATATTCTAGCTCAGAGAATTAAGTATGGTATCTCTTGTCTCCCTTGTTTCTTCATCTTTTTTTCATTTTTTTCAATACACACGTAATGTTGCATATCTCTTCACTGTTTGACGAGAACCTTAACTCTTGTCTTAGGAGAAGCAAGTCTGGTTACTAAGATCATGGATATTTTTCATATTTTTTTATTCTTCTTCTTCTTTTTTTTTCTAGATCTAACTCTTCACAAGGGAGGGTAGAGTATCAGACACCATACCAAATGAGCAAAGGCTTGTCCTTCCTGTTTCATTAGTGTGCAAGTGATTTTTTGTGAATGCTAAGAGATCTTAGGAGATTCTAAATTAGTTCCCTTGACTAGACAAAAAAAAATCATTCCGTCATCTATCTCCACAATTTTTTCCATTCCAAGCCATTCAGAAAAGCACTCTTAACATCTATTTGTTGTAATTTAATGCCTAGGGAGCATGCAGAGGCTAACAAAATTCTGATGGCTTCTAGTCTTGCTACAGGGGCATAAGATTCTTCAAAATTAATTCCAATTTCTTGGTTGTACCCCTTAGCTACCAGCCTGGCCTTGTTTCTAACTATAGCCCCATCTTCATTTAGCTTATTCTTGAACACTCATCTAGTCCCAATAACATGGTGGTCGGTGGGTCTGGGAACTAGATTCCAGACTTGGTTTCTTTCAAATTGACTAAGTTCTTCATGCATGGCATTAACTCAATTTTCATCTTGCAAGGCATCTTCAATGCATTTAGGTTCAAATTGAGAGACTAGTGCAATGAGATATTCATTATGTACATCTTTATGAAATGACCTAGTCCCAGGGGGATCATGAATGTTTCTTATGATGTTTTGGACTAGATGATCTTTCAAGGTTCGAAAGTTTGTAGAGGACTCACTGGTTAGAACTGAGTGTACAGGTATTTCGGTCGACCGGCCTGTCTCTAGCTCTATGGGTTGTGGTTGACTGCCCTCTCCTTGTTCTTCTTTAGAGTCCAAGAACCTTCCATCATCATGCTCCTTCTCCCTGTCACAAGCATCCTTGTCTGAGTTATTTATTAGTTCAACAAACACTATATGTGGAGTTTCCTCCACGGTTTGATTCTTTACATTAAAAATTCTATATGCCCTTGATGTTTTAGAGTAACCTAAGAATACTCCAATATCACTCTTGGCTTCAAATTTGTCCAAGTCCGATTTGTCATTATTATGCACATAGCATTTTGAGCCAAATGCTCTAAAGTAAGTCAAGTTGGGTTTTTTACCTTTCAAGAACTTATAATGAGTTTTCTTACTTTTTGGCCTTACCATAGCCCTATTGATTATGTAGCAAGCCGTATTTGCTACTTTAGCCTGAAATTTTTTTGGGAGTTTGCTCTCAATCAACATAGTTTGGGCAATCTCCACAATTGTTTGATTTCTTCTCACCACAATTCCATTCTGCTCTGGGGTCCTGGGAGAAGAAAACCTATGTGTCAGGCCTTCTTGATCACATAGTTCAGAAAAGAGTGAATTTTTGAATTCTCCCCCATTGTTAGACAAGATGGTTACCATTTCCTTTTAGGTGATCATTGTGTGGAAATTTTAACCTGTTTGGTCTTGTTGATGACATGATATATGTTCCTTAAACCCTTTGGCTTTAAAAGAGTATTCACCATGAATTTCAATCCTGCAAAGCAAACATGAGATTCTTGATTAACCATTCATTCATCAATTGATATTTTACATACCACATGCACACAAGCACGCACACAAGTTTTGTCAACATTAAAACTAAATCATCAAACACACCAAGGGGTCCAACAGAAAACTAGGTAGAGGAGCCGATTTAGAGCATACAGTCTGTGTGTGCACAAGTGGTTGGGGGCGTCAGACATGCACTGATGAGTGTGACCCCAGCTAGTCCTTGTTATGTGGTTCTATGGCTAGTATGTCTCGGTTTCTGCCTGGGTCGAGTAGGGAGACACCAGGGGCGCGGGCTAAGACGTCAGTGGATGCATCCGGCCTTGCTTCTAGTGGGTAGTGGTCCTGTCACTTGAGGGGTTTCGACTCAGGTTCCTTCTGACGAGGTTTAGTGTTTAGGTGGCTCCGTGTCTTGGTTACTTGTGATCGAGGTGTGGTTCTGTACATGTTGTCCGTGAGAGTCTTGTCCGACTGCGAAGCCGTGCTCCATGGTTGACTGATTGAGAGTTTACTTGTAGCCTTGATCCTAGTGTTCGTGTCTTAGGAGAGGTGTCTGAGGATGGTCATTGTGTCCTAGCTTTACGTGGCCCAGGTTTCGAGAATATGCTTTAGCATGGATTATGTTCGATACTCGAGGTATCTGAACAGTGTGCAGGTTCTTTTAATAGTAGTGGTGTGGCGTGTTTATTTGTGTTACTGTGTGGTGCTTTCTGCTTTACTGCTTTACCTACCTTACTATCTTTATATTTTATTACTTGCTACTCTGTTTATTTGTTTTGTTGTGGAGGGGATCCGCAAGACCCCTACCGAGTTAATGAGATGAGTCTCACCCCCTTTTCTTTTCAGGTCAGCGTGCCTCCTCGTCGTTTGGAGGCCTTGAGTAGCGTCTAAGGTCTTAGCGTTACCAGCTTTTGCTATCCGGGGTATGCCTCAAAAGCTTTATACTTTTCTTTTGTTGCACTGTACTTTTGGGACTTGCATATATCAAGATTGGAAATTGTATAAAATTATACAAAGATGCCTGTACTGCTCGAGTGGTGCTACATGTATGGTACCGATGGCTGGCTGAGTTGTGTCTATCTCTGGACCTGGTGTCCCCACCAATTCTCCCCGGGTGGGAAGAACTCAACCCTGTAGAGTAAGGGTCTCAATCACTCTAGTATCACTCCAGTAGGTCTGGATCTATCTGCTGTAGCTCGGCCCGGGGGTGGTCCAGGTATCCTCGGTCGCGGGCCAACCACTCCATCGCACTAGGTAGCGTGGGTAAGCTCCACTCATGGTAATGGTCACCTGCTCATCCTGTATATGCTCTATCTACTCGCGCTGCTATCAGAATGAGGCTGGTGGTGGACACTCAGGGGTGGTGTCACTCACAAGGGGTGAAGATGGCCCAAAAGGGTCACTAGGAATCACCACTGGATCCCTATAGGCAACTAGATCTGACACGTTGAAGGTAGAGCTGATCCCATATTCCTCAGGCAAGTCCACAACATATGTATTAGATCTGACTCGCCTCCATACTTGAAAGGGACCGGCGTCGCGAGCTTGCAGTTTCTTCACGATTCTAGAGGAAGCCATTTAGGTCTGACCCTGATCATGACATATTCGCCTGCCTGGAACTCACAGTGGTGTCTGTGTGCGTTGGATAATTCCATGTACCGTGCATTGCTGGTTTCAATGTGACGACGAATGTCGTCATGTAGACTCCTAACATGCTCAGCAAATGACTCGGCTGACTCTAACACTCAAGCATGAATGGGTAGGTGAACAAGGTCCACTGGTTTTCTAGGCCTATGACCTGTGACAATTTCAAACGGACTCATACCTGTAGACCTATTGACCGAATTATTATACGCAAACTCAGCCAGTGGTAACACTAAGTCCCAATCCCCTATACGGCCCCTAACAAGACACCTCAACAAGTCGCCCAGACTCCTATTGACAACCTCGGTCTGACCATCTGTCTGGGGATGATATGCAGTGGAAAACTTGAGGTGAGTGCCTAATATGTGCCCCAGTGTCTTCCAAAAATAACTAGTGAACCTAACATCACGGTCAGACACTATGGTACAAGGTAACCTAAACTTACACACCACATGGGAAAGGAACAGGCGGGCTACCCTCAAAGCATTCGAGGTCTTGGAGCAGGGAATGAAGAGTGCCATCTTGAAAAATCGGTCCCCTACCACAAGGACAGAGTCATGCTTCCTGGAGGTTTGTGGCAATCCTAAAACCACGGAGCATCAGGCACGGGAAGAGGTGTATAGAGACCAGAGCTTTAGTTCTTCATTTTGGCCGTAACACATGTACGCCACTGAGCCATGATGTGAGCAGCATCACTCTTCAAGCTCAGCCAATAGAATCGGTGCTCAATAGCCTCGATAGTCTTATTTTGACCGAAATGGCCGACTAGACCTACCGCATGAAGTTCCCATACTAAGAAATCGAGAATAGAAGTCCGGGGAACACAAAGCCTACCCCCTCGAAAGAGATAACCCTGCTGAAGCACATAATCACTATGATCCCTCGACGGGCCGGTCTAGAGAGTGGTCAAAATTTGACCAAAGTCAGGGCAATTAGCATAAGCCTCCCTCATCTTCTCAAGCCATATAACCTCGGTACTCATGGTGGTCAGCAGAAAAGCACGCCGACTCAAGACATCAGCCACCTTATTCTCTATCCCAGCCTTGTGCCTGAGCACAAAGGTGAACTCCTGGAGGTACTCCACCCACCTACTGTGACGCGTATTCAGCTTTTTTTAAGCATGGAGAAATTTAAGAGCTTCATGATCTAAATACAATACAAACTCTTGATGCAACAAATAGTGCCTCCAATGCCTTAAAGCCTGAACAACTACATAGAACTCTTTGTCATAGGTGGAATATCATAGTTTGGCATCACTTAATTTCTCACTGAAGAAGGCAATGGGGTGGGCCTCCTAAAGGCGACAGCTGCGACCTTCGTCCACACAAATGTGCCCTTCCGAATATAATATGTAATTGGGGTAGTGATGGAACTAAACCTACAGATGAAGCGATGATAGAATGTCGCGAGGCCATGGAAGCAGCAGACATTGTGAAACGTGTGGAGTTCTGGCCACTCAACAATGGCTCGAATCTTCTCCTGATCCGCAGAGACCCCATCACTGGATATAATAAAACCCAAGAAGGTAACATGAAAAGTCATGAAGGCACACTTCTGTGGGTTGGCATATAGCTGCTCTCGCCTTAAGATCTGACAGACCTACCTCAAATGATCTGAGTGGTTCTCCCTAGTGCGGCTATAAATGAGTACGTCATCGAAATACATGACAATAAATACTCTAATAAGTGGTCAAAGGACCTGAGTCATTAGCCGCATGAATGTGCTAAGGGCGTTAGTCAAGCCGAAGGGAATAACTAACCACTCCTATAAACCATCCTTGGTTTTGAAGGTAGTTTTCCATTCATCTCCAGGCCTAATCCTCGCCTGGTGATAGCCACTCTTAAGATCAATCTTGGAGAAAATAGTGGCTCCCGACATCATATCTAGTATGTCGTCAAGTCGGGAAATGAGAAATCTATACTTTATGGTGATCTTGTTGATGGCACGACTATCAACACACATCCTTCACATGTCATCCTTCTTTGGGACGAGTAATGTTGGTACAACACATGGACTCATGCTGTCCCGAATAGATCCCTTCTGCAACAATTCATCGACTTGTCGCTGCAGCTCAGCGTGGTCAATGAGGCTCATGCAGTAATGGGGAAGATTGGGCAATGAGGACCCTGGAATCAGATCGATTGCATGCTGGACATCCCGCATAGGTGGGAGTCCCTCAGGAAGCTCCTTCGGGAATACATCAGCGAACTCCTATAGAATCGGGGTAGCATCGGGTGAGAGTGCACTCTCGGAGCCTCACACCACCTCATGGACTGCGACAGCAAACACATGACTATCCCTACTAGCCTCCCGCTCCATCTCTCGAGGGCTAATCATTATCAGTCTGCTCATCGGGGGTTGGCCTATGATAGAAGAAATAGTCATGGCCTGGACTAAGGATGGGGCACTAGCCCCAGGGGTAGAAGGGCCCGAGGTGATTGGGCTACCCGGGACCTAACTAGTGGACTCTTCGATGGAGAGGGATGAAGAGTGATCCACTAGCCACCATGGTCAAAGGTACTTGTGTTCAGCTAACCATGAAGGGTGGCATCCCGATCAAATAGCCATGGCCTACCAAGGATAATGCTGCCCACCTCCATGGGTAGGACGTCACACCAGATGTTGTCACAGTAGGCATGGAACTACAGTGGGACTAGGCACCGCAGTCTAACCGGGATGGAGGTGGAGTCCACCCATGATACTCGATATGGGAGGGGATGGTCTAACGCACTCAAATAATGAGTGGGCATCAATATGTTCTTGTCCCTGGGAGATGAATATGTTGTCAAAGTTCCAAAAGAATGATAAACATTTGCGAGGGCAACAGGGGCAATAGCAACTCTCTGGCCACATGTCATCAAGCAGGCGAGATATATCACCTCAGCTTGTAAAAGACCTTCCTCACCATGAGGAATCACAAAACTAGCCAGCTAGTAGGCCAAATAAGCGGCCAAATATGTGAGAGGAGGCAGTCTCCTTGAGTTCCATCCCTGTGTAGGAGTAGGTAGATGATGCGGATGTGGAGGAAAATCCAGGATGCTCTCTCTACACTGTCCCTAGTTCACACTTGACTGGGCGAAGTCCTCATGAAAGCAGAATGAGCCACTGTAAAAATGGCTTACCCAAGCATTTAAAGTCACCTGGGGAGTACGAGGGGTCTTGTCCTTGCCCGCTCGAGCCAAGTCCCACCATGTCTTCATTAGGAAGTTGAAACCATAAAGCATGCAGTACTTGCCGGCTCCATTTGAATGGCTGAGATGTTGGTCATCAAGTGATAGCTCTTCATAGGGCCGCCCACAAATGGGAAGGCCAGAAATCCATTGGAAAGCCCAGAGATTCAGAGAGGTCTCTCCCCCAGCAGTAATAAATGTGTTCCATAAACGGTCGGACCTTTCTGCGAGGGCTTGTAACAGACTTGTACGACAGGGATAAGAATATAAAGTAGTCGTTACTCCATGGCGAATCCCTGCTCTATCCAACACGGACCTGTACACAATAAGGATGCCCCAAAGCCACTCTGTTGCACCTCGGTGATAACCGTGGGAAGGAACAACTGACCACTTCCCGTACCAGCTGGGAGTCTTCAACGCCAATATCCTCTCTAGTAAACAATCATGGATAAAGTCATCATTCGCAAACTTCACCCCCGAGGGTGTCAAGAATAAGCCGTCCACAGTAGGATTCATAACTTTAGCCTACTCGTGCAAGTGCCACACTGCTGGAGCCAATGGTGCCATGTGAACTGAAAAACTATCGTGGTGTTGGAAGAACCCCAAACTCTGCCGGTCGGGGAACTGCTTTTGCCTAGTGAATCCCTCTAGCAAGCTCGGATAAGAAAGGGTACACATTACCTGCATGCTATCTCTCCCCAGTTTATGATCTTTCTTCCAATAAGCGGCGTTCAGTGAATCAGCATTATTGGCAGGACTACAACGATATTCAGTGGACTGTCCAGGTGAGGAGGAGTCTTAAAGATCTTGAAGAAGAAGAGTACTTCCAGCTGCTACACCTTTATCCTCCATGAGCATTGATGTTACTAAGGAACTGTTTCTGGCGGCTTAAGTATGGTGGCAAAGTTACAGTTAAAGCATGTTATAAGTTTATGGACTTTGTTGGTCTCTCCAATAGGAGACTCTGTACGTGGAAGGTTAAATGCCCCTTGAAGGTCAGAGCATTCCTCTGGTTGCTACTACATAAACGAATTGTTACTAGATTGTACCGTAAGAAATAGAATCATGGTTGTGATACAATTTGTCCCTTGTGTGGGTTAGAGGAGGCGAGTGGGGACCATCTGCTTATTTCTTGCCAAGTTAGCTCCACAGACTGGAAGATCATTGCTGATGTAACTGATGTCAAGGTGCAGTTTGTTTCCATCCCCTAAATGTGGACTTAATTTTTGCACAGAGGCCCCTGCTCAAGCAATAGATTGAATATACATGTGCAAAGACTGATTCCAGCTGCCATTTATTGGAGTATTTGGGAGGATAGGAATGATGTAGTCTCTAGATGCAGTAGACTCTGGAAAATATCTGTTGCAGGGCAGTCAATTTTCTCTTCAATTGGAGCAGTTAAACTGGTGAAGGCTTCTGTAGTTTCCTCATTTCCGGCTTACAAAGATTCCTTCGAGTTTAATTGTTAGTTTAGAGGCAGAGGTATCTCGCCTTAGCCTCCAATAATGATTGTACTATCTCTTTTTATTTAATAAAATTGGTAGTGTAGTCTACTTTTTTTGAAAAAAAAAAAAACAACAATTCATTGAAGATACGGACCAAATTGTGCAAGGATGTCCAAGTGTTACATAGTGGACCAACATTAAGGCCACAGTGCGTAAGGGTCTGCTCAGAAATCTGAATGGTTCACTTGAGAAAACCATGTTGTTATAACTTAGACATGTTTATTGTATACTTATAAAAAAAACGTATAGGCAATCTCATAGCCCAGATAAACAAAACATGTAAGATCGGCTGATCAATCTCTTGGAAGGAGAAAATCAACGGATTGGTACTTTTGAAAACATGAGAAAGCAAATTGGGGATCTAGAGGGTGGAGTTGAAAAACCCTATAAGCAAATATTCACATTCACCAGACGTAGAGCAAATAGAACATGATCGTATTCTATTTATTAATCCACCTCTATAATCCAGAGGGGGCGCAAAAAGTATATACAGTGACTAGGGATCAGGGGGGAGGGAGAGTAGACAGAGACGCATACATGGACCTTGAAGTAAAAAGAAATCGAAGATTATAGGGGTGACAACAAAGAAATGCTACATCCTCCCCTACCTTCTTCTTCTTATCCTTGGAAGGCCTCTTTCTCTCTCTCTGATTCGCAGGGAAGAGCCTCTCAGAAGAACTCTCTTCCTCTGGAAAAACCCCTTTCTTCAACTCTCTCCCAGACACCTTCTTTCGACCCCCCTTTTTCTTGTTGTGCACGAAGGGTTTAATTTATCGACAGACTAGGGCTTGGACGAGTTGGTGACGACGCCACCGTCTCACAATGCATCGCCAACTCAGCGCTCCACCTCCAACTTGCATCACCGTATCAACGCGCCGCTGGTTCAAGGTGCCACCGACTTAACCGCCAGAAGCTCCGCCGACTCACTAGCGAAGGCGCCACCGACTCACTGAGGGGTAATTTTGTAATTTTGGTATATTGAGCTGAACTCGACCCGTCGCAAGCTTGTGACTCATATTATCATCAGGGCTATTCCTGTGGATTCAGAAAGTATTTTGAAGCCCTAATTTTGAGTTCCCGGTGTTTTTCGACACATGCCGAACCCGTACTGATTTTCCTGGGTTTTACCCTGATTTGGCCTTCGGCACTATAATTTGTGCTGCCAGGCTTACTCTAGAGCCACGTGGGGCTTCTTCGTCGAGTGGGCCACCCCTTGAAACATTCTCGCCCTTGTCAGACGTCCTTTCAATCTTTTACGGACCACTTTGGCATTCCGGGTACCTTGATCAGCTTTTCTGATTTTTCACTAATTCGGCCTTCAGCTCCCCATTTTGAGGACCTAGGGGCATCTCTTCATCTCAGGCAAGGTTCTCCGTTAGGTGGATGGTCACCTAGTACATTCCTGTCTAGACTAGATGGGGTGTGGAGATATTTTCAGAATGATTGATCTCATTGCCGGGTTTATTGGCTCTTACCGTTATTTGGTCTAGGGATTCCCATGGTGACAGTGTTCGACTTCAGGGTAACATGAAAGAAATGAGCGCGGCCATTCAGCTTCTCCAAGTTTCGAAGGTGTACTCGGAAAAATCCGCCCAAGCGGTGCTCGCGCTCGACGGCATCGAACTCACCGTCGGAAAGGGCGAGTTCGTCGCGCTGAAGGGCTCGTCGGGCAGCGGGAAGACGACGCTCCTGAACATCGCTTCCGGCCTCGATCATCCGAGCTCCGGCCAGGTCGTCCTCGACGGCGAGACGATCACCGGAAAAGGCGTGAAAGAATTGACGGAGTTCCGGTCGCGTCGCATCGGATTCGTTTTCCAAGCCTATAACCTCTTCAAGGGCCTGACCGTGGTCGAGAACGTGGAGTTCACCTCCGTGCTTCGCGGCGACGATCCGGCGCAGGCGCGCGCCCGCGCGGAACAGGCGCTCGCGGACGTCGGCCTCGCGTCGAAGCTCCATCATTTTCCGAAACTACTCTCCGGCGGGCAGCAGCAGCGCGTCGCCGTGGCCCGCGCGATCGCGATGGGGCCGGCGATGATCTTCGCCGACGAGCCGACGGCGAACCTCGATTCGAAGACGGCCGTCGATCTGATCTCGCTCTTCGAGGAAATGAACAAGAAGATTCTAAGCCCTCTGAGCATCGTTTAACTGCAAAAGAAGTGACGAGGATGGGTTTTCGGCCTACCTCGGGGTCCCGGGCCACCCGTTCGGATGTCGACGGCGCGGCGGCTTCCCCCTCTGCCGGCGGCGTGTCACCCTCCTCCACGGCCACGGGCGAGGACGGTGCTCCCTCTTCCACGACAGGGACGGTGGTGGCGACGGGCGATCCTTCATCCATCGGCGTCGACGGTGAACTCCCCTCCTCCCTGATTGATGACGGTGGGCGTCGGGCCAAGCTTTTAGTCCTCATTATAGGTGTGTGAGAGAGGGAGAGAGGGTGATTGAGGGATTGAAAGAGGGAATGGGATAGTGGGGCATTGGCGTTTTGGTCGTAGCCCTTTCACCTCTCCTCCCCTCCGTCAGTTACGGTGGAGAGGGGGAGGGGAAAAGGGCCGTTTTATTTTTGAATGCCCTAGGGGTTGTGCGGTCGCTCGATAGACCGCACGAACTAGTGCGGGCTGTTATGGGCCGCACATCTACGCGCCGGACCCCACAACGTCGAACTCTGCCGGCGACACGGCCAACGGCTGAGCGGTGCCATCCCCGTCGTAGTAGGTCACGTCCACCGCCGCGATGAACGGCGGGCGCTCCAGCGGGATGTAGCCCGAGGCCGGAAACCCACTCAGGACCATTTCCCAGGTCTGTGGCATCAGCGCCCGTTGGGTGTCCTGCTCCGCCGCGGCCGTAGCCGCCCGGATGCACGCCTCGATGTAGTCGTACTCCGCCATCGGGTCTGCCGCACGCAGGACCGCGTTCGTGACGTACTCGACGGTCAGCGGCAGCGCCTCCGGTTCGATCACGCAGCGGCTCAACCACCGCACCCCAGCATCCCACGGGGCCTGGACACACGCAGCGGTTCGGGTCATGCCATCACCTCACGATACGGAAAGCTCAACACGCGCGGTCGCCACGACGGCCCACGGGCCGCCACCAGACGACGCACCGCCGCGTCCTCCGGCTGCTTGCGCTGATACGTCGTCGTGGACGAGTCGTCCTGATATTCGTGGCGCTCCAACACATCCGGCAGCAGCCGCAATGACGCCCGCTGCGCCAGTTGGCGTCGATACACCCCGTCGGTCCCGTAGTGCCCCGACAGCGCCTCGTCGTACCAGAACTTGCGCGAATAACCGAGCGGTACAAAGCGCGGATGACCAAGCCGCTCCGCGACACGATCGGCGAAAGCAAAACCAAGCGTCGGCAGACCGACAACAATGTCGGCGCTGAACGTGCGCGCCTGTTCCGCCATCGCATCGGCGAGATGCGCGAACCGCCCCTCGGGCTGGAAAAAATCCCCCACCCCGCCCTAGGCGCGTTTTTTGACGAGATCCTCGCGACGCCCGGCATCGACGCGGTCAGCAGATAGACGACGCGCATCATCGCCGCCAGCATTTACGTACCGGGAGGAACGTCCGGTATCACCGGGATTACAATCGGCGGTGTCTCATTAACTCAGGTTGCTGGCTGCGCCATCGGTAGCAGTTCTACCGGCTTTGCCGCTGATGTTTGGGAATCTATTGGACCTCTTTCTGGCAACTCCGGAGACGTTCAAGTCACCTATGCCAGCTCGCTCGGCTATAACTCATCCGTAGCTCTGTACAGCCTGACGACGACGACACCCGGGGCATTTTTCCCACCCCCAAAACCATGTCAAAAAATTACAAACAAATTAGTGCGTGATCCTCACTTCCCCCCTATCACTCATAAAATTCCCAGAGTCCATATCTGAAAACTCCACTCAGGTCAAAATTCATTCTGAGATAGACCACACCCTACCCTGCCTGTCCTGTGATCCGAGCCAGAAATAACCTTTGAGTTGCAGAGATTTTCATTTCCAGTCCAACCGTTGGACAAACCTGAAATTCCCATATGTCGAAGCTTTTTGAGTACTTTTCGCAATGGTGCTAGTCTCGTCTCGATCCGACATTGGATCTGGGCGTGGCGGCCATTTTTCCCAGAGCGCATAGGTCTGTCCAGGTCTGTCCCGAGACAGGCCAGCAGAAGGAGGACAGAAGTTAAATCCTCAGAAAATACGTCAAAGCAGATCCAGTGGCCGCCGCTCCCGGGGGTCGACCAGGGACCCTCCGCCAGCATCCCGGTGAACCGCCACCTTCAGAAGGTCCCCGAAGACCGGCGTCCCTTTGGATGCCCGTGGTCGCTGTCTTGCGGGCCTGAAATTTTAGATCCGGAGCCGCAGCTCGCAACTGCCTGACACACCGCCAATACGTTGCCCATCAACCCAGGATCGACACTCCCAGACCACTGTTGTGACCTTTTACCTCCCAGCATAGAGTGGGCTGTAATTTTCATGCTGAAATTAATTTACTTATTGTACCAGGAGTGACGATTCTTGGCCAGGAAAGTCTTCCCCACGCCCGAAGCATGGAGGTACGTCTCTGCTTCTCCCTTGTCGCTTGCTTATTTAGTATATGTTGAATGTTACAGTTGGATGAGATAGGATCACTAGCTCATTGCAAATTCCATCGTCGCTATGAGAGAGTGTTCACACGACCCATCCTGTGATCCAATCCGGCAGGGAGGAGTGTGGACCACCCTTGACTCATGCCGATTTCTCAACCCTGCGGATCCGCACGCTTCTATCTCTACGGATGAGTAGTGAGTTGCGCCTCTTGTTAAGGACATTTGTCCTCTTCTAGAGCTCCTTGGAGTCACGCCGAGGTGTTCTAATTGTTCATGTCTTGCTGGTTGCGTCTGTCCCAGGCGAGCCGAAACCAATATAGCAAGTCCAATGTTTCATTGTCCATCTGAGTCCGCCAAAGCTTTGGACGTTGTTGTTTGGTCTTTCTTATACGACAGTCTAGACCACACACATTTATTCTTGGTCCGTGAGTTTAATATTTTTAGTAATTCAAAATCTATCACAGTTAATTTATGACTCAATCTGGCACCTGGCATCTAGAGTTTAAGATTTTAATAGTATCTCTAATTAATGTATTATCTTTCCATAATTAAAGTGTCTCGGAGGTGTATAATCATTGGTTGAGAACTGTATATGAGATAATTTTACACGCATCTTAACATTTATAATAATTAAAATAGATAGTCCGTGAGATTAGTTCCCCACTTATGTTTGGTTCATGGAACCTGGACACTCTAACGACAGAGTGTCGAAATAATTGCCAATATAATTACCATCATCTCTATGCACCGCTTAATAAACGAATTCAATGTATGACAAGAAAGTAGTTCTGTTGAATCAGAAAGCTTGGTTATTCTAAAAATCACTTTCCAAGATTTATTGTCTCCTAACCCTTTCGACATGGTGTTGACATCGATAACAACATTTTTTTTTTTTTACAGACTAGAGATCATGTTACCCATTCCAAGAGAGAGGATCTACAGTTTTTGAGACCGTAGTCCAATTTTTAGAGTTTATGAGAGGGCCAATGTGTGCTGGAAGTCTTTTTAGACCATCCGCGGTGAACGGAAGTCCGGTCTTTTTAGCGTCGGCCTCTACTCTGACGGCCAATGAGCGATTACCACTCAAGAGTCAAGTCCACGTCACATTTCTAAGTACAGTAGTTTGTAATAATACAACATTTATATGGTCTAAATCATAGTTTGTCGATTCGACCTGACTCGGGTTGACTCGGGTGTGCCATACTGAATCAGAGAAGAATCGAGAGTCAAGTGAAAGATAGTGTATGTTTTAGATATTCGAATGTATTGTACCGGATCAGAGAAGAATTGATTCGGTACGAATCGCCGAGTCGACGAACCCTGATCTAAATAAAGAAATAGCACGTGACATTGGCCACGTAACTTAATAAATTTGGAGAATCCCATGCATCGATTGAGAGAAGAACATCGATCCCTTCAGGTGCTCGTTAATACTTTCACTAATGAGTAGTTTGGTTTATGTTAGAGGCAGGCATAAGTGAGGAGCGCGTGGCAGCGAATATGAATAAGATATTACAAGAAATGTCACCATCACATCTCATGTGATTGGCTTGCAGGGCATACATTTCTATCACCCATCACGAGTAAGATGGAGTCACAGGTGGCTCGCAGCCACCAGACTCTGGACAGCCCACTAGACCTAAAAACCCAACGATCCTTGAGTCACAACACTCGAGTCAAGACTATTGCATGTGGCGGCACAACACCATCAATCTGACCTAATCCCTAGGTCTGAAACCACGATGACACGATCTCTGAGGCAGCTCACTAGCCACCGAGTGGATCTCTCATCCACAGGACACACTGATAACCTCCAGCCCTAGGCTGGTTAACTGGACTTATAGTCCAAGGCCACATACATGGCCCACTTGGAAATCACCTTCCGAAGAAACCCACGTCATACGGGGAAGGCCCATCACACTCATACTGACTCGCGGTGGCTCAATTTAGCGAAAGTACGAAAGCCTGGAACACGTGGGATCACCTGGACCCCCAAGACCCATGGGCATTCTAATTGAGATAGCTCGGTACCTCCGGACACCCTTAAAAATATGAACACAGAACCCCCGAGTGTCTGTGACCCTCACAAGGCCAAAGGTCAACCACTGGGTCACAACCCGGTCGACCAGAGGCCAACACAACGCAAAACGGACATGGTAACCATGAAAATAGCGTGGTGGTCATCCCTGGACCGTCACGGAGCTTGGCGGTCTCCTCCGGACCGCAAGGCCTAGCCTAGTGGTCCAGCCAGGACCGCAAGGCCCCAGAGACTCTCAAAATCCAAGCGGTCGCCTCTGGACCACCAAGCAGGGTGGTGGTCCTTGGCCTGACTGTTAGCCGTCGGCTGTCGGTCAGTCGCAAGGCCGCTACCCCACACGACCTCGAACGACTACGAAGTAGGCAAATGGTCATGCCCTGACTGCTAGGCACTGCCTATCGGTCTCCTAGAGACCGCTAAGCTCAGTAGCAGTCCATCACACGACCGCAAGGCACGAATCGACATAGGGGGACCCTAGCAATCTTCACCTGATCGCTTAACCCCCTAGCGGTCCCTAGAATGACAACTATGTCATCCCGAGCCCGAAAATGGTGAAAATAGTGAAAAATCCCATTCCACGCCCCATTCACACCCATGTGAAGGAGGAACACCGTATCGAAAATTTGAAGATTTATTGACTTGGCTGGGTATTATAGGTGATTTATCAAGGATTTTTCTAAAATTATCCTTCCTCTAACAAGACTCACCAGAAAAGAAAATCTTTTCGAGTGGACAAAGGAATGTGATGAAAATTTCTTGACCCTCAAAGAGCATCTCACCACGGCACCTGTACTGGCATTGCCTATTGAAGGTGGCGGATTTGAAGTCTATACAGATGCAGTCGGCATTGGCCTAGGGTGTGTGCTCATGCAAAATGGCAAAGTGATCTGCTACGCTTCGAGACAATTGAAGCAACAAGAGGAAAATTATCCTATTCACTACTTGGAATTGGCTACTATCATATTCACCTTAAAGATTTGGCGTCATTATCCTTATGGGGAGAAATTTATTATATATTAAGATCACAAGAGCTTAAAGTATTTATTCTCTCAGAAGGAGTTGAATATAAGGCAAAGACAATGGATGGAATATCTTAAAGACTTTGATATCGATATTCAATATCATCCAGGCAAGGCGAATGTTGTAGCTGATGCGCTCAGTAGAGAACCAATGGGAAAGTTAGCATGTCTTCTAAAAGGTATGACTAATCTTGTTTCTAGATTTACTAAGTTGAATATAGATATTGATGGGAAGAAAAAGAATTACTTTATAGCCAATGTCTGGACACAACCTACTTTGATTGAAGATCTAGTCAAGTCACAAGAAAATGACTCGGTATTATTTGAAATCAAGGTCAATCTGGAGCAACAACCAGATTTTTCTATCACAAATGATGGAAGATTACTAATTAGAGGGTGTATGTGCATTCTGGATCATGATGCTACTAAGAAGATGATCTTAGAGGAAGCTCATAAATTCAAATATACTGTCCATCCTGGTGCTACCAAGATATATCAGGGTCTTAAAAGAAATTATTGGTAGCCCAACATGAAGAGAGAAATAGCAAATTATGTGTCACGATGCCTTACTTGTTAGTAAATTAAGGTAGAACACCAAAAGCCTACTGGGAAACTACATCGCTTGGAAATTCTGGAATGGAAATGGGAAAGTATAGGGATGGATTTTATTATGGGGTTGCCTAAATCAAGAGGTGGACATGATGGAGTATGGGTAATTATTGACTGTTTAACCACCCTAAAATGATCTTCCTTAGAGAGAGAGTGAGATTGAGAGAAGAGAGAAAGAGAAACTTAGAGAGAGAGAGAGAGAGCAAGGAGGCCTCTTGGAAACCTAGACAAAGTTTAAAAGAGTCAAAGACTCAAAAGAGACAGGAAACAAATGGGCCTTTACCCAAATAGCCTTCCCCCCCAACAGGCCAATTTGAAATTCAAATGGCCTTGGGCGGGATCAGCCTGTATTGGGTAGGATCGCCCGATCCCGGCCTTGGATCGGGATCAGATTGGACCAACCGAAATCCAATCGGATCGGCCGATGCGATCCAATCTGATACGATTCTACGTACCTTGCTAATTAGTATTCTTATTTTTTGATTTAGAGTTGCTTTAGGAGTCTAGTTGAATGAGCCAAGTTGAGTCATAATACTACTATGTCTTGGGGTCTTTTGAGTCTATTAATATGGATGTACACTTCTCATTCAATAATAACATGGTGGAAGATTTTTTCTAGTGATAGATCTCAGCAAGAGTCTGAATTGCCCCGAAAGGGGGAAGGCGAGGGACTGTAGGCACAAGGTCCACATATCTTCACCGCCGCCATCATCCTCTTCTTTCATCTTCCTCCTACTCTTCTTCTCTACCCGTGCTAACCACCCTCCACAGTTGCAGCCACACCCAACCTTCCTTTTCTTCTTCTTCTTTTTCCTGTGCAGCCAGCCTACAGCCCGGCACCACCACATCTTCTTTTTTTTTTGGTCTTTTCTTGTTTGCCTTCTTCCTCCTCTTCCTCTCTTCTCTTCTATCAGTCCATCAAATGCAAGCTCCATCCATCCAACAGCAGCATACAGCCGCCACTAGAAGACCATCTTGTTGTCCACACTCCTTCAGCCAGCACCCCACAGTCATGCAGCTTGGTCACTAATGTGTGACCAGCTGCCGTAATGCCTACTAGTGACCAGCTGCTGTAATGCCTACATTCATCCAATCCAGTGTCGTCCCACATCAATAAGTCATTAGTAACATTTCAGAAGCATGTCTACACTCTATGAACGTTATTTTAACCACATCATAGGCAATAGCAATATAGCATCCTTCATTTGCACCTTCTTTTAAACAATGAAACTGAAGTATCATGTTAGAAAGGACAACTGCAAATATACCGAGAAATCGGGCCACATGGGCCGGAACCCAGGAAGTAGGCTAGAAAAGCCGAAGGATTTTGGGAGGCGGGCTATAGAAGCCGAAGTTAGGGAAGTAGGCTGTAAAGTCGACATACATTAGAGAGTGGGCTATGAAAGCGGAAGTTGTTGGAAGGCGAGCCACGAGGGCGGCGAGAAGGGTTTATTCCTTTAATGATCTAGAAAGAATGTCTGAATCAAAGGGGTACTCGTCGTCCAAAGGGACGGAGAGAAGAGTTTGTTGATTCAAAAGGGATATTTGTCGTCCGAAGGGACAGAGGGGAGAGTTCGCTAATTCGAGGGAAATGTTTGTCTCCCGATGTGACGGGGAGAAGAGTTTATACCTAAAATGACCTAGACAGGCGACCCAAATCACAAGGGAGGATGTACGTCGCCGAATGGTGACGGGGAGAAGAATTTGTTGATTCAATGACCTGGATGGGAGGCCCAGATCAAATAGGCTATTCGTCACCCGAAGGGATGGAGAGAAGAGTTTGTTCATTCAATGGCCTGGATAGGTGGTCCAAATCAAATGGACTATTCGTCACCCGAAGGGATGGAGAGAAGAGTTTGTTCATTTCATGAGAGGTGTTCATCGCCCGAAGGGACGGAGAGAAGAGTCTGTTCATGTAATGACCTAGACGGGAGGTCTCGGTCAAAATGGGGTGTCAGTGACCCCGAAGGGACGAAGAGGTGGTCAAGTCGTTGACACAAGTTAGTGTCAGTGTAAGGAAGGGAGGATTGATTCTTCACCTGGACGGAAGGTTCAGGCCGGGTGCCTCTTCATCAGCACCAATGGGACATCAGAGACTGACATGGTTTATTCATTGGCACGGAAGGAATGCCAAAGTAAGGTCCTTTTTGTTTTTGACTTCAGACAGAGGGTCTAGGCCATAGGTGAAAGGCGTTATAAATTTATTCATCAACGTCGATGGGCTGTCAGGAGCTGACGTAATTTATTCATGGACATGGGGTGAGTGTCAAAGTAAGGGTCTTTTTATTCTCTAGCTAGACGTAAGGTCCGAGTCAGAGTAAAGGGGTCTTTTTGTTCTCCGACCGGACAGAAGGTCCGATCTAGAGTGGAAGGGCCTTTTTGTTCTCTAGCCGGACTGAAGGTCCGATCTAGAGTGGATGAGCGACGGCACGCACTACAAGCAGTCCACTTACAACCTGATCGGACGGATGGCTGCCAGGGAGCTTGCTTCCCCGAGGAATACGCCCATGACCGGCCTTGCCTCGCCAGTGGCGACGACAACGTATGCGGACAGCACCTACGGGGCGAAGTCAAGCAGGACGGTTGCACACACGAACCATGCCAGTACGCGCTGCCTGATCTTGGCGGTCACGGCGACGATCCCGGGGGCTAACGTTGCATCTGCCCTGACGGCCACATTCAATGGCAAGACGATGCGGTTTGCGGCGCGAACGAGCATCGGCAGCAGCTCGCCAGCCGGAAACACGACCGCCGGCATCTTCTATATAGATGAAGGCTTGTACGGCGGCTCGTTGGGCGGGGCGTCTGGAAACATTGTGGTCGGCACGACCAACAATCAGATTGCGGTGAGCATGTACGCAATCGAGATGAGCGATCCGGTTGGCTACGTGGACACCGAGGGCGGAGATTTCCCTGCCGCAGCTTCCCCGGGAGATACGGGCCTGAGCGTGACGCTTCCCCGGACCTACTACCAGACCATTGTGGTTGGCGTTGGGTCGGCCATCGCATCCTCCGCCTCGGCTCTTACGTGGACATCTACCGGATTTGGCACGAAGGCAATGGATCATGGGCTTGGGAACGGGACCCTAGTGGCTCAAACGGCGGTTGGCTACGGCGTGGAGAACTCACTGGTAACGGAAAAGACCTACGGAGTCACGTTCTCAGGGAACTGCACCCACCGCGCGTTTGTTCTTGCCGCCTTCCGCAAGGCGCTAGACGGCGAGTGATTGACAGCTAAGCAAGGAAAGACATGACCACCACCTTCACGCCCAGCCCAGGCGGCTCGACCAGCATCAGCGCGACGACCTCCTCGGCCAGCGCGAGCATCCAGAGCCACGCCCGGCAGATTCGCCTCTACAACAGCGGAAGCGGTGCCGTCTTCGTTCGCTGGGGCAAGGGCTCTCAAACCGCCGTCACGACGGACATGGCGATTGCTCCTGGTGCAACCGAAGCGTTCACCAAGGAAGACGCTGACACGATTGCTGCGATCACCGCGAGTGGTTCGGCAACCCTTTACATCACCTGCGGTACTGGCGAATAAGTTAGTGACCGCGAACAACCAGTGTGTTACGTGGGATATAGATGAATGAATGAAAGAGTTGGTTTTAAAGGAGCTTGCCCCTTTGTCCATTCCCTTCCCTCTTTCCCTCTGTGAGAAGAGCGTTGCCCGGTGTAAGACCGTCCGGCGTGAGGCCGAGCTGCGCGAGGTAGCATTCTATCTGTCCCGTCCGTGTCTCGGAGCTGCCGTCGATCCGTCTCCCGACGTCGTCCGCGTCACCTTCAAATTCTGAATGGCCAGTGGTCTGGCCACCTTCCTACAATCGTTGGTCAAAAGATTGTGTCCCACGGCTGTTTCGATTTGACAGTTAATCAATGGTATTCGAACTCATTTCGATGTAAATTATCATTGACTATGGTCAGTGAGAATTTATCTAGACCCGAACCCTTAATCGTCCGATAAACCCAAATCTTGCGGGATCAAAGGGGTGTATGTCATTTATGCATGCTCGTTCAATTAATGAACTGTTTTATCGCCCTTTCTTTTCTTTTAAAGAAAAGCCATTTTTGTCTTGCGTGTGTAAACAACATACTAGTCTAAACTATTAGCCGAGTAATGCCCCTTTGTCCCCATTGCAAGGCAGGTTTTTGTTTCTTTTTTTACTTCTATTTTTTGCTAGCATCGTCATCATCATTAATTTTTTTATCATTGCTATACATCATCCTCACCCTTAGGGGGGGAGGATATCCCATTCTCCTTAGTACATGAAGCATAGCAGATGATCCCTCTGAAGGAGGGATTTAAATCGGTCGTCAAGTAGCCAGCACTCGTAGTAGGTTGCCCAAGCATGTTTTATAACCCCAGTGGGCCCTTAGCATGCCCTGATATTTTCATATCTTCAGTAGGCCTTTAACATGCCCAAATAACTTTACAGGTTCACGGGGGCTTGGATATGCCCAAATAATTTTCCAGCTCGAAATTCACCCAGGTCAGGGTGTAGCTTTGCTTCGATGCCCCCAGACTGGGGTGAATAAATAGAGGAGCTGCTCAAAGCATGTCCTTGCATTGGGTAGCTTGTCCTCTTCACAAAAAGTCTTGTAGACAGCCAATAATGGGGGGATCCGATCATTGGACCACACCATTTTATCTTCTTCATCTTCAGCTCCCTCAATAGAACCAATAGTGACAACCCCATGATGGGTGCATATCTGCAGGGTTTCAGTTTCGACCCGATTTCGGCCAGATAGTTTCAGATCGTTTCGGCCGAGACTACCATCCATGGTATAATCATCAGTAGGAGCAGCCAAGTCCTCTATATCGAAGGCAGCATCGGGATTGGATTCATCTTAAAGCAACCCCACTCTTGTGAGAATATCCTCGGGAGTGGGGGAAAAGCTCATGCCTACTCCAGCTCCAGGAGGGGCTGCACCAAAAAAATATGTTTTCAACATCACATGCAAAGACTAGAACATAATTTTCTGTTACTTACTGGAAATATCCACTCTGGTGGGAGACTCTTCTTCAATCCGAAGACGAGAAGAAGGCATGGCGTCCTCCCCATGACTCCCAGCCTGAGGCCTCTTGGAGGAGGTGACATTTGGAGAGCCCTCCAGTGGACTAGCCCCATGTCCCTGGTCAACGGCGGCGCCTACAAATAGCGAAGGGGATGCATATAAGAAGCATTCCAAAAAAAAAACACGTTGGAAAGGGTTTAAGCCATGAAACAGTCACCAGTGGTCCCTATGGGTCTAGAAGGCTTCAAAACAATTTGCTCAGACTTCAGTCGAAGGACACGAGAAACCTTCTTCATTGTATCCAGGAGGGCATTTGGAGTGACAGCTACCTCCAGCTTGGAAAGATACTCCGTCGGGCCAACACAACCTACTGCATTGATCACGTGGGTCTTCCACTCTGCAAATGTGCTACACCCAAGTGCTCCCTCAGGCACCGGCTAGGACAACTAAGACTTCCTCCTCAGACCACAAGAGGCCTTCAAATCCTCCCACCAAGAATAGGCCCGTGAAGAGCCAGAGGCCGCCCCTTGGCCAGAAGAAAAGGGAGCTGAAGCGGCTGTTGGTACACCTCTTAAGGGCTTCAGAGCCCTGGCATACTGGCTTCTATCGATGGGAACAGATCGACCCTTTACCTTCCAGGCACTTTCTATGTCCTTAATAGCCCTGGCGGCTCTACAAAAGTGTGATCTGATGAAACCTGGATCAAAGAACAAAGGAGGTAGATCCTCCCTCCTCAAACGCCTCTCCTCGGCAGACCGGATAGCGTCGTGTGTTCCCTAAAGACATTGCTGGCCCTGATCTACCAACGCACATAATGTATGTCAAAATGGCCCATGTGCGTCTGTGCTAGGATAGGATAATCTCCTTTCACCTCACGACAAAAGAAGTCACACCATGCTACTTCCATGAGAGGCACATCCCTGTGTTTGTATAATCAGAGAGCCAAGGGGAACTCTGCATTCAGAGGAATGTCCTGATCATATCTAAAATTCGGACAAACCGGTGTAAATAATAGGGCTCAAGGACCGCCGTGCTGGAACGTCGATATACTAGCACACCGGGGAGGAAACACGTAACCCACTCAGCAAGGCCGTAGGAGGAGGGCAAAGCAAGACACTACAAATTGCAGAGCCACCTTCTTGTGCCACATAAGGGCGGTAAAGGTGGGAGAAATGGTCAAGGGCTAAGCCATCATCTCCCCTGACTGGCAAAAAAGACAGAGCCCTGCGGACACCTACAAGCTGTGTGATGGCATCCTGAGAAGGCTGACCAATGAAAGCAAATATCAGCAGAGCTGTAAGGTTATCAACTGGAGACCTCCGAGAAAGCTCTGGAAATAGTAGCCCAGCCCACGCACTCAAATAATGAGTGGGCATTAATATATTCTTGTCTCTGGGAGATGAATGTGTTGTCAAAGCCCCAAAAGAATGGTAAATATTCGCGAGAGCAGCAGGGGCGATAACAACTCTGGCCACATGCCATCAGGCGGGCAGGATATATCACTTGGGCCCGCAGAAGACCTTCCTCACCATGAGGAATCACAAAGTTGGCCAGCCAGTAGGCCAAGTGGGCAACTAAATATGTGAGAGGAGGCAGTCCTCTAGAGTTCCATCCCTGTGTAGGAGTAGGCAGATGGCACAGATGCGAAAGGAAGTCTATGATGATCTCTCGGCATTGTCTCCAGTTCACACCTGACTGGGCAAAGTCCTCGCGGAAACAGAACAGGCTGCTATAGAAATGGCTCACCCAAGCATTTAAAGTAACCTAGGGAGTACGGGGAGTCTTGTCTTTTCCTGCTCGAACTAAATCCCTCCATGTCTTCATCAGAAATCTGAAACAATAAGGCATGTAGTACTTGCCGGCTCCATCTGTATGACTGAGATGTAGGTTATCAAGTGATAGCTCCTCGTAAGGCCGTCCACAAATGGGAAGGCCAGAAATCCTCTGGAAGGCCAGAGATCCAAATAGGTCTCTCCCTCAGCAATAATGAATGTATTCCATCGGCGGTTGATGTAACTACGAGGCGTATCCCAGCTCTATCCAACATTGATCGATAGACGAAAAGAATGCCCTGGAGCCACTCTGTTGCCCCTCTGTGATAGCTATGGGAAGGGATCACTGACCACTTTCCATACCAACTGGGGATCTTTAATGCCAGGATCCTCTCTAGTAGGTAGTCATGAACGAAGTCATCATTTGCGAAGTTCACCCTTGAGGGAGTTAAGAATAAGCCATCCACCATGGGCTCCATGACCCTATGCTATTTGTGTAAATGCCAAGTCATTGGGGCCAAAGGTGCTACGCGAACAGAGAAACTATCAAAATGTCGGAAGAAGCCCAAACTCTGTCGGTCAGGAAACTGCTTCTGCCAAGTAAAGCCCTCTGAAAAACTCGGATATGAGAGGGTACATAGGCTCTGCATGTTGTCCCTTCCTAGTAATATAGCTCGCTCGAGGCAGTGCCTTTCCTTTGGCAAAAGAGGATCATCACTCTCCATGCCAACGAGTGGGGAGGGGACTCTGAAGGAAGATATAGAGATGGCGATCCAAGGGATAGTGGGCTGGATACCCCCCTGACCAGTAGTAGGCATAGATTCCATCTCGCCATGTAATGCGAGAAATATCCACGAGTCCTTCATTGTCACTGGCACTTTCAGTTGGGCCCTCAGCGACCCAGTAATAACCACGGTCCACCCCATTGAAGTTATCCTTAGTGATAGCATAGGGAAGAAAAGGTGGCAGGGGTAGATCGGTCCACCGGATATAATAGTCATCAGCACCCCCAATTCTGACATTCCTGGACCGGTCTCTATCTCCATGTCTGCAGGCACTGTGGAAAGAACAGTAGCAAAAAGTCAGCCCAGACATCTAAGGGACAGCAATGCAGAAAATAAAGCATAACCCTACAAAACTTCATTGCGTCGACCCGACTTTTGAGAGACGCAAGACGAATAAGCTCTTGCAGAGGGCACGGGTCGTCCGTTGTCGCCTTCGGCTTTGACGAACAACCCATGGGAGGCATTTGTTGAACCCATAATTTTTTCGACTAAGTTATTTATTCTGTAGAGATATGATGTGTCTTTCTTATCTATTATATTAAAATTTACAAATCATCTCACTCTCTCTCTCTCTCTCTCTCTCTCTCTCTCACACACACACACACAAGTGCGCTGGTGTATGTTGAATTATAAATCTAACTGATCTCTCCCTTCTCTCTGATGCATGCACACAATGCTGGTGTATGTTGAATGAGAAATATGACTGATTAGTAATATATGACCTAGCATATATTGACTTAGTATTCAATTATTCCAGTGGATACCTCCACCACAAAGAAGAGAGCAGACAGAGTTATCAACTATTCTTGGGAGGTCATCTTCTAAACTTCCAATCATATTTGAAATGGTGGATGTGGATAGAAATGCAGTCTTTGGATGTGTGAAATGATTAAATCCTCCAGTGAATGATTGGAGCAGTTGGAGTTCCTTCTGTAATGCTGACTAGTTAATAATCTTGATTTAGTCTGATATGGGCTATTCTTGAGCCATTTCATACTTCTATCAGTCTTGTGTCTCTCTACCACTAACATGAGTTTTTGGTGCTTGGTTCAGTAATACGGTATTGGAGCTGGTTTGCTCATTAGATGCTGCTTGCAATGTGGCCCTACCTGGACCGGCAAGGCAAAGTCTTAGTGAAAGCCATTTAGTACTATGACGAGTATTCACAAGGCACTCCACGGCTATGTTAGTTCTATGCCTCTTCACCCACTGGCTTAGGTTTTAGGTTTGCGGTTCAATTCAATAATAGGGAAAAAATAGAGTGGAAGCTCCTGGTGAAAGTCATTTAGTACATCGTACCATACCAAGTATTCACAAGTCACTCCATGCCTGTATTATGCTTCTTCGTGGACATTGTAGTATATGCATCACCGTTGGCTGAATCAGATCACATCAGCCATTCCAATCTGTTTTCAGCCTAAATGATTTGACCCTCAACGCCATCCCCACTTCTCATGGGGATGGGGGGGTGGGCCTAGGATTGGACATAATTGGCCAAACCAGTGGGATCCCAGTCAGGTCCTGCTTCCTCCTGACTCAACATGATGAAAGAGAAAAAAAAAGGAAAGAAGAAGACGCCGACGAAAAAGAAGTAGGCCTGGGATTGGACCTGATTGGCCAAACCAGTAGAAGAGGATGAAGATAGCGGATCGGGCATGAAGTCGTTCGCTGAAATGTGTATTTTCGTTGATGTGGGGTTAACATCAATGCAAGGAAAAGAAAGGTTTGAGCATCGATTAAGATGAAAGGTTCGAATCGATGAGAGAGCATAGCGGCTCAGGTCTGAAGTCATTCACCGAAATGTGTATTTTCATTGATGTGGGGTTAACATCAACACAAGGAAATAAAGGTTTAAGCATCGATTAAGACGAACGGTCTGAATCGATGAGAAAGCATAGCGGCTCAAGCCCACAGCCGTTCGCTGAAATGTGTAGTGGAGGCACAAGCCCAGGGGACCTATTTAATTGTCCACCACTCCACCTAAAGGAGGTGGTGGTGCATGGTATAGATTCAGATGCCTACCATTGAGCGGCAGGAACTGTACTTCTCCTTGGTGCTTGACCATGACGTAGGCCCCGCCTTCATATACACAGTGGACCACATACAGGCCCAACCATTTTTTGACAAATTTGCCCTTAGGGTTAGAAGCTATGACTTCTTTTTTCTTCACCATGACCAGGTCTCCCTTTTTGAATTCTTGTCTTTTGATGAGTTTGTTGAAGGTGCATGCCATGCGGGGTTGATATATTTGAATATTCTGTTGCGCTCAAAGATGCTTCCCTTCTAGGTCAGCTAGCTCCTCTAGCCTCCGTCTGGCATTTGTTCGTTCGTCAGGAACCAGACCATGTTGAATGGTGACCCTTAATGATGACGCTTCCAGCTCGATGGGGGCCATAGCCTCCGAGCCGTATACAAGGGAGAACGGTGAGCAGCCCGTGGGAGTCTTGTAGACTGTTTGATATGCCCACAAGACTTCATACATCTTTTCCTCCCACTCTCTTTTGTGAGAGCTGACTGTCTTAGACAGTAGAGTGCATAATGTATTGTTAAAGGCTTCTGCCAACCCGTTTGCATGCGGGTTGTATAGAGTGGAGGTTCTCCAATCAATTTTGTATTTGTCAAATACCTGGTATGTCATGCCCCGAGCCTTTATGTACAGCGGAAGACTCGCTCCGGGAGAACGCGAATAGCCGACATGATAAGCCTCTCACTGTTGTGCATCCCTCGGTTTTGATGATGACAATAAAGTTCTTACTCATTCAACATTGTGTCTTGGTTAAATAACTTATACTGGGGAGCAGATTGTAAAAGCTAAAGTTTGGGGTAGCATGCTTCGACTGAAGGTCTAAGTTGCTGAGTTGTATTGATTATTGCGGTGGGACAAACGGATTAGTCTTGATAGTGGGCTTTGGCCGAAAGGGCTAGGCCGAGAGGTATGATAGCTGGGATATCTGGTAGTGGGCTTTTAGCAGAAAGGGCTAAGCTAGGAGATAGAATAAGGGGACACATGACAGCGAGCTTCGACCGAAATGGCCAAGCTAAGAGATAGGATAGTGGAAACATGTAACAGTGGGCTTTGACCAGAATGACTAAACCGTGAAATAGGATAGCGGGAATGTATGGTAGCAGGCTTTGACCGTAGTGGCTAAGCCGAGAGGTAGGATAACAGACCCCCATGGCATGCTTGATCAAGAGCAAAATAGGGTGGATGCCAACTTGACAGAATATCAAAGTCAATAAACTTGACAAGGACGTGGGGTCCGAGCCAAAGATAGCATAATCGGTTGGTAGTGCCAAGAGTTGGTACCTGCCAAAAGTAGTTTTCTTATTTTATTGATCATTTTTATCATCATTTTATTCCTCAATCATCGTCAACATAATCATTTTTTTAATGAGGATTACTGCCATGACGGCCCTTTCCAGTCAGACTTTGAGCACTTGTTCCTCGCCAGGTTCTACCTTCAACTTGCTGGGCTCCTTGGTGCAAGTTAGTCCACAACATAGGTTGCTTTGTCCGGTGGGACTGCTGATAGATGCTTGACAGCTCGGCCAGTGCGTTGGCTCGAATACCTTAATCTGGACTAGTCTGGATCCTTTGGTAGTGGAGAGTGGCCGCTTGAGTAACATAGCAAGGGGCCCTGGCTCATGGTGGCGAGGGCGATTTGCTTCAGCGTCCATGCAGGTTTTACTGACCAAGCATGAGAAGTGTGAAATTTCATCCTTTGGATAGCTCTTTTGATCAGAGACTTGAGCAGCAACTGTGAAGTAGAGGGTCTATAGTTGACCAGCCTTTAATGGGCATGTATCATCATTTTTATCATTGTTGACGATGTATTGGTTAAGGACTAGGTGTAGGCCGACCGTCGTGGTGTGATGGCCAGAGGAAGGTATGCTCACCTACTGTTAGGGTGGACTGATCAGGGATTTAGAGGGCTGGCATGACCGGCCCCGTCCGGGCTTTCGAGGCCGAATGGGGCGGTTTTTTCCGGACCTATGCGCCGCAGGCCAGCCAGCCCGGGCTTCTCGTTCAGGGTTTGGGCCAGGATTGGCGCATCCACCGTTCGTCGATCAAACCCTATGCATCCTGCCGAGGCACGCATGCGGCGATCGACGCCATCCTGGCCTTGGAAGGGAAGATAGCGCCTGACGAACTGGAAGCCATCGAAATCGGCGTCACCGCTACGGTCGAGAAAATGTGCGGTGGCAAGAGCGTGCGCACTTTCGTCGATGCGCAAATGAGTCTGCCCTATGCGTGTTCCATTGCATTGCTGCATGGAGCGGCCGACGTCGGTTTGTTCGACGCTGCGCATCGGGAAGATGCGCGGGTGCGCAGGCTTATGGACCGCGTGCAGGTCCGCGCGGTCAATGACCTGCCGAGCAACGTGGCGGCGCGAGTCGGACTGCGGCTGCGTTCGGGAGCTGTGCGTACGTTGGCCGTGGATGTGCCGCTGGGTTCGCCCGGCAACGCGCTGCCGGACGACGCCTTGCTGGCCAAATACCACGGCCTTGCCGACGCCGTCATCGGCGCCGGTCCCGCAACCCGGCTCGCAGAGCGCATTCAGAACCTGGGGGTCGGCCTAGACGCAAGAACTCTACCCGGCCTTGCATCAACCCTACGATAAGGATTTCTACCGTGAGCAATCAACAATTCCGAGGCTTCGACCTGATGGGCGTGCCTTATGACGGCCAATCCACCCTCGGCTATCCCGGATCGCGCGACGCTCCGGAACGGGTGCGAAAATGCGCAGGCTGGATCAATATGCGCATCCAGGACGGCAAGATCTTCTGTCTCGAAAGCAATTCCGACCTCGCGGTCGGTGACCAGCTCTTCGTCGACCGCGGCGATGTGCCGGTATATCCGCACGATGTGCTGGCCACTTTCGATTCGACTACGGCGGCGGTGCGAAAATGCATGGAAGGCGGGCGTGTTCCTATCGTCATCGGCGGGGACGATTGCCTGCTGTTTCCCGTGGCGCTGCTCAACTACCTGGACCGGCAGATGATCGCCTCCATGAAGGTGTCGGTCATGCACGACATCCCATCGGTCGGCTCCGAGGAGAACTGGGGGCACATGCTGGCAGCGTTAAGGATCGGCACGATTACTTTTATTTTCTCACATTCATAGATAATTATTCGCAATACAATTATGTTTATTTGATTGCTCACCGCTGAGACACTTGATTGTTTCAAGTGCTTCCTAGAAGATGTTGATAATCAAACGGGAAGGTGGGTTAAGGTTCTTTGGATAGACCGCAGATGCGAATATATGTTGGATCAGTTCTGTGTCTTATATCAAGAAAAGGGTAGACACCGACAACTTATTATTCCATACATGCCGCAACAAAATGGTGTTGATGAGAGGAGTAGAATGTTACTGGATATGGTTAGGTCAATGATGACGCACGTCAACCTCCCAATGTTCTTTGGGGGTGGACTCTCCTGACTGCGACATACATCCTTAACCATGTGCCTTGACAATCTATTCTTTCTACCCCATACGAGCTGTGGCACGGCCACAAGTCCAGCCTGGACAATCTGCATCCTTGGGGTCAGCAGGATATGTCCATGGCACATCTAACAAGTTTGAGAAACTTGGTCCTAAGGTTCGAAAGCTTATCTTTATAAGATATCCTAATAGCTCGACAGGTTACGTGATGTATGGACAACATCTTGACAGAGACATGACAGAAAAAGAGGTCTGAGATGTTATTTTTCTCCATAAGGAATTTCCTACCCATAGCGACAATGGTAGAAGTCTGAGTTGGAAGAGTAGACTGACACCCTACCATCTTCTAGTGAAGGGAGAAAATTTATTCCTGACTACGCATCTGTTGGAATTAATATGGATAATTACCATAGTGAGAGTGCACCTATGGAACTAGACAGTCAAGACTTCGTGTGTTGCAACAAGCATGGACAAATGCCCCGTCGACATTTTCATATTGAAAATGAGGCACTTGTTTGAGAAAATGCAGACGATGAAGAGCCCAGGTCTATCTGAGAGGCTTTTGCATCATCGTTTAGGAAAGAATGGGAAACTGTCATGCAAGATGAGTTGGATTTGATGGTGTAGAAGAGCGTGTGAGAGTTAGTGAATCTCTCATCTGGGCACAAAGAAATTGAAAACAAATGGATTTTCAAAATCAAGTGAAAGTTGATGGGTCGATTGACAAATACAAAGCACGACTAGTGGCGAAGAGTTATACCCAAAGGGAGGGTACAGATCCATGGATCGAGCCGGAATTCTGGACGCTTGCCGACTGCCCGCGAATCTTGACGCCGTCGGTGAAGACGCTGTCGATCGTGCCGCCGGCCTCGTTGATGACCGTCGCATAGGACTGGGTGATATAGACACCGTTGCCCCCTTGGCCGACGATCGCGCCGGTGTTGTCGATCAGGCTGACGCCATCGCCGGTGTAGCTGACGAACTTGATGGCGTCGCCGCCGACGCCTTGGATCGTGCCGTGGTTCGTGACCGTCGCCGCGGTCATCATCCCGGCCACGTGGTCCGTGGCCAAGGAGAAGGCCATGGGGGAGCTGCTCCAGCTCCCGACCGTCCGTGCCGACGTCGAAAGGCCGGGGGTGCTGGTGTGAGCGACCTGGAGACCTTCCGGTCCCTCGTGGAAGAGGCCCTCATGCTGCGCATGACGGGCGGGTACCGCCCCGACGAGGACCGGCAGTGGATCGAGTGGGACCGCCGCGCGAACGCGGCTCTGGTGTCCCTGCTCCCGCAGGAGATCCCCGGACAGCAATGCCTCTTCTAAGGCCCTGAGGGCAACAGAGAGAGCCCTACACCTTCCCCGGGTGTAGGGCTCTTGCTTTGGGTCTACTGGCCTCAGCTTGCTTCTGAGCGCTTTGCAGAGGCCCTGCGGTCGAGCTCCTCGCTCGCCGCCTCGACCTCCTCCGCGCTCAGCGGAGGGTTCATCGGCTCGCCCCTCCAGGTGGGGACCGAGTCCAGGATCAGGCCCAGGAGCCTCCCGGAGCCGGCCGCATACCCGGGGGCCGGCTTGGTGAAGCGCCCCGGGGGGTTGTTGTTCAGACTCATCCGCATTACCTCCGTCCGCGGTTGAGGAACAGCAGCAGTGCGGCCAGGGCCGCGAGGATGGCGAGGATCACGGGATCCCCGCCTCCTTGTCCCGCTGGTCCTGGAGCACCCTGTGCAGGGTGCGCGCGTCGTCCTCCATCAGGGTCATCGCCAGGCCCGCGGACAGCTCGCCGTCGCTCAGCGCACGGCGGTCGGTGCGGGTGGCCATCCATACCCCGTCCCACCGGATGTTCCATCCGGGATAGGTCCGTCGCAGGTTGTCCAGGACCCGGCAGCGGGTCAGCTGCAATTCCATCTCCAGTGACATGGTCACAGACTAGGCAGAGTGACAGTAAGACGACGTTATTTCATGTCAGTCCTTTGGAGCATTTTGTTCTCCTTACTATTGTCTAACTCTCCTCCAAATTTTGTACTAGGAGGTAGAGCCGTTGGAGAGATAGAAACCCCCAAATTTGTTGTTTCGTTGTAAGCTGCGCAGGAAATAGTGTGTCGGTCCGGTGAAGAGCAGGAGCTTAGAAGCCTTAAACGATATTAGTTCAAGTTCTACCTTTAGAACTTATTGTTGTCCTTCATATCTTCTACTACCCTCCAATTTTCATGAACTTAGGCCAAGAGATTAAGGATATAGAAGGACGAGAAGTTGCTGGGTTCGTGCAGGACGTGCAGGAACCAGAGTGATCTTCCAGTTAGAAATTTGCACTCAAGGAGTATTCCCAGAGGAAGGTTATCTCGTGGATGGCTTAAATAACATGTGAAGAGTAAAATCCCTCTGGTTTCATGTCACTGCATGCTTTCTACTGGTCGTATTTCATGTTTTAATACCACTGTGCATCTAGGTTATTTCTGCATGTATGATTCCTACCCTTAATGATAGAGATGATACTCTTAGCTTAATTCATGAAAGCCTGTGCATCCCCATGACTTTATGTCATTATGGCATGTTTACCTTCCTGTCTAGCATGTTACATGCCTTTTGTTTCTTTATGTTAGGCCTTACATGCCCTATTTTGTATCTATCTGCTACAGGACAGAAACGGTCCTCATAAGACCGCCTTAGTTATATAGCGGCCCTACGATAGACCTCTAACCTGTGTATGTTACCGTCATCTGACCGCTATTCACTTTCTACTTTCTGCTTTCTGCTTCCTGTTAGCCCGAAACAGATTGCAGAATAGCCCTACTGATTATATGTTAAGCCTAGACAATGAAGTTTTATTCTTGTTATGATATTGTATTCAAAAGTTTGGCTATGTTAACTATCCAGCTTGGTAGATTTCATGTTCTTTATGCAGTTTAAACTTACTTTCAGCTTATGCTATTTTCATGCCAAAATGTATATTCTTGTATTAATGACCATATTTTTACATGTTTTCATGGACTATTTTAGTGATGATTGATCGTTGTTTTCACCACGATCTCTTCTCATCTATAGTCTTTCATAAGTATATGACACGTACCTCAGTACAATGTCAAGGTGCCCCAAGGCATGGTGAACGAGATTTTCTCTTGATCTTCCGGAGCTAGACGGATTTGGTTATATCCCGAATAACCATCCATGAATGAAAGAGCTTCGTACCCGACCGTGTTATCCACTAATACATCTATATGAGGCAGCGAAAAATCATCCTTGGGACATGCCTTATTCAAATCCCTGAAATCAATGCAAATTTACACCTTTTCATCCTTCTTGATAATAGGGACTATGTTTGCCATGCACTGAGGATATAAAATGACCTGAATAAATCTGGCCTTACGCAACTTATCGACCTCTTCTTTCATCCTCAAGGCTATGTGGGAGTGAAATCTTCTTAACTTTTGCTTAACAAGTGTTACCCCTAGTTTAAGTACAAGACTATGTTCCACCAAGGCAGGGTCAAGACTCGACATGTCCTCGTAGGACCAGGCAAAGGATTCGCTATACTCCCTCAAAACCTTGACCAACTCCTCTTCAACATGAGGAGGGAGACTAGCAGAGATGATAATGAGCCTGGGATCCTCCTCCATTCCAAGATTAATTTCTTTTGTGGGTTCATCCACTGCCACCGACGGCTCATTGAACCTCTTTAAACCTTGTGCGTACAAATTGATAGTGTCATCCACGCCGCTATACTCAAAATCGATCGGGTCTTTCTCATTCATGATCTCATAACCACCTAGTCCGTCATCGCTCCACACCCCATCTTGTTCTTCATCATCTTCTAGGATGATGGACGTTTCTACGAACTCTAGACATCTAAGGAGGGCATGACAGCGGTGAGCGAGATCTTGGAGGAACCTATCAGGGATAGATTTGGAGTGACACGTCATCGGGCACGCCACAAGCGTGGAAGAGCTAGAGAGACTAGAACCAGACCCTACTTCTCTAGACTCGACAGACTCTACTTTCCTAGACTCAATGGAGCCCACATCTAACTTAGGAGAGAGAAAATCTAATGGAGGGGAAGCGGGGGCCTCATGCCCTTGGGAGGAGGATGGATAGAACACAGCATAATCTTCCACTGTGATCTCTATTTCAAAATTGACGTTTTTTTTAGAGACTAGTGGAGACCATGCAACAAGATGGGGAAGAGGGAGAAAGAGGAGGAGGAACTGTGAGAGGATAGATGGATGGACAGAAGATATCGAAAAAGGGATCAGAGGAGGAAAATCACATACTTGAGAGATCAATTGGCGGGCAGCGCCCACATGGACAAGTCACAATAAAAAATTCAGTCAGCAATTCTAGCATCAATGGATAAATCATGATAGGAGGTGAGCGGGGAACAAAATCCAGCTTTTAAAAGAGGGAAATGAAACAGGAAGGAGACCAAGTAAAAGCGACAGGTAAGCACCCCTCCTCCCGTGGACATTGGGCTGGCTTTCCACTTGAGTACTCCATGATCCGTGCCTCAGGTTTTCTTGAGCAATCTTCTTCCTAGAACAACTTTGTAAAATATTCACAAAAATCATCCACATCATCACCAGGCCCCTTTGGTAGCAACTGGGGGCCTAAAATGGTACAAGCAGCATCTTCCGTCTCATCACGACTGGGTGATAACTTTAAGGTACCTGGCTGTAATGGCACCTTCACAAAGTGTTGTCTATAGTTCCACATCAACGGTAGTGCGTCTTCCAGAATAGACAGTGGCGACTCTTGATAACCCAAGCCTCTTTTACTCATCTTTCTGCCCCTTGGGATGGGCTTAGTCTACCCCTGTAGCTGAGCACCAAGACCCATGCCTGGCTGATAACCTAGCTTCAATATCATGTTCCAGCCCTTGGGATCTCTCATCTTGGGCTTCACTTTGATGCTTATAGGCACAACGGCCGACTTGCGCGGCGCATAGGCCCATGGAAAATCAAGGTCCATTACAGAGATGATTGGCTTGTTGCTAGGCCAGAGAGTCGACATTATCTTACTAGAAATGGCTTCAACTGACTGGACCGTGGAGATGCTTCTAACCTTTACCACCCACCCCGGGAATGGGAATTTGAGGCACTGGTGGGTGGTATATGGTACGGTATGGAGGTTGTTGATCCACGAATGACCCAAGATAGCCTTAAACATCGGGTCAATATCCAGCACATAAAATTCCACGGACGTTGTTAGCGGCCCGAGCTCAGCTTGGACAGTAATCACCCTATGGCACGTCCTTCTTGAATTATTGTAGGCTGCGATTGTAGTTAGGGTTGGCCTAAGTAGATCTTCTGAAATATTGCAAGTGCGCAAGGTGCTCAGGGGGCAGACATTTATAGACGCCCTGGTGTCAACCAAAGCCGCAACAATAGCCACCTTGTTTAAGGTGATGGAGATGCAAAGCAACATTTGGCGTGCCTCAGGAGGTGCTAACTCGGTCTCGGAAAAAGTAATGTCCGGCCCCTTAGTAAGTGTAGCCAGGGCCGATGGTAGACTGTCCACTACCATATCTTCATTTACTAAGACTTTCTGAAGGAAATCTCTCAAAGCATCTTGGTGGAACTTGTACAGCTTAATCAACTCTAAGATAGAGATTTTGGCAGGCATCTGATCCAAGTGATGTAGCAAGTCATATTGCATGCCGGGCAAGGGATCCACTTCTTCCTGATCAACAACCTGAGTTGAAAACTGGGGGTTAGCTGTCAGTGCACCAGTGGTAGGATAGTTCCGATGGAATAATTGCCCACTCCGGAGGGCAAGGTTTTATGTCGACACGGCGTTAGATGGACTTATGGCTGGCTGCTCTATGGGCTCGGTGGGGTGAGTAGGGGTGTAGAAGCGGGGGTAATGAAGGTGGAGGTAGGCTTGATTGGTCCTATCAAGAGGAGGATGGGTGACAGGCTAAGCAAGGGGGTGGCAACGGAGGGTGTGACGGGTGCAGGCGTGAGGACGGGTGGAACGATGGGCAATGTGGGAGGTAGAATGAGGGGTCTGGAAGGGATGGCAGGTGCGGTAGAGGTTGCGATGGTGGGTTGAAGGATAGCGGGGCTAGAAGGCGAAGGGGAGTTGCGGTAGGTATGGTGGAGGGCCATGAGGTGAGCAGAAGACTCATCATCATAAGACCACCTAGTATTGGGAGCTGGGCGGTGGACAATGTTCACCTGAGCCAGTGCCGACAGTTGAGGTTGTGGAGCGGGCAGATGGTTAGGCATCGGATTCTGATGAATCCCCAAATATTGTGCTGGCTGCTGCCGTGGCTGTGGTTGCTGTTGTGGCTACTGTAGCTGTCTTCTTCTTTCCTTGATCTCTGTGATCACCTTGTGCATCTTGGCCCAGTTGATGCGCTGCTCTTCATGTAGATCATAATCAAAGTCTCTAAACTGGAAACATCTCTCAATTGTGTGCCCAGGTTGCCGGTGAAAAATGCAGTATCTAATCTAAGAGGGAAGGTTGAATTGATTTATTAAATCAAATCGCGGCTCAAAATTCATTCTATAAAAAATACTAGAAAAAGGGGATGAGAGACAATTAGTCAATCGCATAAAATGAACACAGTAATTTTTATAGTCAGACATCACCATGCTGATCTATGCCCACTGTCCAAAAACATCTTGAAATTTTCACTTAGAACCATTAGACATAAGGGTGCTACAAATCACTTGACATCAAGGTGTAAATTTACTTCTCAACCCTCTAGACACTAGAGCATTAGCTCATCTCACCACGCTAGACAGAGGATGCTAGCTTGTCAAAAATCACACTAGACGTAAAGGCACTAGTTCGCTTTGAAACCACAATATGAGAAAAGAGATTATCCTCCCAAACAGGAAGGATCCAAAGACCTAATTAGAAACTCTATAAAATATACAATAGACACTGTCAAGAAGTAGAGTTCTAAAAAGTAAATATGAGAAATGATGGATATGATGCCGCTCTCTTGATCCACATGAAAACTTGATGAAGATTAACCTCCTGTTGGCTTGGAGGTTGGAGTATCAGGTCAGCAACCCTTTGAGAGAAGACGCACGCTCCTAATACCTTGCTACAGCCACCTTGGAGAAGAGTACACCCATATTTCTTTTTACCTTATTCTAGTCTTATTTCACTTATTGCACATCTTTTCAGATTTTTGGCCCAAACAGTAGCATTCAATATTTGGAATGCAAAGGTTCCTTTTAGTTTTCTACAACCACCTTTTTTGGAAGAGCACGTATAAGTTTTTTTTTTTTTTGCTACATCCACCTCCCTTTGAGAAAATGTGACTCCTCATTTCTCTCTATTAGATCTTGCCTCTTTTCCTATTTTATCAAGTTGCAGCCAATCCTCTATTTTAACCAACTCGATCTCCTTTGATTTAGTTATTGTTAACGAAGGAAACAAACTCTTAAAAATATTCCCTTAGTCACCTTCCACGATAAAGATCACACAACGTAAAGAAATTCTATTTTAGAAATATAATCACAAATCTCGGGTTTTGATGTCTAGCGTGATTTCCAACAGACTCCAAACACCATGTGACTTTTGTTGAGATTCTGAGATTTCGTGAAGGTAGCAATCGTAGCCCGTAGTCAACAATTTTTGGGTCTGCAGAACCTCGGCTACGGCGACAAGGCGGGCCCCGACAGCCGCGGACTGTTCCAGCAGCGCACCAGTTGGGGCACCCTGCAGGAGCGTCTCGACCCGTACACCTCGGCGCGCCTGTTCTTCTGGCGGATGCTCTCGACCCCCGGCTGGAACACGCTGAATCCGAACGATCTGGCGCACAGCATCCAACGCAATGCCGATCCGCACTACTACTCGCAGGTCTGGATGCGGGCGGTGGAGGTCGTCGCCGCGATCAACCACGCGCCGAAGAGCTCGCTGAGCCGCCCCGTCTAGGTCGTCAGATGCGGTGCTTCACCGGCGGCTGCGCACCCACGTAGCCGACCGCATCCGCTCCCGCCTGGATGCCCGCCCGCGTGGCGGCGACGAGGTCGTGACCGGTGGCGAGAGCCGCGGCAAGGGCGCCCGCGAACGCGTCGCCCGCCCCCGTGGTGTCGACGACCGGCACGCGCATCGCCGGAAGCGACTGGATGCCATCGCCCGAGGCCACGACGACGCCGTCGCCACCCAGCGTGATCACAACCGAACGCGATCCCTCGAGCAGGCGGGCCGCGACCGTCTCGGCGTCCCGCGGGCTGTCGATGCGCTCGCCGGCGAGCTCGGACGCCTCCGTCTCGTTCACCACCAGGGGGTCGGCCAGCGACAGCAGCCGCCGTGAGACGGTGGTCGCGGGGGAGAGGTTCAACACCAGCCGGCCGGAATGCTTCTCGAAGGCGAGCGCGGCCTCCTCGACCGCCTCCACCGGGATCTCGAGCTGCGCGAGCAGGACGTTCGCCTTCTCGGCGAGCTGCTCCACGATCCCGGATGCCCACGAGCCCTGCACCGACGCGTTCGCGCCGGGCGACACCACGATGGTGTTCTCGCCGTCACGCGACACCGTGATCAGCGCCATCCCGGTCGTCTCGGGGGCGCGCTGCAGGAAGGAGACGTCGACGCCGACGGCGGCGAGGTCCGTCATGATGTTCTCGCCGGCCGCATCGCGACCGACCGCGCCGACCAGAACGGGCTTCACGCCCGAGCGCGCCGCCGCGGCCGCCTGGTTCGCGCCCTTGCCGCCGACCCCCTCGGACACGGCGCCGCCCAGCACCGTCTCGCCCGGCACCGGATGCCGTTCGACGACGACCCCCCCCCTAGACGTGAAGGCCACCACTTTTGAGAGCAATCAACCCAAAAGGATGATGAAAAAAGAAAGTAAACCCAACAATGAATGCCCCAAGCTTCCTCCTAGTGACGACATTCCTCCACGCCGCCACGCTTTACCTGGGTGCCACTTGCGAGTTCGACGCCGAGCAATAGCACACCCCCGATGGCCCCAACGCCAAAAGCAAGGACCCACGTTTCCCTGGTGGCGCTGATAGTGTCGGTCCCGACTTTGGGATGCCCGAGGGAGGCTACAGGATCCCCTGGTGGGTGGTGTCGGCGAGATCTACAGGTTCCCTAGCAGGCCCAGGAGGGGCAACATGGGTGGCAAGTGGGGAGCCGGCCATAGTGGCCTCGGTGGGGGATATGCCATGATTTATTGACTTCATTTTCTATTGTGTGATTTATGTGAACCGGGTGTTACGGGTTTGGATGTTGGATGTCTGTGTTATTTCCTCTTTGTTTTCATGGATGGTTTTGGTTGTGGATCTCATGATGTTATTATGTTATCTTAGGCAGCATTTGGGAACGTCCCGTGCTTTTAACTTCACGCGAAAATCTTTTAACCGTACCTAGACATGTCAACATCAAGATTTAGAATGATTAAAACTCTCTAAATTCTTCATGTAACCTACTTATGAGGATTCCTTTTCTCTAACCGATTTTGTCTCTGCGCTCGAAAACCTAAACATGTAAATCCACACGCAGAAGCCCAGACATGTTTGAACGTTTGAAAAAATTTAAACTTTGTTGGAGCTTTATGGCTCAATCGCCAGTGCCAAGGGTGCTCCCAAACGCGCCCTTAATGGGGGTTTACCTACTTTCGATGGAGGTAAGATTTTGGCTGATGGACTGGGTCTAGTTGTGGAAAAGGGTAGGCCCATATGTTTCTCAAAAAGTCATGCCTTGCCCTGTCTGTCTTTGCCGGCCTTTCTCAGTTAAATTGCCCTTCTTCCCTTCGGTTGACAAGAGGAGGTACCCATCATATAGCTAGTCCACTTCAGATTGCTGCAGTGATAAAAAGAAGAAGCCTTATTTCTTCTATTTCTTGCTGCACAGAACGTGGAAGAGAAGCGCTCTAGGAGGTTGTTGTGCTACGGAACCTCTGATTCCTTTGGAAGATATCTTCTCATGTCTGAGGTATATGGTAAGGCATGAACAAAGAAAATTATATGATGATACCCTCACCTGTGTGGAAAGCATTCCCTCTGCCTCCGCGACTCGCTGCGTGGCACGAGCAAGTTGCTCGTGGAGTAGATTAAGTTCTGAAGTAGGGATCCATAAGCTAGAGGAAACGTTGTTTGCCCCCACTGTCAATGAGACCGCATCGAGCTGGGCACACTGCAACACACATGAGGTGACATTAAGGGGTTAGCACAAGGAATCTCAAACCATACCAAGAACATGTGCATACACACTTACCGATGAACCCAGAGCTACACAGGTGTCACTCAACTATTACTCCGTATCTGCCAAGCGAGCTCGCAAGTTCACTATCATGGTGTCACGGGCATCCTACAGCCATGGCTCATGAGTTCACAAAAAAAATAAAAAATAAAAAAGAAATAAAAGAAATAAAAAATATAAAAGATAAAAAAAGTGGTGCTTTCATTTCACCTCCACAAGCCCCCCAGGCTGGAGCCACTCCGCATAGATCGCCCTGTAAAGGTATAAGTAATCCTCGCTGTCTTACGCGTGTGATTCCACAAGCGTGCCACCCCGTTGCCGATCCTCATACTATTCAAGGAAGCGCATCCCCCAATCAACGCAGGTTGCTGGCCCACGTGTCTTCTTACCAACGCGAGGTGGTGTGGTCATATCCACCCATTCCTGGGCAAGCCCTAGGGTCGTCATGGCCAACCGTAGTTGAAGTGGCTCGATTTCGTTCAGACAATGGAGCCAGAGGTCCCATCCAAATTGGGCACGGCTTGTTATAACCCACAGTTGGTTGGCGTCGACCATGCCCGAATAAGGCCTCCAGTTCACCTAAATTAGGTTGTACATATTTTCTTAGCTGGTCCAAAATAAAAAAATAAAAAAAAATAAAAAAAGAGAGAAAAAAATCCTACCATCGTTGTAGGGAACTCTTACAGCTCACGTCTTAATACCATCAGTTGATAGGATAGAGGTGCTGTGCTCATGATGGGTTGCCACTGTCTAGCTAATGGCACCGTCACTGGTCGCCAATGCCGAGCTCTCCCCATCGAAAGGTAATAATAGCTCCATAGCTATGTCATCATGTGTCATTGGTATAAAATATAAAAAATAATAATAACAAATCACGCTTAAATGGCATTTATGCACTATTTGAATTAACCCAGTGATATGTCTGCTAATGTATTTCTAGGAATGATTTTTTTTACAAATTCACCTCTAACAATGGTTTTCATGTTAAAACCCCTTTAATTTATCAGACGATTTGAGTTCAAGTGCGAGATTTTTTCCCATTGACCACGATCAGTGTTAATTTACATCAGCATAAAGTACAAACACTCTTGTGTAACTACCAAAGAGATCTTATAGCCCTTTATATTGTGAATTTGATGCTAAAGGCAAACTCACATCACTCACAAGTACCCCCCTTAAAGGACGGGCATGTAGATAGAGGTAGGGTTTAATTGGGGGAATGGTTTGGCTATAGATTGAACAAAACCCAATGATTCTCAAGATATGTTTATCAAGGTATTCAATACCAGTGCCAGAATTGGTACCGATCAGGGCTGGTACTGCTACATACTGCCCAGAACCGGTTCGATACCCAGCGGATCTAGTTATCAAATGTTTAAACCCCCTACCCCCGACACCCCCCGACCCCCCTCCATGGCCAATACCCTCTCCCTCCCCTCCCGCCCTATGCGTCTAGGGTTTGGGGCTTGGGAGTTCTCCACCAGTCGTTGGCGACGTCCGCAGCTACCGTCGGCGACGTCATGCCATCCGAACCCACTGCTGTCATCTTCCACCGGCACCGAGATTCCTCTCTCTCTCTCTCTCTCTCTCTCTCTCTCTCTCCATTGAGTTCCTCCCTCCCTCACTCAAACATGTTGGTCCGACGGTCGAATAGTGGTGCTGCTACGCTGCCTGCGGCAAGGGGGGCATGCGAAAGGAGGCGGAGTGAAGGCTCAGGGCTCCGATTCGGCCGATTTTTTGTAATTTATTTTTTAAATTGTACCGGCCAATACAAGTATGAAATAGGTGGAACCAGACCGACCAAAGCCGATTCCAGTACATACCGACTCGATACGATACGTACCAAGCGATATTGAATACCATGATGTTTATAAATGGGTTTTTTGCATATATACCCCCAACAAAATTTCTTATTATCAAATATACCCCTCGTTTAGGCATATTATAATAAATACCCCCAAATATCCCGAATGGGTGCGGTTATGTCCTCGCCGTAACTCCTGTGTGTTTGAACTTAACAAGAATATATTTCATAACCATAAAGACTATGCACTAGAATATCATGAATAAGAAAGTACTAGCAAGCATGTAAATTTTCACAAGATTACCTCATGATTTTCACCCGTCTATAAAAAAAGTACTCCCGGCGCAAGGCGACGCCAATATTCATCATACCCCATGATTTTCAGCATGTTTCTGGCTATCTGCCGAGGGGGCTAGCGTAGAGCCATTGGACACTGTCCATGTCCGCTCTTGCATCTTCAAGTTACAAATCAAGCTACATCCATGAAAATATAATAAAGTTTGGCCAATAAAGTACAGTTCAATAATAATTCCATGATATGTAACCAAGGCAAGGAACGCACCAATACGAGATCATAAGAGTGCAGAGAATGATTTAAGGCAAGGTCATGCCACGAATGAAATCTGGTAGCACAATGGCATGTTCTTAGATTTCCATAAGTCATTAATAGCTTATTGACAAGGTGTTAAGTTCTAGACAATCAATAGACCATCTAAGAACTTAGGAAAACTAACCCTAGGGTCAAATCTCGGGTTAGACAAGATCTGGGAAAAAGTGGTCTTTCCTGCACCGTTTCTGGACAAGGCAGTCAAGATAGGACCGCTACTATATATAGGCGGTTGAGTCAGGACCGTTTCTTGGTGGGGTCGATGCCAGAATAAGAAGGCTCGACACAGAGTATAAGCTTAACAGACGCGATCACGAGCTGACCGTTACTAGACAGTAGCAACCGTCTGATGGCCGCCTCTAGCCAGGACTCAGAAAATCTGCGATAACTTGAGTGCTTTCTAGACAATTGGGCTTTGAGGGTACAACTAGCTCGGCATCCTAGTGGGAATCCCAAGCTCGTAGAGACTTACGGAGGCTTTGAAACAAGATCACCTAGTCCGGTGGAAGGAATATCCAATGGAGATGATCACAAGTTCAAGAGGTGTGCCTATAAGTGTAAAGTGTAACTAATGGCCATGCACTAGGGTATGCACCATGTATTTAGAAAGACTGGGGATGAGCAAGGCTTGTGGTGAAAACATCGATCAATCATCATTAAAGTAAACCCATGAGGCATGTGAAAATATGGCATTAATACAAGAGTATATGTTTTGGCATGAAAGTATCATAAGTTTAAAATAAGTATTTGGCATGGTCGGCCCGTGTGGAAACCGGCCTCTGATGAAATAATGGCATCCGAAGCTGGTGTCAACAAATGATCAATGGCGCCAGGTTCCTGGAGTACAATTTCAATAAGCACCCAGGATGACAAAATAAATAAAAGACTATGCCACTCGGCAAAAGAGGCGACAGAACTTACCCTGATCATGGAATCCATCTCCTCAAATGTCTGTATAGAGGATGATAATTCCACAGATGAGTCAATAAAGGGAGGGGTTATCTCCTCTTCCATGTTGATTTCGACGAATTCCCCTTGCAAAGTTCCCTCAGACGACGGTGCTAGCAACTTTGGAGGGCTAAATATTAGAGGACCACTTAGTAGCATAGGAGGCGTCACTACCCCTTTGCTGATGGTCTCATATGCTTCCTCCTCGCCCTTAGAAGAACCATAGTCTACTTCTTTTTCAGAAGGGAAAGTAGAACTGCTGGAAGAGATGTCTATACTAGGTTCGGGCTGGCTTGCTACTTCCGCTGCCTTTCGAGTTGCTGAACGAGTGATTATACGCCGTAAGGGGATAGTACCTTTCATCAATGCAGTCTTATGCCCTTCCCGCAGAAGAGGGACATCCACAGCCGGTGACCTAACTTTAGCATTGACTACTTCGGCCGCTATAGCACAAAGATATGCACAAAGTAGGGTCAGAAGGTCATCAAAAGAAAAAAGGAAGATCCAAAAAAAAAGAGTCACTTAGCTTACCTTCGGCTTCACTAGTCGGTGTAGGCCAAGGTAGTCTGATATCCTCCTGAACAATAGAGGGGGCCCCTCCTGCAGCTTCGGTTGTCTTAATTCTCTCCACCATTATCATGGCAGAGGGTTCTCTCTCTACATCTGCCGCTGCTTTTGCAACCTCCTCAGTAGTAACAGCAGCGGCAACTGCTTCTTGAGCTACTGCCAAGTACAGAGAATGTTAAGTTAAGAGTGAAAGCACTATGAAGGGAATAATCCTTTAATTTGTAAAGAAAAGTAATATCACCTCCGACTGCTTGCTGGGTAGCCTCCTGCTGAGCGACAAACTCTTCATATGATGGCACGAGGCGCAAGGGAATCTCAATTACATCATCTGTAGAGGATGAATACTTTGATGAGACTTTTTGAGCCTTCTTCGCTTGTCCCGCAATTTGTTCTCTGCAATCAGCGTCAGTGCGTTTTTTAGACTATGTCGTGCCCGAATTATATTAGGTACTCCATATCCAAATACCCGAAGTAAATTTCTTTTTGCTGGAACATTCATAGCATTCAATGGCTCACTCAGCATCTGCTCATTCCAATCTGCAGAGTGTATTAACAATGCTCTTATTGTTTCAGGCCATAATGATGGATATTCAGCTATCAGTTCGGCTGCCATTTTGGAAGCCAAAGCTGTAGCTCCACTTGTATCACCAAATGTTTGAAATGGTGTGGTTCCATAATCAGTATGTGTGGAAAGCATTTGCAAGCTATCCATTTTACTGGCGTACATGCTGTTGTAAGCATAATTTCCCCCTTCTAATACGATGTCAGGCTTAACAGACCATTTAGAATCCCACATCAATGAAGTACTACTTGAAGGAGATAGATCACCTCTGCTTGCCAACGGACTAAATAAAGGATATTTTATCAAATCAATCTGGTCAAATTCTGTGTAGGCTCCAACCGTTATAGCATTAAAGGCCTGTCCAGGATCTTCAATGGATGATGTTTCGTTTAATGTCTTATAATCTGTTTGTATCTGAGGTTCAACATTACCACCACTAACAAATATCAATTGCTTGTTATTGCCATCACCGAACGCAATTTTGTCAATAGCTGCTGACCAAGAACTAGGTCTTCCCCAATATTCATCTTCACCATCAATTATATTTGGTGGAGCAGTCACAGCCAAGCAATATACTCTTTGCCGATTCGGAAAATCCACAATGGGTGTGTTACAAGCTTCTTCTGTAATACTTCCGTAGAGTTGTGGGTTATTCGGATCTCTATGATTTAAAATCTTGACAGACTCTAACTGATGATAGATTTGTATTCTGTCGGAAGCTGAAAGTGCTGGTGTAAGATCTCCATAAATAGCTAATCCTGCCATACCAGTACCATGCCCCCCATTGGGGTAATTGTCTAGATTTCCCCAATCTGATTTCCAGGAATACATATTTGCATCGGGAAGAAATCCAGCTAACAGAGGATGACCATTCTGAACACCTGTATCTAAAATACAAACAGCAACTGTATCATCTGAAGTATGTTGATCAACCCTATTGATTAAGTCATTCATCCAATCCTCCTTAGCGGATGATGGAAGGTTGTTGTTCCGAGGAAGAACCTGTGTGCCTGATTGTTCTACTATCAAGGATAAAATCTTGGAGGAAGCACATCGATCGGGGTATACTATCCATCCTAGTGCCAAAAAAATGTACCAAGATCTTTAAAGATATTTTTGGTGGCCTAACATAAAAAGAGAGGTAGTCAAATTTGTGAGTCGATGTTTGGTCTACCAACAAGTTAAGGTCAAACATCTCGAACCGGTTGGTAAGCTAAAACCTCTCGAAATACCTGAATGAAAATGGGATAGTATTGGCATGGATTTCATAGTTGGATTGCCAAAGACCTGGAGTGGATTTGATGTTATATGGGTAATTATGGACGGACTAACTAAGTCTGCTCACTTCTTGCCTATCAAGATTAGACCGTGGATGTTCTAGCGGCACTATATATAAAGGAAGTTGTAAGGCTGCATGGCATTCCCACTTCTATTATTTCGGATAGGGATCTGAGATTCACCTCTCCTTTCTGAAAAGGGTTACAATCTTCTATGGGTACTAGGCTAAACTTTAGTACAGCTTTCCACTCTCAAACTGATGGACAAATTGAGAGGATAAATCATATTATTGAAGATATGTTCAGAGCCTGTATGATAGATTTTGGTGGTAGTTGGCATGAACACTTACCCTTGACTAAATTTGCTTATAACAATAGCTATCAGTCTAGCATACAAATGGTGCCTTTCGAAGCACTGTATGGCAAGAGCTGTAGATCACCTTTATGCTGGAGCGAGGTTGGAGAGAAGGGTTTGATTGGTCCTGATATTATTCAAGATGCAACTCACAAAATCCAGTTGATCCAAGAAAGGTTGAAGGTTGCTCAATCACGGTAGAAGAGTTATGCCGATAATCGAAGAAGAGACCTCGAATTTCAAGAGGGGGAGCATGTCTTCTTAAATATATCGCCCACACGAGGAATTAAATGGTTTAGTAACAAAGGAAAACTGAGTCTAAGATTTATTGGCCCTTTTGAGATTCTAGAGAGAATCAGCAAAGTGGCGTACAAGGTAGCTTTTCCTCCATAATTGGCTGGTGTTCATAATGTATTCTATGTATCCATGCTGAGAAAGTATGTGTGTAGAAACTCAATAATTTAAAATGTGAAATAAATGATGACCTGGTGATCAAGACCAGAAGAAAAGAAGACCATCTGCAGGACCTCCAAGTTGTATTTCAGAGGCTCAGGTAGTATGAAGTGAAGATGAACCCTATGAAGTGTGCGTTCGGAGTCTCGAGCAAAAAATTCTTGGGCTTCATTGTCAAATATCAGGAAATTGAGATAGACCCTGCAAAGATCAAGGCCATTCAGGAGCTACCTCCGCCAAGGAACCTCTCCGAGCTAAGATCACTACAAGGTTGTCTGGCTTATATCCGGCAATTTATATCTAACCTGTCAGGACAATGTCACCCCTTTCACAAGTTGATGATGAAGGATGTTCCCTTTTATTGGGATGAAAATGTCAAACAGCCTTTGACAAGTTGAAAGATTATTTGAAAACCCCTCCAGTGCTGGGGCCACCAGCCAAAGGGCGGTCACTGATTATGTATAGAGCAGCTACACACTACTCCTTGGGGGCAATGCTTGCCCAGAATAATAAGGAGGGGAAAGAATAAGCCCTCTACTACCTCAGTCGAAGACTGGTCAGAACTGAAGAAAAATACACTTTCATTAAGAAAGTCTATTTAGCGTTGGTCTTTGCAGTCAAGAAGCTCTGACACTATATGTTGTTGCATGAAATAAAGCTGATTTCCAAAGCGGATCCACTTAAATACAACCTATCACAACTGGCTCTCAAAGGATGTTTAGGCAAATGGGCGGTGATCCTCATGGAGTTTGATATCTCCTATGTGCCGCAGAAAGCTATCAAAGGCCAGACTATCGTAGACTTCTTTGCTGTGCACCCAGTGCCAGAAGACTATCCACTAGAGACAGAACTCCCTGAAGATGAAACCTTGGAAGCCAACCAGGTGCAGCCCGCCCTATGGCAGTTGTATTTTGATGGTGCATCTAGAATTGACACCCCAACAGCTAGAGCAGCCAGAGTCAGGGCCGGGGCAAGCATAGTCCTGAAATCTCCCGAGGGAGAGGTCATATATACCTCTTGCTCAATAAACAAACCATGCACAAACAACAAGGCAGAATATGAAGCCCTGATAATCAGGTTGCAGATTACCCTGTCCATGGAAATTCATATGCTGGAGGTATTTGGGGATTCCATGCTAGTTATAAAATAGTTGGAGAGAGAGTTTGATGTGTTGGAGAGTTCCATAGAAACTTGTGCTGACGGGCTCATATTGAAGAACTTCATAAGGAGGACTTTGAAGAAGAAGATGGGAAATAGCAACCCATGGAATAAGAGGTCGTACCTCAAGGGGAACAGAAAGATGAAATGCCCCCTCATTTTCCCTTGGCTGATTTGATGGGTGCTGCTGGATGATTGTAGGATCAAGTCACCTACATGCAAACTACAGTGGATCAACTATGATGGGATGTCTCCGGCTTCATATTTGCCAAGATGAAATGAGAGCAAAGCAAGCAAATCGAACCCAAATGCTTCATGACCTTTGGAACCATTTCCTTGGACATCCTCAAGGTCCTTGAAAAATAAATTGGAATCATGGTATATTTGGACTCACATTCTCTCTACCTCTTTCTAGTAGCTTGCATTTGCATTTAGCACTAATAACGACACATGTAGTGAAGAATTGCATTTAGAATGTGAAGGTTTACATGGTTCATGCTGTTGGAACAGAGAGAGCAGAAGAACAAGAAAAGAGGGAGAGAGAAGAGGGAGATGGTGCAGAATGGGGGTCGCAGCTATGTCTTCTGGCCGCCCACTCCCAGCATTCTCTATTAACCCAAAACCTAATCACAAGACTAAAATACCCCTGTTACAATAAGATAAGACAGGGATATTAAGAGTAAAGAACAAACTGAAGTTTAAGTTAAACGGATCCACCTGACCGGGTCCGGTACAAAACTTGTGACCCAAAGAGGAAAATACACCCAGTTCAGGCCCAGACCAGCCTGAACCCAGTTTATCTCCTACAGAAAGTATTTCTTTTCTCCTTTGGTATGTATCCAATTGTCTTCATCTTATAGTTTATGGTTTAAATTTAGCATGCAATTTCATCTTAAAGTCGCTTATTAATTCTAGGCTTTCTTGTTTCTTAAAGTGTACTAAATTATTCTTGCCCAGTTTTGTACTATGGCATCAACTTAATCTATTAAGCAAATGTACTCGTTGGGTGGCTCTTAGCCTCTCAATTATCACCACCCACCCTATTTGATGATGTCAAAAGGGAAAGCGATAGTGGGTCTGAGTATCTTCGTGGATTGATAATGGGTTTGAGTATCTTTGTGGATTAAAGTGTAATAAATTATTCTTGCCAAGTTTTGCACAAACAAGCATGCAAACATATAAAAATAGCAAAGGGGAGATCACTAATAGCACCAAAATAGCATAAAACGATATGAGATAGTAATAAAATGGAGGCTCGAGTGCACTGTAGCACAAACAGACGGTATGTGGATGACCGCTCAGGGAGGGTGACGGTCCTGGGTGGACCGTTCAACAGCAGAGAGTAATGACAGAAAATTGGCAGAAATCACAAATCAGTGGCATGAATGAGAATAGGGAGACAGGGACGTACTTGGATGAAAACAGACCGTTCAATTACTAGAACAGACCTGAATCAACCGCAGAATGTCAGTGACCACCAGTGGAAAGACAGAAACGTACCTAAGCCAGCGGAGGTACACGGCCTATATCAAACCGTGAGAAATAGAGAACGGTCTGTGAGAGGCTGCTTATAGCAACAGGCTCGCAGGGTTATAAGCATTGGTGGTCGGAACAGAACAGCTGATTCACGGCCGCTCACTGGCTCAATTTACAGGCCACGTCCCCTGACAGTGAAAAACTACGGATGATAGTTGCAAGGCTCACAAGTACGAAAAAAATAAAAAAAGGGGCTAAAAATAGAGGTTCCATAATGGCCTCAACCAACCCCTCCCACGGGACTACTGAGGGTACAAAATGTCTCAAACCCAGTTGAGGTGAAAACCCGTAAGGATGTCTCAGGCAAAATTAAATAATTCCTTGATGTGAAAACTCGTAAGAGTGCACCGAAAAAAGTAAAAGGGGGCCTGCTCTAGCGAAAACCTTAAATGGTGGTAGAGCTGGTAAAGAGAAAATAAAAAGAAAATCTCTCTTCCTCACTAGGAACAACCAACCACACCTTACCCTAAACCCTGACCGGTCCACCCCAATAATGGGTCAACATACTTTCTTTTGGTCATTACACCATCACGGTCAGTCCACACCTAATGTGATGACCCAAGATCTAGATATCGGATATTACCCGATACCATTCGAATCCTGACCTGTCATTTACGAGCTGATAGGCTCGGAAGGGTTATTTGGAGTGTTGTGATTATGCATTAAAATTCTAAACAATAGTAGGAAAATAAATTTACAGAGTTACTCTAACATTTTTGCAGAAATAAAGTTACATTTTATAACAATATAACAACTACAAAGTCCAGTCCAATCCCTACCCATATCCCCGACGAAGGAGCATCCGGGCCGACTTTCTGAACTCGTCGGGGCTCGGGATCGCGAACTGCAGGGCGTTCGCGTAACGGGTGATGATGGCGAATACCGAGGCCACCGCGGCGGCGTCGCGAAGGTCGTCGGCCGTCAGTCCTGCCGACAGGGCGGCATCGACGGCCGTGCGATCGACGGCGTCGGGGGAGCGGGTGAGCGTCTCGATGAAGGTGAGCGCAGCGATGAGCTCCGGCGACAGCGGCGCGGAGCGGAAGTCGTCCAACGCCGCGGCCACGACGGCATCGTCCATTCCGATCACCGCGATCGCCCCATGCGCGCCGACGCAGAACGGGCAGGCGTTCCACCGCGCGACCATCGCCGCCATCAGCTCGCGCTCCGACACGCTCCACCGGCTCGGGCCGCGCATCGCCCGCTGCGTCCAGGCGCCCAGCGCGGGACCGGCGAAGTCCCGGTGGTAGAAGGCGACGCGGGCGGCATCCGGCAGCCGCATCCCGGAGACACGCGAGATCATCGCGATGAGCGCGCGATGGCGGAGGGAGTCGCCCCGCTCAATCTCGGCGAGACGCATCCTCGGCTCCCGTGATGGCGGCGTCGGCGGCACCCCAGCGGGCGAGCCCCGCGCTCGCGGCCGCGGTGAACACCACCTCGAAGGCGCGTCGTTCGGACCCGAGCAACTCGACGATGGCGGAGATCTGCGAGTCGGTCACCCGCGCGGAGTCGGTGACGACCTGCTCCGCCAGCTGCTTGAGGGCAGGATCGAACCCTCTGTCCGCCTGTAGAGAGCCGAGGATCGCCGCTCGAGTCTGCGACGGCAGTTCACCCGCCACCAGCACGCGTGTGCGAAGCTCCGCCGCCAGTTCGGCGTGCGAGCCGGTCGACCGCGCTGCCATGGCGGGAGCCTACGCCTCTGAGCGGCGTCTGAGATCGGTCTAAGAGTTGCCGCACGACGGCTCGGCCCCCTACGCTCTCTCTGACTTAGGTAAGCCTTACCGAACTTTCCATCTTTTCCTGTGCAGGGGATGCCTGCGCCCCGAGGAGCACCGTCACGATGAAATCCACCCGCCGTATGCCGAGGCCGTCCCGTCCCGTCCGCCGCAAGCGCGCTGTCGCCTCGGCCGCGACGGTGGATTTTTCCCAATTTTTAGGGGCTATATTGCCTGTATTTCATGGATTTAGGACCAGATATTATCATTTTAGGGCTTTTCTGTCGAAATGGTTCTTTGTTCATAGTCACAACCCATACAAGAACTGCGTCTCTGAACGCAGTGGCTCGATCGACCACGACCTAATGTTTGAAATTTTATTTTAATTAATATTTTTTTTAATATCGCGGTGTCCTGACTAACCGTGTTCTTGATAGTCACGGCGCCCCTGATGACCGCATTCTGGCTCAGGTTCCTAAGAACCCTAGTACCCTATACAACATGATACGTGAATGTTAGTGAGTCTAAATGCATGTTTTTACAGCTATATGACATCTAAACCAACTAATGTAATTAGGAATCATGTTTAACCCTTAATTTCCATAAGTCTCCATGATCATGTTCATAGCCTTCTTTGATTCTATGTCATATCTTAGCTCTAATGTTCTTAGCATGATTAAAAGAGTAGATCTTCCTGTTAAACCTGAAATTGTTCATCATAGCATATTTTATTTATTTACATGATAGTTATTGATTGAGGGTTTTGATTTTTAGCACGTAATATATATTCTATATCATGTGACATATTGATTGAGGGTTGTGTCACTCCGGTGATACTAACTTGACGCTTTCTATTGGTTTCTGATAGTGAGGTAGGAACACTATTTTTGGTGAAGTTAGGATCCTCCGCTGGATATTCCTTTTGTTGGATTGGAACTTCTTCATCAAGGCGTCCGTAAGTCTCCACAAGCCTTGGATTCCCACAAGTAGGCCAAGTTGGTTGTACTGTAAAAATCCTATAACCAACTGGAATTCTCATCCTTCTGTGTAGGATACCGTTTGACCAGCCTTTGGACCAATAGAATGAAGTTCTGTTTGGGTTTCGTCAGTTCTGTTATGAACTCAACTTGTTCAGGAACCGCGTTCATCTCTGATTGTGACTGTTACCCTGACTGCGTTCTGTGTAAGACCCCTGTCTGGATCTTCTGCTCTGGTCACAGCCTCACGATCTACCATGTTCTGTATGATCACGGTATCATTCATGATCGTATTTAACCCAGTGTCCCAAGCTTGTTTTCTTCAGTTTGACTATGGTTTATAAGTTCGGGATTTGATTGTCTAAGGTACTGTCCCGCTACCCTCCACCACCAGCGCCCCCGCTTGGCCGTTCCGAGCGGGGGCGCTACGCGTCCCCCTGCGCCTTTGCGCCGACCGCCTCCGCCAGCTCCGCCAGGCACCGCAGGCAGACGCCTTCTCCGGCCGCTGTCGTGACCCTAACGGCCATCCCGCACCCCTGACGCCGACAGACCGCCTCCTGCTGCCCTCGCGCGGGCGGAGCATCCGCGGCGTAGAGCTTCCCCGGGCAACTCCAGCTGACCGCCTCCGTCCCGTCGTCCCGCTTGCGCCGTCGCGGCACCGCCGCCGTCTGGCGACACCGAGCGCCATCCTCCAGCGTCACGGCTTCACGCCCGCACGCCGAGCATCGGCGCAGACGATGGCCGCCGGGGAGAAGAAGCGTTTTCGACACGCTCAAGGCCTCGGTTCCGGGAATCGTGCTAGGGGATTCCGCCCCATAGGGCGGCGGAATTCCCGCACTGCCCAAACGCTCGGAATCGCTGGGAATCGAATCGCGAAAGTCCTGGTCAGGGAGCGGAATCGCTCCGGGAATCGCTGGGAATCGCGGAATTCTGACGCCCGATTCCCGCTTCGCGATTCCCGCCGCGATTCCCGATTCGTCCACAGGGTTATCCACAGGCTGAAAGGCATCACTCCGCGCCTCCCCACGGCGCCGCCTTCGATGCCTCCGCCAACTCTCGCGCCTCCACTTCCGCCAGATAGTTGAGGGCCTTGAGGATCGCCGTGTCCCTCCCCTTGCCGCCAGCGTCCCGGAACGCTCGCTTGGCCTCGGCCGCCGTCATCGACCCCGTGACGCCCGCCTCCCGCATCTCCGCCGCCAGCGCCTTCGTGCCCTCCGGGTAGCCGCTCCCCGACGTCACCAGATGCCGCAGTGGTGCCTCTGTCCGCACGATCGACACCTGCTCGGGAACCCAGCTCATCCGGGCCACGTCCCTCTTCAGCTCCAGACCGCTCTCCAGGGGCTTGAGCTGCCAGACGACGTCCACGTCGTCGCCCTTGCTCGACGAGCCCCGCTGCCCCTTCGTGGGGTCCTTGCCGCCGTGGTCGAGCCGTAGGACCGAGACCCCCATGGCCTTGAGCCCCATCCCGGTGCATCGGTAGAAGTCCCGGTACGTGTCGGCGTCATTCTCGTCGCCGGCTCAAAGGAAGCTCTACACGATTGCCCCTCTTTCTTTTCTTCTAGGAGGGGAGCACTCCCGTGCTCTGCTCGTAGTTCCCTTCTGTCTGGTGGCTTTAGATTGCTACTTCTCTTTTTTTTCTCTGGTTGTTCTCCCCGTTCCCTTCTGTCGCCTTCCTGCTTGGTCTCAAAGCAAGGGTTTTATATAGAGGATGGGAGGGTCTCTTGATACAGTAGCTAGAAAAGTGAAAGGAATGATCTGGCGCGCCTCCTGGCCGTTGGATCAAAGGTTGGCCACCGGTTCACTTGAGTCTTGGCCCATTTACTCCTCCTAAGCTATCTTGGGCCAGCCATTATTTGTGGCCTTCAAATATGCAGATAGATGGGGGATGGACCACCTAGGCATGTTTTACTGTCTTGCTTCTCGACAGCACCCGAACCTTGCTCATCTGGCCGACCGATGCGAGAAGATCGAGGACGTATGAAAGCTTATTCATGAAGCAGCTTCCTGAGACAAGGTAATGGCTTTGTATTATTGGCCTCTTTCTTCCCTTTACAAAGGGCTGGTAGGTATGTCTTTATAATTATCAGGAACGTGCATTCTTCTGTTGTGTTCAAGCTCTGACTTATACTTTTTTCCCTTTTCTTCAATAGATAGGCCCGATGTGCAGCAGCAGGGGAACTATCACAGGATAATCATGCAGGCACAAAAGCCTTCTTACTTCGAAGTCCCCGCACCGGCTCCTACCACCACTACTGTACCTCGATGAGGTAGAAAGAAGAGAGTGGCGTCCCCAGTGAAAATCACTGTGACACGGGCTAAGAAAGCTTGTAAGGTTGTAATTGAGCAAGCAGCTTCTACAACCCCTGCAACTGAGGTGGCTCCACCTCCTGTACCATCGTTTGAGGAATTTGTTTCTCGACAAGCTTCACCAGCTAGAGGTGAAGATAAGTTCACCTTGTTATTCTTGTGGTGATGTTCCTTTCAGGAGTTTATTCATGCTTATTTTGTGCTTTCCCTATTTTAACAATGCAAGCAGATTTGCCAACCCTGACTGTTGAGGTGGACGTTGGTGTAGTAGGCGAGATTGCAACAGGAGCCTCCACTGCTAGTCTTGAGAGTGAAACTCTCCCTTTCCCTACCCTAGCTAGTGAGGCAGCATGTAAGTTGAGCAAGGCTGCTTCTAATGCTTATCTTCTAGGGTTCATCACCCCTTATCTCATTGTGCACTTCATGATATCCTTCAGGGCTTCCTGTGACTGTATCTGGAGTTGAAGTCTCATCTCCGGGTATTCCCCTGCCATCAAGAGGGCGCCGAATGGCAATGAAAGAGGAGGCGGCCCCCGTGCAATGCATGGTTACTTGTTCAACTTCCCGTCGCGTAGCAAAAGTAGCTGTGGAGGCAGAAGGTCACTCCGAGAGTCCATCATCTCCTTTCAAAGAGGAGGTGGACTATGACTACTCTGAGGATGAGGGAGCTACTGAAGCTATTGGGGGAAGAACCCCAACCTCTTATCCGTTGGTATAAGGATTGCCTATGCTCAATCCCCCTCGGCTTATTGTTAGGACTCCTAAGGAAGACGTGCCGGAGGTGACCCCTGAGGTTGGCGTGGAAGAGCATCTAGCCACTTCTACAGTTAAACTATCAATGGAAGAACTACCCATCGAGCCAGCCCTCGAACTGTCAACTTCTGGGCCTGCATCAGTCGAAGTGAGTCTTATGCTTTTGATTCTCTTACTTTCATTCTTCGGCCAATGAGACCATCTAACATTCCTTGTCCATTGTTCTTCTTTAGGCACCATTCGCTCCTAGTGAAGCCCTAATTTTAGTTACCAGCGGTGCTTCCCCAACTAAGGCACTAAGTCATCCACCTACTGTACCTACAGCCGCTGAAGAAGTTGTGCCCATGTTGTGGCCCGTGCCTATCAGAGCTCAGCCTGAGTCTGATGTAGTGCCCGTTGAGTTAGATACATTAGGGGAGGCTCTAAGACTGGCCCGTGCTCTTGAATTAAGGCTCGAGATGGAACCTACTCGAGAATCAACTTTCACCTCCATAATGGTGCAAGTATCTGTTCTGATGCTTCCAACTCCTAAAGAGCAGAGTGTTGAATCAAAATTCGAGGCAATTCTAGCACTTCCCAGTGAGATCACACTAGAAGAAGCTACCCTGGAGAGAGAGGAGCTAATAGGATGGGACAAGGCTATTAAGGCACAAAGCACAGTAATTGTACTGGCTTTGCCATCCTCTTCTTCAGCTACAGACGCTGATCTATGGGCCAATGTTGACAATGAGGTTGAGTTCCATTTACCGCCAGTAACATCCTTCAGCATCACTTCTTCAGACGAACTAGTCTGGCAAAATTTGGAGATGTTACGGCAGGTCATCACATCCCAGCTAACCCTGACTTATCCCAAGCTGCGGGAGATTGCCGAACAGCTATCAGTGGGCCTTCAGGCATTGGGATGCCCTCTGGAGCTATGGACTCTGTGGGTGCTTCTCTTGTTGAAATTTGTAAATTGTAAAAACTTTCTAGGGTAGGTTAGGAGTGATAGACTAGCCGCATTGAAGATGGAGAAGGCCGAGTGTCAAGTGGCTCTAGAGCCTCTAGAGTTAGATCTTCGGGAGTGTCGAGCTCTCGCTGCAACTTCATCTGCATGCACTCAATTCCTGCAGAGCCGGCTAGAGGAGCTGCAAGCAGAGCTGGCCTCTATCTGGGCAGAGCTACAATTCACAGAGGAGGCGAATGCCCAAAGTGCTGAGGAAACTATTGTGCTGGAGGGCCAGGTGGCTTCACTATACAATGAGTTGTCTCGGCTTCAGGAGGAGGAGGCCCTTCTCCATGAGCAAGGGGCCACCCCTTATGTTGGGCTTTTAGATTTTGAAGACATTTTCCATCGACCATAGCCATTCTCATGTAATTTTACTCCTTCAAGGGAGTCTCTTTGTACTTTCCATTTAATATAATGAAAATTAGACTTTCTTTTGTTGCAGCCTTCGGGTTTCCCTTATGTGCTTTCTTGTTACTTTCTTGTCTTAGTAGCTAGGGTTGCCAGGGCTTTGTTACTTTTTGAGAATTACAATGCATAGCATGTAGGAGATTGCTCACCTTTTCAGAGAAAGGGTGAGGAGATCGCTCCACCGCACTGCGAGTGCCTCACAAATATGAAATTTGGGATATGATGATAGGGGTTTATTTGCATGACTTGAGAATGCAAAAGGAAGGGAAACATAGGCACAAGGCCTGGCTCAGTGTTTAAGCTTCGATCCTGTTACAACAAGATCGATGGGGTTTATTTACCGACGTGGGGTAAACATCGAGGCAAAAGAATTAGTTTTGGCATTAAAGGGGGTAGAGCCTGTTGATGTACACACACAGTCGCAAATGGAAGATGCACCAGATTTTTTTTAGTTGTTGAATTAGGCCAGGGCGTAGAAACTTGCTAAATCCTGGAATCACAGAGTTATGAATGATTCTTCATGCATGATGATGATGATGATTATGAGCAAATGACTAAAAGTAAGGCTTGCAGCATTTCGCGGTCATGGAAAAATAAAACGAATATCTGGATGGTAACTTAGCTCTCATTGGTCATGTCGAGGAAACAAACTGCAGCTGGACTTCATCTTTTGTTTACATTGCTCCAAGGATGATGGAGCATTTCTACCAAATTACCAGGGCCACAGGGTGCAGATATGGACTGCTGCAGACATTTCTTGACAAATTGCACGTGGTTTTTATAGTTAAATTCCTAATTTTCATTTGGAAACAGGGCATCATTATCCTGTTATGCTCCAAGGGGAATCAGATTGAAGGGGTTCATCCAAAGCATGTAGTTATCAAATTTCCTTCTTTGAACGGTGAATTTTCAGCAATCTTCCTGATTTATTTCAAGGGGCACGCTGGACTGATTGATGGAAGATGACTTGGCTATCGCTCTTAGTTTCACAAGGTGACTTCCAGGATGATGTTGATGGGATCTAATAACTAGACATTCATATGGTGGGTGGAATCCTGCTGAAGGTTTCCAGGTATTAACTTTGGTAGCACTTGTGATGATTTCTGAATTCATTTAGCTGTTAACTGCATTGATCGAAAATGCTGCTGGCCTTGTTCCTATTTGTATAATGTTGTTGATGTAAAATGCTGAAAAATGAAATCCAAAGCTGTCGCAGGTCACATTTGTCTGGGTTTGTCTCATTTGTCAATATCAAGTCTAACATTTGGGCATCTGTTGTTCATGTCTAGCGTCTGAGCATCTGCAAGAAGAGAAATGGTTATTTACCGGTGCAGGGGAGTAAGTTTATTACCCGTCTTATGTCTCATTGGGTCACATATGTAGTGTGTGGGTTCTATTTTTTGTCAATTTTATGCGTATTTTGAATGAGATTTTTAATATTATAAAGGTGACAAATAACTATTTAAGTGTGAAAAATAACTATCCAAAAGTGACAAATAATTAACTCCAGTTAATTTTTGTGCAGTCTCGTGACGGCCAAGGAGATTTTCAATGTTATTTAAAGGTGAACCGAGATCTCGACGGTGCGGCTCTCGCCCGGGGCGTCCGTCGGGCTGCGCCCGCCCTCGACCGTCTTCAGCGCGGTTTTGATGTAGCGCGTGCGTGCCTCCGCGGCGGCGACCGCGAAGCGCAGGATGTTCTCCTTGGTCAGATCGGCCAGGGATTTGTTGATGATCTCCCGGTTGGATGCGAAGACGGCGTAGTCGATCTGCTCCAGTACCGCCTTCAGCTTCATCTGGGCATGCGGGTCGAGCAGTTCCGGGGGGCTGAATGTCTCGCCGCCGCCTACCGTGAAAACGCCAGTCATTCGAGTCATGGGGGTCACTCCCTTTGCGCGGTCATTCCGTCTTCCAGGTGCCGTCCGGCTGCCGGCAGGCGCGCCCATGCAGGGTCTGCTCCTGCCCGTCGATGACGGCCGTGGTCGTGTAGCGCCGGCAGGGCCGGCCATCTTCCTGATAGGTCGCGGTCGGCGTCACCTGATAGCGCGCGCCGTTGTCCGGGTTCTGCCAGGCGACGGGGCGCCCGGTCGGGCCGTGTTCCAGGGTTTGGTTGATGCAGGCCTGATCCGGCGGTTCCATCGACCGGCCGACCATGCCGCCGACCAGCGCCCCGCCCAGCACGCCGACCACGGTCATCAGCGACTTGCCGCTGCCGCCGCCGAACTGGCTGCCGAGCAGGCCGCCGGCCGCCGCGCCGAGGGCGCTGCCGAGGATGTTGTTGCTTGAGGGTTCGAGCGCATTGGACAGCGCGCTGCGGTCGCAGGTGCCCTGCTGGACACCGTAATAGGTCTGCGCCCGGGCGGCGCCCGAGGGCACGGCCGCCAGCCAGCCCGCCGCCAGGAGGGCGGCCGGAAGGGCCATGGCCCGATGCGCGGGCCGGCGGGAGAATTTCATGCACGTCATCATTTCTAGTTTTCCCTGAACTCGTTAGCATCGAACTCGTTAGCATCGCCTTTACGACGGCGTCGCCTCGCGCCATGGTCCTCTTCCATCACCCGCGCCGGCGCACGACATCTCCTGTCATGCGACACGCCTGTCATGAGGAAAGCTTCTGGCCATGAACGAGCCCGTCATCGATGCTGAAACCCGGACCGAACTGGAGGCGGCGGCGTTCCGCCGCCTGGTGCAGCATCTGCGCGACCGGACGGACGTGCCTTCGCCGCCGCGTGGCACCGGGGCACCCCCAAGGGCGAGATCGCCGACAAGATCGAGACCCTGCGCAACTACCAGGAGAAGATCCCCTCCGAGGGCGGCTTCCTCGTTCCCGAGGAGTTCCGGGCCGAGCTGCTGCGCCTGAGCCTGGAGCAGGCCGTGGTCCGCCCCCGCGCCCGAGTCGTGCCGATGTCCAGCTCGACCCTGCGGTTCCCGGCCATCGACGAGACCTCCCGGGCCTCCTCGATCTTCGGCGGCATCACGGTCTACCGCACCGAGGAGGGCGCTGAGCTGACCGAGTCGGCCGCCGCGTTCGGCTCGATCAAGCTGGAGCCGACCAAGCAGACGGCGCTCGCCCACGTCACCAACGAGCTGGTCGCGGACGCGGCCGGTGGCTTCGCGATGTACATCTCCGAGATGTTCCCGCAGGCCATCGCCTGGTCCGAGGACTCGGACTTCCTGTCCGGCACCGGGGTGGGTGAGCCCCTGGGCGCGCTGACCAGCGGCAACGGCTCCCGGATCCTATACAACCGGGTCACCAACAACCGGATCGCCTGGTCCGACATCGTCGGCATGTACGCCCGGATGCTGCCGTCCTCGCTGAACAACGCGGTGTGGGTCGTCTCCAACGAGGCCCTGCCCGAGCTGTTCCAGATGACGGTCAACGTCCAGAACGTGGCGGGCACCGAGAACGTCGGCGGCTCGGCGATCTACCTGACCAACGGCACCCAGTCCGCCCCGATGACCCTGCTGGGCCGTCCGGTGATCGTCACCCAGAAGGCCGGTCAGCTCGGCACCGCCGGGGACGTGAACTTCGTCGACTTCGGCTACTACCTCATCGGCGACCGCCAGATGATGACGGTGGACAGCTCCCCGCACGTCAAGTTCACCTCGGACAAGACCACCTACCGGGTCATCCAGCGCAACGACGGCCGCCCCTGGCTCCAGTCCGCGCTGACCCCGGAGAACGGCGGGGACACCCTGTCTCCGTTCGTCTCGCTCGACGCCTGATTCGGGCAACTCGCGGCCGAGGGGCGGGGTCACTCCCGCCCCGGTAGGCCCTAACCGGTCCGGCATTCACACCCCGGACGGAGAGGAAGAACCATGGAGGCCCTCGGGCGTCTGTTCGACATCGGGACCGGCTGGATGATGATTGGTTTTGCTATCCAATCTTGTGTTCATGTGATTTGACGGTGTCGAGCCATTTCACGTTCACAATCTATGTGTGTGAGAGAGCCGATGGCGAGGACCCCGAGTGGCTCGGTGGGAAAGATCCTCCTTTTCATAGGAGGGACCCGAGATCGAGTCCCAGGGGGGTTTTACCCGGCTCACATTTAATCCTCAAGGGATGTGAGCCCGAGATTTTATAGTGGTGGAACAAAAAGGGGTGGCTTGATGCGTAGGGTAAGACTCTAATTTGGGTGGCCCAATAATCGTTCAGCTCTCCGTACCACTTTATTAGGTTCCCCGTTACCAAAAAAAAAGAGAGAGCCAGTGGGACTCTAGTGGTTTCCATTACGACTGTGTGATTCTACTACGAGTGACGCACCGCTAGTTATTGAGCCCTCTTAGTGCCTTGCACTAGTCGACCTAGGAGAGGTCGAGGGCGTTCATGTGAGATAGTTTTGTGCTGGTGTCATAGGCACCCTACTATTGTAGCCTAAGTCTGGGCTAGGGAGAAAACGACTATTAGACCAAGACATTGAGCAGTCCGTATAATGTGTGCACACATGGTTAAAGACTCAGACCCTGTGCTGAAGAGGATGGACCCCAGCTAGTCCTAGTGGATGGGGGGTGTGTGAGTGTGTGTCTCAATTACCACACTTGGGCCGAGCAGGAGACAAATTATAGGAGGTGTGGTATAAGATGTTAGTGGAGCCGTCCAGCATCGCTACTAGTGGATGGTTTCCCTTGTCACTTATGGTTGTGGCGTAGCGTACTTGCAACGGTTAGCAAATTATGGTTCTCCTGACGGTTGAAGTTATGGTTCTGGTATTATCATGGTTCAATGTGGCGTACATGTAGCCTTGGTTTCCCCAACACGGGTAGTCGAGATATTGGATCACCAACTTGTAGTCAAGATTCTTCCGACACATGCGAACGTAGTACCATAAGTCTACTTGTGATCGCGGTTTCCCTGACACTTGAGGTATCACGCTCCCCATGTGTGGCCTGTGCGACAGTGTGACAGGTAGTTTAGTTGTGTTTGTTTACTTCCAGCCAACTACTCTCTCATTGTCAATATTTATTATTATTGTTGTTATTTAGTGTGGTAGAGATCTGCGAGACCACTTGTCCTCGAAGTAGTAACCGGGGGCGAAGATCACGTCGTAGTCGAGTCCCCTGCCCTCGCGGAGCTGGTTGTCCAGGAGGAAGTCGGCGGGGAAGCCGGCGCGGATGCAGGAAACCCAGAGGCCTTCGGCGGTGGTGGTGGTGGCAACATCTTCTCCACCCTGTTCGGCGGCGGCCGTGCGGGGGGCGGGCCGGTCGAGGCGGGCAAGATCTACAAGGTCAATGAGAACACACCCAACAGCGAATACTTCGCGCCGGGTGTGGACGGCATGATCATCCCGCGCCTTGCCAAGCCGGGCGCGTCGACGGGCGCCGCCGGCGGGGCAACGGTGAACCTCACGGTGAACCTTCCTGGCGGCGACGCGACGCAGCGGCTCAAGGACTTCGTGCGCTTCGAGCTGCCGGGGCTGGTACTGCAGACCGTCAACGATCCGCACGCCCGGGGATAGCCACCGATGGTCCTCAGCTTCCCACTCGCCCAGGCCACCCTGGGCGACACGCTGCCGGTCGCCTCGGTGGCGTGGATGCCGTTCTACCAGCAGGAGTTCACCGGGCTCGGCTCGGGCGAGATCCTGACCAACGATCTGGCACCAATGCTGTGGCAGGGCGAGGTGACGTTGCGGGCGCAGCTCAACACCGAAGCCCGCGCGCTTGCGGCGCTGATCAATGCACTGGGCGGGAGCCAGGAGGCGTTCTACCTCGCCGACCCGCTGGGCTGGTGGCCGAGGTCCGATCCGCGCGGCACGCTCACGACGACGTCGCCGGCGCCGGTGATCCTGACCATCAATGCCGACCGCAAGCGGTTGTCGTTCGACGGGCTCGCCCCGGGCCTGGTGCTGTCGCGCGGCGACTATTTCGCCGTCGACTACAACTCCGGCCGGCGTGCACTGATCCAGTTGCTCGAGGGCGCGACCGTCGACGGCAACGGGGAAACGCCGCAGCTCGAAGTCCGTCCGCACCTGCGCTCGGGGATCACGACGACATTGTCAGTGGTGTTCGCCAAACCGGCGGCGAAGGTGAAGATCGTTCCGAACTCGCTGACCCGCCAGCCGGACAAGGCCACCCGCACGCGGCTCGCCTTCAGCGTTCGCCAGACATTGCAGCAGGGCTAGATGGTTCGCGTTCTCGACGTCGACACGCAAGCCGCGGCCTAAATTAATTACTTTTATACTTTAACTAATTCGTTTAAATGCCTAAAAATAGCCCAAAAATCTGTAAAAATTACCTGAAATCACCGGAATAACTTCTAGACTCGACCCGCTAAGAATCCATTAAATCACGGGCGTTACATGGAGCGACAACAAAGGAGGGTTAATACCCCTCCCCCGATTGATTCCTCAGGTTTCTAGTCACCTATCGAAGAATAGAAGCCAACCCGAAGTAGATAAAGGTAGTGCTGGAGTTAACCTGAGCGTGTGCACGACATATTGTGCCTCACTGGCCACATAGCAGCGCTCACCCGCTTCTTGTCCAGAGCTGCCAAGTGTTGTCTGCCCTTCTTCAAGTTGATCAGGTAAGCATACAAGTCATCAAATAAGAAGGAGCACGTGGAGTGGGACTAGGAGTGCGATAATGTCTTCGAAGAACTCAAAAGGTACTTGTCGTAGTTCCTGTACTTTTCAAGCCCCTATCTAGTGAGCAATTGCTACTCTTCGAGGTGGTCAAGGTGGTCACCTCAGGTCTTAAGTACTTTGAGGTTGTACACATTTCGATGATAGTGAGCAATTGCCTTGATTCGTCCCTAACATTGATCAGCTTTCGGTCGATCTTGATCGAGGAGCTCCAGGAATTGAACGTCGAGGAGATAGAGCCCCAGGTCAATGCAATCACCTATGAGCCATCCTGGACTATCTGTGCCGACAGCCCATTTCACGCTCGTTGATGGGTGCCTTTACTGGTTCACTCTCCTTGCCACTTGTCAAGTGTTTGTTCCCATTTGAGTTAGAACAAGCTGTTTGAGAGGTCCACGTGGGACTCTGTCGTAGTCACATTGGGGGTCGATCACTATCCAGGAGTTTGCTCCGACAAGGGTATTGGTGGTCAATCATGCAACAAGACTATCTTAGCTATGTCCAGAAGTGCGACCGATGTCAAAGGTTTGGACATCTGCATCATCAACTTGCAAGTCAACTCCATGCCTTGATGGATCCCCAACCCTTCGCCCGTTGGGGAGTGGACATCCTTGATCCCTTCCCAGAGGCTTAAGACTGGAAGAAGTTTTTGATCGTCACCATTCACTACTTCTTCCACGAGTGATCTTATCGCTAGGTATGTGATCGTCACCATTGTCACCAGAGGTGCTTCCCTCGAAGAAATCAAACATAGCTGTACGAATGGCTCGCGCAGCCTCTCCGACCGGACCACCAGTCTTCGCCAGTGCTGCAATAGCCGAGCCGTTTCCAACGAGCGAGTTGAACGCCTTGCCTGGCAAGCCACCCTGGTTCTTTATCATGGTGCCATAGACCGAGGTCAAGAGCTTATCAATGCTTGCCACATCTGCATCTGGCAAACTCATAGCTCCCTGCCGCAGCTGCTGCATTTTGGTGAAGAAATCCTGCCCCGCAGGACTTTGTACCGTCAGCGTTGCACCATTGGCGATATCTCCGATCTCTTGCCCGATCTCTCCCAGCCGCTTCTTGAACACCCCCTGAGTAATCTCCGTCCCTTTCGGGATACCGATGAGATTGCCGATAGCAGAGGAGAACTGCCCCAGCAGTTTTTCCTTCTCCTTCCCACCACCAATAAACGGGAGCTTCCCCGCCGCATCATACATGGTAGCGCTAAAGCCACCTTGCATCTGCGGCGCAGGAATTTCCACTCCCGCATCCCAAAGGCTACGCGCGAGCCTCTGATTCTCAGCAGTCATATTACTACGCCGAGCAAGCGCAGCGTTCGCAAGCCCTCCCGCAACCATCGGCGCAGCAATACTTGCGGCAGTAGCAAGGAGCGGATTGTTGGTACGCTGCTGCACTTCCTCCCCTGCTGCGCCACCAATCGCACCACCAGCTGCACGACTCAACAGTCCAGAGCTTCCACCCAGCACAGCGCCACCAGCTGCAGCACGACCTGCGGCCATCGCCACTTTTCCCTCCGAAGTGGTGGGAACGTATTCACCAGTCTGTGCCAGTATCGGACGAGTGATTTCTTCCGAGGTCGGAGGATTGGCAATCGGCATGGTCTGCGGCATGGCAGCGCGTTTGGCCTGGAGCGAAGCCAGCGCCTCATCTCCACCAATCGCACGAACTATCCGATCACCAACTGCCGTGACACCGGTGTCCACAAGGCCACGCAGATTGCCCGGCAGCCCCAGCACGTCACCAATGCCCTGGATCCCTGCAGTTCCTGCACCTTTTGCCAGCGCAGCAAGCCTTGAGTCCTCCGGCGTGGCAGCAAGAACACCGCTCGGAGCGGGAGCAACTACCGGAACCACAGGTGCAGGAGCTGGCAGACCCTCTATTCCAATGGCCAGATGGTGCGCGAGAGTCAGCGCGTATCCTTTACCACCGGAACGGCGCCCGACAGCATTCCGCTTACCAATATCCAATACGCCTACCCCGTAGTGGATCAGCGAAATTTCTATATCGGCGAATGCGCCCGTGGATTTATCAAGCTGAGCCGCGGTCAATCTTATTTGTTCCAGGGAGCCTGGCGACAGGAGGTCCATTTCACCGCAGGCAGCGGCGCTCCGGTAATCCAGGCCGTATCGTATGACGCCGGCAATCAGCAGGTCAATTTCAACCTGCCGGCCTTACAGCCTTCTACTCCTTATTCCTGGGCCTTGCTCAGCTACCCCACGGGAGGGGACACCGCCGCAGCATCCACGACCAGCTGCTTCTGGCCAATACGATCGCGCATCTCCACCACCAGCCGCTCGGCGCCGAAGGCGACCATCGGCTGGCCGCCGCACTCCAGGGAAACGGCTTCCTTGGGCGGACGCACCACCACGACTTCCGCCGTGCACACGGCGCTGCGCCAACGGGACCCAGGCTTCAAATCCATCGCGTCAAATTCCTCCACGCGGGCTCGCTCCATGGCCAGCCCTTGAAATGCCGCCACAGTCGTGGCCGCGGCCCGCGCCGTCAAGCGCTTGACGCAGAGGAATGCCGCCTCGCTCGCGTCCTTTCGGACTTGACCGCCTCCAAGCCTCCGGAGCGGGTCGCGGGCGCATCCCGCTTCGGGGGTCAGCGCCCGGCGAAGACCGGCGGGCGCTTTTCCACAAAGGCCTGGGAGGCGTTCTTGTGGTCGTCGGTCATCATGGTGCGCACCATGTGCAAGGCTTCCATGTCCAGCACCTCGGAGAGGGTGGAATGGACCGAGGCGTTGAGGTTGCGCTTCATGTAGCCCACCGCCACGGTCGGCAGGCCGGCCAGGTAGCGGGCGTAGTCGCCGGCGACCTTTTCCAGCTCGGCGGCGGGCACCGACTTGTTGACGATGCCGAGCCGCAGCGCCTCCCCGCCATTGATCACGTCGGCGGTGAAATAGAGCTCGCGCACCTTCGCCGCGCCCACCAGATGGCTGAGGAAGAACGAGCCGCCGTAGTCACCGGCCAGGCCGATCTTGGAGAAGGCGGTGGTCAGCTTGGCCGTCCGCGCCTCCTCCTCGATAGCCTTGGCCTTCTGCTTGGCCTGCTCGGTCATGGAATCATGAGCGCCCGAGAAACCATTCAACGACACTTTCAGGTCGTAATTCTTGCCATCGTCGGCCTTGACCTTGACCAACGCGCTGTCGCCGGCATGGCTCAGCTGATCGATGAGCGAATTGTCGACCAAGGTTTCGACATAGCAGCCGGCGCGGTCGCAGCGGCGATAGGGCATCGGCTTGCCCTCGAAGCTGGCGGCATGCAGCGTCACCCCTGCCGGGATCGAGACGCCGAGCGGCACGGAAATCTGGACCGCATGGCGGTCGAGATGGGGGATATAGGCGATGGACAGCGCCACGACGCGCTGCTGGCTGTCCTTGTCGTTCTGCTGCTGGAACATGTCGCAGGGCGAAGCGCTCTGCATCGGGAAGCAGCGCACCGTCCAGTCGCCGACCTGCTTGATCTCGGGCTGGCCCTGGGGCGCGGCGGCAGGCGCCTGCGCCAGCGCGGCGCCCGAAACCAGCGCCGCCAGCGACAATCCGCCCAACAGATGGGAAAGCTTCATGACCACATTCTCCAGAACCAGGAACTGCGCTTGGCTTCATTGCTGTTGTAGGCGCTCTTGGCCGCGGCGTAGCCCTTCAGCGAAAGCGGAACCGCGATCGGCTTGGTGTCGTTGGCGCTGACAAACACCAGACGCCCGTCCTTGTCGCCGTCCAGTTGCGCCTGCAGCTTGTCGTCGATGGGAATGTCCACGATGCAGCCCTGCTGCGTGCAGGTGCGGTACTTGGCGGTGATCATCGCCTGCTTGGCCGCCTTGGGATCCTTGGCTTCGGTATCGGAATCGAAGGTGAGGCCCACGCCCGGCTCCAACGCCACGCCCAGCGGCATGGTGAGGTTCAGGAGCAGCTTGCCGCCTGGCGGCTTGACGATCGCGATGCGGGTGATCTCGGCATGGCTCTGGCTGTCGAGCACATCCTGGATCATCTCGCAGCCGGCTTCCTTCTGGTTCGCCGCCGGACAGGCCACGCGCCAGGAGTCATAACTGGTCATGGACTGGGTCGACGTGTTGTAGGTCGCCACGCCACGCACGGCCCAGCCCAGGACCGCGCCGACGACCAGAGCGGCCGCGCCAAGGGCCAGCTTTTGGGTCAACAAGCGGACGTTCCATGAGTGCAAGGCCATCGCGGAGAATTGGTGCATTCGGCTGCGTACCGGCTGGCATTAGCTCCGGATGTCGGGATGTCGGCACATATTCCCATCCATCGCGAGCCAGAGCCACCTGATGCGATGTCATGTCCATGCCGATGAGGGTATGCCGCTTGAATTCATAGGACCAGCCATCAGGAATCCAGTCCGGATTGATATAGAAGTTGTCGTGCGCTTCGCCGCCCTGCGCATTACGCGCGGCCCTGATCTGCGCCGCCTTTGCATCGGCCCTTTCACGCGGGCTAAGCTCCTTCGCACTCACAGCAGCTTCAGGGCGCTGCTCTTCCCTCTTTGCGGGTCTGATCGGTTCCATTTATTCCACTCCTTAATGTGTTACTGCGCCAAGACGCCCGGACTTTTGCAGGGCAACCTTGTGCTTGGCATAGTCCTTTTCGCTCATGCCAAGCATTTCAGCCATTTCTCGTTCCGCTGCGGAAAGGGTGACACGCGTTGCGTTCCCGTTGCCACGGCTAACAGGGGCCACTTGTGGTGCCTCAACGATCCTGGATGCTTCCGACAAGGGTGATTCATTCCTTTCCTCGACAACAGGCTTGTTAAGCCCCAGCGTGCGTTCCAGCGATGCAAAATATTCCGGGGTATCCGGCTCGATATCGCTGTTGACCGCAAGATTGTGAGCGGCCAGGAGCTTTGCCTGTGCCTTCTCGGACATCACCGTGTCAGGGTTGGCGCGAATCCAGTTCTTGGACGCCGTGCTGTGGAGACGCGAGACGAAATCCTCGACAGGATCGGACGGAGGAACCGGCTTTGGCTTTTCAAGCGTCTTACCCTTGAGAACGTCCAGACCTTCTTCAAGCTTCGCCAGTTTGCTCTTTGTGTCCCAAAGCTCGCTCGTCAGTTCGGTTTCCCGGTCGTGATCACCAGCGGCCTTTGCTTCCTTGATGGCGGCGAGAAGGATATCGCTATCCCGCTGCATCGTCTTGATTGCGCCTTCAACAAGCTGAACATTCGTGTCATGCTGGTCTGTGCGGGCCTCATAGACTGTCTGCTCTGCCATGGAGGCGCGTCGCTCGGCTTCTGCCCTTGCGGCCTTGGCTTCTTCAAGCTGTTTCTTGAGAGCCTCGATACCAACGATTGCCCGTGCGACGGCGTGTCGATTGCCATCACGCTGCCGTCGTTCCCGAGGTCGGTGCCGCCGTAGAATCGCGAGTCGGTGTTGGCGACCTCACGCCAGTGGCCGGCCTTCGGCACGCCGATGCGATAGGCGTGACGCGGCACCGGCGTCATGTTGCAGACGACCAGCAGCGGCGGGGCCGTGCCGCTCTTGCGGAAGAAGGCAAAGACCGAGTTGGCGCGATCGTCGCCCACGATCCAGTCGAAGCCCGACGGATCGCCGTCCGACCCATGCAGGGCGGCCTCGGCCGCATAGAGATGGTTGAGATCGCGCACCAGGCGCTGGACGCCGGCATGGGCGCCGTCGTCGAGCAGGTGCCAGTCGATCTCCCCATCATGGTTCCATTCGCGCTCCTGGGCGATCTCGCTGCCCATGAACAGGAGCTTCTTGCCCGGCATCGTCCACTGGTAGCCGTAGAGCAGGCGCACCGACGCGTACTTCTGCCACGGGTCGCCGGGCATCTTGCCGAGGATCGAGCCCTTGCCGTGCACGACCTCGTCGTGGGACAGCGGCATCACGTAGTTCTCGCTGTTCTGATAGATCGCGCGGAACGTGATCTCGTCGTAGTGCCACTTGCGGTGCACCGGCTCGCGCTCGAGGAACTGGAGCGTGTCGTGCATCCAGCCGAGGTCCCACTTGTAGCCAAAGCCGAGGCCACCGTGCTCGGGCGGGCGTGACACGCCGCCCCACGCGGTCGACTCCTCGGCGATCGTCTGGACGTCGGGGTACGCGCCGTACACCGCGCGATTGCGTGCGGTCGCGAGCGCGTAAAGATGACGCAGATTGGTGTTGACACGCTGATAATTCGAAAGGTCGGTCAGCGTGACATTCGAAAGCAAATTCATGATACCCCACGGCGTTGCCGTGAGAACCTCGCCGTTCGATGTCACCAGCTTGGCCGCCCACTGATGCAGGAAGCGGCGGTTGCCCGGGGTGTCGGGAAGCTGCAGCGGGTTGAAGCCTGTCTTCACGCCAGGCCGGATCAGGTCGTACTTTCCGCCCATCGCGCGCAGGAAGATTTCAGCGCCGCGATCCTTGTCGAAGAACACGACCTTCGGCTCGAACCGTTCCGACTGCGCGATCAGGAAGTTCAGCACCACGGTCGAGACTTGCTGTTTTCCAAGCGGACGACGCTTCTGTCACTCTGGCAGGAAATCGCCGATAACTTCTACGTCGAGCGCGCCGACTTTATCTCGATGCGCAACCTGGGCGAGGAGTTCGCCGCGCATCTGAACGACAGCTACCCGCTACTCATTCGTCGCGAGCTGGGCGATTTCCTGTCGACGCTTCGTCGCAAGGATCAGGAATGGTTCGAGGCGACGATTGAGCGCGAAGACCGCTTGGACTCCGCCGGGCGCAAGTGGCTGGAGTACGCCACCGGCGTAATGCGACGAGCGATGTACGATCGCCGGGCGCAGTTCACGCGCGCGCTCAAAGAGTCCGACCACGATTACGCGTCGTTCGGCAACGCCGTTCTGACGGGCGAAATCAACTACGACACGCAGACGCTGCTGTACCGCTGCTGGCATCCGCGCGACGTGGCATGGCGGTTCACGGTCGACGGGCGCATTGCCTGCGTGCATCGCCGCTGGACACCGACAGCGCGCGAACTGGCGACGTTCTTTGCGAAGAAGCCCAGCGCGACACTGCACCCGAACGTCACAGCGCTGCTGGAGAAATCCCCGCTTGCTGAGGTCGAGTGTCGGCACATCGTGATCTCGTGCGATGAGTACGAGCCACAGAAGAAGATTCGCGGGCAGCTGTACTGCGAGATTTATATCGACGTGCAGAACCAGCATGTCATCTGCGAACTGCCACTGAAGCACCCGAAGTACATCATTCCGCGGTGGAAGACGATTTCCGGATCGCACTACGGCAGTTCCCCGGCGGTCACGGTCGGCTTGCCGGATGCTCGCCTGATTCAGGCCATGTCCCTGACGCTGCTGGAAGCCGGCGAGATGGCCGTGCGTCCGCCGATGGCGGCCAAGCTGGATGCGATTCCCGATGGCGCCAAGCTGTTCTCGGGCGGCATCACGGCCATTGATGCGGAGTTCGACGGCCGGATCGAGGTACGCCGGCCGCTCGCGCGCGGGCGAGCTGGTGGGTGAGGACGCCCCAGCCCTGGCTCGGACCGTTGCCGACCAGCAGGATGCGGTCGGCCGCCGGATCGCCGCTGCGGATCGCCGGGACGTCGGTCGGACGTGGCCGCGTGCGCAGGCGAAGCTGCGCGAACGCGTACCAGGCGCGGAGGCCGATCTGGTAGTCCTCATCGACATGCGCGGCGGTCCAGACCTGGTCGCGCGTGAACAGTTTATGCAACAGCCCGATCGCCAACAGTCCCGACCCGGTCAGCCCGGTGATCGAGACCATTGCCGTCATCGTCAACAGCGCCTGCTCCTGTAGCGCATCGCCCAATCGCGCCAGCGTCGCCGCCGGCTGGGGTTGGTGGGTGATGCCGATAGTGGGTTGAAAACTCACGCCAAAATGCCGCGCCAGCGTCACCAGCGCCGGGTCCCACACCGCTTCCTGCAACGCCACCAGCTTCTCAGGGGCATCGGCGCGATAGAGCAGCGCGTCGCCCGCGGCGAATTTCAGCACCTCGTCGCGAAACGCCGGGATCATCTTTTCCCCGCTCTCCAGCGCCGAATTGACCAGTCGCACCATCGGCATCGGGTCGGGATTGATGAACTCGCCCTGCCCCGCCCATTCCGCCGCCATGGCCGTGGCGATCTCGGCCACCGGCACCACCACCGGAACCTTGCCCGGCGTCCTGGTCGCGCGGCCGTCCAGCGTCACCGTGAACCCGCCATCCACCGCCGCCACGCCGACATCCTTGTAGAACCGCTTGGGCAGGTCGGTCTTGGTGCGATGATGCGCCCGGCCGAAGCCGATCTCCGCCAGGATCGCGTCCGGCGTGACTCCCTCGGCGTAATGCAGCCCGAGGATCAGGTTGGAACCGGCCGGCGCGTGCCGGGGCGCGGCGCGGGCGGCCAGGCGGTAGGCGGACAAGGCCTCATCGTGGCGACCCTGTTCCTTGCGCAGGTTGCCGAACCCGGTGGCCGCCTCGGTCTGGGCCGGATCGAGGGCGAGGGCGGTCCGATAAGCCTTGGCCGCCTCGTCGGGCCGGCCCAGCGCGAACAGCGCGTTGGCCCGGTTGCCGTGCGCGCCGGCATGGCCGGGACGCAGGCGCAGGGCGCGGTCCTGCGCGGCGAGGGCCTCCTCGAAACGGTTGAGGAGATAAAGCGGAATGCCGAGATTGGACCACGCCTCGAAGAAGTCCGCTTTCAGCCGGGTTGCTTCCCGATAGGCGTCGACGGCTTCGTCCAGCTTGCCCGCTCCGGCCAGCGCGAGGCCGAGATGATAACGCGCTTCGGGGCTGTGCGGCGCCCGCTTGACGATACAGACCTTGGCCATGTCGGAAATGCCGCGCGCGGCGCACCCGGCGACAAAGCGCGGATCGGCGCGGACCAGATCCTCGATCACCATGAACTGTTCGAGTTGGATCATCGCCCGCTGAGCCGGCAGATGGACATCGGACAGGACCTTGCCGTCCGTGATCGACACCGTCAGCCGCGTGACGCCGATGGCGTCGGCCGCGAACAGGTTGACCCGGGCCGAACGGTTGAACGCCTGACCCAGCCGCCATCCCCGAACAAAGCTCTTGCTGGGTTCGAGCAGTTCGATCGTCTCGAACCGGCTGTTTGGACCGAACAGGCTCGAGCGCGCGACGATGTCGACGACCGCGGCGATTTCGGCCGGCGTCAGGGGTGAAAGCGGATGCGGCGGCCCCATGTGCGCAGCGCCCGCGCCGGAGCTGTCACAACTGGATGCCGTCGAGCACGCCTTGGCGACAGATGCGTCCGACATGGCGGTTCCTGGTGCTGATAGGCCATGGCGGCCTCGATCGCCGCCTCCGAGACCGTCATACAAATTATGTCAATTGTCAAACTTTAGCAGCTCTCGAAGAGCCAAGTCCGCTGCCCGCTGGATGCAGTCCCGCACTTACCGCCCCAGGCGGGTTGGTTGACTCCAGTTCTGCAAGGCCATGCTTGAGGAAACCGGGGTCGCCGCCGCGCCCGGCGCGTCGACTCCGATCATTTCGACGGGCGACACTTCATCAGGCTGAGCCCTCCTGATCGGAGAGTTGGGCGTCCGCCTTCACGGTTGGGGTCGGGGCGGCGGCAGTTGCAGGGCGAGACGCATGGGTAGCCGCATGTGCTTGGGCGGGGCGCCGAGCGTGCGCCCGACGAGCAGGGCGCGCAGGTCCGCGTCGGCGGTCGCATCGCCGAACGAGGGGAATTCGGCCCGCGTGACGGTCCCCTTCCCGTCGACCCATAGCTTGACCACGAGCGGCGCCGTCGGCTGGTCCGGCGCCGGCCGGGCCGCGTTCAGCACCGCTCTCACGCGCGGAGCCGGCGGGCCCTCCGCGGCCAGCCAGGCCGTGATAGTCTGGACCGAGGCCAAGGCGTAGTCCACCCAGGCGGCCGGTGCCTGCTCCGGCGTCACCTCGTGTGCGCCGGCGCCGCTGGAGGCAAGGCCCAAGATGTTAAGCGCGCGGGGGCCGTTTGCGGTCGCGGAACCAGGCGCGGTATTCCGTCATCTTGGAGCGCTGGGCACCGGACGCGCGCTCGAGGAGATGAAGCGGCTGCGGAACGTGCTCACCTCGATGTACTGAATATCACGGAAGTGTTGCGGTAAAGAGACACGTCCCAAGGGACTGGACGAATCCCGTGATCAAGGTTCGGGGGTTTGTATCTCCCGCGGCCCAAGGGCTGGGAGTCATGCCGTCGCGCACGGCAGAATTAGCCATGGAATCAAGGCGATTTGCGCCTCTATCACGCGCGCTTCACGAGATTTGACTTGAGCGCCGGAGTCTCACCGGCCTAAACAAATGGCGGGGTGACGTGGCATTTCCGGCAAGGCCGGCGATGTCGCGGTTCGCACGTGAACGCGACGGGTCACCCCCTATGGTCAACTGGATCGGCGGCGACGGAACGCTTTGGACCACCGGCAGCAACTGGGCCGGCGGTAGCGTTCCGCCAGGTTACGAGAGTGCCGACATCGCCCAGAGCGGCAGCGCCGCCGTGGTGGTGGCGATCCCGCTTGGCCAGTCGGAGCAGGCATCACCGCTGACCCTTGGGGTAGCCGGCAGCGTCGAACACGTGACGTTGATCGATGCCGGCAGCTTCTCCAACTACGACGGGGTCACGCTGTACGCCGGCACCACGTTCGACGACGCGGGCTCCGCGACCTGGGCCAACGGCGGCTATGACACGGGCCTTGTCGAGGACAGCGGCAAGTTCACCGCCACGGGCAACGTGACCATCGCCGCCGGCGGCAGCATGGACATCGCCGCCGGGGGCATCGCCACGATCAGCAACACGCTGACGGTGGACGGGATCCTGACGGTCGAGGGCGACCTCTCGATCTCGAGTGGCATCGCCGGGCACGGCACGATCATCGTCGATGGCGGCACACTCTCAGGCGGTGGCTCGACGGCGCTGCAGATCGGCAAAGTCGGTAGCGAGGCAGAAAATCGCCATGACCTCGCTGGCCACCGTGATATCAAAACCGTCTTCGCGCGGGAAACCATTACCGCTCCCGCCCAGCGATTGCACGATCTGGCGCAAAGCGCGGTCGTTCATGTCAAGCGCGCGCCGCCAGGTGATACGGCGCGGATCGAGGCCGGGCCACCGAATTCAATGCGCAGGTGCTGAAAGTCAATGGCGTCGATCTGGAAGCGAGCTATCTGTTCGATCTCAGCATGCTGGACGATAGCCTTGCGGGCACGACGCTGGTCTTCAACAACAAGGCGGCTTATGTCGAGCATATCACCACGACGGTTCTGGGCGTGGAGACCGAGAATGCGGGTTACCTGACCGGCACCAACTCCCTGCCGCACTGGCGCGATACATTCACCGTGACCTACAATGACGGCCCGCTGAACGTGCGCGCGCTGATGTACTATATCGGGCCGGGCTTCTATGCGCCGGGCTACAGCACGCCGCAGGAAATCCAGCCCTATCACTGGGACGGCTATACCTATTTCGATCTTTCGGGATCCTACCAGATCACCGATCGCATCCAGGTCTATGGCAAGGTCAACAACCTGCTGAATCAGAATCCGCCCATGATCGCCAACAACGCGACCCTGAAGGCCCTGGCCGACAGCTCGCTTCTGTATGACCAGATCGGGCGCCTGTATGGCGTCGGTGTCCGCTACAACTTTTGATCCGGGATGGTGCCTGAAATGATGATATACAGACCGCCGATTTTCCCGCGGCGCAGTGAGGGTTTGCCAACGTGACGACCAGACGCGAGTTCACAAAATTGGGCGGCGCAACAATAGCGGCTTCTTCGATGCTAGGTGAAATGAGTGCGGCGCGGGCGGCCGGTTTCGACCCGAACCGGGGCGGTCCCAATGTCTGGCATCGCCGCGTCAAGCGGATGATCCAGATCAACTTCAACGAGCGCGATCCCGCCGATTTCGACGTCAAGGCGTTCAGCGACTGGCTGGCGCGCACCAAGGCCCAAGTGGCCTATGTCAGCGTCACCGGCATCGTTGCTTTCTATCCCACCAAGATCGCCGATTTCCCACGCAGCCGCTGGCTGGGCAATCGCGATATCTTCGGGGAATGCGTCAAGGCCGCCAAGGTCAACAATACCCGGGTGATGGGGCGCATGAGCCCGGACATGGCATCCATGGACCTGGCGGACAAGCATCCCGACTGGTTCCAGCGCACCCAGGATGGCAGGATTTCGGGCCGGCATGTCGATGCGGGTAATGATCCCGCCACCCAGACAAATTACGGCGCCACCTGCCAGTTCAGCAGCTCATGCGGTAGTCCATCCTGCTTCAGGGTCTCGCATGGAGACGGTCATAGGCCAACCGAAAGACGGCCAGAATGGCTCTACCCTGTGCCTTGATGAGGCGCACGAATGGCCTAACGATATTTTGCTGGCGAACTTGCAGTCAGGTACTGTGACTCGTCTCCAGCCCCTGACGTGGATCACTACCACGGCCGGCCGTATGGCACTGAGGTAGAAGGCCGTTCGCAGGTTGTCTCGCGCGACCTTGCCGAGGCCGTGGATTGGGCGCTGCCGTCCATTCTGCGGGCGTTCGTGCAGTCTGGAGCGCTGGCGGACTTCCTGCCTGTCGGCCCGGAAGATGAGGGCCTTGCCCAGCAGGAGTCGGACTACACGAACCAAGTCCTGATGAAGGACAACCCCGGCTTCCTGATCCTGCACGACGCCATCAAGGACACGTTGCTGCTCAAGAACGGCTACGTGAAGCACTTCTGGGAGGTCAAGGAAGAGGTCTGCGAGGAAGAGTACACGGGCCTGACGCTGGAGCAGCTCACGAAGCTCATGGCGGACATGCAGGGGCAGTATGCGCAGGTCGAGATCAAGGGCCAGGACAGCCAGATCAAGGACGTTGCTGGCGTGCCCACGGAGTTTTTCGACATCCGCCTGCAGTGCAAGAAGAAGACCGGCAAACTGGTGTGGATGGCGGTGCCCGCCGAGGAAGTGCGGGTGTCCAAGCGTTGCCGTGGCTCGCTGCAGGACTCGCCGTTCACGGAGCACGTGACCCGCAAGACCCGCTCGGAGCTGATCGAGCTGGGTATGCCGCGCAGCTTCGTGGACGATCTGCCTTCGTTCAACGACCGCGACCAAGACGACCAGCAGTACGCCCGTGATTCGGTGCATGACGAGTCGGACGACATGGGTCCGGCCAAGGGCGATCGCTCGATGGACGAGATCGAGTATTGCGAAGCCTACATCCGCGTCGATTGGGACGATGACGGCATTGCGGAATTGCGCCGGGTCGTGACCTGCGCCAATCGCATACCGCCCGGCGAAGAGTGGAACAAGCAGATTCCGGCCGTGCCGATGACGGGCTTCGTGTGCAAACGCGTGCCGCACCGCCACGTTGGGGAGTCGCTGGACGACGAGCTGAGTGACCTGCAGGAGATCAAGACGTTATCATAAATGGGCTAATACAATGAACATATGGCATGGCATGGCATTGTAGCTCAGAGGCCAGCCACCAATTACACAGACGGGATAAAACCCTATTACAGAAGAGGAAGAGGTAGGGGGATGATGAAGGGGAGATGGGCTCATATCATTGCCCCTCCCAAGACTCACATTACATTGATATAAGGGGAAAACAGGAGGTGATGATCAGGAGAGTTCACCGGAACCCACCTAATTCTTCACTACGAAAAATAGAGTATCAGAAATGGGAGTCTTCCTCTCCCCGCGACGGGCTCCTTTGGCAGATGGAAGACGTGAACCGAGGATGGAAGGCACTCTCTGAGTCTTACAATCCTTCCCTGAACCCCTTTCTTCTTTCCCAAGCCTTTTTCCTCTCAGACAATTGGCTGCCCCTCGCTTCATTTTCTTCTTTCTCCTTCCTTGTTGTTCCCCCTCCCCTTATCGAATTGGTCAAACTAGTTAGACTTATATAGATGAGGCTATTACGGCGTGGAGAATGCACACCGAAGATGACTTCCCATGCCATTTTGGCATGCCGGTTAATAGGGCACCGGTGAAAGGGCGTGCCGGATAGGTCCCGTTCACTTGACGTGGGTTAGACAGTGGGTCCCAGACTAGTTTCAGGAGTGACCATGATTTTTTTCTTGCCACGGTCTCGCAAAACCTTGGTGAGAAGGCTTGACAAAGTTTTGGGTCAGCATACGACCATTTTCAAAACCCCGTGTACCTTTAGATTGGAAACGCGAGTTTTCTGCTGACATGGCCTTCGACACTGTGGTTCGTGCTGCTGGCACGGCTTGACTTGTGCTCATAGCTTTCCCGCGGAGTGCAATACTACCAGGGATACTTCCGCCTTGACTGGGCAATCATTTGGCCATTAACGGACCCAATTTGCTGAGAAGCCGTACCCATGCCGGGTCATCGGGGTCTTCTACTGACGGAGCCTCTGGTCCCTTGTCCTGAAGGGCCAAGGGCATTCTATCACCTCAAGAGGATCTTTTGTTAGGGTGGTAGGCCACCAGGTGTACCCTTGTCCTTGGTCAGATAATGGATGTTGTTTTATGCGACACGACTGAGTCGATGCCGGTTCATTGGGCAGGCTTGTCGACGCTGCTAGTTTGTTGTGAATTCTCCTCGACTCTCCTGAGGTGAAGTCCATGACATTCATACTGGGTGACCTGAGGCTCTGGCAACTTGAGAAGGCTTTGGTATATTGACTTCCTTCGGCTTCTTTGCTTCAGTGGGCTGCATCATTCTTGTCTTTTTAGGCTTGATTGCCACCGAGTATATTTTGAGTGCCAACAAATGCCCCCAGTCGTAGGTGTTGTGAGCAAGGCATGAGCGAAGCGGGACCAGCAGATGAGCTTCGTCTGGGCAGATTTTCCATCTGGATGACAGAGGCTTGGAATGGCCCTCAAACCGACGCGGTGGCTAATCCGGCGCGGTATGGGCATTGGTTAACACAGTGCGCCCTTACCTGCCGCGCCCTTTTGGAAGGGGAGGGTTAATACAGCGCGCTATTTAGCCCACTGGATTAACCCCAGGGGGAAACTCCCCTATATAACCCATTTTCCTTTATTTCTTCTTTCACCTTTCTTCATTTTCACCATTTCTTTCTCTCTCCTCCTTCTCTTCTCCTCTGTGGTGCCGAGTGAGAGTGGAGCGCGGCTGTGGCCTTCGAGTGGGTGAGGGAGAGTTTTTGCCATTCAGGATTCGAATCCCTCTTTTTGGACCCTAGGAGGCTCCTAGTAGGGCTTGCCCTCGGAGCTATTCCCCTGGGTGTTCTGTTTTGGCCTCGGTGCGATACCCATGGCCTATTTTTAGGGACCATCCCTTGGTGGATGTGTTCCCACTTCTTTCTGGCAAACCCCCAGGCTGGGGAAACTCTATCGAGATTTTGTCAGAAACTTGGTGTTCTGATCAACCATCTTCTGACTTTGTTTATTCTTCTTTGTGTTCCTTTTTACAGATAAAATGGCATCTGGGTCTTCTTCTTCTGCATCCCGTGTCATAGTGCCATGGGAGAACGTCAATTCCCTAGATCGCTATCATGAATAGCTCATTGTGGTCACAGAATCCTCAGACTCAGAGACCGACACAGTGGATACCACCCGCCTTCTCATTATCGGGGGTGATTCTTTCAAGTATGACTGTAGGGCCGACATTAGGTGGGACCACCCCAAGGATAAGCACTTGATGTCCTTAGACGATTCAACCTTCAAGGGAAGAGGGATTTATTTCTGGTCTAGAAGGCCGAGCAAGCGTTGCTTATCGAGAGGGACAACCTGACAGACTTTGTAGTGCGGGGTAGGCCTATCTATTTGCTTGGTGAACCCCAGAAGTGGAGCGTTGTGCTGGGACTCCAGGGATTGGCTCCAAAGGATGGGTTGCTGACCAGAGCACCCGAGTTTGTGCCTGCTTACTAGAATGAAACTGCGGGTCGTGTCGATCAAGAGAAGCCCATGTTTAGTCTATTTCTTGCCCCGTTGAAATGGGGATATAGAGAAGAATCCTTCTTGTTGGACTACTTGGCGGTCCATTTCAAGCATCAGATCTCTGTGGGGTGGTTTGCCGAGCTGAAGGCCACCGATGCCCACGCATTTAGACCCAGAGTGGTGGAGTTCATGGACTACATCTTTCAACATTATGCTCCTATTTTGGTTAAGGTCGGCGTATATCAGAGCTTGTACGCCTCGAGGTATCGCTACCCTATCTCCAGAGGTCTGTGTTGTGGTATGATCGAAGTCTTCAGCCCCGAGTACAACACTTTCTACACTTTGGAGGGGGAGACTTCTTTAGACCTCTAGAGCCTTTCCCAGCTTAGTGGCTTGCCGATTGACGATGATCCGTATGAAGAAGTCTGCTGACTAGATTGCCTGAAAGATCAGACCGATGGAGAGGGCCGGTACTTGGTAGGATTTGCTTATCGCTACCTGATGAAGGCGTATCGTACGCTCTACTGCTCATCGTACGATACCAGGGAAGCACGTAAGCCTGGGGAAAAGAGGCACGTATGGATGGGTACTTGGATCCAATACTTCTTCAGTGGGGAGTAAAAGTACGAGGACTTCCCTACTGTAGCACCAACAGCCTTGAAGCAGAAGCAGAGAGTCCGACGACAAGCTGCTTTCCCGCCCACTCTGAAGGGACGACAGTAAGGAGGTCTAAACCCTGCTGGAGTTGATGCAGTCACACACTATGCTGCATACTTGACTTATTGGATCTGTTCCTTCGCTCTCCCATAAGGCGATGAGAGTGTGATTAGAGCTGAAGCCATTTACCCTGCTTGCCTGATGGCTTGGGGTACAAAGCTCTCCCTTTGTCCGGTGGCTTTATGCCTGCGATTGGGCGGCAAAAATATTCACCTCACGATCGGGTCAGCCTTGGATATTTTCGGAGGCAACGGAGTAAAATACGAGGATTGCGTTCGGTTCAACCGAGAGCATTAATCTTGAATCAAGTTGAGGTCGGCGTTGCAACTCCATTAAGGCACATGCCGTGGCGTGGGATAGGTTCAAGCTCCATAATTGGTGTCATGATACGGTCACATGCCCCTCGCCCTCCTTCGGCAGGATCAGGCTGCGGATGGCTTTCGCCATCAGCAATTTGCGAGCATATCACCACACCCAAATGGGCCTTGAAAGTAATCTTTCCAAGCCACGGCACTATGGCCGGTGCCGCATCCCATTGGGGCACGATGCTCCAAAGTTGGCGCAAGGCAGCCCAAAGGCGCGGTTAAATTGAATGGGAACTGAGACCAGCATGGCACAACGGGTGGCGCGTGGCAACCCCACAAAGATGTTAGGGCGTTGTCATTGACTGAATAGGGGTTCCGCACGATAGACGCTGGTCAAAGGGCGAATCTTGCGGCAAGATGGGGCCGTCAACCAGAACCAACGAACCTGAAACCTGCGGCATTATGTGGTCTTTGTTTAAAGAATTTCTGCGCTTCGCCAAAACGGAAAAGAAATGGTGGCTGATTCCGCTGATTGTCCTGCTGTTGGTGCTGGGAGCGATCATTCTTTTTGCCGGCAGTTCGGGCATCGCCTGGTTGCTGTATCCCTTTGCCTGAACCATGGCCGCCTTGCAGAACGTCCTCGGCATTTCAGCGTTTTACCATGATTCCGCCGCCGCGTTGGTTTGCGATGGCAAAATCATTGGTGCCGCGCAGGAGGAACGTTTCACCCGCAAAAAAAACGATTCCGATTTCCCACAGCAAGCGGTGCAATTTTGCCTGCGTCAGGCGGGGCTGAAGATCCAGCAACTGGATACCGTGGTTTTCTACGACAAGCCGATGTTGAAATTCACTCGCTTGCTGGAAACATATCTTGCGGTGGCTCCGGGTGGTTGGCGCACGTTTCCCACCATTCTTGCGAGTTGGCTGGGCGGCAAATTGGATCTGCCTAAAACCATTCGCGCCGAGATGCCGGGTTTGCGCGCGGATTGTCCGATCCTTTTCACGGAACATCATCACTCGCATGCGCCCGATGAAGGGCCGGAATATCATTATGACGAAACGCTCAAAGGCCCGTCGAATCCGCTCGGCATGATCAAGGCCGTCGCCCGCGTCTACAAGTTCTCGCACGGCGCCTGGCATAAGGTCACCGCCGAGGCTTATTGGGACGCCTACGCGCCGGTCAAGGTTCCAGACGAAGCATTCGAGTGGGTCGAGACCGGCGAAGTCTACGAGGACAGCGGCAAACCGAAGAAGCGCAAAAGGCGAAAGGAAGGCGCGGACCTTACCCCGGTTCTCGATCCGACCACACGCTGGCCGAAAGATCCGCATGGGATGCTGGCCAAATGCGCGGAATCGCTCGCGCTGCGCAAAGCATGGCCTGACGATCTTTCCGGGGTCTACACCGAGGAAGAAATCGACAAGGCGAAGACGATCGATCTTTCAGCTTCGGAAATGGCGGACATGGCCGCGACCGAGGCGCGTTTCGAAAAGCTCGGCGGCTCGAAGAACCTGACGATCGATTGGCTCGTCAATGACATGACTCCGCTTGAGCATGTTCCCATCGGGCAATTCGCAGATCGCGTCGCCGCCTTCGTCAAGGAGCACAAAGACGAGCCGTCGAACTTGCAGCTGTTTATGGAGCGCAACCGCTTCGCGCTGCGTGACTTTTGGGCTCACTCACCCGGCGATTGCCACGAGATCAAGAAGCTCATCGAACAGACAATAGCGAGCGCGCAATGAGCCGTTACGTCTTCACCTGGACAGGCGAAGCGATGGTGCCGTTGCGTCGGCACGCGAAAGCGTGTGACCAAACCTACGTCATCGGCCAACGCTATTGGCTGACCGAGGAAAATGATCGATCGCTGGTCAGCCATAACCATCAATTCGCATGGCTTAAAGACGCCTGGCTGCAGTTGCCGGAGCGCTACGCGCAGGAATTCCCCTCGCCCGAGCACCTTCGCAAGCGCGCCCTGATCGAGGCCGATCTCGCCGCGCAGACCGCCGAGCCGCCCGAGTAGGCCGCCATGGTCGCGATGTTGATGATGCTCCCGCCGCCTTGCTCGCGCATCAGGGGCAGCACGCACGCAGACAGTAGGGGCAAGGAAACAACAGCAACTCCAGCACTTCTACAACTCCCAGACCGGCAAGACCTCTCCCCCTAGACACGTCATCCCGATAGCAATTAAGACAACAAGATAACAAGAATAGGAATTTCAAGTACTTATATCCGAAGATATATTTCAACAAGTATAACATGTACGGAATTGGCTATCATGTTCATTCAATCAATCAATATTTACCCTTTTTCGGGTCAAGCAATTCAAGTAAAAGCAAGAACAAGATTAATGTGGAATGTCCAATCTTGCAAGTCAAGTACTCGGTATAATGCCAACCATTTTGCGGGCGGTTGAAGCATACCAGCGCGTCCGTGTAAAGCGGTTGCAACAGGCTGAAAGCTATGCTTATTCGGAACATAGGGCGGGGGAGGCCATTACTATGCGAAAATCCATTCTATACGTTTGCTGTGCGCTGTTCGTGGTGACAGCCGGGGCGGCAATGGCGGAAAGCGCACAGCATGAACTTCGTCTCAACATCCCCGAAACAGGCAAGGTGCGGATCAGTGTTGACCGCACAATCAGCAAGTCGAGCGATGGCCGGTCCGGTGTCATAGCGCTCAGCTATGATATCGTAAACAGCTATGCCTGCAAGAATGACGCCTGCACAGTCAGCGCCCAGACTGTCAATGCGGCGCTGAAATCATTCAATGGCCAGGTGCCGCCGAAGGCCGTCGATACCCGGCCTGTGATCGGGTCGCTGCTGTTGATCGATGGCGTGTCCTATAGCGCCGACACCGATTTCAGGCCGCTGCACATCAGCGACATGGCCCGGCTGAAGGCCAATTACGCCGATATGATGATGAGTGGGATCGAGGAAAGCCGCCGTACGCCGGAAATGAAGGCCAATATGGCCAATGCTATAGAACACACCGTGACTGCGCTGGGCGGGGAAAGTGCCGCGCCGGCCTTCGCGCCGGAAGCGGCGTTGCTGGCCTGGCCGCACAATGCGTCGCTGGAGCTAGGCGTGCCGGCGTCGCAGACGGTCAATTTTGTCAGCCCGATCGACGGCAGCCCGCTGCCCGCGACCCTGACCATGACGCTCGATGCCTGGGACGAGGCGAAGGGCACGGCGACGATCCGTTTCGACAATGCGCCTGACGCGGCCGCGCTGGCTGCCTATATCCAGAAGGTGGGGCCACAGATCCTGGCCTCGGTTGGCGCACCTGCACAGGGCGCGGACGCGATGAAGGATGTCGCCGTCAACACAGCACTGGGCACGTTAAACTGACATAACGCACTGGGGGAAGCGCGTTATATCACCTGGGTTACACGACTCCGCGAATCGGAATCAGAAACCCGTCCTGGCCGATGGAAATCGACGGGGGACACGACGAAATACAAAACCTGCTTAACAAACCAACCCGAACCTACCACCCGGGCCTAAGCATGCCACTAGAATTAAAATATAGCGCCCAATTGAATAAAATTAACAATTAAACAATAAATTTCACACAAATAAAATAAAATACATTAAATAGGAAAATGCACAAATTTCAATGCAACGGGCATCGGACCACGGCGCAAATGGTACCGGCGATGTCCTAGTGCGATAGAGATTCCATCCCCCTACCTGGGCGACGGCAGAAATGACGATTCGAACGCGAACGGGCGTGAGAGAGGAACGACGTCTCACGACCCGGCTCGATTCCACGTTGCGCGAACCGAGAAACTGAGGGCGTCAGCGTGATCCTCACGATGTGAGCGTTCCAACGGTACCTCTCCGGCCTCGATCAGCAGTCGTCTGGACCACAAAATGAGAGAGGCACGTAAACCAAGAATGAAATCCCAAAATCTCCCAAAAGAAGAAATGCACAGAAAATGAGAAAAAGGATGACGGATGGCGACGCAAAGGGCGTCAATGGATTCCTGGTGAGATGAGGAGTCCGATCCCCTACCTTTTGCGCGGTAAAGACCGCGAATCGGTACCGAACGGGCGACGGTTGCCACACCATCTTTTTACTCGCACGCGTCTCCACGCCCACCGAAGAGTCCGATACGTGAAGATGAAGTTGCAAGGGTAGGCCCAAACCTATTGGATCAATGTAGAAAGCCTGCTCAACCAGTGACGTCAACCCCAAATCGGTACTTGGGATGATATGAAATCCAAATTGAGGGAGAAGTACCTTCCTGCCTCATACCGCCAACGTCTTATTGACAAGTGGCAAAGCATCTCCCAAGGGAACCGATCCGTGACCGAGTACACCGCCGAGTTCGATGAGTACTATCTACGGTGTGGAGTCACGGAGGAGAGCACCATGACTATATCCCGCTTTCGAAGGGGTTTGCGGCCCAATTATCAATATGAACTCTTTCGCCGCAATGCAACCACTTTGGAGCAGGCATATCAGTTTGAATGGAATGCCCTTCGGGCATCATCCCTTTGCTTGCCATTAGTAGGATCTTACTCTGGCGACCGTGAAGTCGAAATTAACCAGAGACCCGCTCTGATACCAATTGTTGGGTCCAGGAGTATGGCAATCAAGAGGGGAGGGGTGAATTGATGGCCAATTAAAATTCTTGTATTCAAAATTTTATCACTCAACTTTAATAATCATGCAAGCTCTCAACTCACCGTACATGATCTCACTTGTGAATACGTGTGCTGTAGATGTGTTTGACAGGATGTGGTTATGAGTGACGAAGTATGTGATGCTCTCAACTCACCGTGAAGCCCTCCCGATAACAGATAAACCAATCACAAGGTACGCATGAGATTTTTAGGTGGTTCGGGTACACATCGTGTCCCCTACGTCCACCCCTCACTCGGAGGATTAAGGCTTCACTATGAGTGAACCTTACACACGCTGTGAGAACAGCAATCACACACACACGCTGTAAGAACAGCAACCACACACACACACACGTTCGTGTTAATGAACACGAACTCACAAACACACACACACTCACACGCGTTCGTGCTAGCAACCACGAACACACACAAATGTTTTGAAAGATTAATACAACGGATGCTCAATCAAAGCCTATGTATGATTTGAAGATGTGAAGAGAGTGGAGTAATGTTATCCTGGTTGTAGCTCCCCCTTTCTCTTGTTGGAATTTCGTCGAACACTTCTGCACTGGATGAAGAACTACACGATTCTTGCTTGGATGATGATCCGGCTTGAACACCTTGTAGCAGGCAGCAGGAGGACGATTTGAGGCTTGAATGCTTCCTCTCCCCTTCTCTAAAACGGACTCTTCAAGATGGAAGAAGGCTGGAGAAGCTGCAGCAACCTGCACACCCAAGGAGTTAACCAGAAAACTGCCCAAATGTGTAGCTACGAAAATCTCTCTAAAAGCCTTAGGGTTTTCACCCTCAATAAGATGTTTTATAGTCCTAGGCTGGTCAAGGGACACTCAGGGGACCAGATCCATATGTTATGGAGTGATTCCCGGGGTTGTATCCAGCTGTAAGAACCCATGTGTTCGAAAACACAAGGTCAACAATTGCGGCTGGACGCAGGACAGAAGGGGTCGACCCTTGGGGTCGACCAAAACACAAGCGGATATTAATCTCTGAGCAGCTTACTCAGGAGAGCCGGCAACCGGATCTTTGCAGAGGGAAGCAGGCCTTACGTTGTAAGCAGGAGTACACTGAGTGATCCACTGGCCGTCCTTCATTGTTGCATAACCATAATGCCAGACCACTGACTTTGTATCCGGAGTCACTGCAACTTCATTCGGATAAACTTCAGGAGCTTCGCCATCAACTGAATAGCACCAGCCGTAAGCGCGGATCTCAGTAGGTGAAACATTATCCATGAGGTTTCCAATTTCAAAGACGCTCGCTAAACCGGAAGCATCTCCTTTGAAAGGAATATTCCATTTAGTCAGAGTCGCAACTGTCAGTTCACCAACGTTTGTGAACTCTTCTGTCACTTCCGTTTTCATGATGAATTCATCACTGCATGGGCCGATGAATTTGAGTTCTACTGCAGATGCTGAAAATGAAACCAACAAAATTAAGAATAAAGTTTTCATAGTGTTTGTGCCGCCGCTCTTGGAGTTGAATCAAGAAGCATCTGAAGCTTCTCGCGATCAAGTTTGTCTTTTCCAAGAATAAAGTTTTTAAGATCGGTCATTGAATCGTTACCCCAGAAGAGTTCACCATCAACGACAAAACTAGGAACGCCGAAGGCCCCGTAAGAGATCGCTTCAGCAATATTATTTTTAAGTTCGACTTTCGCTTCACGAGAAAAACTTTTCTCATAAAGCTCATCTGCAGGAAGATCACTCTCACGAAGAACCTTCAGAAGTTCATCGGGCAGGGCTCTCCCCAGGAGCACCTGGCCTATTATATGACGGCCATGGGTGAATTAGCATTGGAATACTTGCTACGATATTTCGCCACGTCTTTGACTGGCACCGCCTTCCAGTGGCACTCCAGGCTGAAGCCCAACTCGGTAGCCGATTGGGCTGATATGCAGAAGAAATTTGTCGACCGCTTTCAAATGGTCGAACGCAAAGTCTCCCTGGCGGAGCTTTGTTCCTTTCGGCAGAAGAAGGGTGAAACAGCGGTGGACTTCATCAAGCGGTGGAGGGACGTCAACATGCGCTGCGGCAATCCTCCGACGCCTGAAGACGCTATCACCATCTGCCGCAGAGGCTTATCGGCAGAAGTCAGTGAAAAGTTTCTGGTGACTCTGGACAGCCCACTAGACCTACTAAACTCAACGGTCCTTGAGTCACGAGACTCGGGGTCAAGACCGTTGCACATGACAGCACTGAGCCGTCAATCTGGCCTAATCCATAGGTCCAAATCACGGTAACACGGAATCCACGGACACCTTAAAACACGGCCACGGAACCTCGGGGGTGTCCGGGTCACTCACAAGACCGAAAGTCGACCACTGGGTCACAACTGGGTCGACCGGAGTCCAACAAGACACTCAACGGTCGCTGGGAGGTTGACTCTCCAGTCCACGGAAAACAACATCTGAACCAAACGGAGTACAGGGGACCGCCCTTCGTACCAACATCAACTCACGGTGACACAAGCCGAAGTTGTCATGTCCCGGGACCCCTCACGGCGCCCCACACCTGGTCCCCACATGATGTCCAGCATCAGTCAAACCACAGGTCGGCACGTGAATCGAGGTCCACTCACTTGGGACTCGAATCGACACGAAAACCTACCGACTAGGCCTCCGATGATGAACAGTCCATCATTGGCCACTCGCAGATGCACGGCCTACTTGCAGACGTGCGGGGGAGAATGGACGGTCCCACCTAACCGCCCGTCACTCCCAACGGAAAATAGACCATAGTGCGCCTTCCCAGGGGCGTTATAGTAACATAATGCACCACATTAGGGGCGTTATGCTCGACAGACCAACACGCTAACCACACGAGTATAACGGACCACCACTGTCACGTTATACAGGCATAACGCACAAGGGCAGGTGCGTTATATACCCAACAGACACCAAAACGAACAACCGCAGACCACGGGCATATAACGGACCAAGACCCATCCGTAACAGCCACAAAACGCACTGGGTGACACGCGTTATGCCAACCGCTCAACCCAGCCAAAGCAAAAGTCAAGGAACCATAACGACTCTACACCTGTGCGTCATCTAAAACATAACGCATGGGGAGAAATTCGTTATGCAAACCGACTGACCTGGTCTTCGAGGCAGGCACGGTCAACGAGAGATCTGACATGTCAGATCCTCGAAATCCACCGACCATAACGCACCTGGGCAGGGGCGTTATGTCCCACATAACGGACTGGAGTTGGTCCGTTATGCTCCAAAGCCTACGAAGACTAAAAATGACTCTTCGTCGTGCCGTGCCCAACGGCCGATGCGATGTGAGACTCATTTATCATTTGCAGGACGTGAAGGTAGACTGAGATCGGTGCTTTCTCTTGAGCTTTGCGCTGAAGCTATTGCTCTTCTCCGTTGCACTTGGGTTTTTCTGCTTGGTTGCCCGCTAGATCAGTGCTCGAGACATGTTACCTTGCGATTTTCGGTGATTGCGATAGTGCCTAGTACGCGCTAAGATGCGAAGACTAAGGTTCTTTCTGATGCGTTTGTGCATTGTAGAGTGCGCAGTGGAAGTGTGTGGGTTGATGACCCACAGGCTGAGAATTCCTTTCGTGCAATTCTGTCTGGTCGAGAGAATCGCCTCTTTTCGATGTGACTCCGTCTTAATTGCATATGCCTAGACGTCGTCATGACCGTGCTGTTGTCAGTCATTCCTCTGGTTTTAGTGTGGCATTTGCGAGTGTTGGGGAAATTGTCGACTCCCTTGCTGATAAGTACCCTCTACTCTTCATTCATTCTCGTGGGTGATGTGCTCTCGAGGCGTGTTCGTAACCTTTGAGATGCATTTCCCAGGATTGAGGTACCTCTTGCCACTTTGCGATTGACTTCAATGGTTGTAGGTCTTTCCTTGGTGAATAGTCTGATGCGTGACTCATCCCTGGTAGTCGTGTGTTCAGCTACCGCGTGCCTTAATGCGACTCTACTTGTAGTCTATTCTGTAGTTTTGGGTGCTGTACGGAGCTAGAATCCTGCAGGTGCCGTTGTCGTTGGCGGTTGTTCCCGTCAGTGTTGCTTTCGGATGATTCTGCATTTAAACTGTTGGACCATTATTTTGTCAGTAGCTGGCTATACTCCTTTTTCCAGTAGTATAGCTCGTGGCCCGATCAAATGTGATGTCTTATTAGGAGCTGACGTAATGTTGTATATGGCCCAATGCTGTCGATTTTGCCATCATTCTTCAGTATGATTATCGTTGGCGTCTTATGTGCCAGGTGTCCCCTGTCTCTCTTGGTGCTAGAGCCGATGATGTCGTCAGGCTGTTAGCGAATTGGACTATGTTTCCTTGTGAAGGCTGACATCGGTTGTGCCTGTCGCTCCTATCGATTTTGTCGATTCGTTTCTTGGTGTTGTGCCTTTGGCAGTCGTATCTCATGACTGTCGCCGTTGCCGAGGCAACCCCGACTGAAGCTGCTATGGTGGGCTGCCATGCTCGCCATGTTGATTCTCGCGCCTCTGCCAACAAGAAGCGTGCTCCAGCTGCCATAAGGGTGGCGAAGAAGAACCCCGGCATGTTGCAAAGCCGGCTATCTGCCTCGGGTAAATCCGTGCTCATCGGAGGCATCCGGGTCTTCCTGAATGGCCGGCAGGCCAGAATTACGCCCGATAAGGTGATCCCAACAGTGCCGGTACACAATACCTTCCAAGTGTTGGCCCAAGAAAAGATGGCTCACGTCGAAGCCAAATCAAAAGGGGAGCTGGCCCCGAAGCCAACCAGATGCAAACATATCCGGGTGTCTGAGCGAGCTTGGCCCCGAACTCCAGTGCAAATCGGTGAGGCGCTGCGGACCCTTGCTGAAGAAACCAGCCAAGATAAGACTACGACGGTCATCACCATCAATGTAGTTGCGGCTGAAGGCGACGACGGAAGACCATCCACGTCAACCGAAGAAAATCCAACTGGGGAAGGAGGTGTCACTCACAACCCCGCCCTGCATGACCCTGCAATGTTGCAGTTATTGCAAGAATATCGGCAGGAGGTTGAAACATTGAAGAAGCAACTGAAGGAAAAGAATACACAAGCATCTACCTCCAGACAGGTGGTAGTCCCTCCTAAAACCCTGGGAAATGAGGGCCAAACCCTTGAAGCTCCACTACAGGTGGTTGCGTCTCAACCGACACCTGATTACACAGGGGGCATTCCTCCCCCGCAGCAACATGCAACTTCAGCACAACCCCTAGTTACTCCACACCAGGGAATTACCACAGCACCTCAGGCAACAGTGGCAACAGCGCAAATGTAACAGGCCCACTTCTGCCCAGGCCTGACCGACCAGGTCATGGCGAATAAAATAATCATAGAACAGATGATCGAAAAGAACCTGGCCGATAGAGGCAATGATGATTATGCCACCATCGATGTGTACAAGGTACCCTACCCCGTCTATCATGCGGCCAAGAGGCTACCTCCAGGCGTCAATAAACTGCCGAAGTTTGAAAAGTTTTGTGGACAAGGTTCACCGAAAGAGCACATAGCTTACTACGTCAGCACAATGGGTGACCTGGCAGCTGATGAATCCTACCTGTACACCCGCACCACTTAGTTAGTTGTTTACTTTTCTAGTATAGTTCTTGACGCCGCTGCTAGTGAGAGTGATAGGATGCCTAGCTTGCTATTTTTGTCACCGCGGTGAGCTGTGAGTGTGAACCCGTCCCGTGACTCGTTCCAAGCACGAGAGTTAGCCGACCACCCAAGACTCAACGCCGATTTCTCAACCGTGCAGATCGACTCGTTTCCCTCGCCGGGGACTACCGTGAGCGAGTGCTTCTTATTTTTGGGGCATTCTTGTCCCTTTGGGAGCCACGTTAGGTGATGACTTGGTCGTATAGTTACTGGTCGCGTCGTCTAGTGAGTCACGTCATTTTGTCTAGGTCATAGGATCGTGTCCACATATCGAATCTCATAGTTGTCTCGCATCAAATTAGTATCAGAGCCGGTTTGAGTCTAGGGTAGTCATTTTCAAAAAAAGAAAAAAATAGTATTTTAAAGTTACATTGGTCCATCGTTTCAAAAAAAAAAGAAAAAAAGTGTTTTAAAGTTATATTGGTCCATCCATATAGGTCTAGTGGGTCACTCCCTTAGCTCCCTTAGGCCTATTGTATGCCCACCCGTGGAGGTGCCCATTACCATCACCCTAACACTCTGGGTGAACCCAGGGGTGCCAACCTAGGAGGACGTTCACTGGAGGATCGGGTTCTTGAACTCTTGGAACGCATGAGCAGGTCCGAGCAAGCCCTCAGGGAGCATACCGAGCATATGGAGAGTCGATTCCAAGCCTTGGAGGACCGTGCCGAGGCTTCTGACCTATCTTTCCAAGGTCTGGTTGGAAGGCTAGAGTGTGTGGAGAGGACCCCTCGCCGGGACCTACCCGGCATCCTTCTGTCCCCTCAGGTGCATGTTGCCTAGCCCATGCCTGTTGCCCAACCCACACCCGCGGCCTAGCCCGCACCACATAGGGTCGAGGAGCAACGGACACGTGCCCTCCATTGTGAGGACTACGAGTCTGACAACGAGTACAAAGGACATGGCCGACGTCGGCGTGGTCTCCGACCACAAAGGGATGACGAGGACGATCGGATCCTCAAGTCCGTCCGTGCGGAACCTCCCACTTTTGATGGGTCCAAGTCTTTGGACCCCAAGGTCTACCTTGATTGGGAGGCCAGCATGGATATGCTTTCCATAAGGTCATACCACAGTCTCGTTGGGATTCTGACCCACTAGGACGATCCCGTTGATCTCCCATTCTACATACTGATGGTTATATAGTTCCATCGAAAAATGGTGGGACTAACTAAGATAGAAAACCACATCTAAGTTAGAATTTAAATATATGCTAAGTTGTCTTTTATTTCTTATCCAGATCACCATGTCGTCATCCAACCCCCTCCGTGGCATCATGGATGCCAATAAGCTGACTGGACCAAACTTCCCAGATTGGCTGCACAATTTACGCATAGTCCTTAACACCGAAAAAATTGCCTACGTGTTGGGCACAGTTCATTCTGAACCAGCTGTTGATGTCGATGAGGGCGATCTGATAACTTATGCCAAATGGTCAGAAGATTTTTCCCTTGCCCAGTGCTATATGCTGGCCTCTATGGCTCCTAAGTTGTAGAGATAGTTTGAAAATATTGATTGTATAACCATACTTCTTAACCTACGCCAGTTCTTCGAGGAGCAGGGTAGGATTGAGAGGTATGATATCTCCAAGAAGCTTTTCAGGACCCAGATGTCGGAAGGTGCATCAGTATAGGCTCATGTACTGAAAATGATGGAATAGATTGAGAGACTCAATAAACTTGGGTTCAAGTTGGATCCTAAACTGTGCATTGATCTCATTCTTCAATCATTGCCTGAGTCTTTTTCTCCTTTTGTAACGACCTAAGATCTGAATACTAGGAATAACCTGATACCATTCGAATCCTAGCCCGCTGTCCACGAGCCGGAGGGCTCGGAAGGGCTAAAAGGTGTGTCTGGAGTACATAGAAATAAGAAATAAAGCAGGATAATTCAACAATTAACAGAAATAAATAATCTAACTACAGAGTCTAGTATAAATAAAGTATAGTCTAAGGCAAGATAACGTACCCAACGCCAAGTGAACACTCGGCTAGGCGAGCTGACAACTAAAGACCTCCGCACCGCACCTCTGAACCTCAAGGACGAACCGCCACACCTGAAAAGCAGGGGGTGAGCCTCATCTCACTGGCTTAGTAGGGGTCCCATCGAACCCCAACTGCAAACGACGACGGTAACAAGCGACGCATTAAGAATAGCAACAACAGCAAGCAGGAGTAGCAATAGCGACTACAACAGCAAAAGGAATAGTCGTAACCGAAAACACGGTGGTCGGTAAACCTCAGCTCTATAGCTACTCCTACTGTACTGGAAAACACACCCTGATCTCATAGTCGGGGGACCACTGAACTGATGAGAAACCCTGGCGACCCTGCCAGAAGAAACACCATGACACCTCTGTTGTGAGGACCTGCCCTCACGGACGAAGCCCAGCCCAAGACCGCGTGGTCTGGGAAACACGGTCACGACCTCATCATCGTGGACCCTATATTGTTCAGGGAAAACTCACGGTAACCTTTACCGGAAATCCTAAACTTCGGTGTTGGAAAGACACTCAGAAATCACCCGAAGAAACCCTAGGGAACTCGCCTTGAGTCACGAGAGTCTCATCACACGACGGGAGTGCCTGCCCACTAAAAGTAAGGCCGAATGTGTCCACTGACGACTTAGTCTACACCTCATGTGTCTCCCCATTGTCCCTAGTAGAAACTGAGACACCGCACAAGTAACCACTGAAACAAGGGTCTAGTCGGGGTTGTGCTTGTCAGCACTCGTCCGAAGCCCCCGACCATGTGTGCACACATTGACAGACTGTACCATGTCAAGCCCTCTAGCTAGTTTTCCTCCCAGCCCAGACTCGAGCTGCTACAGGGGAGGCCCTACGGCAAACCAACCTAGAAATCGTCTCTCTCAGATGTAGCTCTCCACCTACCCCCCAGGTGGGTCGGCACCGTGTGCCCAGGCAAGCCACTGTTGCTCTCCACCTACACTCAGGTGGGTTGGCACATGCGTACCTAGGAAGCTACGACTAGTGGGGGCCACTACACAAATGACTCTCGGTGGAAAGCACCGGAACGCGGACATTCTACACTCAAACCCTGTCACACATGGCTCAGAACACAGGTGGCACGATGTCACCAGACTCCAGGCAGTCCGCTAGACCTATTAAACCAACGGTCCTTGAGTCACAGGACTCAGGGTCAAGACCGTTGCGCAGGACTGCTCCATGCCATCAATCTGGCCTACCCCTAGGTCAGGAACCAAAGTAATATAATTATATGGCGGCACACGACTGCCAAACCTAATCCCTTTCAAAAGGGTAGCTAGGAAAACCCTCTAGCCCTAGGCTGGATAATTGGACTCGCAGTCCACAGGCCATATGCATGGCCCACATGGAAACCACTTTTCAGAAAAGCTCACAACGTGCGGGAATGGCCCTCCGCACTCACGCCGACCCGTAGTGACTCGATCAAGCATAACACGAAAGCCCGGAACACAAGAGGGTCACCCAGACCCTTAAAACCCATAGGCATGCTAATCAAAGTAAAACGACACCTTAGGACATCTAAAAACACGGTCATGGTCCTCACGGAGTGTCCGGGACATCCACGGGACCATAGGTCGATCATTGGGTCTCAACCGGATCGACCGGGGGCTCAAACGGGCAAGGCCAAAGCAACGAACGCTAGTTGGTCGATCGGCCAACAGAGGCGTCAATGTAGCCTGCAAGATTCGGTCGACCGGCCCTCAGGGGTCGGTGGAGGGCCGATCGACCAAACTCTACAGAGTTCGGCCCTGCGCCCTAGGCCGTTCGATCGACCACTGCTAGGGGATTGGCAGACCGAAAACAGTGGGAACCTCATCCGAACCCACTCCCGAGGCTCGGTTTCCACACCCACTCGACCCCAGTCGAGGAGGAAAATACTGGGAACCATCCCTGGGTCCCAAAACACCAAATGGCAAGGAAATAAATGGAAAACCTCGCTCGATTCGATGAAATCCATCGCATGCCCTAAACATGCATTTTAACCCCCCGACGTGAACTAAATCCCGCTCGGCTCACCATGGGCTACCAAACCCACGGGAAATGAACTACATGGGTTGAGGAACCATCCCCCTACCTCATCCGACGAAATCTCGCGCCGTGGACTTCGTTTCCACATGAAACGGCTCGTGAACCACCCATAACGCTCAACCGACGAATGCCATGCACCACCGCCTCGATCCTCGACCATCCTCGACTGCTCTCAGCCTCGTGTTGTCTCTGCCTCGCCCTCATCCACCACCATCGGCCGCCCGGGGAGAGGGGGAGAGAAAGAGAAGAGAGAGAGGGTGAGAGTGAGAAATGAGGGAAGAGAGAGAGGGAGGGGTTAATATATAGAAAATCCGAAAATGCCAAAAATATCAAAAATTGGAAAATCGCACATTCCCGATCCTCGGAACGCGCTGAGCTTACGACAATACAAAGAAGCCACCCCTGGGCATGATCACATTAAAAGTGGGGTTGGGTCCTATTGCCATCACAGCAGATTTTCATATTCTTGACATGGACCCGACCTTCAATGGAATTCTGGGACGGCCTTACATACAAGAGCTGGATGCTGTGCCCTCCACAAATCACCAGTGCATCAAATTTTCACACAAGGGGCGCATCATTAAAGTGACTAGTATGCCGATCTTGCCAGTGGAAGACATACATTCAGCCCCTGATGTGCTAATGGCTTTTCTATCTTACGGGAGAAGAAAAGAGGGTGTACGGCCACAAGGTGGAGAGGAGAGTGTCTTTCACATTTATATTCTTCTTCCTCTCTTACAGGTTTGATTGGAGCAAGGATCGAAGGTTTTAATCACTTCTGGAGCACACAAAGACTATACGTAGCCGAAACTTCAAGGGGAAGCGACGACGGCTCAAACCTGCTCGAGTTTGGACTCCCTCTAGCCTGGATCTAGTTAAAGCATCTTCAATCGGCCTACCATCACAAAGGAGATAAATCAGATCTTATTCTCTTGATCATTCCATATGCTTTTCATAATTTATCCTTTATTCTAAGCATTCATGATGTATTTTCTTCTATTTTAGAATTAGAGAACATTGTGTGTGTAACCATTTGCACACAGTCTTCTGTGTGTGGTTTGCTGCATTGTTTGCAGCATGTGTGTGTATTGATCTCAGAGTTAGATCGTTGTGGAGACAAAGTCTCTGTGTGGTTGGAGTTTTTACTCTGTGTGCTTCTCGAGAAGTGAGTGAAGCCTCACCGGTTTGGTGAGGGGTGCAAGTTGGCAGACTGGTTGTCTAGCCAAACCACCTAAAAATCCTCGTGCATTATCGTGTGTGCTTTCTCACTAATTTCTATTGTCTTGATCATGTGGGCTCGACGAGATTGAGAGAATTGATTTCATTCTAGGTTCATTCAATTGCTATAATCTTCATAATTAAGTTCATCTCAGTCTAGCTTAATTTCCATTGCAACTTTAATTCTGTGAAGTTAGTTTAAAACTGTCATTGCGATTGGGGGACAATTCAATCGCCCCTTCTTATCCACACGTACACTATCTGGGCCAATGCTAGGGATTCAAATATTTCCATTCTATATCATCACCGCGGAATCCAGCGGGATATTGTTCAGATCGACGTTGGCGGAGGCAGTGGTGCTCCACTGCGAGAAAGCCGTGATTGCCATCAGATGATCATCCCGAACTCGTCCAGCACCCCGGCCCAGCGACCGGAGTTGCGAGGAGTGGTGGAGCCGCCCCCAAGCGAAGGCGGTCGCATGCGAGGCTGGGGAACCGACGGCATCACCGTGTCCCCTGCCCTGATCTTGTTGGGGTCCTTGATGCCGAACAGGTCAGCGAAGGACTTGACCGTCATGCCCCGGTCGCGGGCGAGCTGCGAAACGGTATCGCCTTTGCGGAAGGTGATCGGGGCGCCGGGATTGGCATAGGGCGAACCCGGCGTGTACATGTACGACGGCGAGGTCATATAGGGCGTTTGAGGACGTGCCCGGAGAGGCATCGGGGCGGCAGGCGCCGGGCCGGTGAGCGCCGTGAGCGGGATGCTGGCGGGCGGGAGTGGACGTGCGCGAGGCATCGGAATGGCCCCAGCCATCTGCCCGGCGGCCTCGGCAGCGGGGTTCACGGCCTCGGGGTAGAACGTGCTCAGGAAGCCAGCCTCACCGCCGTCATTGGTCGGCAGGCGGCTTTCGTCCTTGGCGACATTGGTCCCGAATGGGTCCCACACCGAAGCCCCCAGCGGGCGCGGGCGAGGAATGGGCGCTGCTGCCGTCTGCACCGGAGGCGGCCCCATCGGAGGCAGGTTCATGGGCGGGATGTTCGACGGGCGGGCGCCGGGCGGCATCGCGACTGTGCCCGCTGGCTGACTGCCAATGGTGACGGCCGGGCGGGAGCCTGAGCGCTGCTCCGCCATCGTTGCTCCGGCGGTCGGCGCAGAGAAGCCCGGCCCATTCGATGACGTGACAATCGGGTTGCCGTTCATGTCCACGGGCACGGTGCTGACCGAGCGCGACACCAGCGGCGTGCTAGGCACGGGAGGCGGGAGAATGCCGCCGTAGATTTCATCGAGCGAGGTTGCCTGCCCAAACTGCGGGGCCAGCGTCAACGTGCCGTCGGGAAGGCGGACAAGCTGCTGCCGGGCGCTGTTGAGAAGCTGGTCGTAGCCCTCGGGGATACCGCCCATCTGACGGAAATCGGCCATGCTGTGCTCCGAAAAGAAAGGCCCCGCATTCACCAACTCTCAAATGATTTTTGATAATGAGGATAATATGGAGCAGCCACATCAGGAATATTTGGGGGAAGCTACTGAATTTCAACTGGCCAATGATGAAGAGTTTAAGTTGGGGGGAGGAGAAGGGAATAATGAAAATCACATTTGGGCCCCAAATCCTAATGATTCTTATCAAATCCAACATACTGAGGGATGGCCCATGATCTCATCACCACCTTCTACTGATTACTCTTTACAATTCTCCGTTGAATCTCAGCCTCCCTACTCAACTTCTCTACCCTCAAATCCCAATTCAGAAATGACACTCGACCAACACTATCAATCAATGCTACTTCACAGTCAATCTCTACAAGCCCAAATTGATAGGATGGTTGAGACGGTCAAGAAGATTGAGGAAGAGAAAGTGCTTAGTCATTCTGGTCCCATTTCTACTACTCCGATCTCTGATGATGACTACGATCAACCTATGATTCCCCAAGAGCATCACACTCTGATTAATCTTTCTTTAGAAGATGAGGGAATTATGGAACGATCTGGTCAAGAAAATTGGAATGAGGAACCTAGAAAATTTGAAGAGGTTGAAGACATTGATAGAAATGAAGTCAAGGAAGGTGATGAAGGAATGAATGATCATATTCCCTCTCCTCAAAGTGATTTTGAGGAAATTCAATTTGAAGATGGGAAGGACGAAGAATGGAGGATGAAACAAGAATTGAATATTTGTTTAAACAATGAAGTGTGGGTTAATGAGGAGGAGAATGAGAGTGGTCCGCATGATACTTTCAATCAAGAGGTGAAGGTAGAGCCTGTGCAAATTCTTGACCACGATGATTCTTATAAAATTCTTCCAGTCGAGTGGTCCAATCTTGCTCTACAGTTATCTGATCCCACAGATTCGCAGGAGGAATATTTTATCATTGATGATCTGATTTTTCCAAATGTTCCTCCTCTATTTTCTAATCGGGCTGATTATTTTGAGCTACCTTCAGCCCGATCTCTAACTTGCCCTTGCACTCACCAGTCCCATTCTTTTTCTTCAGGGTATGAGAATGAAAATTTGGGTGAGAACAAAATTCTTTGGTGGCTCATTCTCAAATCAACTCGTTGGTTATGGAGCCCATGCGTCTGGCTGAAGACGTAAAATTATTTTTTTTATTTTATTATTTTGTTGTCATTTGTTTGGTCATTATTTATTTGTTATTTTTTTTTATCCTTACCCCCTCTTTTATCTTCTCCCTTTTTATGCACATGGGGTGTGAGTGCTTAATTATTTATTGTTACCTTTTTATACTTGTTTGTAATGCCCAAATGGATAACACGTACGTGTTGGCTTAATCATTTTCATCTTATATTGATAGGAAATGGGAAGCATGTTTGCACGTGGGTGTTCTAGTTAAGGAGGGAAGCAACAGGTGGAGAACGGCGAGACCCTTCCATTTTTATTGTCACATACAAATAAAGGGAATGAGGGTGAACTTGTATGCGGATGGCGGATGTGCAATACGGCGCCGGAACACGTTGCATGTTGAAACGGCACGGGCTTGGGTTTTCTTTTTCTTGATTTTACATTGATAAAGGGAGCGTGGAGGGGTTTGAAACGGCGTGGCGGTTGTGAAAATAGATGAACGGCGCGCCATCTTGTATTTGTTTATTACATTGATAGAGAAGTTTGAAACGGCGCGGGGTGAAGATGAGGTTAAAACGGTGTGTCGAGGCGCGCCGGATAACGGTGAGAGTTTGTTCGTTTTATTTTATTCTATTTTTTTGTTTGTTGTTTGTGTTATTATTTACTCTTTTTTTTATTCATCATTCATTTTTATTATTTTATTCTCGGTCTTGCCAATGTCCTCGCGAAAATCCGGTATCCTCTCCCCAAGACCCGGAGGGTTGCGGGATAAAAGCGGAGGTCCGACCTTGATGACGGACTCCCAAATGCCGGGAGGCCAAACGCAACGACCGACGGAATGTACGGAGACCCCCGAGCCCACAAGGGATTTCCGTGTGTCCATGGGATGTCCGAATCGGATGTTGTTCGCCATTAAGGCTGCTTAATATTCACTCGAAGAGTGATCATTTAAAACGGCATGAGAAACAAAGCCTTAAGACGACACGGTCGCGATCAAACCGAAAATCACCTCGAAGACGAGGAGAGGATTAAAACAGCGTGATAACGCGAGTCAGATCGAGACCGGCGCGGCACGCGTAGCCGAATGGGTTAAAACGGCGCGGCATTTGAGTGCAATGGGGTTGAAACGGCGCCAGGGGGGCTTGAAACGGCGCGCCCCTTGCACCCTCTAAGGGCACCGCGGTGGATCCTAGTGAGTGCCTTGAGATTACACCTATCCTTGCGAGAGACACCCTCGGAGTGCCACCACAAAAATTAGCCTGAGAGCCCGACGTGAGCATACAGCGGCAATACTACGCAAGCAAGGTCTCACCGCCAGCATGAGGGTGTGTTCGAGCCACTTGGACAAGCTGAAGCGCCATTCCTCGGCTATGAACGTGGGTGAGCTTGGAGATCGTGGTTCACCTGGAGCTGTATTTCGATGTACCACTTCTCCGATGGACCCATACTCGACGGGGTCGAGTTTTTCCTACCCCGAGGGTATGATGAGGGCATCCTTTACCCCTCCACATTTTTCCCGGGTTCGGATTGTTTGTTGGCAAGCACCATTGTATTTTTTTTTCAGAAGCTACTACATCCACACCCTAACTCCACTTGGTACGCTGTTTGACTGGGACATTCCTCTACCAGTCTTCTGTCCAACGCAACTGGCGGAGCCTCGTTTGGAGTCCGGAGCTGTCCGTTCCAATTTTTCTTCCCCGGGTGCGCAAGTCAGTCCTTTCAGAAGCAGAGCAGACACCCCTCCACTCCACGTCCTCTATCTCTCTGCCCTGACCTCCCCTGGTATCCTTCCTGGTTGGACATCGAAGAGGATTCATCCACGAACGTGTCTGTTTTGGACCCGCACCATTTCAACAATGGGAGTGATCGTGATGGCACCGCCTTTCTGAGAATTGTTCTCCCCAGACTGTGCAGAACCAGTCCAGCCTGCTACCAAAGGCAGCTTACAGAAGCTCCAGCGACCACACCACGGCTCTCCTTGGCACGCCACTTATCCGGAGTGGATCCCCACCAGTCATCTGTGCAACGCAACAAGCGGGGCATCGATTGAAGCTCAGAGCAGCCCGTTCTAATTTTTCTACCTCAAAGTAGCATATCAGGTCAGTTAGGATCCGTCCTGACCCCCTCCCACTCTTCTGGACATATCTCCCTGCCCTGACCTCCTCTGGTGTCATCCCTAATTGGAGATCGAAGAGGACTCAGCCGCGGATACGACTGTTTTGGTCCTGCACCAATTCGACTTTGGGAGTGCTCGTGACGGCATCGACTTCTTGCTGCTATGACTTCTGAGCAGTCCCAGTCTGAGCGCCACCGAATATTCACTGGGGGCAATGCTCGCCCAGAACAATGACGAGGGAAAAGAGCAAGCTCTCTACTACCTCAGCCGAAGACTGGTGGGGGCAGAAGCCAGATACACCCCCATCGAAAAGGTCTGCCTCACCTTAGTCTTTGCGGTCAAGAAGCTGAGACACTATATGCTGTCTCACGAAGTAAGCCTGATCTCCCGGGCTGACCCCGTCAAATACATTCTTTCCCAGCCAGTCCCAAAGGGGTGCCTCGGCAAGTGGGCCGTGTTGCTGATGGAATTCGACATCACCTACATACCGCAAAAAGCCGTCAAGGGGCAAGCCGTCGCGGACTTCTTCACGGCGCATCCCGTGCCTGAAGACTCTCCACTGGCTACCGAGCTGCCCGAGGATGAGACATTGGAAGCAGACCAGGTCCAGCAGGCCGTGTGGCAGTTGAACTTCGACGGGGCTTCCAAAGTAGAGACGGCTCCCTCTGGGCGCACCAGGGTGCGCGCTGGTGCAAGCATCGTCCTCAAATCTCCTGACGAGGAAGTGCTGCACACTTCCTGCTGCATCAATAAGCCATGTACAAACAATAAAGTAGAATATGAAGCCCTAATTATCGGCCTCCAAGTCACCTTGCACATGGAGATCAAGATGTTGTAGGTGTTCGGTGACTCACTGCTAGTCGTCAGACAGGTCCAAGGACAGTTTGATGTCCGGAAGCCCGAACTACTGTCTTACCACGCCAAGGCGAAAAGACTCATGGAGCAATTCTACCTCCTCAAGATTGGCCACGTCGCCAGAGGAGAGAACGCCCAGGCCGACGCCTTGGCAAAATTGGCAAGTTCGCTGGCAGTCCCGCCGGATGGATCACTCGACATTCAAGTGATCAACCAACGCTAGGTGCCCAGCATGATAGAAGAGGAATCGGAGGAAAAAGAAGAGCTAGAAGTTACCACAGCGGAAGCCGTCAGCCTACCTGACTGGAGGGTCCCCTATATACAGTGGTTCAAGTACCAGCAATTATCAGTACGAAGGGAAGAAAGGATCAGATTGATCAGGACGAAGGACTCTTACGAGCTTCGGAATGAAATCTTATTCCGAATCATGGCCGACGCCCGACACAAGATACTGCTCCGATGCTTGTCCAGTGAAGAGGCAAATCACTCACATCTCCCGCATCCTTTTGAGGTATTTATATTCGTGATCCCTCCTTTTGTTCATTGTTTACATATTTCGAGGCCCTCGCGTCTCTGGCGATCACACCCTCCATTAGCATCCTACGCTATGCATTATGTTTATATTCTTTTAAAAGTAGATTTTTAATTAGATCTACAAATTGGCAATCACGGTGGGACTTACTTATATTTTTCTTTGTATTACCCCCTCCCTTGGGCACCCACGTGTGCCATCTCCCCTTTGCACCCACGGTGCACCTCCCTTTGTGCTCCACGTAGCACACTCCCTATGTGATTGTTGGTTTGATAGATTTTTTTAGAAATTCCATTTATCTATCCCTCTCAAACAACAAAATAAAAGAAGGGAGCATGTCATGCTTTGTTTCTGAATTTTTGATTGCCATGATTCATACTTCGAGTTTGTGAGTGTTTCCTTCATTTTCATTGGCCTTTTATTCACTATTCTAAGCTTTCTGGCCACTGTTTTGGATTCTGGGAAGCAGGTAATTGGCGCCCCATACACGGGCGCCCTTTCAGGAATTGGTGGCAGCCTCCTGGGCGCCAATTTCCTGAGTTTTTCACAGATTTGCCTTTGTGTGCTATATTTGTGATATTTTTGTTCATATATACATTGTTCATTCATTTTGCATTAATTTTGCATCCACCTTTGCATTTGGCTTGGGAGACCTCCTCTCTCCACCCTTTTTAGTATACCATACCCCCTCTCTTGGTGAAGGAAGGACCCTCCATTGAGCATTCCATCTCTTTGGACCGAGAATTCCTAAACCAAGATCTCCATGAGTCCTTGCACCCGTGGATTCCCTCACAGACATCGGGCAGGTTGTACCTTTGAAGTCCCCGGGTTTAGTTGGCCTATTCATGGTGAGAGAGTGAGCCTAGTTGGCATTAAAGAAAATCCATATTGAAACTAGGTTCCTACCTTGTGTGAATCATATCAAATTTTGTTAAAATCATATAATTCATATCAAGGTTCAACAATTAAAAATCAAGCGTAAGCATCTCAACTTGTGTGATATCCTTGCAATATTACTTTGATTAAAGATTGTTTATTTGCATGATGTTTCGCTTTGATAATCAAACCAACATGTCTAATTCAATTTGTAATCCGTCACAGTGAGCTCCGCTGACTCCCCCTGGTTATATGCAACTAATGCACTGAGAAGTGAACTAATAGGTACTCAGATTTAATATCACAAAACATGGAAAATCGAGTCTGGACGATACACGGTCACTAATGGGCCACTCAAGACTATGTACGGTCTCCTCTGGATCGTACTAACAGGAACTGGGCTGAGAATCAGCCTCCACGAGGTCAAGGGATGGACAGACAATTCTGGGCCGCTCAGATAAGAACGGTCAGAAATGGGCCTTCCAACTAATAAGAACGGTCAAGCATGGGCCGCACAGGGCTATAAGGACATGAAGCCTACGAACAAGATGAACGGTCCTTATTGGGCCGCTCAGGGGATGAACGGTCCAACAATTTTTGCACGATAAAATGGACGGCCCAAGACGGTCTGTTCCATTGGGCTTAACTTCAATTAACTCGAATTCCACCCAAATGGGCTCCGGGCTGCCGTAAGTGGGGCAGAACTGAACTAGGGTCCAGCCCACTCTCCACTGGTCAGCCTAGGGCTTAATGGGCCGATCAAGATATGGTTTGGTCGAAAATAGAACAAGATTAATCGACCAAAGTAAGTGGCACTTGGGCTAGGGATACACGGTTCACAATGGGCTGCCCACTGAGATGAATGGTCCATTTTCGGCTGCTCAAGACTCAGTCGGTCCAAAGTGATTCGTGGCTCACAACACGATAATCAAGCGGTTCATTCATGTGAATAGGTTCAGGTCTTGGTGCTACAACCTACCCGGCATCCTAGTGGGAATCTCAGGCTCGCGGGGACTTATGGAGGTCCCGTAATGGAGGTCCTAGTCTGATGGAAGGAATATCCAGCGGAGAGTCCCAACCATTACAAGGAAATGAGGCTAAAAATTAGCGAAAACCAATATAGTGGTCAGTCTATTCTACCGGGAATGGCCCTGTCATCCATCTGCTGCAGCACAAGAGTAAGAAGAACTCAAGGGTAGTAAGACTAACTGGTCAGGTATAATTGGATTGGAGATCTTGAACAATCTGAACAACAGCCACCTGCCAACCAGCATAACTAAACAGAAGTTGAAGTTACAGGTAAATAAAGAAGAGACATTGGCTCAGGGGGAGGTAATTGATATTCAACTCAATTCAGGTAAACCAGGAGTGGACCGTCAGAGCTCTGTGACGCCCTTACTTGGGTGCGTCAGAGTTGACGTGTCCCTCCTTCTAACGCAACTGGGTAGGTCCGTTAGGGGTTGTGACGTCCCGAGGGGTGTGCGTGACAACCTGTTTAGTTCCGTCTTCAAACGCACTAGGCTTGGTCCGTTAGAGGCTGTGACGCCCCAAGGGGGGTGCGCCACAGTCAGTTTTGCTGCTTCATCTAACGCTCCTAAGTTGGACCGTTAGGGTCCTGTGGCAGCCTAGCTTGGGACCGTTACAGCCTGTGACGGCCCAAAGATAGACCGTCAAACGCCGTGTTGCACCGAAGTGGGTCTTCATGCTTGCCGCGTTCGTTTCGGGTTGTGTGGATCCCTGGTCGACTCGGTTGGGACCCAATGGTCGACTTGCAGTCTCGTGAGTGTCCCAGACACCCTGAGGATTTTGGTGTCCATATTTTGAGGGTGTTTCGGAGGGTCCAGGTGACCCTGTGTGTGTGTGTGCGTGCGGAAGGTCCCTCCCGAACATCATGAGATTTTCGGATCAGTGGGCCATGTGCGTGGCCTTGGACTGTGAGTCCAGTCGACCAGTCTGGGGCTGGAGGTTTCTTGTGCCCCCTCTTCGAGGGAGGAGTCTCGACAATTGCGAGCTGCCTCGTGAGTCATCGTGCTACCGTGGTTTTATGCCTAGGGATTAGGCTAGATTGATGGCGTAGTGCTGTCACGTACGACGGTCTTGACCTCGAGTCTCGTGACTCAAGGACCGTTGAGCTTAATAGGTTTAGTGGGCTGTCCAGAGTCTAGTGACCGCGAGCCACTTCTTCCCTCGTGTTACTCGTGATGGGTGCATGTGTGATTTTCTGTGTTCACGTCTGTGACCTGTCCACTAGTAGTAGCTTCCTGCGCACGCACGTGCGGACCCACCCGGGACTGGTGAAGAGCGAGACCCAGTGAGAGACGATTTTTAGGCTGATTTTCGTAGGGCCCCTTGCCTTTGTCACTAGAGTTCGGTGGGGGAAAAAACCAGCTAGAGGACCCGACCTAGAGCAGATGGTCTGTGTGTGCACATGTAGTTGGGGGCTTAGGACACGCGCTGACGAGCGTGACCCCAGCTAGTCCTTGTTGTGGTACTTGTGCGTGTCTGAGTTCCATGTTCAAGGGGCAATTGGCCGTATCTTCTGCATTCTCCAAGGACATTCTGCACATTTTATGCAACCTCCCTCGGTTTATTAGCAAGCCGGCCATGTCAACGCCGCGCATTGATCTCCCTCAGCTGCATCCGTCTCTTCTATCAAGGGAGCTATGCTTCATGCTTGATTGTCGAGCGGAGTTGCCGAATCTCATGTTACTTGTGCCAAGAGACAAAACTCCATGATTTTCTGATGTTCATCCTTCTAAGGAGTCACTTGTTCAAGAATGCCCACCTATTGTTAGCACCGGGTGTCTAAGGGCAACTGCCCCAATGAGACTGCATGTTCATAATCGGGCGAGGCCGTCTGTCAGGTGGGCCCGTTATCTGAGAAGATGTTGCAGATCAGAAAAGTGGAAGGTCCATGTCCACGCCATGCAATTCCATGTTCAAGAGGTGTCAGCCAAGAAGAGGCGGCGCAAGTACAAGGGCCACATGTGGTGCACTCGAGGGGCCACTACATCTTCTTCTTCTTTCTTCCATTCATCCTTTCTACTGCTCAGCTCCCACCCGTGGGTGGTGTATCTTTCTTCGTCCAATCCTACTTCGATCATCTTCTCCCCTCCTACCGGGTCCGTGAACCCCCGCTTCCCTTTTCCTCATTTGGAGCCGCCCGATCTTCCACGTTTTCATTATTCTAGGCCGCGACCTATGTTATCTCATCATCCCGATCCAGAGACTTCTTTTGATCCTTCTCCCCCGGTATCCTCGGGTTCTACTTCTCATTCTCTTTCCCCGACCCTGGCGGGTGTTTATAATTCTTTTTTCCTGACCCTGTCGGGAGTCTATGCATCTTCGTCCCCGCCTCTGGAGAGTGATCACTATTCCTTTTCTCCGACCACGTCGGATGATTCTCCTTCTCCTCTTTCCATCCTCTCTTCCTCACCCTTTCGGGGTTCTCACCCTTTTTCTTGCTGTTTTCGAGGTTTTAGTCCACCTTGATCTCAGCGGATCTGGTTTCTTCTGTATTTAGTTCCTTGTTATCAGGGTCTCTGTGCCTTAATGAGGGAGTTCTAGCCCTCGTTTCTCTTCCTTTTATCCCTTCTTCGTCAAGTGTGATGTCTGCCACTCTTCCGTGTCAAGGAATCTCTACACTTTGCTACGCTTGCCCAGAAAGCCTTGCAAGCCGAAATCCGATCCGATATCGCCCGCGCTGGTCGCGCTGGTCTGGTTGCGGCCTAGCAGGGCGCGCAGGATTTCGGAGAGCTGGGTCTTGCCGGTGCGGCTCGGGCCATAGACGAACATGCCTTTGGCGAGCGCGCGGCTCTTGTTGGCGACCAGGCAGGCCCCGAACCATTCCTGAATCGTGCGGACGATCTCGGTCACTTCGTCGGCATCGCGGTCGGAGAAGCAGTCCTCAAGAAACTTGCGGAAGGCCGGGCATTCGCGTGGGCCATGAAGCTTGGCCCCGACCTTGAACATGGCCCGGTGATCGGGACTGTGATCGCCGATCTCCTGCGTGCGCGGATCGACAGTGGCGTCCTCCGCGACAATGAGTCCGTGCTGGTCGAATTCCACGTCGCGGATCAGCAGGCTCGGGCGGTTCATGAAGAAGATGGTCGCAGCGTTCAGCAGCGCGGTCTTTGGCGCCTTACCGAGCGAGACACAGGCTTCCTGAAGCATGGCGCGGAGGATCTGGTCGTGCTGCTCGTCCCAGACCGACCAGACGCCGTTCTCATAAGCATAGGTCGTGCCGCGACTATGGATGATCGGCCCGTATCGTTCCTGCCAGACGCCAAGCACGGCCGTGCCTAACGCGGATATTTCGTCCAGTTTGCGCTGCTCCGCATCGGGCTTCGGGGCGCGTTTTTCACGCTCCTCATTCAGATCATGGACCGTCGCTAGCGCATTGTTGCCGGAGACTGGCGGCGCCGGCGCGGGGCGCTCACGCTTTTTATCGTACCCCTTGCCGCGCCCGGTTCGGATCATGCTCCTGATCGCCTTTTCCTCCGCCGCCCAGTTCCATTGCTTGTCTCCTGGGGCGGCCTTTTCGGTCGCGGCGAGGATGCGATCGACGATCTCGTCATCGTCATAATCGCGGGCGATCATACTGGCGGAGACGCGCAGTTGTGTCTGGTGAATGCTGTTTTGCCCCGCGCCGTAGGACATGGCAGCCAGAGCTTCGTCTATGTCGATGCCCGGCTCGAAACCGGCTTCACGAGCATAGGCGACGAACGGATCGTCCTCGCGTACCGGTCTGGCCTCTTCCGGTTTGCCGTGCAGGACCGCCCTCTGATCCTTCAGCCATTCCGCCAGTTCGCCAAAATCATAGACGCGGCCCGTTGCCGATAGCAGCTCGCACATGGCAGGCGCGCCATAGAAGGCGATCGTCGCTTCCTTGCTGTTGCGCGTGCCGGGCAGGCGCATGATCCTCGCCGCCTCGCAGACGCTCCTATCGCCGGCGACGATGCGCGCCAGCGCCTTGAGCGCGAGTTGTAGCGTGTCGCGGCCCTGCGGTGTTGAAACGTCGTGCGGTTCTTCCAGTTGCCAATAGGCGTGAAGGCCGCCACCGCTGTTGACGATATGGGTCGGCGGGAACGGCAGGAACTCGAGCGCCTGGATTGCCTCTTCGCCCGGAATTTCCTGCTTGAGGCAGTCGATATCGACCCAAAGCGCGGGGCATTCGACGACAGTTTCGAGATTGCCGGATGCAACGCCGTCCCGGCGGGAGCTGACACCGAAATAGACGCTGATGCCGGTTCGGTCATGGCGCTCGCAGAATTTGGCCAGCTTCGCCGGATCGCGGGTGAAAAGCGTTGCCGATCCCGGTTCGCCCTTGATGTTGGGGCAGGCGCGCAACTCGATTTGCTGAGCGGTCTCCGAAAAGAGGCCGCTTAGGAAATCGAGTGAAGATGTGTAATCCTGTCCCTGCACTCTCGGCTCTATGGTTAATTGGTTAACGGACCAGGGTGTGAGTGCCCCGGCGCCGCTGTGAACGACGCCGGGGTAGATGATCTGTCTAGAAGCGGGTCTTCGAGCCGGCGGCCTTCGCGGTCGCCGGCTTCTCCTCGGCGGGGGCCGAGTCATCGTCATTGGCGGCGGGCTCGGGGACGGAACCGTTCTCGACCCAGTCCACGATCGTCATCACCGGAACGTAGAGCTTGCCGTATTCGCGATGGATATAGCTGTCGCGGCCGAGCTCGATGATCGGCACCAGCCCTTCGCGCTGGCGGTATTCCTTGCCATAGGCCTTGCACAGATTCCCCATGGCGCCGATGCCGCCCTTGGACGACATGGAGATGGTCATCTGCTCGCCGGTTTCGGGATCGGCGACGGGAAGCTCATTGGTGAACGACCACGGATCGATCGGCTTGCCGTCCTTGTCCGTCTCCCAGGTCGTGTGATCGGCATAGCCGAGCTGGTCGCGCGCTTCCGGCTTGTGACCCGCCGCCAGCAGTCCGAGCCGCCGTTCGGCGGGCTTGCCGTCCGACCAACGAATCCACCCGATCGACAGCTCGGCCATATTGGCGGCGACCCGCGTACCGAGCGGCACTTCGGTATTGGCCTGGCCCTTCTGCCATTCGACCTTGGAGAATTTCAGGAACTCGCCATTGCCGCTGGCGGCTTCCTGCCCATAGGCGGCGTAGGGATCATAGCCGCCGGTCGTGGCGACCGCCGTGCTCTGATTGATTTCTGCTACTGCGTTCATTTTTACGTACCTCTTTTTACCACCCGAAAATGCGTTCGGGCTCGCCATCGGGCAGCGCCCGAAGTTCTTCGCGGCGCTTTTCGATCTCGCCGCTCAATCCGATGAAATCCTCGCCGTCCCCCTCCCAGAGGTAGGACAGCTCCGCCTTGAATTGTGCGATGTCGGGGTTGATCGCGATCAGGTAGATTTCGAGCTGTTCCACGTCCTCACAGGCGCGGATTTCGGCGACGATATCGGTGTAGCGGTTGAGCGCATTGGCCCGCGTTTTTGTCGGGCCGATCAGCTTTTGCGGTCGCGAGACGCGGCTATGCGCCGACTTTGCATAGTCGGTGAACGGATCGCTCATGCCCGGCCTCCGGCGTGAAGCAGGGCGCGCGCGCGCAGATAGACCGATGTTTCCGGCGGCAGGGGGTCGTCGAGCGGGGCGATGCCGAATTTCCGGTTGATCCGGTCGCAGCGCGCCTGGATCATTTCCAGAGCGAAAATGCGGGTGCGATAATCGGCTGTGCGCAGCCAATCGCAGGCCGCGATAGCCTCGATCAATTCGTCGCCTCGATCAGCCGTGACGGATCGCAGATATGTCAGGAACCCGGCCAGCCGGAGCTCCGCCTCGAAAACGCGCCGCCGTTCGTCACGCTTCGATTTCTTATACGCGCGGGACAGCCGCTGGCGCTCCTGCATCTTCTTTTCAAGGCCGGTCGCGACCAGCACGCCGCCGGTCTTTGCGTCGATGCGCGCTTGCTTGCGGCGAACCGGTGCGGGGATGGCCGTGGCCGCATAGGCGCCATATGGATTTGGGGTCATGCCGCTGCCCTTTGCGCAACAGGAAACCCGTGATCACCGAGGAAGGCGAGCGCCGTATCGACCGACCGAAACACCCCGCAGGGGAAGCCGGCCGCGTAGAGGAAATTGAGCCACGCCGTCTGTTCCGGCTTGAGCGAACCGCCCTTGGCCTTGATCTCCATAAATGCGACCAGTCCGGGCTCCGCTATGACGATCAGGTCCGGGAAGCCGGCGGACAGCCCCTCGCTCTTGGCCTTCATCGCTTCCCATGCGGTGCGGCGAGCCGCGTTCGGCACCGCGGCGGTGCGAATGCTCGCGTCCTTGAGGCGACGGCGAAGACGCGCCTGGATCGACAATTCGTCGCCGCTGTCCGCTGCCGAGGGCATGTCATAGTGGAAGGGGTGGGGATGGTTCACCTGATCACCCTCCCCCAATAATCGCGGGGGGCATCGTCTGGACGTGACGAGCCGCCCAGATATTCGGCGAGACGCCGGTAGACCGCGTTCGGACTGCGCTTCAGGCGCCGGGCGATCTGGGCGAGGGTAAACCCTTCGTCACGCATGGCACGAGCGATCCTGTCTTCGTCGGGCGTCCAGCAATCGGCTCGCCAGTAGCCGATTTTACCGGACGGACGCGGGCTGTTCCGTTCCGGTACGCTCGCGATTGCACTGTTGCGCGTAATGGGTTCGCCCAATACCTGCCCCGCCATGTCAGCGATCCTCGTGGGTGAAGTGCGTCGGCGGCACCGCAGGGCAGTCGCCGTAGGCTTCCGGGTGCAGGGCCTCGCGGACCTCGCGGGCGAGGTAATAGCTGTCCGGGTCAGGCGAACGGCGCAGGTTGAGAAGGCGCAGGATGGCGGAGAGCATGGGTTAGCGCCTCACCCGGGCGCCAAAGCCGGCGACCAGCGAAGTTGGAAGGCCGAGGAGTATCCAAACACAAATCACCTGGGCGCGCGCACCTTCACTCCATGCGAACGGGTTCAGGTCGGCCCTGATGAAGGCGCACATCAGGTAGGCGATGAAGAAGGTGACGGCTGCGGCCGCCAGTCCCACGAGCCAGCCCCGCCCCTCCCCTGCATGGACGGCGGTCATGCGGCCTCCTTCACAGGGGGTCCGCGCCGGAAGGGTTCGGAGTTGGGCGGTATGTCGGTCAGTTCGCTGATCGACAGATTGATGCCGAGGCGGATTGCCGCCGTCATGATGGCCTCGTGCCGCCATGCCGGGATCGCCAGCGCCTTGTGCCAGCTGTTCACGGTGCTCCACGAGAGGCCGAGCTTGTCAGCCATCGGGCGGATGCCACCGAACTTTTCAAAGACGTTCTGTGCCATGTCGTGCGCTTATCGCACCTAGATCGCACGAGGTCAACAGTCATCGTGCTCCAATCGCACTTCACCGGCGCGCTCCCGTTTCGCACATTGCGAGGCATGGACCCTGAAGCGATCATTGCCGGCCTGATTCGGCTGGGCGTCAAGCACGAGCGCATAGGCGAGGCGATCGGGCGTGATCGCACTGCCGCCACAAAGATGCTAAGCGGCAGGCGCGCGGTGAAGGCTGGCGAGCTTCCTGCGCTCAGCAAGTTGCTCGCTGAAGCCGAGCTGGAACATGGCGAAGAATTGGCTTCGCGCGATGATCGGGATTATGTCGCCGTCGAGGTGCTTCCTTCATTCGCCGGCATGGGCGGGGGCGGAACCGGAGATGGCGAGATAGGGACCGGCCTTATCCCTCGGCGCCTTGTGGAAGAAGAACTTAGGGCCAAGCCCACCGACCTGCTGCTGATCGATGTGCGCGGATCGAGTATGGAGCCCGACTTCTTACACGGCGACCAGATTCTGATCGACCGCCGCGACAACAACCCGAGGCAACCAGGAGCATTCGCGCTTTGGGATGGCGATGGCTATGTCGTGAAACTGGTCGAGCGCGTGCCACAGCGGCTGGGCTTTTATCGAGTGTTTTCTGCGAACGAGCGGTTCTCGTCCTATGAGGTCGCCGCAGACGAGGTGAAGATCATGGGTCGCCCCGTATGGTTCGCCCGGAGGCTATGATAGTTTTCGTGCGCGAATAATCGGTTAGGCCGCGCACGTATATTTTTTCGCACCTTATGTGCGATTTTCCTTGCAGCGGTGCGAAAGTCGCACTAAACCTCCTCCCCACAACAACGCCACTCCGGCGTTCGGGAGGAAGATGATGAGCAACGCCGATCGCATCACTCGGGCTCTACAGCTTGAGGCGAAGGCCATCGAGGCAGATCGCCGCTGGCCGGATAGCCCTGCCATCGCGCGCAACCTGCGCTGGGCGGCTCACGCTCAACGTCGCCGTGTCGCACACGCGACCCGCAACCTGCTTGGCGTGGAGGCGTAAATGAGCGCCGCCCCGAACAGCGATGGGAAGATGGCGTGGACGCCGGGGCCTTGGCGCGTCGGCAACCCTCCTGTCTCCGGACCCTCACCTCGGCATATTCACGTCTCCGGACCCACCGTTGGGTCCGGCGTTGTCGCCAAGCTTTTGCCAAAGCGTGAGGCCGATGCCCGCCTGATCTCCGCCGCGCCGGACCTGTATGACGAGTTGGCTGGCGTGCTTTTCCTCATTGAAACCCGTCAAGTCACGGGTGCGGGCATCCACGCTTATGCCGACAGGCTGCGGAAGGTCCTCGCCAAAGCACGCGGAGAGCAACCGTGAGCGCCGCCCTCACCCGCCTTGAGCGCCAGCGCGACGCGATCCGCGAGTGCATCGAAGCCAATGCCGCGTGCATGGCTCTGCACCCGGACAGCGGCCCGTTTCTGGCTCAGCAGAACGGTTTGCTCTGGGCCTATTACGCCCGCGTCACCGGCGCGATCCGCGAGGCCCGTGCGGGTTGGACCGCCCCGGCCGACGCGCTCGGTCGCAACGGCCATGGCCCGGCAATCGACACCATCATTCGCATGTCTCGGTCCCATCGCGAGCGGGCCTGTCAGGAAAGGAAAGCGGCGTGAGACAGACGAGACCAATTAGCCTGATCGGGATGGTGGCGGCTTCATTGGGAACATCTCTCAATGTCTCCGAAGATCAGCGCCCGACACGTCGCCGGACGGCGCCCGATAGCGCCGCGATCAATCGGCACACCGGCAAGCCTCACGAACATAACCGGGAGATCGCCCGGCGTCTTCGTCAGCAAGCGCGGCAGGCCGCCAAAGGCTTGACCGCCGGGGAACGTGGGAGGGTGTTGTGAGTGATCTGCGCACCTATCGCGTGTCGGTCACTCAAGACGTGCTGGTCACGCTTGATGCTGACAAGTTCGATGACGCCTTCATGCAGGAGTTTCGGGAGAGCTTCTTCCAGTTCGACACACTGGAAGAACATGCCGAGCATATCGCCCAACTTCAAGCTCGCGGCGTCATAGATATCTCCTGGGGCAACGAATTCGTCGAGGGCTACGGCTTTGCGCGGGAGTTCAGCCTCGCCGCCTCGGTTGACGTGACCGAACTATCTCGCGCGAGGCCCGCATGACCCCCTTCTCCCACCGCCGCCGCCTCGTCCGCCGCATCCGATCTTTCGTGACGGCCTGCGAGCGTGGCGCTGCTCTTGGGGTGGCGAGCATTGTCTGTCTGACACTCATTGTTTGGGGAGCCTAGCCATGGCCACCATCCTCCCCTTCACCCCTCGCCCTGACAGCCCCTTTGGCGTCCGCGAGGCCCGTCATCTGCGGCTGGTGAGTGAGAACAAGATCATGCGCGGGATCGAGCGCCATGCCCTGCGCTGGCCCACCGACACCGATCCGAGGCCGGCGGCATGAACGCGCTTCAGCCCAAGGCGGGGGCGATCCTCCTGCCCGGCGACCGGCTGCCCGATCCCGAGCGCCACACTACTAGATGTTTGATGAATTATTTCTGTATACGTGTGCCTATTAAATCAGATAAAATAATTCATTAGCAAGCTTATTTTAGAGAGAATAATCACAGTAAATAATCACGAAATTTAGAGATTAGTCACAGTAAATAATCACGAAATTTAGATTTAGTCATTTCATGAAGACAGGGTAATAAACACGTGAAGTTCGACATGACCCTCGATGCTTACATCAGAAGCATCGACCTGTCTTAATGATGAGTGCAGAATGACTTAGAGATATCATCGACCTGTATAACATACTAGTAGACCCTTATGCAATCGAAAGCATAATGCTGCGTTAGTGCATACCCATGGTGCACCGACCAAACTTGCTTAGATCAAGTATCTGCGCTGACCTAATAGAGCACTTTAAGGCATGTGCTCTGACCTGTCTTTGCAGGACCTTCATCGCTCCATCGACCTGATAGAACAAATTAGAGCACGTGCACTGACCTTAGCATGCAACAATGAATATGTGCACCGACCAGGCCTAGTATGCTCTGACTTGATGCCTTCATGTGTACTAACTGCAGTAAGGTGCTCCGACCTCATAATGCACAATAGCACATATGCTTAGACCTTAGAATGCAAGATGCAAATGTGCACAGACCTTATAATGCACGATGTAACATGTCCATCGACCTTATAATGCAGGATGCAAATATGCATAGACCTTGTGAATGACTAAGGTAGATATGCATCGACCTTAGTATGCGAAATACAAATGTGCACAGACCTCATAATGCATGATGCAATATGTGCGTAGACCTTAGAATGCAAAATGCAAGATATGCATCTGAAGTGGCGTGATCTCGCGTCGATCCTGAGCCATGTGATTTTGGGAGAATCTTTGATCATGATCTCCATGTTTGTATGAACTGTAAGGCAGAAAATAGATCAGGGGCGCCCAGGGATGAATCCTGAGGGAAAACTCTCTGATACTTAAGTCAGTGAATAAGGTAGAGCACAGGTGCAGGGGGAGGTGGTAGAAGGAAAAAGGGCGTGAGATCATTCTCCACCAAGAGGTGTGGTGGTTCTTACTTAGGATTGTTGCCTTACCTCTTCGGAGAGTTTTCCAGGGTTTATATAGCAATCTGTATAACGTTAGAATCTAGGGAGTCTAGGGAGTTGAAAGGATTGAGGGGGGTTACGTCCTCATTATTGACTCTTTATAGCACAAGGACTCTTGCTCTCCCTTATCAGTTGGAGTTACCTGCTCCTTAAAGATGTGTAACAGATACTGGGGTACGCTTTCGACGGTTGGTCTGAGCCTGGGGCGCTTTCCAGGAGTCCTCCCCAGTGATGGATGCGTAGCTCGGACAGGCGGCATTGGGCCCTCGCAGGGGCTTTCCCGACTGACCTGTCACTCAGACTTCTGGACCCGGGGGTCACCTAGGAAGTGCTGAACTGAGTGGGTTTTGGGCTTGGAGAAAGTGGGCCCAGAGTGGGGCTATCACTTTGGGGAGCTAGCCCTGGTTCAGTCGAATTGGACCTAGTTGGGCCGTGCTCTTGGGTGGTGGATTTTCTCCCTCTCCACTTGTCCCCCTACTCCCGAGCCAAAATTGAGCTCGGACGAGTAACATTTGTGGGTGTGACGTTGGTGGCTCGAATTGGGTGGGGTTTCTCTCTGGCAGGGGCCATTTTATGCGACCGTCCTGAGAATATGCCCGTGATGATTACTCTCTTGAGTCGATGCGAGGAGTCCCTTCTTGGAGTGTGGAACGTCGCGCCACCTCTCGCCGAACTACTGGGAGTATAAACATCGCGCGGGTTTATGTTCCATGCCTCCTTTGTTTAGGGTTCTATCTCTCCATCGCCCTTGCATTCTGAAAAGCTCATGCACTGTGAGGGGGGTCTAGAGGAACAAAGAATCGCAGAGGGCTTCACAGAGGTAGTAGAGATTGCGGCGGCGGCGATTCGTCAACTTCCACCTCCTCCCAAGTCACCTAAGTCAGCGTCTTCCTCCTCTTCCCCTTGTTCCTCTCGTTCTGCCATGGCAGAGCAATACCCCACTGCTCAGGAGCAGGAAATTGGTCAGGGCACAGGGAGCCTAGTGCTGTAGCCCGACCATTCGATGCGCAGCGAGTTGGGTGAGGCTGAAGTGATGGCAATGGAGGGGCACTTCGGGCTGCCGTGACAGTATTATTTCTCTCAGGCCCAACCTCATGAGTCCAGTCTGGATACTCATTTGGGCCTCTTCTGCACTTTCCTCTTGGCTTGAAAGTGCTGGTTCTGTCTGCCCCTCCACCACTTCATTATCCAATTGCTTCAATCTTACCAACTGGCTTCTGTCCAGTTGGTTTCCAACTCGTATACTTTCATCTTCTCCTTCATCTTTCTCTATCGCTCGTGCGGGCTTTGCACTTCGCTGGACCTCTTCCATTCCTTTTTTGAGTTGAAGGAGCACACCCATGGGGATAAGGGCTTCTTCTATCTTCAGGCGAAGAGGGGAAGGAGTTGTGTGACACTTTCTACCAAAGATTCTTCTCACAAGGGGTGGAAGACTCAATTTTTATGGGTGGGCTCGTCGAAGGGTGGCGTCTCTTGGGGTTTCCCGACGGAACCCAACTTTCATCCGTCTATCCCTCTGAAGCAGGTGGCGATTTCCCTGGATCTGGAAGAGGAGATCAGGATTCTCCAGGAGCATCGCCAATCGGCCGCCAAACTGATGATGGTGGCAAACATCGAGGAATATCCTTCCCGGATGTTATCATTGCATGGTAAGATCCTTAGTGCCCCGCATTATGCTTATGGGTCAGGCAGGTGGGCCTCCTTCTGAGGATTTGACTTCTACCGCTTAGATTCGAGGCGGACGGCTGATGAGGGGGAGCAGCTGTTGGAGCAAGGGATCACCGATTTTGAGGAGACTCCTACTCCGAGTGAGCCCCGAACCTCTGAGGGTCCATCCCGTGCCCGAGATAAGGGCAACCAGAAGGCTCGAGATGACATCCCCGAGTGTCGTGGGTCCAAACGTAAGGAACCTGGTGAGCCATTGCTGTTGTCTTACATGAAGGCCCTGCTCGTGAAGAAGAAGCCATCGAAGAAGGCGGGGGCTGCCTTTCCAGTCGAGGAGCAGGCCCGCCTGGTTGAGGGGGCCTCAGTCGAGGAGGTCCGTTGCCCGGATCTCCCATCTACCGGGCCAGAGGCCACCACTGCTAGTGGGGAAGCTGTAAGGCCTGTGTCCTTAGTGGATCCTTAGTGGTTCAGATCTTGATTCGATTCTGTGAATTCTGCCTATTTTTACAGATTTTAGGCTATTTTCTGACATTTATTTGATTGAGTTAAAGTATTTATGTAAATATTATGGGCATTTATATAATTTAGAGAGCTTAATAATTTACATAAATTCTGGGGCATTACACCCTCCCCCACTCAAGAGAATTTGGTCCACAAGTTCAGTACATGGATTTATGGAGAGTGTACTTATAATCAAATAATTTCGGATATCTCTTGCGCATGGATTCTTCCGTCTCCCATGTCACCTCATGTGGCCATGATTTCTTCCATTGGACTTGGATCATAGGAATAACTTTGTTCCTTAGTTGACGCACTTCTCGATCAAGAATCTTGACTGGTTTCTGCTCGTACGTCATATCCTTCTGGATTTCTAGATCATCATAGGTAATGACATGGTAAGGATCATATACATACTTTTTCAGCATAGAGACGTGGAATACGTCATAAACTCCTGCTAATTGTAGAGGCAAAGCCAATTGATAAGCCACTTTACCGACCCATTCGAGAATTTCAAACGGGCCAATGAATCTTTGGGTTAGCTTGCCTTTAATACCAAATCTTCGAATACCACGACCCGGAGAAACTTTCAGATACACATGATCTCTGACCTGAAACTCCAAGTCGCACCTTCGAATATCAGCATAAGATTTCTGCCTATCTTGTGCCACTTGTAATCTTTCTCGAATGAGTTTAATCTTTTCTGTAGAGTCCTTAATAATGTCAGGACCTAGAAACTGTCTTTCTCCCATTTCATTCAAACATATTGGGGATCTACAACTTTTCCCATATAGAGCTTCAAATGGTGCCATCTTTATGCTGGCTTGATAGCTGTTGTTATATGTAAATTCTACCAAAGGTAAATGATCATGCCAACTTTCTCCAAAATCAATAGCACACGCCCTTAGCATATCTTCAACCACCTGATTTGTTCTTTCAGTCTGACCATCTGTTTGTGGGTGAAATGCTGTGCTGAAATTTAGTCTAGTCCCTAATGAATGTTGTAGACCTTTCCAGAACTAGGATGTAAATCTAAGATCTCTATCTGATATGATAGTGATAGGAACACCATGAAGTTTGACAATTTCTTTTATGTACAATGCAGCCAGTATCTCCACAGACTATCGACTTTTGATTGGTATAAAATGTGCAGATTTAGTCAATTGGTCTATGATCACCCAGATACCATCGTGTCCACCCCTGGTCTTGGGTAAACCCATAATGAAATCCATTCCTATACTTCCTCATCTATGAAAAGTATGCTCGGACCATAAGTGCTAGGAAGCAGAAACGTGCACGGACTTACAAGTGCTCGAGTGCATGACCTTCACGGACATATGATATGCAGGATGTGCACAAAGCATGAAGTGTATAACAGAGTGAGTGCAAGTCAGTGTAAACACTGTTCATGCACGGACTTCCTGAATGCATGAGAGTGCAGTAGTCTTTAATCACAATGACTTAACAGCAGGCTTAATGCATAGAGATTGATATAGTGTTAGTCAGTCATTCAGATGAAACTGAAAACCAAATAAGCAGACATTGTATGCAGCAAACACATTGACTATAACCAGACACATTGACTCATAGTATTTGCTATCATCAAAACACAGAGACACAACAATCTCCCCCTTTTTGATGATGGCAACACTATGAGTCATATGCAGTAATATGAGCAAATGTGCAATGATGTGGACGCACTCAAATTATCTGGGATTAAATTAATGCTGGCGTCTTTCGTTTATTAGATCTGCTAAGTGCGTGGGCGTGCCAGTCACCGAGGTGATGATTTATTCAGGCTCTGAAGAACCCGTGGTGCGCTCGATCTGCCTTCGTCAGGCGATTGTGTGGTTCGGGTCGGGACCCAATCCCGCCATGCCATAAAGGCCACGGTGTCATTTACATCCCCCATACGGAGAACACTTTTGATTAATTATCGAAATTAAGGGCTCCGCGGCCAAAAGATATAATACTGATTACAAAAGACCAGAGTAGGGGTAGATCACACGCGAGCCTGTGTTAAGACACGGTTGGCCGGGCATATCGGTCACTCACGGACCCTTTCATATTCGGACAAGAGTCCGTGACAGGGGTACGGTGGAAACCGGAATGAACATGCTTAAATATCTGCCGGCTAGATGGCAATTTCAATGGTGATTCGGATACAATCCGGTTCGGAAGATGAGTCTGGTTAAACCAAGATATCGGCCTAAAGCAAGGTCGGGTCACGGCCATTTCGGGGTAACCCACGAGATCCGAACCCAGCCTGCGAGGGCGGCCTTGATATGCCTTCAGCACCGGGTCACGGGGAGGATGGTGCTGCAGTGTGGAAATTTTTATTGTTAAGATTGGTGGGGTTTGATTTATTTCCCTCTGTTGGTCGTTTCTAGTTTCATCAGTTTTAGACGTAAGGTCTAAACTGGATAGGTTTCATCATTGATCGGGCAGAGTGCCGGTCGATCAATGGTTGGTTTCATCATCGATATTGGGTTTATACCGATGCAAAGGAGTTTATAGTCTCATCAGAATAGACGTAAGGTCTAAACTGGATATGTTTCATCATTGATCGGGCAGGGTGCCAATCGATCAATAGTTGGTCTCATCATCGATATTGGGTTTATACCGATGCAAAGAAATGTTATAGGTTTCATCAGATTTAGACGTAAGGTCTAAACTGGACAGGGTTTTATCATTGATCAGGCAGGGTGCCAATCGATCAACGGGTGGTTTAATCATCGATATTGGGTTTATATCGATGCAAGGAAATGTTATAGGTTTCATCAGATTTAGACGTAAGGTCTAAACTGGATAGGTTTCATCATTGATCGGGCGGAGTGCCAATCGATCAACAGTTGGTTTAATCACCGGTGGGACATGTGGAGATATGTAGGTCTCATTAGGATAGACGTAAGGTCTACCTCGGAAGGGTTTTATCACCGGTGGGACGTTGAATGAGGTGTAAGGGCTTTATTGGAATAGACGTAAGGTCTGTCCCAAGTGGGTTTCATCGTTGGCCGGGCAAGGAGCCGATCGACCAATGGAAGGCTTCATCAAAGGTGAGAGATAAAATTTTTGAATAACCACATTACTGACCCAGGTGCCCTTTTGGGTTTTCATCGGAGCCAGCCCCCTCTTGCTTTTGCCCATGCGCCCTTTCGAGTTTTCACATGGCGGGATACCCAATTTTTCCTACAGTGCCCTTTCGGGTTTTCACCACAGTCAGGTTTTAGCCATTTTTGCCCTTGTTCGGAATGCTCGAACAAGTCTGGCGGGGTATCTTTATTTTTAACCCCTTTTGTCTCTCTTTTTTTTTTTGTCTGTTCATCGTGGTTTTCATCTGGGACCTTTGACTTCGAGAGCCAAGGGCATAAGGTTTCATCGTCCACCTAGGCAGAAAACCTAGGTTGACTTGAGTGCACATTATGGCTTAGGCGTGAAGCCGTTCGCCGAGGGCGTGGGTTTCATCGTTAATGTGGGGTTTTACATTAACGCAAAGGAATGGGGTTTGATCATATACCTGGACGGAAGGTCCAATGGGCTTAATATATATGTACAATAATATGAAGGACATATATACAGTTTTGATCTTTTGGAGCTCTTTTAGAAATGGCCAAAGTCTATATATATGGGCCTTACGTGAGAGCTCTCCTTCCCTTGAAGGCTAATCAAACATTAAGGCTAAGGGAAGAGAGATTAACTCTCCCCCCTCCTCCCTCTTGCTCTCTCTCTCTCTCTCTCCAGAAGGTGTAAGGGCTGGGAAAGATCGTGCCGGGGGCGTACCGTCACTGCGAGAGGATCTGTGTGGATCAACTCTAGAGGTCGTACTCTTGTGCGACTCAGTATTCTGCATCGGGCACTGCGGACAACGTCGTTCCACGCAAGGTATAAATACGCAACCTGTAGTTAGGGGTTGGGATTAATACATCGATTAGAGCATGGATCTAGGTTTCTATCGAGCTGAGTTTGGGTAAATTAATTTTTATTATCCGCTGCGTTACCTGAACACCATTGTGTGAAACCTTACACTCCAGGCCCTGCTCGCGCCGATTACCCTTGGCCACTGAAAACCTTCCACTCCAGTGAGCTTAGCTTGAGCTCAATACCCCCAATCTCATTAAACTGCCTATAAATCTTGAGTCCGTAAGGGGATTACAATTTTTCACTCATAGCCACGGGAGCTAAATCAACGGGGTTTCACCCCTACATTTTCTGACCCAAATGGCCCACGGAGTTCTGCCACTGCATGTTCTCCGGCGGTTCCTTAGAAGGGGGAATATTAATAAGATGCCATGATGGCGGACAACATCTTGACTCGATCCTTTCGGATCCCGGGCTATATGCCCGTCCTTTTCTTTTGGCTTCCATCCCGACACTCCGTGGATGGATGTCCTATATCCTCTTGGCATAGTCTAAGGTTAAGGGGACATGCTACTGGATTCATCCCGTATGAACAATCATGTAACGCTGTAGCACTCTAATAACATGAATTTTGTCATTCTCGCTTAAGCTAATAAACCAAAATGAACCCCAAGCTTGCAATCCCTACATCATCTCTATACTGCATAAGAGTAAGCATAACAGTCATGTTTTGATCCATCTCTCGGGCCCTCCTACTTTGGCGTTTAATCAAGGGTTGTCCTTCCTTGGAAGGACGTAATTAACGTCATAACCTTTATGCCGGGTCCGTAGGTGGACCGGCGATGGGGATGAGGGTCCGAAGTGGGACCTCACTGTTCCGGGGTTTGGCTAGCTTGTGGCTGAACCCCTAAGGGTCTGGGACGCCCAATTTCACGGGCAGCGAGCACACCAAGGGCGTGGGATGTAAGGGATTGCTCTCGCGTCGCACCGCGGTGGTCACTTGATGTACGGAAAGTTGGAGCGGGCACTCACTCGTCGTCCAACAGGCAACCAGAAAGAATACTAAGCTAAGTAGTGATAAAACCAGTAGAGGAGAGTGACCCGAAGCTCACCTGATCAGCGTGAAGACACCGATCCCGGCTGGAGACGAGGGTGAGTGGGGAGTGTGGGTTCCCCACACACTGCGCCGATGAAGCTTGACCTAAAAATAGAATGGATACAACACTACTCCTCATGCAAGAGGGGGTTCTTGGGGTGGGGTTTAAGGTATTATAACCAAAACTACCTCTACGCAGGGAGGGGCCTTCAGCTGGCCAAGCGGGGGAGGGGAAAAGACTGAACGGAAACTGAACAGATGGACGGCGTTAACTCTGCTTGCTTCTGGAACCACTGGATAGTTGGACAGAGAGGGCACTGCCACAGACACTCTCGAATTCCAATTGACTTGAGACCAGTGCAAAAATTCTCCAACTTGACCCAGGAAGACGCCTGAATTTTCGTGGCTCACCTGGAGAAGACCGCTGGCTGGTGCTGGACTTGGAACAGAGCCAGATAGTTCTAGTTCTGGCCACTCACAAGGTGGTGTTGCTGGAAGAAGAAGTCGCCACGGACTGTCACAAACTCGGTTGGAGGCGGGACTAGCACTGAAACTTCTGCGGACGAGCCTCCTATCATATAGGACTAATGGCAACCTCCTCGGATGTCAGGGATGATCGTAGTGGCCAGAATGGTGGGAGTGGTACTGATGGAGGCATCACCGCTACTTCCCTTTGGCTCGGGTCGTCCACACACCCGAGATTGGATTGAGTTCAAGCGTCATGTTATTTGGGTCCTTTTATCTAGTTTGAGTATTTTAGTTGAGTCATTTTGATGTATTTTTCCTTTTATTTGAGTCATGTCCCTAGGTCTCAGGCTTATTTCCCTATGTTTGTGTTTCATTTAGTGGCTTAATGTTGTTATTGGGCAATTCAAACTAGGGAGAGAATCCCCCCTCTTCTCTCTCCCTCCCAACCCAAATTCGTAACTCCTCTCTCACCCCCTGTAAACACCCCCTTCCAGCCCTCATTCTCCCCCTCCCACACCTTGGAACACCCCCTCCCAGACTCCCTCACAGCTAGGGGTCACCCCCATACCCATCCACCCCACTTCCCCTCTCATAAACCCCATTTTCTCCCATCATCTTCAATCTGTAGTTCTCAGTTTTGAGGTAGCAGAGAACTAGCAGATTGCAGAAGAAGCTGCGATATCATCTAGGTGATTCAGGAGGTGCAAGGCTACCTCTGGAAGCGTCTTTGAGTCTTTTTCGCAACGGCAGTCGTCTCGTCCCGTTCTGAGTTCGTGGCTGTCCGGGGCAAGCAATCTACTCCAACTGCGCAGAAGAGTCCTAATCAGCTTCCAGAGACAACTTGCAGTAGCTGCCACGCCTGTTATTCTAAATATCTGGAGGCGGGGTTCGACCGGGACCTTCTACTACGAGTCTCCCTCCTCCTCCAAGAAGTGGAACTCCATTCGGCAATCCGAACGATTTCTTCTCCCTTTTCTCCCCAGAGTGCGCAGCTCTGTCCTCCATGGGACTGAACTGACACCCTATCAGTGTTTGGACTGCTGCAACCTACTCCAACATTGGCTGGCACCCCCGTGGTCTCATTTCGAAGTCAACTCATCAACGGTTCCAACGCCATTGACGGTGCTCAATTTGAGATTCGGGACAGCTCATGGCGGCTTCATCATCCTGATGCTGCGGTGCTGAGACAGTCTGAACCAGAGAATAGAGCCTTTGCTTCCAGCTCCACCACGACCAGCGTCGGCGTCCAAAGCTCCTACCAAAATTCCAGCACCTTCCTGGGTCAACCTACGAAATTTTGGCACTGGTCCCACTGGCAAAGGAGTTCGGGAGCAACCACAAAAATTCCTACATCAACCATCTGTCCTCTATTCCTGAGAGAGGACAGAACCGACTTCGCCGACCGTTGAAGCTCCTCTCTCTTTTCATCCCCTCCCCGCTTGGCCGGCTGAAGGCCCCTCCCTGCGTGGAGGTAGTTTTGGTTGTATGAAATTAACCCCCACCCCAAGATCCCCCTCCTGCGAGAGGCGTAGTGTTGTAAACACTTACAAGGATCGCTCCTCGTACAACACCGACTCATAGTGACGTAAGCCGAAGACGTCACATCCCGGGACCCCTCACGGCGCCCCACACCTGGTCCCCACATGATGTCCAGCATCAGTCAGACCACGAGTCAGCACGTGAATCGAGGTCCGCTCACTCGAAACTCAAATCGACACGAAAAACCACCGGCTAGGCCTCAGACGATGAACGGTCCATCATTGGCCACACGGAAGAGGGGCGGTCATGACCCCGCCGCTCAAAGGCATAGGCGATCCCATCGCGGCCGCTCTTGCCAGGATGAACGGCCAAACAATGACCGCTCAAGGGATATGCGGCCAGACCTCAGCCGCTCAATCCCAACACTTCTTAACGGTAAGAAAACATGTGCGGTTGGGATCTAGCCGTACAAGGTAAGGGCGGCTAGGGCCTTGCCGCACAAGGCAAGTGTGGTCCAACTCTGGCCGCTCGACCTACCAACGATTCCAAGTGACGTATGGCCTGACACAGGCCGCACGAGGGTATGTACGGCCAGCACCTAGCCGCACAACCCAAGATACTGTGCAAGGTAACATGTAACGGTCAGAAACTCACTGGACGAGCGGTCGATCTTGGGCTGCTCAAGGGTTGTGCAGTCACTGACAGGCCGCACAAGCCCCACTGCGCGCCGAGCCTAATGGCGTCGAGCGACGTGTGGCCAGCCTACGGCCGCACAAAGGGTCATGCGGCCAGACCCTGGCCGCACACCCCAGTGCACTGCATAACGGCCAAAACGCGGGATATGGGCGGTCGGTTTGGGGCCGCACGAAGGGACATGCGATCTCGCGATAGACCGCTCAAACCCCGCTGCGCGCCGAGCCTAACTAACAGCGCGTCGAGCCGATGGGCGGCCAGGCCAGGGTCGCACAAGTGTTGTGCGGTCTCTAGTGCGACCGCACATCGGTCCCCGGTGCGAAAACGGCGAACCTCGCCGGAATCGCCCATTCTGGCCCCATACAAGCCCCACGGAGGGGGAAATGAAGAGGAACGAACCCCCAAGCCCCCTAGCATGATTCTAGGCCCCCAAAACGCGAAATCACGACTTAAAACGACGAATTGGGCGAACACTCCCCGAGGCATGCTCAACCTTCCCGGCGTGAAATAACCCCATCTTGCCCAACCTGCCCCATTATCGCATGAACCCCACTGATCACGCTGAATTGCAAAGGCAGGTTGAGGAGTATTTAAAGCAAGGCCGCGTGAGAGAGAGCATGAGTCCTCGTGCCGTTCCCGCACTGCTAGCTCCTAAGAAGGATGGAACTTGGAGGATGTGTGTGGATAGCCGTGCGATCAACCGCATAACGGTGAGGCATCGTTTTCCCATTCCCCGCTTGGATGACATGTTAGATATGATGGCAGGAGCCACTCTGTTCTCTAAAATTGACCTGAGGAATGGTTATCACAAGGTGAGGATTCGACCTGGAGACGAATGGAAGACCGCCTTCAAAACGAAGGACGGACTCTATGAGTGGTTGGTAATGCCATTTGGTCTTTCAAACGCCCCGAGTACCTTTATGCGGCTTATGAATCAGGAGCTGCGCCCATTCATCAGGGTGTTCCTCGTTGTGTATTTTGATGACATTCTCATTTATAGCCACACGAGGGGAGACCATCTGGATCACCTGAGGCAAGTTTGTACCACCCTGCGCCGTGAAAGCCTCTACGGTAACCTCAAGAAGTGTGCTTTCGCGACCACTCGGGTTACTTTCTTGGGGTTTATTGTCTCTGGTAAGGGTGTTTCTGCTAACTCGGATAAAGTCAAGGTTTTGTGGATTGGCCGAAACCGCAAAATCTTCATGAAGTTTGTAGTTTCCACGGTTTGGCCACTTTCTACCGTCGATTCATTAGAGGGTTCAGCACTATAACTGCTCCCATTACCGACTGCATGGGAAAGGGGACCTTTGTCTGGACAAAGGCCGCTGCATCAGCCTTTCGTGACCTTAAGGAGCGCATGACACAAGCACCTGTACTTAGACTGCTGAACTTCTCTAAGGTGTTTGAGGTTGCTTGTGATGCCTCTGGCGTTGGCATAGGTGGGGCGCTGAGCCAGGAGAGTCACCCCGTTGCTTTCTTCAGTGAGAAGCTAAGTGACGCCAAATTAAAATATTCCACCTATGACAAGAAATTCTACGCGGTAGTCCAGGCTCTGAGGTACTGGAGGCACTACCTTCTACCGCACAAGTTCGTGCTATTCTCGGACCACGAAGCTCTTAGATTCCTCCACGCCCAAAAGAAGCTTAACCCGAGACACAGTCGTCGCATAAATCGTCACCTCGGTGACTGGCACGCCCTCGCACACAATAAACCTAATAAACAAACGAAAGGACGAATAAACCAACGAAAAGAACGAAGAGTCCCCATAAGTGCGTCCACAATGCTCTCAAACCATATGAGGTTGTTATTAGGTGGACTGTGGTTGATTTGAGACACATTATTCTTTGGTTTGCATGCATCAAGGCCCTCTTTGTTTCCGGGGTTGGATGAGTTATTCGAGCCCCACCGTCCGAATTAGTTACTCCACCTCGGTTAGGGGGGCATGTGTGTGAGAGAAAATTGTGGGGCCCATAATTTTCTCTCACATCGGTTTACTATTCTCTCTATCCTAACCCAAAAATAAAGAGGGCCCAAGAGAATGCCAAAATTGATCATGAGATGTAGAGATATTTACATCCTACCAAGCAAGAGGTGGTCAAGTGGTTAGATATACGATAAAGGCTCCACCCATATATTGAAGAGATATTGAAAATTGATTCTCATATGACCTTTGGGTGAGAGAACTAGTTAATACATATTCTCACGACACCTACAACTGCTATACGTTAGTTTGTGACAAATCAGAAAGAAATAAGTCTTTTAGTATATATGCACCACATTTATACAAAGGACAATGTCAAACCCAATGGTGATAAGATCCACTGTACCTTTGGCCCAGTTGAGAGTGTGTAACATTTCCTTCTCAAATGACACAAGAGGTAGAACTTAATTAAAAGGGGATAAGATTGCTTGGTGACTTATTCTTCATACTACACTTTGGATGCTTTGTATCATTGCTAAAGTAGACTTAATTAATGGCTACATGGCATCTGAGTAAAGACAGTAAACTTAGCGCTTATTAAGACAACCCAATGTTCTCACTTTCATTCCTTTCCTATTTTGTAAGTCACTCGTGTACAACCAGGTTTGGGAAGAAAACTGAAGGACCCTCACCACTATCCTAGGTTGTATCTATATATCATTCTCTCAAGTTCTTCTTCCTCTGGCTAATTTTTTATTATACCATTGAGGCCAATGGTACTTATGCTGGGGGGAGGGGATTTTGAATTTGAATTTGCAAGCAATTCTTTTGATAGTATGAAGAAACATTTCTACCCCTAACTGAGCTCTTTTATTTTCATGTCTCACAGGGGTTGACTTCTCTTCGCCGTTGTGATTCCGGGGATAGCTTCACGTCGGCATAGTGTCTCTTCGGAGGGTCCGGACGGGACGTGTCCTCCAAGGTCTCTTCAGTTGAAATCGTTGTCGTTGCTGGACTAGCGGGGACATACGGGCGTGCAATTTTGCACGTCCACAGGACCCTATGTCTGCATCAGCAGGAACTCCTCCTTTGCGGTGACATTAACCCCATTGCTAATGAATAAACCCTTCTCTCGTTGCAACGCTTCGTGCCCTAGCCGACTTTCACATGATATCGCCATTACGGGCCTTACGTCTGAATCGGCGCAGGAACTCTTCCTTTGCATTAGCATTACCTTCTTGCTAATGAATAAACCCTTCTCTCGGCGCATGGCTTCGTGCCCCAGCTGACTTTTACACAATATCACCATTACGGGCCTTACGTCTGAATCAGCGTAGAAACTCTTCCTTTGCGTTAGCATACCTTCTTGCTAACGAATAAATCACTTTGTCGGCGGCTTAGTGCCCCAGCCTACTCTTACACAATATTGCCATTACGCACCCTACGTCCGAATCGACAGGAACTCCTCTTTTGCGATGGCATTAACCCCATTGCCAATGAATAAACCCTTTCTATCGGTGCAGGGCCCCGTGCCCCAACCAACTGTCATATGCTATCATCTAGGGTCGAGAATCATGTGTCGACCCATCATCATTCTCTTACACTATATATTTCCAAAAAAAAGTGGGGCTTAAAATAGAGATGCCCCGCCAGACTTGTTCTTACACTAGGGCAAGGGGAAAAATAGCTATAACCAGGCTGTGGCGAAAACCCGAGAGGGTGCTACAGGTAAAATCTAGTACCCCACCACGTAAAAACCCGAAAGGGCGCGTGGGCAAAAGCAAGAGGGGGCTGGCTTTGGTGAAAACCTGAAAGGGCACTTAGGCCAGTAATGTGGTAGTCTAAAAGTTCCTCTCCACTTCCCTCCCTATGGAACTCTGGTTAGGATATTCACCACTAGTCACACTGAATAATAAACCACCAATAGACAAAGCCTGACCAGAATAGACCTTTCGCCTGTTCTGGTAAAGAATAAATCTATCTTTCCTTCGGCATTTAACCAATGTCGACGAACAAAACTAACACTAACCCTGGGGGCCAGCGGGGTCGGCCGACCCTGCTGAGGGGGCCAGCGGGATGGCCGACCCCGCTGGGGAGCCCAGCGGGTTGCGGCCCCCTCCTCCTCCGCGGTCGCAACCCGAAGGGGTCATTTGACCCCCGGGCACGCCTTTTGGCCCCTCTTCGTGCCATTTTCCGCCGTTTCTGTCGCCCTGGGTTGAGGAGAAATCTATATATAGTCCCTTGGGTTGAGGAGAAATCTATATATAGTCCCTTGGGGGCTCTCCTTTGGCCACGTGGTAGCAATATCTTGGTGGAGACTCGCGTGGGAGCGGAGAAGCGTCTTGTTTGTTTGTTTGGTTGTGCGTAGCCGCGTGGGGAGGAATCTTTGCGTCCGTCTGCGCCGTGTGATACACTTGCTCGGCTCCTTTGACGGGTATACGCATGTATTTTCCTCATTTATTTCCCCGTTGCGACGCCGATCGCAATTGTGTAGTCGGGCCAATGGACCCTAAATCACGGAGGTACTCCACAATTTGGCGGTGTTGACGATACGCTATCTTTTCGTCGATTGTAGCATCATAAAATTCTCGAAAATATTTCGAGAACAATTTCGGGTGCAACAAATGCCCCTCACGGGACGTCCGTCGCGGCCGGAGACGGGGGCGGATGGCCCGTGCCCTTTGAAGAGAAATGTATTTATGTGCCCTTGTACTGAGACTTTTGGGCTCTGTAGGACTGCATTTGATATTCATATTGCTGCCCCAATATATTTTGGCCTAATGCTCCTCTCTCTCTTTTTTTCTTCTCCTCTGTGCTTTCAGGTATGGCTCGCAGCAGTGGAGACGGGAGTCGATCGAGGAGGTCGAGGGTCTGGGGCGCTGACGAATACCGTATTGAGCGCACGGACCGGCGGATGCCGCCTTTTCCTCCCCGTGCCATTACTGATGACGATTTCGGCCAGCTGGACTTTGGCTACTCATGGGTCGCTGAGGGCCCAATCGAGAGCGCTGGGGAGACGAAAGGCCTTGTGGACGTGTTAAGGATCACGAGACGGGATGGTCTTTATACATATGACCGCACAGGGGGCTATCCGCGCCACTACCTCTTGGACCGTCATCTCTACTGCTTCCTCTAGAGTTTTGCACCAGTCGGCATGGAGGCCGACGATCCTTCACTTCCTGAGGAGAGACGCCGCCTCGAGAGGGCAATACTATCGGGGAGAGACATCATGCAGGGGCTATGTTCCCTGACTTATCCGAGCTACCCGGAGTGTTTCACCCGGCAGCGACAGTACCCGGATCAAGAGAGTCTGGGCTCTTTTCAGCGATACGAGAGCCTTTCTGTTCAGATCGCTCCACTATCTCCAGCAGCTTGGCAGATGCATGGGCAGCACAAGACTATGGATCAGGTTGTGGACGGTCTTTTCTTGACACCCACCGGGGCGAGCTTCGCGCAGGAGGAGTATGTCCACGAGTGCATGATCGAGAGGGTTTTGTCATTGAAGACGCCTAGCTGGTATGGGAAATGGTCTGTTATCCCTTCCCACAGCTATCACCGGGACGCGACAGAGTGGCTCTGAGTCGTTCTGACTGTCTACCAGTCAGTGTTGGACAGGGTAGGGATTCGGCACGCAGTGACGGCCACCTTGTATTCCTACCCCTGTCATACAGGCCTGTTGCAGGCTTTAGTGCAGAGGTTCAACCGCCGATGGAACACTTTTGTCACGGCGGGAGGAGAGACCTCTCTAGACCTCTGGACTTTTCAGAGGATTTTTGGTCTTCCGATCTGCGGGAGACCATACGAGGAGCTGTCACTAGACGATCTGCACCTCAGCTCCACCGACGACGCAGGGCAGTACACCCTGCCTTACTGCTTCAGGTTTCTGATGAAGACTTGGAGGCATTTATCCCAAGTTGGCACCGATTGGACCCCTTGCACGCCACGTGTGACTCTGAATGCGTGGGTGAGCCATTTCTATAATGGCCCTTTCTGCTTCCATGAGGAATTTGCACAGTCCGGGACCACCTGGGAGGAATGCAGGGAAGTCCGAGTAGACGTCCCTCCTCACCCCCGCCATTTGCCTGCTCTGATGCAAGGGTGGAATGGACGAAAGCTACCTGCTGTTACATATCTGGCAGCTTATTTGGCCTACTGGCTGGCCAGTTTTGTGGTTCCCCATGGAGAGGAGGGAGTTTTACGGCTGGAGGTGATATACCCGGCCTGCTTGCTTGCTTGTAGACAGAGACTCGCCATTGCCCCAGCAGCTTTGGCGAAGATTTTCCATTCGCTTGGGGCATTGTCCTCCCATTCGTCACCGCGGGAGAAGAGTATTGTGCTGCCCACTCATTATCTGAGTGCTTGGGCGGGGCTATTATTTCTGGAGCTGTCTCGAAGAACTCCAGTGGATAACCCGGCGGCGCCACTGATTTTTTGGTTCATAGGGCAGCCATCCCAGGACCCGGTGGCTCAGCTTGTAGGGGCCCGACGGGCCTTGTCTTTTGTCCCCGTGAAGAGAGGAGAGGGCATAGCCCTTGACTACTTCTCCTACCTTCACCGCCCATATGTTGGGCAGGAGGGGGATGCTGTTGTTAGCAGGGTTTCTGCCCATGCTTTACTTTCGCCTCAGGGCTTGGCGGAGTGGGTTATCAGCATCCGTCCCAGTGTTCTTGTGTACCGGCGCTCTAGCACGGCGATACTCGAGCCCTACTACCCTCACCGGTTCGCCAGGAACTTCGGGTATGATCAGGGCGTCCCTTCAGGTGGGGAATTCTCCTTGGCACTCCGATTGTACAGGCACAGGGACGTGCACTTGGTAGCGGCAGCTTGGCAGGACTTTCTCGGCCGTGAAGTGGGACAGGGGTACCCCATCCCGGAGCAGGAGCGCAGGGGCTACTTTGATATCTATTATGCCCGCTGGTGGTTCAAAGCCAGCAATGTCTTTCGGGAGAGTTGCGACGCCATCCGAGCAGTTGAGGAGCAGCATTTGAGGCGGGAGGATCTGCCTCCTGTGCTTATAGATCCAGCCTTCATCAAGTCCCATTTTTTCGGAGTCGCCCGGGTTATGAGCGACATCGTGGAGCAGTGGCGTGAGAAAGGTTGGACCGCCCCAATTGACAGGAGCCAGTATAATGGGGCATTGAAGCCTTTGAAGAGCAAGCCAGCAGCAATTTCCAGAGTTTCTTCTTCCTCTGCCTCGAGGGCAGCACCAGGTCCTTCGAAGGCTTACTCCTGGTGGGAAGATTTGCAGGTATCTTGCGGCGTGAGGAGGAAGTCCCAGTTGTCTCAGCCGATACCCGATGAAGCGCTCGGAGGCAGCACTTTTGTTGAGTGGAGGGCCCATGTGATTAATGCTGTGGGCTGTGCAGGTCCACTGGAATACCTTTCTAGCCCTGTGCCATGAGGTTCTCGAGAACTGGCGTGTTGGATGGCCGTGGTTGAGCCTGCTCGAAAGGGATTGCTGAGGTGCGCCTCCCAGACTACTTCAGCTTCCTCTGGGGTAACCCAGATCCTTCTCAAGTCAGATTGCTAGTCTCCCTCATCCTTACTCCTCCGATGGGACTTGGGAGCCTAGATGCTGAACCGGCGCTGGTGCTTTCGGGCCGTTGCCGAAGCATTCGCCCGCTTAAGTTCTACCTTGTCTTCCCACGTTCGACGTAGTAGGCTAAAGCGGTTGGTGGTAGGGATCGTCGGGATGATCCGTTCTGGGGATATAATGGGTTTGCCCACATCCAGGTGAATCCGTAAGTCCCCGACAAGAACGGTCTTGCCGGAGTTGCTAGTGATAGTAGTGGGTCGCTTGCCTTTACGGCTATGACGATGCTTCTTCTGGGGAGCCGAAGATGATTCCACTCCAAGGTGGTAGGCAGAGAAAACCCAGCCTGCGGGTGCTGGCGACACAAGGCCATTCATCGAGAATACCAAGACGGGCCCCCAAGACGCGAGGTCCGTAGTGAAGGCCGGCGGCCGGGAGGCTCGAGTGTAGGCCTTTGCCAGAGCTGACAGTAGCGTTGCGGATGCTCGCAACAATGTGCTTGCACTCGGAGTTGTCACTGCAGGGGGTACTGGGATGCCAGTGACCCGAGGCCTTGAGCCTGAACTGGAAGCTGGCAGGACCTGCTGGCGTGACATAGGGCACTCAGTCTGTACCGAGGTCACCGCGTCCCCCAAAGGTAGACCCGCACTGGGGATCAGCGTTGTCAGGTTGCGGGAGGGATGCTCCTGAGGTAGAGCCGAGGGATCTGGGGCCTGACGTGGACCACTCATACCAGATGTCATCCGCGGAGAATCCCAGGGCTGTACGTCCGGTCTAGATTCTAGGACGCCTCATACCAGGGATTGGGGACCCGGGCGAGGTGGTCGCTCTTCTGGGGTTCGAGTCAGAAGGCCCGAATGGGGTGCTGGGGAGCCCTGCCCTTGGGCCAGGAGGCCCGTGCGGGGAGTAGGCTCGGTAGGAGCTGGGGGTTGACGGCCCGAGCTGAGTGCTGAGAAGCCGAACACCCTGGGGTGGAGACCCACACCGGATGTCGACTTGGCTAATGTACCCCATGACAATCCTTTTTCCCTTTAGGGGCTTTACCGCCCTTGGGAGGCCTCGCGGGTTCCAAGTGGTATTAGGTATATTTGATAGTCCTATCGGGTATATCTGGTATCCAGGATCCAGGTCATCACAGTGTGCATGGACTTGAAAGTTGAAACATGCAAGGGTTATGGAAATATGCACGGGCTTACTTGTGTAGAGCTAAAAATTCACAAGCTTCTGAAATATGCATGGACACATGTTTTAACAAAATGCACAGAGTTTATGATGCACAGACTTGGTGAAGAAACGTGCATGGATTCGGACATTTGCACGGACTTGAGTATGCATTGAGTAACAGTATGCACTGACTCAAGTTTTCAACTAAGGCCAAAAAAACATGCACGGACTTGACCTTTGACCTAAAGCAAATGTTCATGGATATAGCAACACGTGCACAGACTTAGACTCAACCTCAATGCAAGTATGCATGGACATTTCAGCACGTGCACGGACTTAGACAACACTACATGCACGGAGTACCACTGTGCATGCATGGGGTTACTTTTGCTCAGACTGAAGAATGAACGGAGTATGATTTCCTTCTAATAGAAACGTGCTCGGACTTTGCGTAGACAAAGAATGCACGGACGTTTCAATGCTTGGACTTCAAACAGAACATGCACGGACTTGCATTGGATGCAGTATGCATGGACTTCTGTGCAGAGACTGCACATGCACGACTTTTATGAAAGTGTGCATGGACCATGCATAGACTTTCCATGCTAAGACTATACATGGATGGACTCAGCATGAGACATGCATGGACTTTATGGGAGAATGCAAGGATATGCTATGCAGTGAACTGTACATCCACAGACATGGACAAGGCATGCACAGACTTGCCTTGCCATGTGCACGGACTCATGTTCTTGTCCAAGGTCAGAACATGCATGGACTTACTAAGTGTACGCTCTGACTTGGCCTGAGCCTAACACTCTGCATGCAAGGACTGATACAGTGTATGCTCTGACTTGGACTAAGCCTACAACTGTATATGCATGGACTAATGTCTGCACGGACTTTAGACATGCATGGAACATGCACGGACCTTAGTTCGTGCCTTAGACAGATGTGCACGGACTCTAAGTCAAAAGGTAATGTCAGTTGTGAGTTGATAAGTCTCATCCTGTAGCTTTGTGTGCTGTATGGACAGCCCTTGAATGTCTTCTTGAAGCTTTGTAGTTTGCAGCATTGTTTCTTTACGAATCTCCTGCAGCTCTTGCATGATGAGTCCATTTTGTTCGCAGACTTGATTCATTTGAGTTTGCATTTGGCCTTGATTGTGGTTAAGCTGAAGAATGGCAGACTTCATTGTAGCAAATTGTTCTTGTAAAAATTGCATCAGAGATGGAGGAAGAGGAGGGTCTGAACTTGTTCCTGCTTGGTCTGGTCCAGATGTTTGAGTATGGAACTCAGGTGGTGCATCAGACTGAGTGTATACCTGAGGAGGTGAAGAGGGTGGAAGAGTCCCAAAAGGTACAATAGCTCCAATGTAGGTGTCCTGAGCGGCCTGCGGGTCAATGGACTATACTTCTGGAGGTTGTGCTTCTTCAGAAGCTCGAGCTTGGTCTGCCTGCTGCTCATAGCCAGGGAGATCTCTGACCACTCTGTCTCCTTTCTTCTTGAAATGCATATATAGTTCAATGAACCTCTGACAGTAGACATTGGATTTTGGAATGCAGATGACTGTTTCACTTTCCAGGGAGATTCCAGCCTTGATGAATATGGCCGTCAAAGGAGCAGCATAGGGCAAATTTCTCTTCTTCCCAAGACAGCCATGCATCACATTCATAATTATGTTAGGAAGGCAGACTTTCATGTTCTTGAACATGCAGTAGAGTAAGAACCTTTGTGTCTCTGTAAGTCTGCTTCTGCCTCCACCTTGTGGTGTAATCATTGTGGTAAGCATGTGATGCACAAGACATTGTAATGGAGGAAAATGGTTAGTGTTAACTGTTGTGATATGTGTATCCGATGTGATATGCTTCCCTGCTACAATTGTGTTAGCTTCTTCCAAATCATAAGAACAGTCATGTTCGTTCAGTCCATCATTGGGAATGTGCCATGCCTTATAAAATAGGCGTGGTTTCACGGGAATGGAGACACCTTGAACTTCAGTCCATACCTGACCATCTGTGTCAAGCCATAGGTTTTGGTACCACTCCCGCCTAGCCTAGGGTAATAGACTGTATGTGTGCTCATAAACTCAACCCATCCTTGAAATTCAACCATTGGTAATAATTTAATAACCGGATAGATCTTTCAACAGATCTGATGCGCGGCAGACTCTGAACCGGAACCTCAGATCTTCTTCTTCTTCACGAACACTTAGTCAACCTCGATCTCTCCATGAACTCTTGTTCTTCTCTCTGGATCTTCTGAGCAGCAAGATGGCGATCTTCTCCTCCGTGTATGCTTGCTATCGCACTGCTCTCAGGATCATCTCTTCTACTCTTTTATTCGTCTGTTCTGCTCTTCTATTACTCTCTGTTAGTTGTTCCTCTATTTTTGAAAGTGTATATCCAAATTCTGCCCAGTCATCTGGAATTTCCTTTTTCCCGTGCTTAATTCCATTACACGTGCCATAAGTGGGTCCCAACCAGATTATCTGGTTTCCCCAATAATTGCACATGCCCTGGAGTCTTCTGGACAGAGAGGGAATGAAAGTGACTGAGATGACCTTATGCTGATTTGGCACCGGTGGTAATTCAAACAGGGGTTCACGTGAAAGGGACTTGAGCTGAGCATAGACAGCGTCAACCCAGTGATCTCATAGGGTTGACGTAGCCTTCAGTTGCTCTACGGGGATGGGGAGAACAACTGAAGCGTTAACGTTGGCAACCACAGTGTCCACTCATTGGACTATCCTTTGCACACGCAAACTGATGCGTTGATGCAGCCTTAACATTGCGTTAATGCAGTAGAGTAATGCGATAGCTGTACCCTATGATTTTTCCTCTGGTGCGTCCACGCAGCCAGCTAGAGGCATTGACGCACTGTTGCATCCAGGTAGCTGCTTCTGTGTTCTTTGTACTACTGCATCCACGCTGTCAGGCTTGGGGCATTGACGCACTGGAGACTTTGCTAGCAACAGTCTTTGTTTTCTACGTCCACACTGTCGGGCTTTGGACGTTGATGCAGTGGTGCATTCAAAAGAATCCTTTCTTTGTTGCTACACTGTTGCGTCCACGCTGTCGTACCAGAGCATTGACGCCTTGGTGCACTTCAACAACTACTGTCTTTGTTGCTACACTTCTGCATCCACACTGTCGTTTTGAAGCGTTGACGCCTTGGTGCATTTCAACAGATGCTATCTCTGTCAAATATTCAAACATGAATAAGTGCTTATGTTATTGAAATGAAGTTGAGCATATCACATTAGAATTCAGTGTTCGTGCGGACCCTCCCACATTTGATGGGTCCAAATCTTTGGAACCCAAGATCTATCTTGATTGGGAGGCCAGCATAGACCGATATTTTGAGTGGTTCGAGATGACGGACAGCCAGAGGGTTAGGTATGCCAAGATGAAGTTGTTGGGGCAAGCACAGACTTACTGGAGCAATGTAGAGAGCTTGCTCTTTAAACATCATGAGCCTCAGGTAGGTTCTTGGGATGAGATGAAGGAGAGGCTTAGGCATAAGTACGTTCCCGCCACGTACCGTCAGCGTCTTATTGATAAGTGGCAGAGCCTCACCCAAGGGGACCGATCCGTGTCTGACTATATCACGGAGTTTGATGAGTACTTTTTACGATGTAGCATTACGGAAGAGAGCGCCATGCCTATCTCGCGCTTTCGTCGTGGCTTGCAGCCCCACTATCAATATGAACTATTTCGTCGCAATGTCACTACCTTGGAAGACGCATACCATGTCACTCTCGAGTTGGGGCAGTTCGAGGCGGAGTTCACTCCCGTCCAGCGTCCAGGGTTTACTTATCAGCACGGGCCCGACCCTCATGCCATGCCTACCTCCTATAGTGAATCTCCAGTGGCCCGCCCCCCGGAACCCTCTCAATTGGACCCCTCTACTGCTCCTAGACCCCACACTTTCCCTCCAAGGGATCCTCCCCCTCGCTCTCAGGCACCCGTCCCTACCCCTCGGCCTTATCTGCCCACCGTGCTGACTCGGCCTCTTCCTCCCACACCCACAATCCATCGAGAGGACAAGGGTAAGGGGCCAATGATTGGTGCAACACCTCAGGGCACTGGGACACGAGACCATTGCTACACTTGTGGTGGAGTCGATCACTTTGCCAACAAGTGTCCCACTCGAGGAGCACTTGTTATTGCCGACACGTCGATCTGTGACCCCACCCCCGAGTTGGTGCCAGTCAGTTATGAGCCGGACCAAGAATTGGTCGAGGAATTCTTTGATGAGTTATTGGAGGGCGAGCAGGTTGACGTCCCTGGTACCTTGTATCAGGAGGACGTACATTTGGGTGTAGTCAAGTGCATCCTAACCCAGCCTCAGGTGAGTGACGACTGGCGTCGTACCACCATCTTCCACACATTTTGTAGGCTGGAAGGGAAAGCCTGCTTTGGCTTGCCAAGAGTGCAATTGCAATAGGAAGACTCCCTCCAAAGTAATCGGACACTTACCCAGACAATTGCCATTCACCGTGGGGGCTGGCTCCCCCGCCTGTCTAGGCTCTCCGTCCAGTGCCTCAGTCGGGGTCTTAGCCCCCGACGTCTCTACCTCCTCTGCACAAACCAGACGGTCACATCAGTGGCCAAAAATGGGCGAAGTCACTACTTACAGTCACCACCAGATGCCCTTACCTGAATGGGATCCTCTTGCACCTTCCCACGACTCAAAGTCGGGGAAGGCCTTGACATTGGGCGCCATCTCGTCCATCAGCCGGAGAAAACTCTTCGTGTCAATCTCACACTCAGCTCCCTCTACATAGGGTGGATCTGCCTCCCGAGGGGGTGAGAAGGTCGCCTCTGCCCTAGCCTCCACGGAAGCGGCAGGACACAAACCTAGCAAAGCAAGATTACCCTGCTACCATGGCTAAATTGACCAAGAGCAAAGAAGGCAAACGGCACTTACTCAGAGCTGTCTCTGCCTCAGCTACCTCGTCAATCCTGAGTCCTCCAGAAGACTCGCCAGTCTCGGCTACTGCAGCCTCTACTCGGAGAAGTTTCTGCCTCGGCTATAGACTTTCATCCCCGCTCCCCGAGGATGCCTCCGTGGAGGGGTTATCCCCCTCTGTTGCCGAACCTCTCAAGAGGCACAGCATTATACAATGTCCCAATGTTATAACCAGAAAGTAACAAACAAAAAAGGGATGGAGTATCCCAAACAAGGCCATACCTGGAGCCCCCAAGGGGGTCGGTGGCAACAGTACCAGCTACTACGGCTTCAATGCCAGCACCCGGGTCGTGTCCGCCACGGCCTCTCGGATGTCCAGCAGAGTGCGGGCGCACTCAATCTGGGACAAGAACTCCATGGGCCCGGCAGACCCCATCGCGTGAGCAATCTGTCGCCGGTAGTCGTCGATCGCTGAGTTGGCAAAGCTCCCGTGCGAGAGCTCCTGACCTAGCGAACCCTAGCTCTGAAAGCCACAATCGGCCAAAAGTTGGACCCGCCAGGCCTTAGGCACCCTCGGCCGGGACCCCTTTCCACCCATCGCCATGGCTCTCGCCGAAGTCTGCACCAGGGGCTTCAGTGCCCCACCACTGCGTGGAGACGTGTGCGAGCAAGAAGACGTCGTGGCCCCCGTTGCCCGTTCGGCACCGATTCGCGATCTTCGCCGCGTAAAAGGTAGGGGATCGGACTCCTCATCTCGCCAGGAATCCATTGACGCCCTCTGCGTCATCATCCATCATTCTTTACCTCATTTTCTATGCAATTCTTCTTTTGGGAGATTTTAAGGTTTATTCTCGGGTTACGTGCCTCTCTCGTTTTGTGGTCCAGATGACTGCTGATCGAGGCCTTAGAGATACCGTTGGAATGGTCACATCGCGACGATCGCACTGACGTCCTCTATTCCTCGATTTGCGCGATGTGAGTTCGAGCCGAGTCGTAAGGTGCCATTTCTCTCTCACGTCAGTTCGTGGTCGTATCGCTACTTTCGCCATCATCCAGGTAGGGGGATGGAATCCTTATCGCGCTTGGACACCACCGGTATCACTTGTGCCGTGATCCGACGCCCGTTGCATTGAATTTCATGCATCTTTCTGTTTAATGCATTTGACTATGTTTATTGTGGAGTTTATCGTTTAATTGTTAAATTAATTCCATTGGGCATTGTATTTCATTTCTAGTGGCATGTTTAGGCCTGTGTGATTGGTATGGGTTGGTAGGATTTGCAAGTTTTGTAATCCATCGCGTCCCCCGTCGATCTCTATCGACCGGGCGGGGTTTTCGAATCTGAAATCCAGAGTCACAAAACCCAGGTGATATAACGCGCCTGCCCCGGTGCGTTATACTCCTTTAATGCACTCCTAGTGATGCGTTATGTGAATAGTGTCCTGAGTTTTCTGTGGATTTAATCGTTCGGGTGGCTTTAACGCGCGTCTGTTGGTGCGTTATAGTCCTTTGTTTTGGGTTCAAGGCCCGTTGTCCTTAACGGCCCTACCCCTGTACGTCGTGCATTGTATGACGCCCCTGTATAGGTGCGTTATATGTCGTAGTTTCCTATGAGTTTAGACGTTCTGGAAGGCATAGCGGTCTACTAGAGGTGCGTCATATCCAGTATAATGCCCCCTTGGCAGTTCGTTATACTCCCTGTGTCGTGCATTGTGTACGTGCTGACTTTAACGCCTCCATGCCAGTGCGTTATAGTCCTATAGCGCCCCTGTTGAGGTGCGTTATAGTCTGGGTTGTAAACTGTCACTATTTAACACATTTTCCAGAAGATTGCGTTATTTAAATATTTACCAGAAAGGATGACAATTATAAAGGCGTTATTTAATCATACGACGCCTTGTATTCGGGCGTTTCATTAAAAAGTAACACCTTAGGTTAGGGCGTTATTTCAGTCATACAGTGAATGGCCATGGAACAGTATCAATAATTTAACAGGAACAAATTATGGATCCAGGAACATGATCAGGTAGAGAAAAATCACATGACATCAGGACTATGCTCATGCAGGAATTCAACTATCAGGGATTCAAGTAATTAAATTTTGATCATGCGTTGATTTATTAAATACTGTGGTAAATAATGACTTTAAAGAAGTCGTCTATTAATTGACGTCTTTAAAGAAGGCGTGTGTCATAGAAATAGCACCTGATGTCAGGTCGTTATTTCTTTGGAAAATAGAAAAGCATAAAACGTCATGGAAACCAGAAAGTCTATAACTATATGCATGCTTTGTTATCTTAGAATTTGATCCATGATTTGAGATTCAGAACCTACCTTTGTTGGACGCTAACTGGGTGTCGATTTGGGTAATTGGGGAAGAAGACACGGTACTCTGTTATGAACAGAGTAACAGCAGTAAACGGAAGAAGACCACCGGTTCCTTCCTGCCGCAGCAATTCGGGGAAGACTGCAGCAGAGGGAGTCTCCTAGCGATGTAGACAGGAGGAATTCAACTAGCTTCCAACATTCCTGCATCCCACAAGAAGTAAAATAAGAAGGGGAAGAAGAAGAGTTTAGGCTAATTAGAAGAATAACCTTCTTCCTTACCGTGGCTGACAGAGATCGACGAACAGAAGGTTTTAAGGGCCAAAGTAGGGGTATTTATAGGCTAAAGAGTTTAGGAATTCCTTTAGAGTTGTTATTTCTCCATCCTAATCCTTTCCCAATTTGATTGTTACCCATACAGTTCTGTTTCTTATTTTAGTTTCCTGGTTCGAACAGAACACGGCAGTAGGTTTCCATTTTACGATTCTCAAAGAAATAGCACCTTTTCTAGGGGCACTTTTTAATTAGCGACAGGGTCAGGGGCATCCGTTAGTCAATTGGCGTCCGTGTAAAGGTCTTCATTTTATTAATTAGCGCCTTATCAAGGGGTGTTACCACACCCTGCCCTCTCTCCCTCTGCATCCCAGGCTCGCCCTCCCCTGCTCCGTGCATCCACAGCTAGCCCGGAGTCGCCCCGTCGCCGCTACGCCCTCCCGTGGTTCGAGAAGTCCAGCCTGCTACTCTCTGCATTCAGCCTGCTGTAGAGAATGAGCTTGCAGAGGCTACCCCGGCGTCCACTGCATGAACCAGCTAAAGTTGTCTTCTGTGGAATCATTCTTCGTTGAGTCAGCTTCACTCCCGAAGTGGTCCCACTGCGATTCGACCTTGGCACCGTTCACGTCGTCCATTCTCGTGCAACTGCACCAGATTCGGGTCTGAACCTGAGCACCTTTTGGTAGCAGCTCCATCGCCCGCCCCTGTGTGAATCAGTCAGAGCTCTCCTCAAGAGAGTTCTTCCTCTCCAAAGCACCGACGTACCAGAGGTGGTCCTGCCTGCTTTTGACAACGTCTCCATCCAGGGCGTCCATTCTCCCTCTGTCGCGCAAGCCTTGGAGTCCTCTGTCCGTCCAAAACAAGCTGCTGTCAAGTCAGCCCCAACACCCCCTCCTCCTCTCAGTTTCAGGTCAGACGGTCTTCAGAAAAGTTGCAGCTTTCGATGATATGGAAAAAATGCATGTGGTCTTGTCCCGATCCGATGTCAACACTAGAAGTTCCACCACAGCTATCGGTGACTAGTTCAGCTGTTCACCCAGGAACTTGACACCGGCCATTCCTGTGACCATGTCCAGTGAGGTGATCAGACGGCTGCCATCTTCTGAGGGTTCGTAGATCTCCTAGTCAGCAGCGTCCATGACTTCATCCCGTAACGTTTGGAGTTCGGCAGCGCCCGTACCGGCTAACGCACCACAACTGCGCCAATCAGTCCTACGTGGCAGAACTGCACAGGCCTGCTGCAGTGGCTGTCGTCCCCATCCAGCGACATCAGCTCGGCACCAGACCTTTAGGCATCCTTCGGCATCCCTCGGGCTCCATCCAGGCATTGGCTGCATCTTGAGCGGACGCCTGAGCTCGGCGTACGATCGACAGTTATTTTCCACTCCCCGCTATCCCCCCTCCTACGCGAGGGTAGTGCATGTAACTATTTTCCCCCTCCCCGTGAACCCCTCCCTGCGTGGAGTGTAGTCGATGTACTAGCAGGTTGGCTTCATCCTCCGGGACTCGCCGAAGAAGTTCGAAGTGGTTAGAGGTAGGGATAGTTAGGATGTGACGATCCCGTGGCATAATCTGCTCGCCTCCATCGAGCCGAATGCGAATGTCCCCGACAATTACGGTCTTGCCAGAGCTAGATGTCGCCGCTGCAGGCTTTGTACCCTTGCGGCTATGGCGCTGCCCCCGTTGAGCAGGAGCGGCGTTGGTGACGCCCGCCGTAGGCGCGACGTCATTATGGCGGCGTCGCTGCCCCCGTTGAGCAGGGGCAGCACCTCTGAGGGTGGCCGCAATAGAGCTGGAGCCGTTGCGGCGGCGACGTTGCCCCCGTTGAGCAAGAGCGGCGCCAACTGTAATCTGATTAACCGAGAAAACTCGGCCATCTATTGAGACAAAGGGCCTGACACCCGGGTGCTACAGCAGAGGGCCTGACAGTCAACCTGTCGGCCGAGCGAACTCGTCCAATTGCTGGAGCCGAGGGCCTGACGCCCCGGACAGTTGGCTTGTTGACCGGGCGAACCTGGCCAGTCGATAAAGTGGAGGGCCTGACACTCTCAGTGGTTGCCTTGTAGACCGGACTGACCCGGCCAGCTGTGGGGCCGAGGGCCTAACACCCCCGATAGTTGTCTTCTTGACCGGGCGGACCTGGCCGGTCCATGAAGCCGAGGGCCTGGCACCCCCAACAGCTGGCTTGTTGGCGGACTCGGCCAGTTGCTGAAGTGGAGGGCCTGACACCCTCGGTGGTTGTCTTCGTGGCCGAGCGAACTCGGCCAGTTACTGGGGCCGAGGGCCTGACGCCCCCGACGGTTGCTACAGTAAGTGTGGCTAAACTGACTTCAGCCACCGGCATTGCGCCCAAGAAGAAGAGCGAACCGACGATCGCAGGGAAATCGCCGAAGACGAGCGGCGTCGCCTAGTATCCGAACTTGGCGTGGTTGGCAACGACCTGAGGACCGTAAGTAACTGTTGCCATCGTCGTCGTCGTTGGTGGTGGTGGTGGTGGTGCGTAGCACGAATGCAGAAGTGCACAAATGCACAAAGAGCTCTCAAATGAGCAGCAAGATGTGCCCTCCTCTTCCCGTCCTGTAAGAGGAAGAGGAGGGAGATCAGAACCTTAAAGAAGGTTTAGAAACTTTCTATAAAATTTTTACGGATAGGGTATGGTATTGGTCTATCCGAGCCGAAACCGATCCATTTACATCCCTAGTTAGAAAGATATTGGTTCAGGAAAATTGACTTCATAGACATTGTCAGTTAGGTATAGAATGCTCCAAGACAAGGGCAGTTGGCAATGGCTAGATTTGTAAACAAGATGAAGCATTTGGCGTAGGTTCTAAAGCAATGGGTTGCATCTAAAGTACTACCTGCTAAAGCTACTAAAGATAGGATTCTTGATCAGTTGGAGGGTCTAATTTTTTTTCCCTAACGGTGAGGGGGAACCGGGATTGAACCCGGGACCTCCCCAAAGGGGGGAGGTGGTGAGACCACCATGGAAAGCTGTGGGCTCTGGAGGGTCTAGATTGTCTGGAGGAGGTTGGAGGTTGGACTGCTAGATGGATCGGACAGACACCTTAAGGATGTTCTCAGGGTAGAGTTTGAAGAGATCCTTATCAGGGAGAAGATTTACTGGAAGCAAAGATCTAGAGGGAAATGACTCAAAGAAGGTGACAGGAACACTGCATGCTTTCACTATATAACTATAGGGAGGATAAGAGTAAACTTAATCAGATGCATCAAGGTTGGGGATCATGTGTTCTCTAGTGATGTGGACATCTGAAGGCAGCCTCGGGTGTACTTCTCTGGTCTCTTCACATAGGATGATTTGGTTAGGCCATGTGTTGCTGATGATCTTCTCCCACACATCTTAGACGAGGAGAGTGTAGTACTTGCTCAGCCTTTCTTGGAGGAAGAGGTCCATACGGTTGTCTTCTCTCTTACAGGTGATAAAGCTCTAGGACAAGACGGATTTCCTATGTCCTTCTTCCAGAATGTTGGGATATCATTAAAGAAGATCTTCTCAGTGCAGTGTAGGAGTTCTAGGAGGGGAAGACACATTTATGGGGTATCAACAAGGCCATCTTAGTCCTCATCCCCAAGAAGCAAGGGGCTTAGGAATTTCGACTTCAGACCAATCAGCCTCTTGAATGGCACTTATAAAATTATTTCTAAGCTATTAGCCATAAGACTTGATAGTGTGATTGATGGTTGGTGAGTGGATATCAAAGGGCTTTCATCAGAGGTCGTCACATACCGGAGAACTTCTTGGTTGCTCATGAACGTTTACATGCAATAAAGACCCAGAGGAAGAAAGGAGTGATCCTCGAGCTAGATTTTGAGAAAACTTATGATAGAGTTAACTGGAGTTGTCTATTTGGTGTCTTGAGGAAGATAGGCTTTCATGATCAGTGGATTAGTTGGGTCCATGCTTGTGTTACTTCAGCCAAGTTTGCAATCTGAATCAATGGGGAGCCTTCATCATCTTTTCATAGTGGTAGGGGTCTCTGATCGGGAGACCCGATGTCACCCTTACTTTTCGTTCTTGTTGCACATATTCTTAGTAGGATGTGCCTGAGAGCAGAGGCGCACAAGTTGATCAAGGGTTTCTAGGTTACAGAGGTCGATCCTCACATCACACACTTGTAGTATGCCAATGATACCATCATTTTCTAGCAGAGGGAGAGAGACATCTTTATATCACTCGATTTATGCTGGAGCTTCTGGAGATTGTAAGCGGGTTAAGGGTTAATCTTAATAAGAGTAAGATTATGGGGATCAACTTGGAAGACAGAGATCTGCGGAGAGCAGCTTTCATCCTAGGCTGTCAAGCAGGTGATTTTCTTATCTCTTATTTGGGTCTTCCGCTCTCTTCAAGAGTCATACATTATAGAGATTGGAACAGTGTGATCCAGAGATATGAGACCAGACTGGCAAGGTGGAAGGCGAGACTTCTCTCATATGAAAGAAGGTTGGTGCTTTGCAAATCAGAGTTAAACTGTCTCCCCATTTATTATCTTTCTATCTTCCAGATTTCGAGAACAATTGCGAGTAAACTTGATTCTATCCAAGTTAGATTCTTTTGGCATGGCAGTGGAGATAGAAGTAAAGGGTGGGATGGTGTTGCGTGGGGCAAAATTTGCAAAACAAAGGAGGAGAGTGGCCTGAGCATCAGGAACATTAGGGATTTCAACATGGATCTGCTTTGCAAGTGGCTATGGATGTTGGTATCTACTGAGAGTGGGCTATGGTTGTAAGTCATTCAACACAGATATTATCGGAGGGTGAAAGATTGGGAGCTGGCCCCAGCCTCTTTGCATAATATCTCTCCAATCTGGAGAGCTAAATTACAGTGTTCAGATATCATGCAGGTCAGTGCTCGCATCCGCCTAGGAGACGGACAAAGGTGTTTGTTTTGGTTGGATTTGTAGTGTGGTGACTTCACCCTTCAGGAGATGTTCCCTCACCTCTTTGCCATTGCCTCGTCACAGACAGCTGCCTTTAGAAGAAACTTGCGGGTGGAGGAGACAGATCGATTTTAGGAGCTTCTTTCCTTCTTTCTAGATCATGCACCGGTAGCCAACTGTGCTGACAGTTGGTGGTGGCAATGGGAGAAGGATGGAAAATTTACGGTCGGATCAGTATATGAGCTTATCTCTGATGGAGGTGTAAGACATGAGCTGGCATCATACATTTGGAACATAAGAGCCCACTTAAAGTGAAAGTGCTGATTTGGAGGATCACACATGGTCGGCTTCCTACCTGCAATAGGTTGGCCTCTTTTATGGCAGGTATTCCCAGGATGTGTGTTCTTTGTGGGGATGAGGAAGAGTCTCTAGACCACCTGTTTGCATGATGCTTCTTCTCTCAGGAGGTGTGGACCAAAGTGATGAGCAAATTCCCAGGTGCCTCTTTTACTTTTAATATAATTGTGGTACCAACCACATTCAAAAAACAAAATGCAAGGCAATGTGATCCAATGGCACCATGGTTTGCCGGATTGGACAGACTTGGTCTGATATGGCCGTATCACACTGTACCAGGGCTAACTCGAGCCCAGACACAAGGTGTGCGACTTGGCCAAGACGGCCTCCATAAAGTGGCCCCCATTGTGTGACTCGGCCGAGTCAGTTTGTGACTGTCTGAGTTGGACCCTATCGTACCGTGCCAGGTCCAGACTGAGTCGATCCGGATCACCAATCCAGTGAACCCTAAACGGCACACCTTAATGAATGCCATCAGGTCCCTCAATTCAGGCACTATCATGAATCCAGGATACCAAGAGGTGCCCCCTATGTGTGTGTGTGTTTTGGGGGACTGGGGGAGGGCGGTTCCTGTCATTTGATAAGAGGAAACTGTTATATTAACAACCTTTTGACCATCAGATTGTAAACTACATGATTAAATGGTTCTTGTAAACACGCAGGACAAGACCCACCTGCGTATTGTAGCCCTTCGGCACCGCAAATTTATGATTCTTCCTCCACAACAGGGATTCCCGAATGGGCCGAAAGTCGACTTAGAAGCTGGAAGTTGATAAGATAAGCTCCAGGGCTCTAAGAAATCATGATCTCCAAAGCTCAAAAGGGAATGGAACAATAAGAATGGGCTCAAAATTCGTCCAAGGAAGGCTCCAAAATTAATGGGTAATTCGGGACATCAAAATGATGAATAAGAGAAATGACTCAACTTGTGGGCTAAAACGGGTGTCAACAGGTCCATGGGAAGAAGGCTGTGGAATTCACCACTTTGAAGCAAAGGACATTATCTGTGGCTGAATATGAGGCCCAATTCTCCAATCTATCTAGGTATGCACCGCATTTAGCGGGAACCGAGAAGATGAAGGCTAGGAGGTTTCTAAATGGGCTCAGGCCGTAATATATAACCCAATTGGCGCCGATGGACGTTCAAGTTTATTCGGAGATGGTGCGAAGAGCCCAGTGACTGGTAGATGCCACGGAGCTGTCAGATCAGATCCGTGGGAGAGACAAGAAGGAGCAGCTTACAAGTGCTAGCACTTTTAAGCCAACCTTTAACATGAAGAGGGCAAGTAACGAAGGAGAATCCTCCCAAGAGAAGAAACCCAAGAAGAACAACAAATCCTTTTCCATTCCTGTCACACCTTCCAAAGAGGTGTACAAACACTATGATAGAACTGGCCATAGGGCCGAGGAATGCTGGAGGAGACTAGGAGCTTGTCTCCGATGCAGGAGCCGCGATCATCGGATTCCCAACTATCCATTACTTAATGATAAAATCGGAGACGAGAAGTGCCCGGTGAAGAAACAAGCATGTCTCCAAGCTCTTTAGGAGGTGGAATAAGAAGAAGGCGGGCTGGTGGAAGGTACATTAAAGATTTGTTCCAAGTCTGCACATGTCTTGTTTGATACCGGTGCATCGCATTCCTTTGTTTCCAAGAAGTTTGCTAATCCGTTACCTATGGAACCAGAGTGGATAGATCTAGTTATTTCAACCCCTCTCAGAACCAAATCCGAGATCTCACACCATTATTTGAATTGTGAAGTCAGGGTGAAAGGGAAAAATCTACCAACAGATTTAATATGCCTAGACCTAAAAGGTTATGATGTTATACTAGGAGCCAATTTGCTATCCACACACAAGATAGTTATTGATTGCTGTGATGGCTTCCACTTGCATATGACTTCTTACTTGTACATGAGTGTCCTGTACGCCCGATAGTGGCAATTACTGTGCTTGATATCTGTCTTATACAGCTCTGAATTACTTATCCATCTTGTACAAGCTTGCCTTATACCGAATTTTCCTACATATACATGCATGGCCATTAATATGCAAATTGTAAACCACTTAAAGCTTGTTAGAATTTGAGATGTAATTTCTACTGAGCGATTCGCTCATACAGTTGCTCCCTAACATTTTCAGGTGATTTGGATAGCGACAGGAACGGGACTGGGACCGAGTGAAGAGTGTTAGATAGCCACGTCTTTGAATTTATTGAGTCTGTCCTGTATTCCCAGTCGTGTCGGTTAGCGTAGATTCCCAAGACGACCCAGGGCCCGACACTAGCCTCACAAAACTTCAATAATTCTATTGATGTTCCCAAGAGAGGGGGCAAGAAGGCTATGCATGCAGAGGAAGCCATAGTTGCAACTCCTTTACCCATCGCCAAGGCTTGTGCGAGGCAGGCTGATATCTATAAATATTCAAGAAGTTTCAATCAAGCTGCCAAGCTGACACATCTTTCATACATGCCGTCTGCTCGAGACTGGATGCCCTCCTACCATCTCTTCAAAGCGTGGCCAGGAAGATATGACAAAGATGGTCTGGGAATATTTCCATAGCCTCGGGAACCCCTTCATGGGCTAGCAAAAATTGCTTCGTATCATCAGGACCGAAGAAGAAAATGATGAAGCGTCACCTACAGGTGTAGATGAAGATGAGAAGCGAGCTGGGATCAGAAGCTTCGAAATGCCTTCACAACATAAAAGAATAAAAAGAACTTTGGTATTCGAAAGGCTGACTTTTCCTGGTAAAGCCCAAATGGGAGTTAGAGAAAACAAAAGAAGTATGCAAGTCCTTACCTGCAGCATGACAGGGGTGATAAGCAGGCATGACATCCCGCCAAATGAACAAGAAGAGCCAACCAAGATTGCGGGAAGAGAAGACCTGATGACAAGATGGGGCAAAGTCACTATTGATGTAATGTCTCGGGTTTTTCAGACATTTTTTTGATCAGGATCCGTGAGTTTCAGATCATTTTCGGGAGTCCCAGAGCATGTTTTGGGATTCACACGTATTTTTTCCCGACACTTTTGCTAATTGTGTATGTTTGCGGGATAGGTCCAAGGGTAGATTGCGTCATACCGACCACCCCCATAGTTGGTGTTACATCACGCCGCTTGCGCCCAAATGAAGCTTGAGAAGTGTAGATGCACTCCTGAAAGTCTGGCATCATTCTGAGGTCGTAGGAGGACGGGGCAGGCTGTGGAAGACGACCTATGCAAATCTGCCTTGCAGGGATAGTCTGCGCAGTCGGTGTGCAGAGGGCGGTGCGCTCTCCAACGGACTCCGAACGATGCAAGACCAGTGGGGTCGGATGGATGACAGGCATATATACTTACCTTCAAAAAATGAACACCAACGGAGCACCGAGCTGGGTGTGGTCGGCACTTTGGCAAGGCTCTGGTTTCTAGGTGAACATCCAGACACAGTCAGGTTGCGCAAGGCGGCACGGGGATCACCGAATGCGGAACGCAATGAAACCACCTGGAATGGTTTAAGGACATCGAGAGGTCTGACTCTGATGAAGAAGGCTTGGCCAGAAAACCATCATATGAAGGTGTGGCGTGATCGGCAAGCCTGCTGCACGCTCTGGGCAGACTGGTTCACACCAGCTTTGTGTAGTTGCAGGAGAATGGACGCCACGGGCTGTGCCGATGTCAGAATGGGGCGAGACCACCTCTGGAACGACGATGACTCGAAGCAAAACAAACTCTCATAAGAGAGTTCAGGCTTAATCACGCTGTAGAAGTCAGTGCAGTCTCTGCCAAATGGTCCTCAGATTCTAGCTTGAATCTGGCGCAGTCATACGAGAATGAATGACCCGATCTGTGATGAACTCGAATCGAGGTCGGACCTCTTCTGGAGTGAAGTAGGCTCAGATCAAAACAACTCCATAGAAGCTGACTTTTGCTAATTCGTGCTGTGAAAGTCGGGGTAGCCCCTGCAAATCGAGCCTCAGATTCTTCCTCGAATCTGTGAACAGTAGATCAAGGTTCCACTGATGCCGTGAGGTGGGCGACGTCGGGGGAACTCCGGGGCCACCGTGGATGAACTTGGGAGAGGGGGAGGCGATGGTAGCAGTGGGGGAAAAGGTGGCTGGAGGCTGGGGCGTGGGAGGCTGGGCTAGGAGAATAGGGTTTGGGTTTGGGGTTGCTACGATGGTGGCTGGGATGTAATTTTTTAAAAAAAATAAGAAAAATTAAAATTTTATAAAAATCTCACACCACTCCCTCTCTCTCCTCACTCTCTCGATTTCTCTCTCTCTCTCTTCTCTCTCTCCCTCACACGTTCTCTCTCCTCTCTCCCCATTTCACTCGATTCGCGATCCAAACAGACCCCGGTCGACGGGTGGGAGGTACCGACGGGACGGGCTCGACGTGAGGATCACGTCGGTACCCTTCATCCCTCGGATCATGGAGCGTGGAGACGTGTGCGACCAGAAGGACGGCGTGGCCCCTGTCGCCCGATCTGCACCGATTCGCGGTCTTCGCCGCGCAAGAGGTAGGGGAACAGACTCCTCGTCTTGTCAGGAATCCACTGGCGCCACATGCGTCGCCATCTTTATCATTTTTCGTGTAAATCTTATTTTGGGTGATTTTGGGCTAATTTCTCATTTTATGTTCCTCTCTCGATTTCTGTTCCAGATGACCGCTGATCGAAGCAAGAGAGGTACCGTTGGATTGGTCGCGTCGCGAGGATCGCGTTGACGCTCATCTTTCCTCGATCACCGAAGCGTGGAGCCAAGTCGGGCTGGGAGGCGTCGTGTCGCCCTCTCACCGAATCGGCATTGAATCGTCAGTTTCGTCATAGTTCAGGTAGGGGGATGGATTCCTTACCTCGTTAGGACACCGCCGGTACCACTTGCGCTGTGGTCCGATGCCCTTTGCCTCATTTTTCGTGTATGTTCCTATTTAGTTCATTTTTAATCCTTTAAATGTTGAAATTATCTGCATGGGCATCGTATGTTAATTCTAGTGGCATGCGCAGGCTTGGATTGTCGGTATGGCATGGTGGGTTGGTTTGGTTTTGTGTTTTCCCGCATCCCTCGTCGATTTTGATCGATCGGGAGGGGGTTTCGATTCTGACCTCTGGAGTCCCGAAACCCAGGTGACATAACGCGCCTGCCCCGGTGTGTTATAGTCATTTGGCGCACCCTTACTGGTGCGTTATATCATCTGTGAACTGTCAATTTTCTGTGGATTTTTATGTTCAGGTGGCTTTAACGCACCTCATCTGGTGAGTTACAGTCCGTGCATGTTGAGTTGAAGGACTGTTACCTTTAACGCCCCTGTCCCTGCACGTTACATTCATATGACGATTTCTTCTGCCCACCTGGGCCTGGGAGAGTCTCGAGCTATAGCCCCTGATGGACCTGCTTCATCTGCCTCAGACTCAGTGCCTTTCTGGCTAGTACCAGATTCTTTCTGCCCCTCGTCAGTTGCAGCAGGGCAAATCTGGTCTGCGTCTGAGGCTCCGACAGACTGCATTGGTTGTGGGTGAACATCCTCGGCTGCAGGGTTGGCCTCTCGACATGGCTGCTTCCCCTTGGACATTTTCATGAATTCAAGGAAGGAGGGAACTGCCTGACCCCCGCTCTTGCTGTACAGGCCCGACGGAAGAGGGATTTGGACCCCTTTGATCTCCGGGGAGGGTGTCTTGTAGGGCTGTTCTCCCCTGAAAATGATGTTGTGATTGGGTGGCAGCTGGCGCCCCCACTTTCGGCCTGACCACGTCGCATGTGCCGCAGTTGTGACTTCGGCCTTGGCTTCCCGTACGGGCGGTGTGAAGCAAATTTCTTCTTCTTCCTCCTCACTGGGCAGGTTGAAGAGCGCTGAGAGGGTATTGCAGGAGACAACCTGTACTTCATTGACCTTGACGGCCTTCCGTTTCTTTTTCTTTTGTTTCTTCTTCTTCTTTGTTTCAGCAGGTGCCTGCCCCCAGAGCAGACTACCTTGTATGTCCGAGAACGCATCAGCTTGTTCCTTTTGCTCGAACGACATCTGCTCCAGCTCTTGCCATGGGACGTAGTATCGTATCAGCATAGGCGTCAGCTCGGGCTATACATAATCGTCTAGCCCATCTATGAGGTTTTGAAGTCTTCGGGCCTCAGGGGTGACCTCTTTCACCGTTGGTAGCAGAGTTTGTCTCCTCCGGTTATAAGTGGGTATTCTGATGACTGTGGGTGGAGAGGTCCTCGCAGAGGTTTCCACTGATGGAGCGGGTTGCGGCGTGCTGTTGCGCAAATGTGCCCCCACTCTAGGGTGAGGTGCCTTATTCCTCCTGGCCTTCGCGGGGACCTGCTGCCACCCCTGCTGCTCTTTTACGGGCTCGAGGAAGTGAATTTCATAAGTGCTCTGGGTGCTTGACTCAGAGATCTCTTCGGGGAGCGCCTGGTATAGGGAGATCATATTGACTCCTGCCCTCCTCATAGGGGCCTCATGCGGTTGAGGAGGGTCCACCTTTGGAGTGCTTGACAGTCGGGTGCCGGTGGCACCGTTGTGACTGAAGTGGCTGTCAGTCGGGTGCCGGGGGCACCGTTGTGTCTGGAATGCTTGACAGTCGGGTGCCGGGGGCACCGTTGTGACTAGAGTGGCTAGCAGTCGGGTGCCAGGGGCACCGTTGTGACTGTAGTTGATGACAATCGGGTGCCGGGGGCACCGTTGTAACTGGAGTGGCTGGCAGTCGGGTGCCAGAGGCACCGCTGTGATTGTAGTTGATGACAATCGGGTGCCGGGGGCACCGTTGTGACTGGAGTAGCTGGCAGTTGGGTGCCGGAGGCACCGTTGTGACTGTAGTTGATGACAGTTGGGTTCCGAGGGCACCGTTGTGACTGTAGTGGCTGGTAGTCGGGTGTCGGAGGCACTGTTGTGACTGTAGTTGATGACAGTCAGGTGCCGAGGGCACCATTGTGACTGTAGTTGATCGGCACCATTGGACCTTGATCCACATGCTCAGGGCCCGTTGATGGAAGCAGGGACCTGGTGCTTCATCTTGTGCCGAAACTTGTAAAATATGCCCATTGTCTAGGTAACAGCACCGAGGGCACACTTATAGAGGCAGAGAGCTAGGTCGGGTGCTTTTATTGAGCCATGTCTGATGGTACTCGATCATTGAGGCAAATACTGGGTAGGGGGCTCTCATCAGTCAATGACTGTGTCGGGCACAAACATTGAGGCAAAGATGAGGCATGGCGCCTCGATCGAGCAACATTGGATAGTGTGCGATCGATGAGGTAGGGATTGGGCAGGGCGCTATCATGAAGCAGCATCTAGGTCATGCACTAATATCGAGGCGGGGCCAAGCGGGCCGTCCTTGTTGAGCAACGTCTTGGGGCATAGGATTACTGAGACAAGGCTCGTGCAGAGTGCTTCTACCAAGCGGCATTAGGGTCATGCACGAGTATCAAGGAAGGACCCAGGCAGAGTGCTTTCACCAAGCAAGATCTGAGGTCGTGCATAATTATCGAGACAACATACGTCCATCATAACTGGGGGCCACCTTTTCGGAGGTGGGTGTTTGGGCTCGACGCTATATGAGGGATGCCCATGCGGCATGCCCTCGGCGTGAGCCTAGCAAACACACACACAAATCTCCCGGAGATGGGTGTAGACTAACAACATGACTCAATTACACATGACATGACTCAATAAAATAGAAATACATATGATATGACTCAATGAAAGGAAAAATACATGAGATAACATAGGCGGACATCTCAAAGTGGTGCCGACGGTCCGAGCCAAAGAGAGTGATGTGGGATGCCCTCATCAGACCCCCCACTAGACGGTGCTTGCCTGGGCATGCGGGAGCCGACCCACTGGGGAGAGGTGGAGGGAGAGTAGTCCTGATGAGATAATTTTAGGTTGGTTTCTATAGGACCTCTTACTATGGCCGCTTGAGTCTGAGTTGGGAGGAAAACCAGCTAGAGGGCCTGACGTAGCGCAGTCAGTCAGTGTATGCACACGTGGTTTGGGATGTCAGACACGTGATGACGAGCACGACCCCAACTAGACTCTTGTTCCATGTTACTGTGTACGGTGTCGCAGTTATCATGTTGTGGTGAAAGGCGACACTTGAGGCATGTTCTAAGACGTCAACGGATGCAACTAGCCATGTCTCTAGTGGGTAGTCTCCTGTCACTACAGCTTTAGTTTTTCTGACTATTAGTGTAACGACCCAAGATCAAGATACTGAGAGGAGCCTGATACCATTCGAATCCTGGCCCGCAGCCCACGAGCCGGAGGGCTCGGAAGGGCTAAAAAGGAGTGTGGAGGTACAAAGAAATAGGAAATAAAGCACGATAATTCAACAATTAACAAGAATAAACAACTAACTACAACAAAGTCCAGTCCAACAGAAAGTACAGTCTAAAGTAGTAAAACATACTATATGTCAAGTGAACACTCAGTCTGGTGAGCTGGCAGCTAAGGACCTCCACGCAACTGTTGATTATTATATGGTTCCTTTTCCAAAAGATGAATGTGATCAACAGTGATGATATGTGAGTAAACAATGTAATCAATCAACCTATGAACATGTGTAACATGTACCTAGGCAACCAGCATGAAGTCTAAGCATGGGCATGCTATCTCAATCAAAACTAGGCTAAGCAAATAAAGAAAAACACACGCCGGGGCGTGGAGCAAGAGGAATAAACTAAACACACCGTATTGGTGGAACAAGCAAACAAGGGAGAGATAAGAGAGAGAGAGAGAGTGCTACTGCCCAAACTAAGAGGATGTGATCGCCACCAGTCGGCAGCTGGCATAGGGTTTTGTGTTTGATTTTCGCTTGGTTTCTCGCGTGAGAGTGTGGGTGCGCGGCGTTGGTGCTGTGAAGGTGGTTGCTGTTCTTGTCGGAGTTCCGGCGTGGGGTCTAAGGATCGAGGTCGAGAGCTTTCTCCCTCATCGATGGTGGCCCCGGTTATGCTGCGTTGGGCAGAGGTTGCCGGTAGGTGTGCCACTGCGGTGCTATGTTCGAGGAATCTGTAGCGAGGTCAGGTGGCTGGTGCGGATTGTCCGTGGTTAAGTGGCCATGAGTGTGCTTTGAGGGAGTCGTCATCAGGTTGGCCACCCCAGTGTGAGGTCCATCCAGCCCCTAAGGTGTTGAGATTATGATTCGAGGTGGCAGAACAGGCGCTCTGGTCGAGAGATGTCCCCGGATGAGCATTGGCAGGTGTCGATTATGGCTCGTGTTGCGGCTCTTGGCGTGGCGTGTTACGGTTCGAGGAGTCATAGCGACAGTGCATCGAGAGGTGTTGTGATCGTGGTCCAACAAGACACTCGGTGAGTGAGTCGGAGGTGCTGACCTGACAGAAGTGAGAGTTTTTTTCAGTGCTGGAAGGTGCAGTTCCCGACGTGTGCAATGTTTGAGGTCAGGTCGAGCACAGGGGACCTTCCGTTGGTTGGAGGAGTATTGAGTTTTTTCCTTGGTTAGAGGAGACTGCGTTGGGTTAAGGCTCGTCATCTTGCATCACATGTTCAGATTGATTGGCCTTCATGTGCCATGAAGTCCGTACGAGACACGTCTTGTGTGTTGGCAAGGTGGTTGCTAGTGAGAAGTGTTGCCCATTTCCCGATGTGTAAGGGTGTGTTGGCGCTGCTCCGGAAGGATGAGTGCCAATTGGGCAGTGTTTGTGAGAATTTGTAACTGGTGTTGTGATTTTCAATGTATTGAGCGTCGGAGGATTGGTTCCTCAGTGTGACACATGTTGTTACCGTGCTGTTGCTTAAGGCATTGTGATTTGTGGCACTGGTGTTGGGTTGATAGACCCGGATTCAGAGGGGGGAGGGAATGAATCTCCTTCAAAAACTTACAACGGAATAAAACTTTTTATCACACTCAAAGCGACTGATGAAATCTAAAGACTCCGCACAAATGTGTCCCTCAGGCACACACCCTCCGTCCGATCAACCGACCGGATCTTCTCGGTCAACTCTTCAACGACCGAGGGTGTCAGGCCCTTCGTCTCAACTACTGGCCGAGTTTGCTCAGTTGTCATAACAACGGCTGGAGGTGTTAGGCCTTCTGCCCAAGCAAATGGGCGAGTTTTCTTGGTCAATCATGTTGTCAGCGTTGCCCCTGCTTAACGGGGGTAGAGCTGTTGCCACAACGACACAAGTTTCGTTGCGGCCACACTCAGAGGTACTCCTCTTGCACAACGGGGACAGCGTCCTCGCCACAACGACGTCGCACCTACGGTAGGCGTCACTAGGGCCGCTCCTACTCAACGGGGGCAGCGTCGTAGCCGCAAAGGCACAAAACCTGCAGCGGTGACATCTCGCTCTGGCAAGACAATAATTGTCAGAGATCTTCGCATCCGACTCGATGGAGGCGAGCCAATTATGCCTCGGGACAGGCACGTCCGAACTATCTCCATCTTCAACCGCTTCAAGCTTCTTCTGCAAGCCCGGGAGGACAGAGCGAAATTGAAGAGGTCTGCTGTATCGGTGGCAAACCAGGGTTCGATGCAACGACCCAGACCAGTAGCTCCCCGATCAAAATTAGGGGGCAACTCAATTGAGGAGCATCAGTTCCGCCTGAAGAAGATATGGGTCACCAAAGAGGAGGCCTGAATTATCAAACGGGCAAGGGCGGAAGGGTCCTTCTGCATGTCGGACCTGCAACAGATGCAGAGTCGCTTCTACGTTCTGAGTGTCTATTTTTGACAGGCTAGAGACGACACCCAAGCCTGTAGACAACCGCCCAGGAAGAAACGGGTGGTTCAGGTGACCAACGACACTGTCAAGGTGTACGCCTGCTACACAACCTCCGCTGATAAGCAGTTGGAGGACACTTCGGGAGAATTAAACCAGCCTCTCCAGACCTTAAGGAAGTCGAGGCCCATCTCCCGGGTTCTTGCACAAATGCTGAAGACATCGGCCGTCGGAACATCCCAATCCGAGTTGGCACAGTAGGAGGAGCATCAGGAAGACATCCATAATGTAACGACCCAGAGTTCAGGATACCGATAACCCGATAATATCGAATTACCACTACCAAGAACTGGGGACGCCACCCAAGAGGCTGATGAGGCCCCTGAGTAGGCTAGCCCTCGAGCGTTCCACACTCACACATGGGCTATCGGACCGCCGTGAGGCCGTTCCGCATGTTGAGAGTTCACCACCGGAGCAAACCGGTGGGTGACTCTCGCTTCCCCCTTTGACAAGCCCCGGTCCGGGGGAGGTGTTGTCAAATTTTCGCCAGGGGTTGAAGGACGCCAAGAACAAGGGAACAAAGGTCCAAGGCACTGATCATGAAGTCCTGGGAGAACTAGAAATGCTGGGCCAGGTGCGAACGGATCTCCTAAAATGGCTGGTGACCCTGTGGAGTCCAAGCGATGATGGTGAACTCCAACAGCCTGCAAGAGACATTGATCTCCTCTAGGGAGAAAAAAGCTGTCGGCTCGCTGGCATCGGTGGAAGCAAGGGTGTGGGCGAGCAGAGGAGAGACCAGAGGGGAGAACGATGCAGCACCACCTGGGCAATGGAAGGAAGTGGCACAGCTGAAGGGATAACATGCATTCCAGCAGCAGCGGGGGGAAGGGAGGACCACCTGCAGTAGGGGGAAGGTGAGCTATAGCTGTGAGGAAGCCGCCTGCAGGAGGTAGCATGTCGAGGTGGCCAAAGATATGTCGCGCAGCGAGTGGGGGGGGATGACAGAGGAGGCTGGAGCACCACCGCAGGGACCACCCGAGGAAGAATGGAGGCTAGGCAGAGCCCCATCACAGGAGGGCATAGGCCCAGGACCTCCCGCAGCCACTGGCGGAGTAGGCACGGTTGTGTTCAAACCAGCCAGCCAAGCAACATGAGCGAAGGGCAAGGTACGACTGGCGGTAGTGGTGGATGGTGTTAGGAGAGGAGGCCAAGGAGGGGAAGGGGGAGGCACAGGGCCTTCCCCCCCCACCGGCCATGGCTAGCGATCAACTAGCACCCAGCAGATGGGAGGGCACTGTAGCTCAAGCGGGAATGGGGGTGGGAACAGGGGAACGCACAGGACAGAAGAGAGAGAACATAACGTTGAAAATGAAATTTTCAGATCGATGTAGGGCAGTGGTTGTGGGGTTATAGCAGGTGAAGCAGGGCAAAGGCCGTGGTGATGACGACCTCAGCTTGATGTGGCACGAGGAATTGGGGTGGCGAAGTGAGGCACGGGCGAGGTGGTGGGGCGGCGCTGAGCAGCGATTGGGTATATTTTTGGAATTGTGAGCATGATATTTTTAACGACGAGTGTATGCACATCAATATCATCAGCTCGTTTAGACCAACCAAAATCGTCTTCTGGTGGGGCTTGAGGGGCCAAGTCTCCCTTGTAAAAGATAATTGGCTTATCCCTGCTAGCATTCTTCTTAGTTCTGAGCCGTCGTTTGTAGGTAATGACGAACGTCATGAGGGTCTCAACCATGTGCTCTTCTAATGCACCTGAGAGCTATATGCAGTCTAGCGGCAAGCATATGCTCTTGTCAATGGCTCGGCTAATAAGATTAGCTTCAAACTCGATTGTACGCCTCTCAGGGTGATTGGGAGTTGACTTGGAGCCGAGGTGCAACCGATGAAGCTTAGTCTTTTCTTCATCAATGGAGAAGAGCTCATCCTCATCTTCCTTTGAGAGTCAGCCATTGCTTTTGCTTTTGATTACGGGGTATGCACTGGTTCCTCCGAAGTAAAGCGCAACATCGACAAGATTGCATTCCGCTGGGTTGAATGGTGATAGGTTTGCAAAGACTGTACGTTGTTCTCCATCCTTGACTTATTTAATGCATTGGTGGAGAGTTGATGAGATGACCCGATTTTCATGTAGCCAAGGTCTACTCAATAGTACCGTGTAGGATGTATTGGTGTTGATGATATAGAACATTACTTTAGAGGTGAAATCATTGAGCATTAGATCCACATCTACTTGGCCGAGGACATCCTCAGTGTCTTGGTTGAAGCTGGATATCTTGACCGCTTGAACCTTCTGTAGGTATGGGGTCAAATATAGAGTCTTGAATGTTTTTGGCGGCATGATATTGACAGTAGCACCCGCGTCCACCAGGATCCGATTTACCTCATGCCCATTGATTTTTCCCCTCATGTAGAGAGGGTGATTATGACATGGAGGAGAGAGTAACATGTCCTTCTCCGTGAAGGTGATAGTGGCTGCGAAGGCTTCGTATGTCAATGCCTTTAGTTCTACAGCGTGCGCCTCATAGACTTCTGGTTCCTGGAGTATTTTGATTAGATTTTCTCTCAGCTTCTTACTCCAAGCAATGGCTTGCCAGATCATGATACTGGCAGGAAACCACTTCATCTAGTAAAGGACCTTTCGATCGGCTCGAGCACGAGCATCCCCCAATGAAGGTAGTATATCTGGTTGAGTCTTGCGTGAACTATTGCACTGCTCCCCATCGAGGAGTTGCACTCCTTGCCTTTGCCACCAGGATCGGGCTGGCTCCAATCCCCTGTGGGTTCCTAGAAAAAAGGTGCCAAGGATGGTTGTTCTGGAGGTGACTAGCAAACTGGATCGTCCTTCTCGGATGGACCTGCTTATTCTTCGGAAGTGATCGACACTGGAGTAAGGACTGGAGCACTGGCAATGACCTCCTCCATACTAGAGGGGTCAAAATTGATGGGCCCCTTTTGAACTTCTACCTCTGGGATGGGGGCAAGCTCCTTCCCTCAAAAGAGGATGGTTCACTCTGAGTCAAAGGTGGACGGGTGAAGAGGTAGCTTGGCAATCCTCCCGCGGCCTCTACTATGTCCTTGACCATGACCTCGGCCGTCGCTTGTATTTTCTGGAGTTGGGTGTAACCCGAGCGGGGTGGTGGTTCTTTGTCTGGGTGGAATGGCCACCATGTTGCAAGTGCAGCCTCGAAGCATTTCTTCCTGATGCTTTGTGATAATCTCCTTATCTTTGTAGAACAAGGAGAGTTCTTTTGGGATGAGGAGTTGTTTGCCATTCTTGATCCTATGGATCATTTCCTGGACCCAGCTTCTAAGGTGAGTTCGCTTCTGCATTTCTTCCCACCGGATGTAACTATCGAGTAGGAGAGCACCAGTGAGACGAGAGGAATGTATTCTTCCAGGTCATCAATGAGTTGTTGTAGCCTGTGGAGAGGTGTTAGCTCAACTGGTGATTGCAGAGTAGCTACTTGCTCAGCTTGCTTTTTGAGCCATCTTTTGAGGTTCTTCCTCCTATTCCTCTCTTATCTTTTGGCGATGGTCGCCTCCAGGGGAGTAGGAGGGAGAGGTATTGGAGCCAGAGTTGACAAATCCCAATGAGGATTTCTCCGAGCTTATGTCTTGGCAGAGTGAGGTCGATAGCTTTTCTTTGACTGGATTTCAATCCAGACACCTTCTACTTGTCGTATTTGGAAGGTGGCATTGATCGCCTATTCGATGACCTCAGGTGGTAGCACCTGGTATGCTGGGATGCTGGGACTAGTGTCCAAAGACATATGCATAGTTTGATGCCTTACCCGCGGTGGCGAAATTCTTTATTGGGATGTAGGCTGGGGGACTCGCTTGGAGTCCTACTCCGGAGCCTTGCCTTTGCTATCCGGATTGGAGTAGTGTCTGGTGATAGCTGGAGGTGTAGTAGGGTATCACCGCTCCCGATGGTCACCCTGACTTTGTGTATTTACTAGGCCTTGCTGTGAAGGACGGGACTGGCTGGCCAGAGTCATTGAAGACTCTGAAGATGTCTCCTTCACCATTTATACTGGGCTGTGGGGTGTATGAAGAGGTCCCGAAGGCTCACAGGATGGAGAGACATGAGGTTGTCGTGCCACGGCCACGCCCAGCTTTTGCTTCCCCTTTCCATCCCTCGACATAGAAGGTGGAGGCGGAGTAGGAGGGTAGCGAGAGGAGGTGGGGACACCCATTGTCGTCTCGCTTACCAAGACATCGTCTCGACCGAGGAGGACCTGAAGTAGCCTGGCAATATCCTCCCTAGAGAACAGAAGAGATTCCAGGTCCTACCATGGTAGCCAGTTCGAGGCCAAAGCAGTGGGAGTTGACTGGACGGTACTTGGTGATTAGGTATCTAGAGAAGCTGAGGTGGCAAGAGAATGGATGACATTGACCAAGAAATTACTCGGCTCAGTCCCGTAGTTGTTATCCGAGCCCCTACGGCTTTGCAGTCGCTCGAGAGCTTCTTGATTGTTGATCACACAAAACACTCGTTGTTAAAAAAATGTCATGCTCAATTTTAAAATAATATTGCACTCACTCACAAATAAAATCTTAGATTAAGCGTAAAGTGATGAGAATGGGTCGATCCCACGAGGAGGAAGTTTCTTTTATTAAGTTGAAAACTCTTGTATTTTGAGATCGAAACTTGAGTGAGCCTTTGAAAAGTGTAAAATCAAACTAAATGAAGTCTAATTAAAGAAGGTTGGAGGGTTGGAGAAGAGGAAATTGGAAGTGATGGAGAAAGAGAAATATAATTATAAAAATAAAACTTTTATTGCTAGAAATGAAAAATACAAGTTCTATGAAAATGAAAGTTACAACCAATGATAAACTAAGAGAAAAGGGAAGAAACTAGAGCCGGGAAAAGATGACGCTTGTACTTCCCTCGCTCGTTCTTTCGCCATGACACACAAGTCTATGCCCACTATGCGTGAGACGTTATGACAAGAGTGTGACCATGCATGCGTGTGACGTCACGCTTCCTAGTACTCACGAGGCCATGTCTGACCGCTTGATCCGAGCCGAGATTGACCCTCGACCAGGCACCAGTCCGATGCACTCGCCAGTCACCCAGTCACAAGCCTCTCGTTTTATGGAGCGAACACGGCCCACGCCACGAGAGGAACACTCTGTAAAACACGCGGATACCCACTTTGTCACGCATTGACCCGGGGATCGACCACCGTGTCAGAATTGTCCTGTGGCTTGCGCCTATTGTACCTCGCCACTATGGCCCACTTGTAAAGTCATATAGCTCTCATAAATTGTACAGCCATTGGGACGTATACACTCGCGTCCATGTTCGAACCCTCAGCCCTCTGTTGTTGTGTCACCTAGCGTGAACCCCTCAGCACCTTTGACCTCCATCGACCTTGTCCAGTCTAGTGTGAACCTACAGCTGCGAAGTGTTCCCTGCTCTTCACCTAGGACTCTAGGCCTACACAGACTCCTCTTCAGCAGCGGAACGAAGGTGTTCAGATTCAATCCGATGTAAATAAACACCAACTACTTGTGGTCGGTGGGGAAAGATGTCCTGTACATGAATCCGCGCAGTCGCCTGCGCACTTGCACCTACGGAATCGACCTTCCCTCCACGTGTCCCTCACCTCCCAAGTTCACGTGCCGCGCCTTGGTGGCACATCCCTGGTCAGCTTTCTATTCCATGGGTGATTGTCGAGAAATCGACTGGCACGCCCGCATCCCGACCACGTTTCCCCTAAAACCTAGAAACCTCCCGTGCCATTCAATCTCCCCTCGACTCTCCGTAAAAGGCAAGTGCACGGTGTCACTTTGAGGAAGATATGGCCATGAGAGGGGGTGCCAGAAGCACACTATATTCCGACATCTCTCCCACAGTTATATCCGACCCCTCACTGCGATCACCGTGCACACTGTCGCCGGCGAGGAAACACCCACCCCGGTCGACGCGTGAACACCGGCGTATACCACAGCGTGTATGCATCAAGGTACCGCTATCCCATTTCCAAGGGCTTGTGCTGCGGCATGATCGAGGTGTGTGGTCAGAAGTTTTTCGATCCCGTAATAATTTTTATATGGGGATTCATTCAACCCCCCCTTCTGAATCCAGGTCTATCAACCCATCAAGTATGACTGAGGTTGAGGTGGCGGAGGAAGTCGAAACTAAGGCTGCTGCAACTGAGTGACCTGTGAAAACTGCACCGGCTTTGACCTCAGCAGACAGTCTCGAGAGATGTGACCCAATTGATCACAGCGGTAACAAATTTCTGGCAGAGAACAAGGTACACCTGAATGGTTGCCACCACACCTCGACACGGTCTCATTTGACTAATGACAGAACCTTGACGCTACTGAAATGAAGAAGCTGACTGCGGGGAAGAATCGAAAGAAGCCTACTGCTCAGCTCTCTTCTTAGACTTCTTATTCATGAATCGCCTGAAATGGGATTTAGGGGGAGAAGAAAAACCGCTGACAGCAGGGACAGCAGGAGGAACCCCTGGAACAGACGGCTGGTAAGTCGGCGGAAGCTGCACCATCGGCTAAACTATCCCAACCTGGGAAAGCGCTTGAGTCCTCGCCAATTCCAGCTCCAATGCAGCAGCTGCCTGGTACGCCGCATCCAATTCATATACACGGGTCGCGAACAGCGGCAGGCTTAATTCTGCCTTTAGCCCTCACATAAATTGCTGAGTCTTCATAGCTTGATCAGCAAAAATATGGGGTGCGTACCGGCCCAATTCTATGAACTTATCTCGGTACTGCAAGACGGTCATATCACCTTGCGTCAGCTCCAAAAACTGATACATCTTGGCTATCTTAAGACAGGTCAGAGTATAGGCACGCTCGAAAGCAGCAACGAAGTCCGTCCAAGTGATCTGCCGGAGCGGACGGGAATGGAAGGCGACCTCCCACTCTGTGCTCCACCATGTGAGTGCTGTACCTTAAAGCTGATAAGTGGCCAACATAACTCTCTCATCGTCCGCACACTCCATTGATTGGAACGTGCATACAATCGCATCTAGCCACCCTCTAGCCACTTCCGGGTCTGATTGGCCCTCAAAGGTCGGTGGGTGGAATAGCAGGAATTCCTTCAACGCTCTACCACGACCACCTGGCAATTCCTCATGCGGAGCAGGGTTAACGGGAGATGGCACAACTGGGTTCGAAGAAGTGCCGCTTTCCAGACCTATATGGATGGACCAATGCAATTTTAAAACACTTTTTTTTTGAAAAATGACTACCCTAGACTCAAACCGGGCTCTGATACCAATTTGATGCGGGATGACAATGAGACTCGAGGTGTGGACACGTTCCTTAGACTTCTACTAGACGACGCGACTAAAGGGTCGACGAGACCAGCAACTACACGACCAAGTCATAACCTCACATGGTTCCCGAAGGGACAAAGATGCCCCGAAACAAGAAGCACTCGCTCATGGTCATCCCCGGTGAGGGAAACGAGTCGATCTGCATGGTTGAGAAACCAGCGTTAAGTCTTGGGTGGTCGGCTCACTCTCGTGCGCGGAACGAGTCATGGGACGGGTCTCGCACTCACAACTCACAGCGGTGATCAACTATAGTGATCTAGGTGCCTAACATGCTCACAAGCAGCGACATCAAGAGCCTATACTAGAAAAGCAACCAACTAAAGTGGGGGCGTAGGTGTACCTCCATGCACCGGGCCTGGGGAAGACGATCCCGGCCGAACCCATACTCCCGGTACGAGAATGAATAATAATTACAAAGGTGATGATTTCTGCCGACTCCATGCAGGGAGGTAAAGGGCTACACATAGGATCCGAGAGTAATGCGTTCGGGTTGACGGGCAGCACTCAGGGCCACTTTGACGGTGGCACGTGCTAGTACTCATGGGGCCCACATCCAGGTTGGTGGTCCGGGGATGCCGAGGGCTGCTGCTGTGTTGGAGACTCCTGGTTGGGCAGCCTTGTGGGCGGAGGCGTGCTGATCGGCCTCACGGAAGGTAGGGCAGCCGCCTCGGCGGTGGTCGTCGGGTGCCATCCAAGAATCGGAACAGTTGTTCTACTGCACGTGACCCGGCGAGAATTGTTGCTGCGATCAGCACGGACGTTGGATCGATGCGGGGTCAGTGGCGTTGAAAAGCTCTTTCAAAATAATACCACCCCAAGTGGAGAAAGGAATTTAGAACCTTCTATGATGGCCGTGGCTGAATTTAGAGTGCGCTGGTTCACAGATCTAGGGCTGGCAGGGATGACGGTGAAATTTCCTGAGAACTGGTGTGGACCGCAGAGTAGATGGTGGATGTGGGTGTTGCACCCTTCATGAAACTTGTGGATCTAGAAGTAAGGCTTGTGCTATTTTCTAAGTTTTGTACGACCGTTCCTGGGCCGCACGGGGTTTGAACGGCCCGATGGGGAACGCATGATATTTGGACGGCACCCTAAGGACCGCCTTTCCTATATCGGTTCGTTGGCTTTGTACGGTCGCCCATGGACCACACGAGTGTTGTGCGGCCTAATGTAGACCGCATGAGCTTGTGCGGCCATCTATGGTCCACCCTTCCTACGGTGGTGGTCAGGGTTTGAACGGCTGTGCCTAGGCCGCATGAAGGTTGTACGGTCCTATGTGGACCGCATGTTCTTGGTTGTGCGGCCGTTCTGAGACTGCACATCCGTCATCTTCCCCGACGACGGTGATGGTTTTCCCCACCGGCGGGAGCCACTGTAGGCCCCCCAAACCGGCCCCTAAGCATGCATCTAAGCCCACCCAAGTGTGATCATTTGATAATAATAATGAGGGGGGGTTTCGTGGCCTACCTCAGGGTCCCGTGCTACCTTCCCCGACGTCACCGGCTCGGCGGTGAGTTCCTCCGGTGGCGGTGCCTCTTCGGTTCCCTCCTCCACGACGGGCTCCACCGCGGTAGCCTCTTCGGCGACGGACGACACGGTGGTGTCCTCCTCCACGGCGGCGGGGGCGGCCGTCGGCGTATCCTCCTCCATCGGTGATGGCGGCGGCTCTTCCTCCCCTAATGATAATGGGGGATGGTGGGCTTGGGTCTTGGTTCTCATTGGTGAAGGGAGAGAGTGAGTGGGGGTTTGAGAGAAAGAGAAAGTGGAGAGAGTGGGGGGGCGTTTGGGCATTTTTCGTGGCCCTTCTTCTCCCCTCCCTCTACCGGTTACAGTGGAAGAGGGGGAGACGAAGGGTCAGTTACGTTTAAAATTCCCAGGAGTTGTGCGGTCCTACAATAGACCGCACTACTTGAGCGGTCTATAACGGGCTGCACAACATCGCACATCATCCTGGTGTAATGCAGTTGATGATTGATCGCTCTTACACTTAAGCGGCTAATTGTGGACCGCATATCTTTGGAATGTATTTTTGTAAACTCTTCCCATGCACAACATTCTTGCTTAATACTTTGGTTATTTTAATGATGACTCTCTGTGAATTTAGCTGAAAATCTGCCTTGCAACATTATCACCCACTCACCTAGCTTGACCAAACCGCCTAACGTGACCGACACGCAACAGTTGACCAAGGGTCAACAGGGATGAATGGTCAGATCCTGGCCGCTCAACCCAGATAGTAAGATAGGTGGCTAGAACCTGGCTGCCTAAGGGGGGATGGGCGGACCCTACCAGGCCGTACAAACCATGTACGGTCTATCGTGTGACCATACAAGCCCCAAAACCCAGCGAGGATGAACAGTCCAAAGCCAGCCGCCCATACCTTGGGTGGTCTCTAGTGTGACCACTCAACCGTCATGGCAAGCAAACCCAAGGGTTCATCCGATTGTGGCCTTTCCACACCCCATTCTTGCCGAGACGAAGGGGATACAGCGATAATTACCCTGGCAATCACATGCGCTCCGACCGGAGTCAAAATGACGCATGAATCGCAAGAAACGGGCGATTCTAGCGAAATCACCCAAAAAGAGCTATCGGACTTCCCAGGCTCCTCACGGTCAACCGAGACAGCCAATCGATGCGAAACTAGTATCAATGGAAAGTTGACGTTCCCAGGAGTCCATTGACTCCAACTAATCTAAAATTCATCGCCGATTTTCGACGAAGCCTATGAAACCCACGAAACCCCAACGAGCCCGATCTCGCTCGTTCGAGCACCAAATGACGTGCAGGGATAGGGAAAACGTAGAGGATGAGTGAGTGATCCATCTCCCTACCTCCACCGAAGAAATCACACGCCGAAGTGACTAAACCATGTCAAAATTTGCCAGGAACGTAAACGGCGCCTTCTTGGAATCCACCGAGGGATCGCGCCCGCCACGCTCCATCCACTGTCCCATCCCGCGAACCGATCACTCCAGTACGTCCCTGCCTCAGCCAGCTCCGCAACGGTGTGCACCCCGCACTGAATGGACCAGAGAGGAGAGAGAACGGAGAGAGAAGGTGAACGGTTGAAAATGAGACAGGAGAGATAGTGGTTAGGTTTAAATAGAAGAAAATTAGGAATTTTCTTAATTTTTTAAAAATCTGATTTTCGTGCCGAAAATGTACTAATTCAGAAAAATACGTAAAAATAGCTGAAATGATCCTCGCGAAGAGTACATCGCAACTGTGTCATCCACGAGTCGATGAATTGAGAAATAAACTCACCGTAGGATTCCGTAACTAGTACTGAAGTACTTCAGGTTATCTCTGTTCATATGGTCACATCTATAGGGGTGGTTTCACTGAGTAACTAGAGGTACTAGCCTCTAATCAAGGTGTGCCCTTAATATCAAAGGTGTAAACTATCTTTGTAGTTTTTGATCAGACGCAGATGTAGTAGTTTATGCTTAGTAACTGGGGGTACTTGTCTCTAATCAAGGTGTACACCTAATATCAATGGCATAAATGACACTTGTCTGTTCACTGAGTTCTATTTAAAATCTGAAGTGAAAAATCATTGCTGTAACCCTTGAAAAACAACAGTCATTGAGTGTCAACTGTTTAACCTCAATACAAATTCAGGTGACATTCCTTGATATTCACTATTTCTGAAATAAATAGGGTATTGTCCTGATCGAGTCTATTATGGCCATGTGACTTAAGTTCATGGCTATAAACGAAGTCTATCACTCTAATTCAGAAAGTTAGCGCATTTACTCTACTTTCTATCACTGTTAAACCTGAATTTACTCAAGAATGCACATTGATTGTCTGTTATGATTTAAGGGTTGTTCACAATTTGCTCATTTCCTGAACCATTGCATAGTCTGTTATTTAATTTCCTTCCTCCTCATTGATTTTCATATATCTCTTCTCATCCCATCCTCCTTTTTGCTAATGTCAAAGGCAGAGAATTGTTTGTCCTTTCAAAGGGGAACAGTTGTTTATGTTTAACCATCAGGTTTTCTTCTCAAAAGGGGGAGAATTGTTTATTCTTGTCTTTTCCTCTCTAGGGGATCTGGGGGAGAATAGTGAGAATAGTTAGGGGAGAAGATTGATTCCGATGGCAAAGGGGATAGAGAGACATACAGGGGGAGAATTGTTTCTAAGTCATACATTCAGGGGGAGCATTTTAGAGATGCATTCAGGAAGAGAGTCTGCATATGATGCAGACATCTGACCAAGCACCTTGACACATCAAAATACATCATCCTCTTTGTACTGTCCATTAGTGTTGCCATCATCAAAAAGGGGGAGAATGTTGTAAATCCTATTTTGATGATTAGCAACATTATTGCCTGACTTCATTGACTGTACAGTTGACTTCGTCAACCTTTCTTTGAAGTGATGGTGTATGTATTTTGATGTTGTTTATTTGTCAGATGTTCATCTAGCTTCTTGCTCCTCCACCATTAGCACCATCCCCCAGCTCCAGATCGCCCTCCCTATCTTTCCCACTCTATCTTCCCATCCACCAATATCATCCCACTTCACCATCCACCCCCACTGCAGATCCAAGGAGTCCCACCACAGAAAACCACATTTTCCCTATCTTCCCCATTGTTTGCTGCGCCCTGCTGTTGCCCAGCGGAGCTCCTTCCTGCTACAGTGTCGACCACCACTGCAGATCAGAGCTCCAGAGGGATCACCCTACACCTCCGGAAAGCTCTTCCAGTTGGCTTCATCCTCGAGGTGATCCCGCCTTCATCTGAGCTCGTGACTGTCCAGGAGGTCCGTTCTCACCGGAGTGCGCAACTAGCATCCGTGGGGAGACTTGAGCGCCAGTGCAGAGGCTTCAATAGCCACACCCTTGCTCCCCTTGGGGCTCCGTTTGGCCAGGGCGTTCTTCGACCGGTTCTCCTTCCAACCCCTTCGACGGAACCACATTCGGAGGACGGGGCCACTTGTTCAGAATTTTCTCGTCAGAGTGCGCAGGTCAGTTCACAGAAACACAGTCCTGATACCCTTCTGCCGTGAACCTCCTATCTCTCTGCTCCGACCACTCCTGGAGGTCTTCCTGGTCGAAGGTCGAAGGAGACTTATAGACGGATGTACCGGCTTTGGTCCCGCATCAATCTGACTCCGGGAGCGCTCGTACCAGCTCCACCTTTCTGCTGCTGCGTCCTGAGGATAGAACCAGTCAGGACAGAGCCGTCCTGCCCCAGAGTCCACCGCAACCAGAGGCGTCTTCAAGCTATTCCCCAAAAATTATGAGGACTTCCAGCTCCAGCTAGGGAAGTTTTGGCACTGGTTTCACCGTCATCCGAGTGCACCGCAGACCGTGGAGCCTTCGATAGCGACTGGTGGTCAGCCCGTTCCTGAAACCGATAGATTCGACAGAGTTACGTCTTCGGCAACTTCGTTGTTTTCTTCCCCCTCCCCGCCTGGCCGGATTAACGCCCCTCCCTGCGTGGAGGTAGTATTTTACTGTAACCATCAATTCCCATCCCCTAGTCTAACCCCCCCTGTGCGGGGAGTAGTGTTTGTATTATTCATAGGGGAAGCGGCATCGACACAGTGTGCGGGGAACCACACTTCCATCAACCCTAGCCCCCCTACATCCCACGCCCCAGCCCCCTGTCCCTCAGCAACTCAGGTCCGCCCTCCTCGGCTCCGAGCGTCCACGGCACCCCGGCGTCGCCCCGTCGCCACTACGCCCTCCCGTGGATCGAGAAGACCATGCTGCTGCTCTCTGCAACCAGCCTGAAGCAGAGGTCAAGCTTACAGAGACTACCCCAGCGTCCACGGTGCAAACCAGCCGAAGCTTTCATCTGTGGAGTTGTACGTCGTCGAGTCAGCTTCGTCCCAGAAGTGATCCCGTAGTGATCCGACCTCAGCACCGTTTGCACCGCCCATTCTCGTGCAACTGCGCCAAACTCGGGTCTGAACCTGAGCACCATCTGGTAGCAGCTCCACCGCCCGCCCCTGCATGATTCAGCCAGAGCTCTCTTCACGCGAGTTCTGATCCTCCAAAGCGCCGATGCACCAGAGGTGGTCCTGCCTGGTTTTGACATCGTCTCCATCCAGGGTGGCCATTCTCCCTCAGTTGCGCCAGACCCAGAGTCCCCTATCTGCCCAGGACAGGCTGCTGTCAAGTCGGCCCTGACACCCCCTCTTACTCTCCGTTTCAGGTTGGACAGTCTTCAGAAAAGTTTCATCCTTCAACGATACGGAACTAACGCAAGTGGTCTCGTCCCGATCTGATGTCAGCACTGGGAGTTCCCCCACAGCTACCTACGACTGGTCCAACGGTTCACCCAGGAAGCTGACCCCGGCCGTTCCCATGACCACGTCCAGCGAGCTGATCATACGGCCGCCATCTTCTGAGGGTTCGTAGACCTCCTTGTCAGAAACGTCCGCGACTTGGTCCCGTCATGATTGGAGTCCCACAGCACCCGTACCGGCCAACGCACCACGACTGCGCCAATCTGTCCTGCGCGGCAGAACTGCATAGGCCCACAGCCGCAGCCGCCGTCTCCATCCAATGATAGAAGCTTGGCGCCAGACCTTCAAGCATCCTTCGGTGTCCCACGATCATCATCCAGGAGCTGGCTGCACCTTGATCGGACGCCCGAGCTCGGCGTACGGTCGATAGTTGGTTTCCCCTCCCCACGGTCCCCCCGCGGGGGCGGGGGGAGGGGGGGTGGGTGGGGGGGGCCCGGGGGGGGGGCGGCCCCCGGCGAAATAAATAACTAACTACAACAGAGTCTAGTCCAACAGAAAGTACAGTCTAAAGTAATAAAACGTACCACACGCCAAGTGAACACTCGGCCCGACAGGCTGGCAACTAGGAACCTCCGCGCAGCACCCTCAAACCCCGAGGAAGAACCACCACACCTGAAAACCAGGGGTAAGCTGTTGTGCCCCTTGGGTTTTGATGATGGTGTGTTATTTTGATGATGGTGTGTTGTTTTGATGATAACAACTTTCTGAGTCACCACATAAGATTGCATGTCTGTTCATATGCTTGAGATGAATGGCATTGTTGTCTTATTGCTGCTGTCTGTTCTGGGTTGATGCATATTATCTTGCTTGCTGCATTAGGACTATGCATGTCTTCATAAGTGTTCGCGCATATGGGTTATCCAGCAGATGGCTTGATCAGTGTTTGCTTGGGTAGGAAAAGGGTTGACCCATTGGGACGACACTTTCCTCCAGGGGCCTGAGTGGCTTAGACTCAGTGTACTCAGTGTTTGCCTGTGCATAAGTGTTTGCCTGTGCATATTAGTCCATGACTTCTTTCAAAAGTCCATACATATTTGCATTAAGGTTGAGCCAAGTCCGTGGACAAGTTGTCTTATGCATACCTTCATCTTAATTATATCAGGTCTGAGTCCGTGCATAGTCCGTGCAAGTGATGCACGTCTTACCTTCTAAAGTCCTTGCATAGTCCGTGCAAGTGTTGTACGCCATTCATTATTGAGTCCGAGCATGTTCATGTTATTAAGTTTGTGCATGAATAGTTGCATCGAAGTTTGTGCACATATTACCAAGTCCGTGCATGAACTATAGCAAGGTCCATGCATATTCGTGTTTCGTTACATGTCAAGTCCGTGCATGAACAATACACATCTGTCTGGTAACAGAGTCCATGCATATTTGTTCAAGGCAAAACAAAGTCCGTGCGTAATGTTCAGTTCTGCAAGTCCATACAGGTTTCATGCCTTGGCAGCATGAAGTTCATACATCGCATGCATCTGTGCAAATTTTCCTTTGCACATGACTAAAGTCCGTGCAGAGTCTTCAAGATGCATCATATAAGGTTAAGGCATGAAATCATAAGTCCATGCACGTTTCCATGTTTAGAGCCTTAGCCATGTAGAGTCCGTTCCAGCAAAAATTCGGCAGCATCTCTCCTGGACCCGGATGTGGAAGGGGTAAAGCGGGTACACGTCCACAAGGAGTGACGGAACCCAAAAATAAAGGTGCGCACGAAAGCGGCAACACCTTAAGAAAACCCATGGAACGACGGGTGGAAAGCACAAACCCACACTCGGAACAAAGGGCTGGAGTGAAGGTGCTCCACCGGATCTAGAAAGCTAGGGTGGCTGAGCCACCGGATCGACAGGGCTGGCGGGTCACCGTATCAAAGGGGTGGAAGGCACCACCGGTTCAGGTCGGAGGTGGACGTGCCATCGGATCAGGGGAGCGAAGGCGCCACCGGATCAAACCCTTGAGGGGCCACCGGATCAAGCAAACCTGCCCGAATGCCAACGGATAGGGGGGCGGTGGTAGGGCCACCGGATCACCAATGTGGCAGTGCCCCCAGATGAAGCAGAGCTAGAGACACCGGATGAGGGGAGCCGAAAGGCCACCGGTTGAAGGGGTGAGGGTGGCTGAGCCACCGGTTCGGTGGAGGGATGGCGAGTCCACCGGATCAACTGCCAAAAGGGAGGCCACCGGACGAGCGAACACCACTAGACCGCGAAGGTGGCTGTGCCACCGGATCACCAGGGCGAGGTGGCCACCGTATCAAATGCGGTGGTTCGCCACCGGATCAAGAGGCAGGAGCGTGGCTGAGCCACCAAATGGCGAGTGGTGGCAAGCCACCGGATCAAGCGAAGAGATGGGTGACCCACCAGATCAGAGGGCAAAGGAGGTCATGGCGAGCTACCAGATCACTTGGGAAAGAGGGCCACCGGATGATGGTTGGATGACTTGTCCACCTGAACAGGAGGGGTGTGAGGCCACCGGATTAGGGCTAGGCAACCCCACCGGATCAAGGGCAAAGGGGGCACCGGCCGAGGAGAAGGCTGAGGCGCAGAAGGCACCGGATCAGCAGGGTGGCGGTGCCACCGGATCAGGTGGACAGCGAGCCACCGGATCAGCCAGCGGGCGGAGCCGCCAGGTCAGGGGTTCTAAGGGTGTCACCGGCTAGCGAAGAAGGTGAAGCCGCCGTATCAGTCAGCGGGCGAGCCACCGGATGAAGAAATGGACTTGGCTATCAGATGAAAGCACAAAGACTTAAGGATCAGCGCGATCTCTCGGTAAATTCTAAGAAGGCGTCGTTCGTGTTCCGGGCGATTTTCAGCGTGGTTTAGTCACTTCGGCACGCGAGATCTTCGGTGGAGGTAGGGGGACGGTTCCTTAGCGCGTGTACTTTATTTTCTCACAATTTTGCACTTTACGGTGCAAGAACGAGCGGGTTCTAGTCATTGTAGTTTTTCGAGGTTCATAGATTTCGCCAGAAAACGACGACGGTTTTGTGATCGGTTAGTGTCAATGGGCTCCCTGGAACGTCGGCGTTCCATAGTCACTGATTTCATCTCGATTGGCGGTCCCATTTGACCATGGGGAGCCCGGGAAGTCTGATGACCCTTTTGGGTGATTTCGTTAGAATCGCCCGTTTCTTACGATTCCTGCATCGTTTTGACCCCGGTCGGAGTCTAGATGCTTGCTAGGGTGGTTGCCGTTGCATCCCCTTCGCTTCGGTACGAACGGGGCGTGGGAGGGCCTCCGTTGGGCCAACCCCATGGGTTGTTCGCCCTGACGGTTGGGCGGACCAGGGCCCGTCCATCCCCTTGGGTGGCCCTGTCCTGACTGCTCATCAGCTTGGCGCGCAGTGCTTGACTTGGCGCGCAGTGGAGGTTATGCGGTCTATCGTGCGACCGCATAACCCAGTTGCAGCCAAGGTCCAGTCGTCCATTCCCTCCGATTTCGATCGGTTGCTCAGTGCACCGGGGTGTGCAGCTAGGGGCTAGCCGCACGTCCCATTGTGTGGCCAGGGGTTGGCCGCACATCTCTTGGTGTCGTTGGAGGACGTGCGGCCCCGGTGGGTTCGCATATGCCTTGTGCGTCAAAGCTCTAGCCGCCCTTCCCAAGGTGCGGCTAGGGACCAACCGTTCTTGTGTTTCACCGTTGGGGTGATGAACGGCCGAGCTGGACCGTTCATCTCTCCGTGCGGCTAAGTGTTAGCCGTTCGTCGTTTGTGCGGTCTTGTGATAGCCGCATGTCTCTCCGTTTGACTCGGGGGTTGTACGGTCCGTGCATGGCCGCCCATCTCTTGGTGCGGCCCCTGTCTAGTCGCATGTCTCTGAGCAGCCCAGTGTGGACCGTTCAAGGGACTGGTTGAGCCGGCATTTCCGTTTTGGCCGATTCGAGTCCCAGGTGTTGGTGTGCAGCCAAAAGGTAAGACTGGGGACTGGGGTTGGTCGGCTGACCTGTGAAGGATTTGTAGCCGAGATGCTGGAACTGACGACTGGAACTAGAATTGAGTGGCTGGCCTGTGGAGGCATTGTGGCCACGTTGTTGGAACTGGTGACTGGTATTGGGATTGGGTGGCTGGCCTGTAAAGGCGTTGAAGCCACGATGCTGGGACTGAGAGCTAGTACTGGAACTGGCACGACTGGCCTGTAGAGGCATCGAAGCCACAATGCTGGGACTGAGGGATGGTACTGGAACTGGCGTGGCTGACCTGTAGAGGCGTTGAAGCCACGATGCTGGGACTGGGAGCTGGTACTGGAACTAGCATGGTTGGCCTGTAGAGGCATTGAAGCCACGATGCTGGGACTGGGAGTTGGTACTGGGACTGGGTGGCTGGCCTGTTAAGGCGTTGAAGCCATGATGTTGGGACTGAGAGCTAGTATTGGAACTGGCGTGGCTGGCCTATAGAGGCATTGAAGCTACGGTGCTGGGACTGAGAGCTAGTATTGGAACTGGGTGGCTGGCCTGTAAAGGCGTTGAAGCCACGATGCTGGGACTAAGAGCTGGTACTGGAACTGGGTGGCTAGCCTGTAAAGGTGTTGAAGCCACGGTGTTGGGACTGGGAGCTGGTACTGGGATTAGCGTGGCTGGCCTGTAAAGGCGTTGAAGCCACGGTGCTGGGACTAAGAGCTGGTACTGGAACTAGGTGGCTGGCCTGTAAAGGAGTTGAAGCCACGGTGTTGGGACTGGGAGCTAGTACTGGGACTGGCATGGCTGGCCTGTAAAGGCGTTGAAGCCACAGTGCTGGGACTGGGGGTTGGTACTGGAATTGGTGTGATCTGGGTCTCGAGGGTGTAGTGGTCACCCTCGTCGTGGGGTGATACTGAGGTCGCCATTGACGGAATGTCAGGGTCGACGACCCTCGTCAGTGAGGAGCAGAGAAGGAGACGATTTTTTTATTTTTCTCTTTACCAGCTCTGCCGCCCTTGCGGGTTTTCGCTAGAGCTGGCCCCCTTTAGCTTTTTTCGGTACGCTCTTGCGGGTTTTCATACCGAGGGGTCACCTGATTTTGCCTGAGGTGCCCTTTCGGGTTTTCACCTCAGCTAGGTTGGCGACAATTAAGCCCAATTGAATAGTGCACCCGTCTTATCTTTGGGGAAAGAATATGCTTTTCTCATCTTGTCCCTTAAGGAGACATTTTCTTTTCTTTCCACTGCTCCTGCTGGCAGAGGAGTATCAGCTGCTCTGTTCTTCCCTTTCTGTTGTTCAAAGGCCCTGAAATCGACGGAGTTGGCTTCTCAGTGTGACGGCCGTCGATCAATAGCCTTCCCCTTCTACATAGTAGAGGCGTTAGCGGTCGGATGCCTAGACAGAAACGTCTCGACCTCTGCAACTATGTTGTTTAATCGGTCAAATATTTTGACATCTGCCCCGATCATCTTTTCCAGAACCTCCCTTTTGAGATTCTGTTTACATATCTGTATAGCATCTTCCTGATAAGGAGGTCGCTTGCATCTCATGGCCATATTCCTCCATCTTTTAATATAATCCAGGGCGATTTCATCTTGCTTCTGCCTGGACGCATATAGCTCGGCTATTGTGATTTCCCTTTCTGTCACATGGAACCTACCCCGGAACTTTCGTTGCATATCAGGCCAGTCAGTTACCGACCTGGCTGGTAAACTGGAGTACCACTCGAAGGCCAGACCTGTGAGGGATGAGCCGAAAAATTTCAGAAGATATGCTTCATCAGCCACTAAGTCACCCATGACCGTGGTATAATAGGCTATGTGCTCTCTAGGGGAGCCTTGGCCATTGAACTTTTCAAACTTTGGCGGCTTGATGACGCCTGGCGGTAGCCTCTTGGCAGCATAATGTGCAGGGTATGGCACTTTGTAGATATCGTAGGTGCCGGAGTCATCCCCAACTTTCTCAGACAGCTTCATTTCAACAATTTTCTCTATCATCAGCTTGCTGGCTACACCTGGATCTATGTTTTCCGGGAAGAAGTGAGCCTGCTGCTGGCTGAAAGGAGTTGTCGTGACTGTTGCATGTAGAGTAGATGCGGCGGGCTGCGTTTGAGATGCAGAGAGCTGAGCCACCGCCTGATGTGGAGCAGGTTGACTTGGCATCTTGCCTTTATCAGCTGGATGAGGATTAGCTGGGGCAGCCACTTCTGCTGAGCTAGAAGTTTGCCCAACAGGCTCAGCGTGTCTGGAGACTGGTGTGCCTTCATTCCTCTCATTTAGCTGTCTTCTGAGAGATTGACATCCTATGAGGGCAGTGACCATGATGGGATGGCCAGGAGTGCTTGTGCATGCAGTGTGTGTATCTGTGTGTGTGTCATGTCTGGTTCCAGTCAACCTCGCGAGACCAGGGTGACAGGCGACCTTATGTGTGTCTCGATGGCTTTGTCCAATCCGAGGCTGTGTTTCTGGATGTCTCAAGGTATCATCTTACCTTGATTTACGTGTTTAGGTGTACTGAGGGTTCTTGGTGCCCCCTCAGGTCTCCATGAGTCGTTTCATTGGAGTGTCATTTTCTCTGGCTTAAGATTAGACTGATTGGCATTTGTTCCACTGTGAGCAACGATCTTCGCCATAAGTCTGGTGACTCGAGGATCGTTGTGCTAGTAGGTCTAGTTGCCTAGTCCTGAGTTTGTTGGCAAATTCTTATATTGCCATTGGCGCTTTGTAGTACGGGTGATAATGCATGATTAGCCTGTCTGTACTTCAGCACTCGTGTTTCAGAGTTTGTGTTTTGTAAGCCTTCACTAGTTGTTGCCTTACGGCATGCTTCGGCGTGACGGCTCTTATAGCAGGGCACTTTCCCGATATGTGGTTTCTAAGCTAGTTTTCGTGTGCTCCCGATTTGGATGTACTGTTGCCCTCGACCGTAGCGTCTGCGGAGGGAGAAAACAAGCTAGAGGCCTGGCTTAGTTGTCTACGGCCAGTGTGTGTACATGTGGTTAGGGGCTTTGGACTCACATCGATGGGCGTGACCCTGACTAGTTCTCGATACGATCGTTATGTTCCTGGTTCATTCCAGAGCGTAACTGAGATTTTACCTTCCTAGGCGTTGGCTTAGTAGACGCGTTTAGCCATTCTTCTAGTGAGGGGTTGCTTTGTCACGTGGTACGTGACTCTTCGTGTTTTCTACGCGTTGTGACCTTTCGGGTCGGCCCTCTCGCGGCTACACTCAAGGTCAGCGTCCTATCACATGCATGGCATTCTGGCCTTGCATAGGGCAATGTGCACGATGTTCTAGTCATGTTGGTCGTTTGCCTGTCTAGGCTTTGTTGGTTGTTCTGACAGGTCTTTGTTTGGAGCCTAGCGTCGTGTCAACAGTTCGGTAAGCTTCTGACTTTTCCTAGTTCAGAGTTCACCCTTCTGTCTTTGTTTGGTGTAGTTACCATGTCTGGTCCTGTCAAGAGTCGATCACCGGCATCAAACCAGTTCAATGGAGTACGACAAGGATGACCATACAACGCTTCATACGGAGCCATGCGAATGCTGGAATAAAGGCTATTATTATAAGCAAGTTCTACTAGCGACAAATGCTGACTCCACGAACCTTGCCAATCTAGGCAACACGATCTCAGCATATCTTCCAAGGACTGAATAGTTCTTTCTGACTGACCATCAGACTGAGGGTGATACGCTGAAGAAAAAGCACGCTCAGTGCCCAAAACTTTCTGGAAGCTACGCCAAAAGCCAGAAGTGAAACGTGGGTCGCGATCTGACACTAGTGAAACTAGAATACCATGCAGTGGCACGATCTTGTCAACGTACAATTCAGCCAACTTCTGCACATTCCAAGAAATCTTTATCGGCAATAATCTAGCTGTCTTAGTCAACCAATCAACAAGCATCCAGATAGCATCAAAGCCTTGGGAAGTCCGAGGCAAACCCACAATAAAATCAGTTGCAATATGATCCCATTTCCACATTGGAATCTCTAGTAGCTGGAGCAGTCCACCTGGTTTCTGATGTTCGGTCTTGACCTACTGGCAAACCAAGCAATGGGAAACATAGGCTGCAACATCTTTCTTCATACCTGGCCACCAGAATTACTGCTTCAGATTCTGATACATCTTCGTGGTACTTGGGTGAATTGCAAATCGGGATCCATGGGTTTCACTCAGAATTGCATCTCTTAACACGTTAATAGCTGGGATATCTAATCTATCACGAAAATTGACGACCAGCTCGTCATCGAACTCGATGTCATGCATCATCATAATTCGTGATAACTCAGCATCAGCCTGCTGGGCTTCCTTTATCTACTGATATGAAGTTGAAGTCATAGCCAAAATATCACAAATAGCTGACCTCGGATCTGCAAGAAACTCTACACTGATCGCCTCACTTGGAAGCTATTCCCATAATTTCCATTCATGCATCAATAAATGACTAACCTGTACCCTCCTGCTCAGAGCATCAGCCACTACGTTCATTTTACCTGACTGATAGGAGAACGTGAAGTCGTAGTCCTTCATGTATTCCATCCAACGACGCTGTCGGAGATTCAAATCCTTCTGCGAGAAAATATATTCCTGTCCCACCCAGTCACCTCCAACTGACCCCACCCAATCACCTCCAACCAAGTGGGTCATAGTCGGAGGCAAAGAGCCCCGCACGTAGAAGAGCCTAGGATCAAGGCTAGGCCGAGCAATTATGAGCAAAACCACCACGATGCCCCAACTCCAAGCCCCACCTTTGTCGAACTCTTGAAAATCTTTTCAGATCGGGTGGATAGGATGTGCGCTCAAATTGGTGGATTCTTGCCTGAGCCTAAGGAGGCCATAGCCAGTAGGCTCAACCCGGTGACACCCCAAGGACCTCTCCTCCTCAGGGAGGACATTCCTTCCCCACCCGTGAGAGATCCTTTGCCACAAGCCTCACCTTCCGATCTTTATTCAAAGTCACCTCAGCTAGAGCCACCCGTGCTTCTATCAGGGAAGCTAATCATCGACGAGCCACTTTTTAGCTGGCTTAAGAGAGGCTTGGTCCCCAGAACTCCTTGCTATCCATCCATGGACCCTGCACTACAAGTAGTGTCCGTCAACTCATTCCGTACATCTTTCTGGCCTTGTCACCATGTTGATACATTGGAAGACCTTACTAAGGGATTAGATTGGCAATGGAAGTTGACGTACATGTTGGCCCCAGGCTTCGACCAATCCACAAGTTGTAGCTTCACGCATACCGCATTGGGGTCCAGTACCTCTGTGTGCACCGTGGGTCATGTCACCACAGAGGTTCTTTTATTCCTCCCCATGCCGGCCGAGCCTAACTCCGTTCCACTTATCCCGAGGGAGGAACCTTATCTTCTATACAAGACCACTATTCCATCTACCATGATGGATGAAGGTGACCATCTACACCTTCAAGAATTCCAAACATAGGACAGTGTCATGAGGGAACCCATCTCGAGGGGTCACACATTCTTTGATCCCTTCGACCCCTTCCCTAATGAGCCTCTTGACCCACCTTATCTACACCACTTCCCCAAGGAAGTTCACAATCGCTCCCCAACCTGTAGGGCTAGTCAAACTACACGTAACAAGGAGCCCGTTCACTGGGGTAATGGAGAAAGTGAATTCAGCTCTCCCGGCACACCCTGTTGTGTATGGGCTGAGTAGATCTAGAGGGGGGGTGAATAGATCTATCCCCTACTTGAAAAAATTATGATAAACTTTTTAAGAAAAATCTATATTTTTTGGACTGTGAGCCGATCTACCGTTTCACTGCGTTTTTAGCCGATCCGAGACCGTAAATGCATGCTAAGGGTTATTTGGGGACTTCCCCCTTATTTTCCCCCTCTCCCATGGAGGTATGGGGGTGTGGGAAAGATTTTTAAGATTTTCCCATTGTTCTGTTCTCAGAATGGTGTGGCGATCATTTCAGAGACCGTCACAGGCTGTGACGCCCCAAGGTGGGTGCGTTACAGGCCGTGACGCCCCAAGAGGGATGTGTCACAGGGTTCGGTTTTGTCGGCAGGGCGTTGGTCGCTCTGGCGGTCTCACGATAAACCGCCAGAGGGTGTGACGCGCTTGGGTTCGACTGTTACGTTTGTTCCCATGTTTTTGACCGATTGGGGTCACAGGACTTTGGCGCATCAGGAGTGGACCGTCAGAGCTCTGTGATGCCCTTGCTTGGGTGCGTCAAAGTTGACGTGTCTCTCCTTCTAACGCACCTGGGTAGGTCCATTAGGGGTTGTGACGCCTCGAGGGGTGTGCGTCACAACCTGTTTCGTTCTGTCTTCTAACACACCAGGCTTGGTCCGTTAGAGGCTGTGACGCCCCAAGGGGGGTGCGCCACAGCCAGTTTTGCTCCTTCATCTAATGCTCCTAAGTTGGACTGTTAGGGTTTTGTGGCAGCCTAGCTTTGGACCGTTATAGACTGTGACGGCCCAAAGATAAATCGTCAGGCACTGTGTTGCATCGAAGTGGGTCATCATGCTTGCCGTGCTCATTTCGGGTTGTGTGGATCCCTGGTCAACCCGGTTGGGACACAGTGGTTGACTTACGGTCTCGTGAGTGTCCCAGTCACCCCGAGGGTTTTGGTGTCCATGTTTTGGGGGTGTTGGAGGACCGTGCTATCTCGTTTAGTGTATCATCATGGTTTTGGACCTAGAGATTAGGCCAAATTGACGGTGTCGTGTCATCACGTTCAATGATGTTGACCCCGAGTCTCATGACTTAAGGACCGTTGAGTTTAGTAGGTCTAGTGGACCATCTAGAGTTTGGTGGCCTCGAGCCACCAGTTACTTCGTGTCACTCGCGATGGGTGTGTGTGTGGCTTTCTGTGTTCACGTCAGTGACCCTCCACTAGTCGCAGCCCACCAACTGGAAGGGGGTTTCACTAGTGGCCATTCTTGGAGTAGTTCGGTGTGACCATAGTACGCTTGGTAATTCCTCGAGCTAGCTCCCTTTGGCCTTACCTAGCCTGGTTTTAATGCCTTTTAATATAGTTTTGTTGGCATTTTTAACCAGTCTATTGGCCTGAGGGTAGGCTACCGAAGTGAAGTGGTTGCGAATACTTAGGTCGGCACATCTGTCTCTAAAGTAGTGAGAATCAAACTGTCGACCATTGTCGCTCGCAATCACCCGGGGGATACTGTAACAACAAATGATCGACTTCCATACAAAGCTCCATACGATCGACTCAGTGATCCTAGCAGTGGCTTCGGCTTCAATCCATTTTGTGAAGTAGTCGATGGCGATGATGACGAACTTCTTTTGGGCCTGAGCCATATGGAATGGTCCCAGGATGTCAATTCCCCACCGAGCAAAGGGATATGGCTCGGTAAGGGTGATGAGCTCCGAGGCAGCCTCATGGACCAAATGGTCGAAGTGTTGGCATCTATCGCATTTTTACACGTAGGTCGACCAATCACGCTAAAGAGTGGGCCACTAGTAACCTTGCCGTAGCAAGATCCTGGCGAGCGATCTTCCTCCCTGATGCGCGCTGTAGATGCCTTCGTGAACTTCTTGAATTGCTTGGCTGGCTTTGTCGGTGCTGAGGAACTTGATGAGTGGACCAGAGAACGACCTACAGTACAGGGCGCCGTCTAGGATGACAAAGCGTCGGGCTTGATACTTCAATCTCTGAGCTTCCCAAGGGTCAGAGGGCTCCTGGGATTCTCGGAGCCAGGATACATAAGGGGTTCGCCAGTCACTCAGGGTTGCTGGGTCAATGATCATGAGCTCTGATTCAATGCTCAGTCGTTCGAGCTCCTCGAGGAAGACCGACTGTGTACCTTTGGGGCCAAGGGAGGAGGCCAGACAAGAGAGGGCGTCTGCCCGGGAGTTTTCCACCCGAGCTATTCGGACCACCTTGAAACTCTCGAATAGTTGGGCCTATCCTCAAACCATTTGAAGATACTTGATCATCGACGTTTCCCAAGATTCGTAATCACCGTTGACCTGGCTGGCGACCAGTTGGGAGTCAGTGTGGATCCTGACTCATTTGGCTCCTAGTCGTCAGGCCTTGCTGCTGTCCTCTGCAACCCACCTGCAGCAGAGGTTGAGTTTGCAGAGACTGCCCCGGCATCCACAGTGTAAACCAGCTGAAGCTTCCTTCTGTGGAGTCGAACATCCTCAAGTTAGCTTTGTTCCAGAAGTGATCTCGCGGTGATCCAACCTCGGCACTGCATGCACCGCCCATTCTCGTGAAACTGTGCCCAGCTCGGGTCTGAACCTGAGTCCCATCTGGTAGTTGCTCCACAGCCCGCCCCGGCGTGATTCATCCAGAGCTCTCTTCACGAGAGTTCTGCTTCTCTGAAGCACCGACACACCAGAGGTGGTTCCGCCTGCATTTGACATCCTCTCTGTCCGCGGCGTCCAAACTCCCACAGGCGTGCCCGACCCGGAGCCCCTGTTCACCCAGGATGAACTTCTGTGAAGTCAGCCCCAATACCCCCTCTTCCTATCAGTTTCAGTTCGTGATGTCTTCATCAAAGTTTCAACCCTCGATGTAGCAAAACCAACGCAAGTGGTTTCATCACATTCTGACATCGGCACCAGGAGTTCTGCCCCATTCTTTGACGTCATATCCTACTGTTCACCCAGAAACCCGACGCCGGCTGTCCCTATGACCACGCCCAGCAAGGTGATCAGACGGCCACCGCCTTCAGATGGCTCGTAGAACTCCCAGTCAGCAACGTCCCCGACCTGGTCCCGCCGCGATTGGAGTTCTGCAGCGCCCGTACCGGCCATCGCACCACATCTGCGCTGACTAGTCCAGCCGAGCAGAACTGCACCAACCTGCTGCAGCAGCCTCCGCCCCCCTCCAGCGCTGTCAGCTCGACGCCCGACTTCCAGGCGTCCGTCAGCATCCTTCGATCTTCATCCAGGAGTTGGCTGCGTCGTGAGTGGACGCCCAAGCCTGGCGTATGGGCAACCGTTGCTTACCCTTCCCCGCGATCCCCCCTCCTGCGCGAGGGTAGTGAATGTAACGTTTGATCCCCTCCCTGTGAGCCCCCCTCCCTGCGTGGAGCGTAGTGCATGTAATAGCAGGAACGACATCAAGCCTCCCCGACGCAGTGTGACCACCGGGTGCGCATGCTCCCCGGCTCGCCATCGTCTCCGACCGGAGCCGATCCTTCGGATGGCTAGGTACGTGCGTTCGAACCATGTAGAGGACCCAACTTCTAGACACTTTGTCTTCTTGGTCGACCCCTAAATAAAATTCCAATCTAGTCGAATTAATGAATTTAGGGCTAAATTCGAGTTTAAACTAATCAGACCTTAGATCGCTTAATTCGACCCCAAGACTCAATCAATTAAGCCCAGACAAGGCCTATTCGAACGGCCTTGAAGGGAGGTCTATTTCCCCTCTCTTTTCATGTGAAAACCCTAATGGTAGGAGCTCAATTTCGAGTGAGAGGCGACACGACCTGGTCAAGTGCGAGTTTCGTGCACGACCGACTTTGAGGACTCTATCCAGCCTTATCATCGCCCCTTGATCGATTTGCCTTCTATAAAAGGAACCTTAGTTTGACCTAGAAACCCCATTTGCTACGGTGGCTGGCGAGGTGTGTGATCAAGGGAGGATTCAGCGAGTCTTGGGGAGGTGTTCACCTTGCGTTGCCAGCAGCTACGTCCTCTTCTTCCTTCGATTAAGGTAGGTTCTAGCAGACCCAACCTCTATTAAAATACACCATTAGAAGAGTCTTCAAGTCTTCTTCCTTTTGGCAGTAAAATCCCCAATTATGGTTCAGTATAGCATGCATATTTCCTGTATTAGTCGGAGCATGTCAAAGCTAGGGCACTGGTCTTGTTACTCCCTTTTATATCGATTCGATGTTAGGTTAAGCAGGCTCAAATCCTAAATTGATCATGCTATATTATGCGCCTTTTATCCTCTTTCTGTTAATACCCTTTCGCCTAATTTCGATGCACCGAGTCATGTGAATTTCTTGTTGTAATTGAGGTCTATCGGAGTTCGTCAGAGACCAGACGCATCATCCTCGGTGCGGTCACAACAGGAATCGCCTTGGAACGTAGAGGTCTCACAATAGGCTGTTTATATTATTGGACCATCCTGGCCCTTGCGGCCTTTATTAGACCATTTTTATGCATAGCTGTCACGCGATAGATTGGCCCTTCCCTATTTAAACTTTGAACATCGTGCCTGAAAGCGGCCTCGTGACCGACCACCCCCCTTTGGGTAGCGGCCCTGTGCAGACCACCCTTAGCGTACAGATTAGATTCAAATCATTATTTTATTAATTATGCTTCATCTTGTTAGGCTTCATGCGTAGAATAGAAACCCAATAAAATGGCTAGATTATATGGAATAATTTTAATTGGAACTGAGATCTTACCCTTTCATCTACAGTCATATCTCATTACTTATTCAAATGATTAAGCATAATTAAGTTGCCACAATGTTTTACTAGGTTTGTTCTAACAGTCACGCCACTCCGGTGGTGCTGGCTGACTGATATACATTGTGTTCCGATGTTTTACTAGCCCCTAATATTGTAATAGTTGGGATTCTCCGCCAGACATTCCTTCCGTCAGACTAGGACCGCTATTGTGAGACCTCCTTAAGTCCCCGCGAGCCTTGGATTCCCATTAGGACGCCAGGCGGGTTGTACCCTAAATCCTACACTTACTGACTTGATCGAATCGCCTGGTTTTACAGCCCAAAATTGACGCTGTCTTATTTACTCGATGCCCTTCTGGTACTGCTACCTTCAGATTGCAGCCCAGGTGTGACCGCCTGGAACTTGAAGCAGCTCTGTTGGGACCATATCTAATTGGCTAAGTGCCAAGTTCTGTTGGTCGATTTTTCTTGAATTTTAGTCGACCTAGCCATGTTTGAGTTGACCTATAGCCTCTAACCCGACCTGAGAGGTGTGGGCTGGACCCTGGTTCAGATCCACAGTGTCTCGGGTGGGCTGGGAGTCCATTAAGTTGACTATTTTAGTCTTGCTGGGCCCAAATTAGTGGCGGTTAGCATTGGACCATCTTTACCTTCTAAACGGGCTTCTTAGGACTGTCTGAGTGGTGGGGCGGCCCAATGTAGACTGTTTCCCTTTCGTTGTGGCCTAGGAACCTTTTTGCTCTAAACAGCCCACTGTGGACACTCTTCCTTTGGAAAATGGCCCATCCAAGGCCGTCATTGTCTTCTTGCGGCCCAATGAGGGCCATTTTCATCCACTGACACTGGGCTTTGTCCCTCTAGTCCAGTTTCGACTATTTCGGTCCATGACAGATTGTTTCTTTCTTGTTGCAGCCCATGTATGACCGCAACACATCTAGAAGTGTGTTTCCCACATGTTTCTTGTGTGCCTCGGTAGTTAGGCCATGGATGGCTTGTGCTGCAATCAAGTCTTGATTGTATTCCTGTCTTTTACAAGCCAGGATCTTATGACTTCCATTCAATTATTGAAAATTCACTTGATCCTAGAAGATAAGCTACATAGCTTGACCTTGAAATTTCTGGCCGATTTCAGTGAATGTCTAGATATTACTTGGGATCTTGGATCCACCAAATCAATGCCAACGCATCACAAGGGCCCAGTCTGATCCTGGGAGGAGCGCCCGAAAAGTACTAGTGTCCTAGGGAGTTGTAATGACATGGTGAGGCATTGCACCGAGTGTATGACTAGCGTGTTGTCTATGACATTCATTCATATTTCCCTACATGTTTCTATAAGTTAATAAATTCCTACATGGAATTTACCTCTACATGACTTGCTTATTTACGTGCTTGATCTGTCAATTCCTGTAAATGGTTTTTCTCTGTTCTACTATTCCGAGTAGTTCTTTTATTTCCCATCAGGACTGTTGTTAATTCCATTTTTTTTATTTATTCGCATGACATCTAAAGAAATTGGTTAATCACTTAAACCTTGCCTGCTATTACCTAATGAGCATTCGCTCACCCAGCTTTTCCCCCATTTCAGGTTGTTCCAGCGACGAAGCACAAACTAACGGGGATGGGCAAGAGTGAAGACCCAGAGTGGACCCGTTAAATGTGAATTTGACAGTGTCTTAGTAGAGTCACGGATTGGTCACCTAGTGGTTTGATGAGTCATTGTTCAGTAATGTCTTTAAGAGTTGTAATATTTTCTTTACTTCCTTTTCTTCGAGTCGGGATGTAAGAATTATGAGGTTGTTGGAACCATTTTATTCTCTTAGTTTTAATTAAAGTGGCATTATTGGAGTTATTCTTCCTCTTTACAGTAAATGTTCGTTTAATTTCATTATCACTCTGTTAATCATGAATGTATATGATTGCTGCATTTCGATATTCCGCGTTGGGGCATGACAACATCTGATTCGAGTTGCATGCTAACTCTACCACGATAGAAGAGTACAACACAACCAACCGACAAGATCACGGTCCACACAATGTCAAACTCAGACTCACATGGAACTCCTCCCATGATGACCACAAACAACAAACCAACACACAACCTCAACAACACTTGCAAAACCCCGGTTCCATACTCAACACAGAACCATAGGACACAGTTTCTGTGTTGGAAGCTGTGTCCTTGGGTGAGATCGTGTTTTTGGAGAAGTGATCTCTGACAAGATTATGGGTCCCAGTTGGTTGCCGTGAGCGGCTGGTGAGGTTGATCGAGTGATCGACCATGGTAAGAAGTGTATTGTCTGGGGACTCGTATGCATTGGTCATGGCGTTATCGATCAGCTTGCTGTGATAGCAGGCGACACTTATCGGTTCTGGAGAAGTGTATCGTGGATTGTGAGATCCCGAGGCTCTATGGTAAGAGCAGAATCAGGATTGGCAGGCGTCCTTTTAGATCATTTTTGAGGTGAAGGATTTGATGAGACAGGACGAAGGATGGTGCTCGTGTGCGAAGGTCTCTGATGAGACGTTGGCATTGGATATGGTGATCCCTAGTCTGTGATCAGCAAGGGAGGATTCCTCGTAAGCCTAAGTCCAGTGATGTGAGGACCGAGGATTGTGGAGTCCTGTTATTTTGTTTCGCTGTGCTCCCCTAAGAGAGTAGAGTTAGCGTGGGGCTCGAGATCGATTGTGGTGTCCGAGCGAGATTTGGCTTGAGTTGTGGCATTGGTCTGTGGGAGAGTCAGCGGATGGCCTGTCACGATTTGGAGCGTGCCAGTTGGGCCGGTGGAGGTTTCCCGTTGACGTGTATCTAGTGACAGGTGGATGGTCTTTCATAGATAGAAGATGCTGGTTGTTAGGGCTCGAGAACGGTGTGAGTCGTATGCCAGAGGGGCCTTGGGTGACCGATTATGAGGTTTGCTTTTTCTCAGATTGGATCTGGGGTTTGTTTGGAGTTTATCTTCTGGCAGGGTTGGCCGTGTTGCTGAGGGTGTACGGCTTGCTAGGTGTGAGCTGGTGGTAGCTCAGTATTAGTTTCCGTGATAAGGTTGCGTGCCCTCAGTGAGCGAGATGGTGGCAGCGGTGCTGTGGTTGGTTTTTGCGTTGGCTGAGGTGATGCTAGACTTGTACTCTTTTGCATGTGCCTGCTCTGATGATCGATGTGTCTTGGGTTATGAGCGAGGTATTGTCTGTGATCATTGTCAGGCTGCGTCCCTCAGGATCGTGATTTTTACGAGTATCAAGGTTTGGCTGGGGCCCTGACGACGTCGTCGATCGATTCATGGCGTTCTTCCCTTATGGCTTGTGTCCAAGAGTCGTCTAGTCTTGTCTTTTTGTTTCTTGAGTCTATCATTGTAATTTAGTCTTTGGAAGTTGTAATGAAATTACTTTTATGATTTAATAAAGGATTATGTTATTGCTATATTTGCGTACTCTGTCTTAGTGTCGAATACACTAACGCTCTGATTGACATGATTGATTAAACTCGTCACGACCTCTAGGTAATCTTCCGCACTCGGGATGTGACACCCTTGCCGCTGATCGACAGCCCAAAGATCCAAAACAGTGACCACAAGTCGAGTGAAGTCTCTCCCTCAATCGTCGCCACTGTGTTCCAGAGACGGTTGAAGCACTCCAGCAATGCCTGTAACAGCCCCGTGTAGCAGGAGTACACATATGAGGCCGTAGTCACGACATACCTGATGCCTGCTCTGTCCAACAACACCCGATAGTGGTGTACTATCCCCATCAGCCACTCAGTGGCCCCCTGGCGGTACTGGTGCGAAGGAATCACTGCCCAACGATCGTACCAACTGACAACTATCTACCGCAGAACCCCATCCAGAAGGCTATGGTCATTATACCCCTCTCCAGCATACTGCAGCCCGAATGGCTCCAGCACCAACCCAGTCATGCCCTCTGTCTCTGTCTAGTGGTGGTCGTGCAAGTCCCAAGAGGTAGGACCCATCGCTTCGACTCAGACCCCGAACTGATCTGCTCTGCTAAAGAAGCCCAGGCACTCAACACTGGGGAACTGGCACTGCCTCCAGTAGTGTCCAGAGAAGCTTTTGAAGCTGCAGAGAGCGACCCCGTGCATGCTATCCCAGCCTACTAAAATCACCCGCTCGAGTCGGCGGCGTGCTCCAGCAATCCGTGAATCTCCCTCCTCCATGCTGGGTGGGACGTAGCTCCCAACAAACTCGAACAAGTAGCGGTCCAAGGGGAACTCCACCGGGTAGACTCCGTTGCGATCATAGGTGCACAACCCACCTGCCTCTGAAATCTAGGCCAACTCTGTTGTGTCTCCTCTTGATTTAATGCATAATTGTCTAGTTTTAATGATGGCAATGATATAGTGAGTTCATTTTGATGTGTTGTTACAGATCAAGGTCAGTGCACAATTGTCCTTCATGAATATCAAGTCTGTGCATAGTCTGAATGTCTACATACTCACTCTCTCTCTCTTCCTCTCGATTCTCTCTCTCTCCCTCACACGTTCTCTCTCCTCTCTCCCCCTTTCACTCGGTTCGCGGCCCATTCGGCTTTGGGTCGACCCGTGGGAGGTACCAACGGGACGGGCTCGACGCGAGGATCATGTCGGTACCCTTCATCCCTCGAATCGTGGAGCGTGGAGACACATGAGAGTGGAAGGACGGTGTGGCCCCCGTCGCCCGATCTGCACCGATTCTTGGTCTTCGCCGCGCAAGCGATAGGGGAACGGATTTCCTATCTCGCTAGGAACCCGTTGATGCCATATGCATCACCATCCGTCACCATTTTTATCATTTTTCGTGCAAAACTCTTTTGTGAAATTTTGGGCTAATTTCTCGAAATGTATTCTTCTCTCGATTTCTGGTCTAGACGGCTGCTAATCAAAGCGAGGGAGGTACCGTTAGATTGGTCACGTCGTGAGGATCGCATTGACACCCATCTTCTCTCGATCTGTGGATCGTGGAGCCGAGTCAGGCCGGGAGGCACCGCGTCGCCCTCTTGCCGGATCGACATCGAATCGCTATTTTCGTCATAGTCCAGGTAGGGGGATGGACTCCTTGTCTCGTTAGGACACCGTCGGTACCACATGCGTCGTGGACCGACACCCTTTTCCTCATTTTTCATGCATATTTTCATTTAGTCTATTTTTAGTCCATGATGCTTGAAATCGTCTCCATGGGCATCGTCTTTTATTTCTAGTGGTATGTTTAGGTATTGAATGTTGTCATGGCATGGTAGAGTAGTTTAGAAATGCTTTTCCCCGCATCCCCCGTCAATTTCGGTCGATTGGGAGGGGGTTCGGTTCCGAACTCTAGAATCTCAAAACTCAGCTGACATAACGCGCCTGTCCCAGTACGTTATAGTCATTTGGCGCACCTATATAGGTGCGTTATTTTCCCTTGTGATGGTCTCCTCTAGGTCCGTTATAGTTCTTTAACGCCCCGGTATGGGTGTGTTATATCATGCATGAAACTGTGGGTTTTCTGTGAATTTTCGAGTTCGAGTGCCTTTAACGCCCCTGTTCTGGTGCGTTATATCCCCCATTTAAACGGTAGATTCTGATCATTCTGGTGAGCATAACGGGTAATGGGAGGTGCGTTATCGACCATTCGGCTTGGGGTAATGGCCGTACATATTATTACGATACTTTGGTCGCCCCAGCTTAAACCTGGTCAACTTCTTATGTGTTTCGCTTCTGTCGAAGTTGAAGTGTTCGGTTGGATCCATCTGGCTGAGAAGCTGTCCGAGTGAACTAGGCTCTTCCCTTCTTGGTGAGCTTATGTTGCTGAGCTCGATGTTGCCCATGTCGTTTGGTGGATCTCCTTGTGAGGTTGGCCTCGGAATTGCCGTTTCAATGTCGCCTTGTCCTGTGTCTGCTCAAGTGTGGACAGTTTAATTTGAGCCTGATCATCCCCTTGTTTTATGGTTGCATGACTTTTGACTTAATTTATGTGTCGAGAGCTGTTGCGTACCATATTTTCATCGTGCCGTGTCCAATGGCCAATGTGATGTGAGGCTCATTTGTCATTTGCAGGATGTAAAGGTAGGCTAAGATTAGTGCTTTCCCTTGGGCTTTGTGCTGAAGCTGGTGCTCTTCTCTGTTGCACATAGACTTTTTCTGTTCGGTTGCTCGCTAGGTCAGTGCTCGGGGTGTGTTACGTTGTGATTTTCTAGGATTGCGATGACACCTAGTGTGTGCTGAGATGTGAAGGCCAAGGATCTTTCTGATGCCCTTGTGCATTGTAGAGTGCACAGTAGAAGTGTGTAGGCTGATGACCCACAGGCCGAGGATTCCTTTCGTGCAATTTTGTCTAGCCGAGGGGATTGCTTCCTCTCGAGGTGACTCCGTCTTGCTATTTGTGCCTAGACATGGTCGTGACCATGCTGTAGCCGGTCATTCCTCTGGCTTCAGCATGGCAGTTGCGAGTGTTGGGGAAATCATCAGTTTCCCTGCTGATGAAGTACCCTCTACTCTGCATTCCTTCTCGTGGGTATTGTGCTCTCAAGGTATGTTCATAATCCTCGAGATGTGTTCCCCGAGATGGTGGTGTTTCTTGTCGTTTTACGACTGATTTCAATTGTTGTGGGTCTTTCCTTGGTGAACGGCCTGATGCATGACTCATTCCCTGTAGTCGTGTGCTCAGTTGCCGCGTGCCTTGATGCGACCCTGCTTGCAGTGTGTTCCGTAGTTCTGGGTGCTGTACGGAGCTAGAATCCTGCAGGTGCTGTTGTCGTTAGCAGTTGTTTTTCTTGTTCTTGGTGTTCTTCCTCTCCTTCCCCTCTCTTCTCCAGATCTAGATCTAAATCTTCCATATCTCTCTAATATCCTCCTCTTCCCTTCTCCCTCTATCTATGGTGAATGTCCACTGCCACCGCTGTCACCGATCGTGCCGCCATCAAGCTACCACAACCACTTCTCTGAGCTGCTGTCCTGAATTCTGACCTACAAATTTAAAACTTGAAGAGAAGGCCATAACTCCAGATCCGACCATTGGATCGAGCTGCGGTTTTGAGGGTTGGTTCCCCCATGTCTCCTACACTCCCCGTTTAAATTTCACGCTGATCAGAGGTTGTTTTCCTCCCATCCCAGTCAGTAGTTTGTTCCCCTCACAATCTACCTGTGAGCAGGCCAGCATGATAGTCTGTGGTAGGCAATTTTTCCCACCTCCGAAACGTGGTCTGAATCCTACAAAAAAACTATGTGTGTCACCATATCCCTCCCCTCTACTCACCATAAAATTCCCAAGTCTGAATTCCTTCATTTGATGCATGGTCAAAGCCCATAAACAGGCTGGTTTCATTCCGCCCTGTGGATTCTGAGTTTCGGGACAGAACTATCACCCAGACTGCAGAGCATGCCATTTCCATTCAGACCGTTGGATGGTTCTTAAATTCCAGTATGTCGATGCTCTTTGCGTGCTCTTCGCAACGGCACTAACCTCGTCTCGATCCGACATCGTGGCTGGGCATACTGGCCATCCTCGTCAGGGTGCGCAGATCTAATCTGAAGCAGAGCTGCGGGACAGCCTTGGGAATTAATTCCCAAGACATTGCCCGCCTCCTCTCCGGTGATCGCTGCTCCCGGGGATCGACCCGGGACATTCCAGGAGCGTCCCCGTCCATCGCTGCAGCCAGGAACCTCCCTGGACGCTGTCGTACTAGCAGCGGGTCCCATGTGCTGTCCTGCGGGCCCGAGTGAACAGTGCTGAACCGGTCGACTGCGTCCACCCGAGCGCCACCGACTGCTGCCCGCCAACCCGAGATTAGTTCTCTCGGACCCCACATGTCGCCTATTAGCTCCCTGCGTGGAGTGGACTGTAGAATGAATGCTGTAATTTAATATTCACTACTGTACCGGGAGTCACGGATCTCGGCTGGGAAGTCTTCCCCACCTGTATGTGTTGAATACACTACGCTCTGATTGACATGATCGTTATAGACATCGTCACGTCACTTCCGAGTAATCTTCTGCGCTCGGGGCATGACAGGCATCCTGCCATGATTGTCGAATGCAACCAATTTCTTTGAGCCGAGCTCCCTTGATTTTATGCCTTCTTGATGTGGGACGAAACGCGGACTCGACGCCAAGTTGGATATGCAACCTGGGACTCTAGCAAGCTCGTGTTCATCCCTTAACGAGGGAAGCGTCGGGCTTGCACGGTTGAGAAACCGGCAGTGAGCTAGGGTGGTCAAACTCGCTCTCGTGCGTAGGTCAGGTCAAGAGAGGGGTCTCGCTCTCTTTCTTGCAACGGTGATTGATTTGTTCCAAGCTAGGACCCTAAAACATGTTCTCTAGTAGCGGCAAAGAAGCATATACTAAGAAAGCAAACACGACTATGAGAGGGTGGCGAGTTTACCTCCACGCTCCAGGCGTGGGGAAGACGACCCCGGCCAAGTCGGTAACTCCTGGTTAATAACAATCACATAATAGTTACAACAATGGAACTTTACTGCCCACTCCACGCAGGGAAGTAAGGGGCTACACGTGGACCCGGGAGGACTGTTCTTGGGTTGACGGGCAACACTCTGACGGGTCCCATGCGGCGATTGGAGGTGGTTCCGGCTCGGCTACGTGCTAGTCGGTGGGGTAGCACTCACGGGCGTACAAAGGAGCGATGTCCTCCGGAAGACTTCTAGAGGTGGCGAGCCACCGAGACGACGGCAGCAGGTCCTGAGATGATCTTCGGGAGCGGCGGACGCTGATTTGGCACTGGCATATTTGAGGATGAATCAATGATGCCTCTCTTCTTCGCTGTTCTGTTCTGAAATCGTCTATGCAGTCCGGCGAGAATGGCCGCTATGACCTACCCCAACGTCACATCGACACGAGACTAGCGGTGTTGGAAAGCTCTCTCAGAGATTTCAATCCCAGGCTGGGCACGAAATTTAGAAACCTCTATGCTGACTGTGAATGCTTTTACAAGGCGCTGGTTCACAGAACCAGATCTGATTGGGTAGAACTCGGACCTGCCTGAGAAGACACTTTGACCGAGGGGTTGCAAATGGATCTGGGTAAGGGGCTCTTCATGAAAGTTGTAAAGAAGAGCTTTTCATTCATGGCAAAATAGAGGCCGAATACATCAAAATACGAGAGGAGGAAGAAGAGAAGGAAGAGGAAGAAAAGGGAAGGACTGGTGAGCAGGGGCGACGGCTCCCTACTCCTCCCCCACTCCACTATTACATCTCTTTCTCTCTCTCTCCCTCTCTCTCTCTCTCTTACTATCTCTTTTCCGGTGGTCGTCAGAGGGGAACCTCCCTCTTCTCTTCTTCTTCTTCTCCTTCTTCTTCTTCTCTTCCAATCTGCTCAGTAGCGTCGCAAAGGGTGGCCCTCTGCTCTCTGGTGTGTGTTTCTCTACCTGTGTATCTCTCCCTCTCGTTCACCGATGAAGAAGGGGTTTTTTATACCCCATGCAGCAGCGGCTTGTTCAAAGGCGGGAACGGGATGCCATTAATGGGGATTTGACTTCGGTCGTCCTCGGTGGTAGGGGGTAGCCTGCGTGTCGGCCCCTCCATCTGACACCTCAATGACCCCACTGTGCACCAAGAATCTATAGGACGTGGGCGCGAGATTTTCTCTGCCGGATGCACCGTTGAGGAAGCGTGCAGCTGAAAGGGCTTGCAAGCGTGCCGTTGAGGGAGTGGCACTAAGCGTGCCGCTGAAGACAACACATGGGCATGCCGCTAAAGGCCACCAGAGAGTGCCGCTGGCAGGCCGGGGGGGTGTGCCGCTGGAGGGCACGGATGCGTGTGTGTGCCGGTGAAGAACCCCCGAATGGGTGTGCCATTGGAAGGGCCCCTGTAGGTGTGCCGCTGAAGGTGCCATGGTGGGTGTGCCAGTGAAGACGCCATGGCGAGTTTGCCGGTGAAGATGCCATGACGAGTGTGCCGGTGAAGGCTTCAGGAGTGTGTCACTGAGCTCGCACCAGCGGGTGTGCTGGGCAAGGAGCGTGCCATTGAAGGCACTATTGAGCATGCCGTTGAAGGCACTAGGGAGTGTGCCATTGAAGACAGCAGGAGTGTGCCATTGAGATAGACTTGAGCCCGTTTTGAGCCCGATCAATGGTCCACTTAGTTCTCTTCGGGGTCCACGGGTTGTGAGCTTCTTGGGGGTTGGTTTCTCTTCGCTGTCGTGACTCCGGAGACGGCTTCACGACAGCGTGTGTTTGTTCGGAGCATTCAGGCGAATAAAGATTTGGGTTATTTCTATCTTGCGCACCCTGTTTGTATGTGTTGAATGCACTATACTCTGATTGACATGATCGTTATAGACATCGTCACGCCGCTTCCGAGTAATCTTCTGCGCTTGGGATGTGACACTTCTTACTATCCCGAGAATTATAGGTAATGCTGAATTTTTCTGACTTCTGACCTCGCCGATCAGACCTTCGGCTCGGCTCCTCCACTTTACCCTTGAGTTTATCGACCTTCTCCATGGTCTGTTCACATAGGTGTGCATGTTGGACCATCTCTACATAGGTCCAAATATTCTGTGGGACAAGTTGTTGTATAAAAATGGGACGTAACGTGTCCAAAAAGTGATTTGCTTTCAGAAGATCGGTGCTCACTAGGTGTTGAGCATAGGGTGCTAGGTGAGAGAACTATAACTCATATTCTACCACTGACATCATCCCCTGACCTAGTGACGTAAATTCAGCTGCCTTCCTCTCCTTGACATGCTCGAAAAAGTACTTGGCTTGAAAGAGAGTTAGAAATCCATCCCATGTGTGTGGTGCATCTACAGGCGATGTTGGTAAAGACTTCCACCAGGTCGGGCTTCCTTGTTTAGCTGGAACGTAGCAAGACAAACCTTTTCTTGGTTGGCACACTACATGACCTCGAATATGCTGTTCATTTCATCGATCCAGTTTTCTATCTTGTTGGGATTAGAAGAGCCCAAAAATCACGGAGGATTTAAGCTCTGGAAGTTACGATGCAGGTCACCAGCTCCAGCCCTAGCGCCAGCTTTCACCATGTTTTGCGAGGCTTGAGTGAGTCCTGAAACAGTTTGTCCCCAATTGACACGATGAGCCATTGTATGATTAAGGTACTTGAGGAAGAAATAGATTCATTAATTTTAATGAAATTAGTAGAATTAACCTTAGAAATAATTCTAAGTACTATCTCATCCCAGGTTCTACCCAATTTCTTTCAAGGTTGGGAGTTTCCTTCCAAGTTTTATAGGTGTGGGCCCTTAAACCATGGACTTAGCCTATGACATGACTTTTCCCTAGGACTTTCAGTCCTATGCTCTGATACTACTTTAACTGTCACGTCCTTGGCTTTTTAATATAGTTGAAGGACATTTGGGAACGTGAACAACCGGCATGCATCTGTCATGTTATTCACCTGCATCTTCCACCAAGATTTTGAGCATTGTTAGGTGTGTTTCAGCATTCATCATGACATGCATTCAACGTTGGTACCCTAAGCATGGTAAGATGAATTTCTTATTAGCAATCATTCAGAGGAATTTTGAACTCATGCTTGAGTGATTATTCCAATGACTTGTGGATTATCATCATCAAAACTAGGGGTGCACAACAACCAGTGCCACCATGAATTCCAAGAGGGTGATTCGGTGATAGTGACAACTGAGAGGCTCTCCCCTAGAGCCTCCACAAAATTGAGACCTCGAGGAACCGGTCCCTTTAAGGTCCTAAGGCACATCAATGCTCATGAGTTGAGCCTCCCTGAGGAGTATGGAGCTAGCCTCACTTTCAATGCGGCAGACCTTGTTCCATACAAGGGCCCCACAGTGGCACCTAGTGAGGACATTGAGCCTACTTCATTCCTTGAGAGAGCACCCACCCCTGTGAGATCACCCTCAGCCCAGAGAGCCTGACGCGAACAAATTATGAGAATACTAAATGAATAGGTCATCATCACAAGGTGTAAGGTGTGTGAGCGCTACCACGTTAGGTGGAAGGATCACCCCTTTCAGAAGACGTGTGGATGAACCGAGGTGGCCTGCTGTAGTTGGGCCCTTACTCAACGGGGTTGAGTTCTCTGCACCCCCGGGGTATGATGAGGACATTCCGTCCACTTCTTTTTACTCGGGATCCCCGTTGCTCGCCCTCATCGCATAGTCATGTTCGTCATTTATTTTTGAGTCATATCATGTAATTTTCACTTTATTTGAGTCAGATCTATGTAATCTTCCTTTATTTGAGTCAGTTAACTAGGTTAATGGGCCAATAGAGTAGTGAATTGAGCCTATTGGGCCCAATTGTTAGGCTGGCCCAAGGGCGCACCCTCCTGGATAGACTTGGTCTTTTGTTTAATTGTCAGGGATAGTTTGGGTATGTAACATGTGTTGTGTTTTTCCCTATTATTTTGATGATGATGACACTATATAAATCACTATGCATTTGCTTTGGCTATCTTTCTAATCATGTTGTTTAAGTTACTAATGCCTGTTTGAATCTCACCACTCCTCGTGCAGAAAAATCCTTTAACTTGAAATTCCATACTTTTTGCGGACAATCACGGACCACATGTCCCACCTGATCACACCGGAAACACACCACCGGCATTGAACATGGTCTACCCAGATGGCTACCACCACACCTCGGACATGATCTCGGTTGACTAGCCACTAGTCCCTGTCGCTGAAAAGAAGAGGGTGCTGCTTGTTGCATAGTATCGGAAGAAGCTTGTCGGTCATACTGCTTCTTGGACTTCCTGAACATCCACCTAAACTTGGATTTCGTAAATAAAGTACCACTGGCAGAAGGAATAGAAGATGGTACCCTCGTCACATTCGACTGACTAACTTGTTGATGTTGCACACTCTACTGCACTGGCTCAACTTGGGTTCATCCTCGAGATCTTGTCATATCTAATTCTAATGCTGCTGCTGCTTGATAAGTCACATCTAACTCCGCCACTCTAGTTGCAATAAGAGGTTGCCTTAACTCTGACATCAAACCACACAAAAATTGTTTAGTTTTTAGTCCTTCATTAGTAAGAATATGAGGAGCATACTGACACGATTCCATAAAATTGATTAGTTTTTAGTCCTTCATTAGTCCTTCATTAGATCAGCCGAAGAGGACGGGACTTAAAAGTCACCTCCCACTCTATGGTCCACCATACGAGTGCTGCTCCCTGCAACTAAAATGTAGCTAGCATTACCTTCTCATCTTCGATGCATTCCATGGAACGGAACACATGCTTAGTCGCATCCAACCAAACTCTAGCTGCATCTGGATCTGCTTGCCCTTCATATGTTGGAGGGTGGAATAGAAGAAATTCTTTTAGAACTCGACCACGACCACCGTGAGGCAATAAATCTTCACCAGGAGTAGGATCAACATAGCCTTGCCCTTGAACATTCACTGGATGAGGCGAAGTAACGCTCTCTTCTCTTGGAACATCTTGGGGCACGTTGGTTTGGAAACGAGTTCTCCATCTAGGCATCATTTCAATCTAAGCTCAGTCTAAGCATAAGAGAAGACACATAATAAAAGAACTATAAGTAATCACAGAAAATAACCTAAGCCAGCAATAGTAGTAACACATGGACTTGTTCCGGACTAGTGCAATTTTAATTCCTTATACATCACCACTACACCGCTTTGATACCAACTATAATGACCCGGAGATCTGGATACCAGTACAACACGAGATCGACCGGCGCCATCTCCGGCTGGCTTGCGCGCGCGCAGAGCGCGAGGATCTTCAACTATAAAAGGATGTCGTTTGGCTTGAAGAATGCTGCTGCAACCTATCAAAGGGTAATGACCAAGATCTTCGACGAGATGTTACATGATCTCTTTGAATGCTACGTCGATGACTTGGTCGTCAAGACAAAAAGGCGAGAGGATCATTTGGTTGACTTGCGTCAAGTCTTCAAAAGGCTCCGACAATACCAGCTCAAGATGAATCCGATGAAATGTGCCTTTGGCGTCTCCAACAGCAAGTTCCTCTGCCTTATCGTCAGGTATCGAGGTATAGAAATCGATCCCGAAAAAATCAAGGCCATAAGAGGACTGCCTCCGCCTAAGAATTTGACAGAGCTCAACTCTCTGCAAGGACGACTCGCCTATATTCGGCGGTTCATTTCTAACCTCTGCGGAAGATGCCTGCCTTTCGGCAAACTGGTGAAGAAAGGAGCACCCTTCGTATGGGACGAAGACTGTCAGAGGGCCTTTGAGCAAATTAAGGAGTATCTACTGACTCCTCCAGTCCTAGGGACACCTGTCAGAGGGAAGCCCCTTATCCTTTATATTGCTGACATGGATGCCTCTTAGGGGGCACTTTTAGCCCAGATCAATGAAAAGGGTAAGGAGCAGCCGCTATACTACCTCAGTCGGAAGCTGATCAGCCCGAGCATCGGTACGTGCCTATGGAAAAGGTGTGCTTAGCTTTAGTATTTGCTGTCAAGAAGTTAAGGCACTACCTTCTGGCTCACCGAGTGGAGCTCACATCAAAATGTGATCCACTCAAATTTCTGCTCAACTAACCCGTCCTTTCTGGAAGGCTCAACAAGTGGGCGCTCATCCTTACGGAGTTCGACATCACTTTCGTCCTACGCAAGGCGATCAAGGGACAGGGAATGGCCGAGTTCTTAACTGCGCATCCGGTGCCAGAAGATTCGCCACTCAAATTCGAATTGCTCGATGAAGAGGTGTTGGTGCCTTAGCAAGAGGCTGAGGAGTATCCTGAAAACGTCCCGCCACAAACGGAGCCGGACGTCCTCACCCTCGACCTCCCACATTGGGAGTTGTATTTTGATGGTGCTTCTGTTGACGCTCGAAAAAGGAGGGGAAGAAGAAGACAAAGAGCTTCAATGAACACCGGAGTCGATTCAGTCCTCTCTCAGGAACAGAGGACAGACTGTCGTTGCAGGAATTGTTGTGGTCGCTCCCGAACTCCTTTGTCAGCAGGAGCAGTGCCAAAATCTTGTAGGTTGGCCCAGGAGGGCGCTTGAAATTTGGCAGGAACTTTAGAAGTCAGCGCTGGTCGAGGTGGGATTAGAAGCAGAGGCTCTGTTCTCTGGTTCTGACTACCTTAGCACTACAGCATCAGGAAGATGAAGCCGCCACAAACTGTCCCGAACTTAAAATTGAGCGTGGTCAATGGTGTTGGAACCGTTGACGAGTTGCCTTCGAAACGTTACCCACGGGGGTGCCATCCAATGTTGGAGAAGGTCGCAGTAGCCCAAACAGTGACAGGGTGTCAGTTCAGTCCCAGGGAGGACAGAACTACGCACCCTAGGGAGAAAATGGAGAAGATTTCACTCAGGTTGCCGAATGGAGTGTTGCTTCTTGGAGGAGGAGGGAGACTCGTAGTAGAAGGTCCCGGTCAAACCCCGCCTTCAGATCTCTAGGTGAGCAGGCGTGGCAGCTTCTGCAAGCCACCTCTGGATGCTGATCAAAACCCTTCTACACAGTCGGAGTATATTGCTTGCCTCGGACAGCCACGAACTTAGAATGAGACAAGACGACCACCGTTGTGAATAAGACTCGGAGACACTTCCACCGGTATCTCTTGAGCCTTCAGAAGCGCCAGGATGAAGTCGCAGTTGCCTCTGCAAGCTGCTAGTTCACAGCTACCTGCGACCCAGAACTGCAGGTTGAAGAGCGGAGGTGGGAAATGAGGTAAATGGGATGGGAATGGGGGTGGATATGTGTGGGGGAGACTCCTGGCTATGAGGGGGTCTAGGAGGGGGTGTTCTAAGGTGTGGAAGGGGGAGAATGGGGGCTGGAGGGTGATCTAGTAGGTGGTGAGAGGGGGAGCTGCGAATTTGGGTTGGGGGGAGAGAGGAGAGGAGGATTCTCTCCCTAATATGAATTTGGGTTAATGGGGTGGTTGGGGAGGTGAGAAATGGTGTCCAGCAGGGAGGGAGATTTGAATTTGGCCTTGGGAGGAGTGGGTTCCACCTTGGGAAGATGGAGGGATGCTTCTCTCAAACCTTGAAAACCTTCTTAATCCTCCTCAAAACACCATGAAGAGGGCCTTGGAAGGGAGCTCTATGGAGGGGGCAGCTTATGAAGGGCCGAAGCGAACTAGAAAGGAGCACGGCATGCTACAATGGCTGACCACCATCCCAGGACATTTGAGTTCCAGCCCTTTGAGGGAGGTAAGTTAATGTTATTTCATTCAATTCATTCAATTCATTCAATTTTTCTAAAATGCTTACATGTTCTTACTCTCTCCTCCTTTTTTCCTTTTCTTCTTTTCACTTTAGCTTCTCCCCGGCCCTAGGCGCTACTCCACCTTGGAGTGGATGGCTCCCATGATCCGTGAACTCCCAATATCCGTGACATCCATCCTTAGGTCTTGGCACCTACACCCTCTTCTAGTGTTAGCCAAGAATTATCCCAAGCTTTCTTTAGACTGGCATACCATCTCAGCTTTGGTGGAGATATGGCACCCCCAGACCCACACTTTCATCTTTCCATCTTTTGACGCCACCATCCTTTTGGAGGGGGTAGAGACCTACTTGTCTTTCCCTAGGTCCAAGGTGGGTGAGGAAGATCTAGTTTGTTACACCATTGCCCCTATAGATCCTACCCTCATCTTAGGAGAATTCATACCTATTATGAAGGACATTCGCACCATAGTGGGCCCACACCAGATCCATTTACTACCCCTCAGCCAGTGGGTCATAGCTCATTGTAAAAATAAATGTGGGTGGGATGAAGCCATAGCTAAGGCTGCTTTCATTTACTTGTGCGGGGTCATTCTCTTTCCCTCTGCTGACTATGTCTTGGGTACTCCCCTTCTTAGCACCATTAGTGGTCTGTGGCAGGGTCTTTCCATCTCCCAGGTCATCCTTTCTTACCTATATGAGGGTCTCAGCTCTACAACTCTAAGGGGTTCACTCTTTGGCTCTATGATTCTCCTAGAGTGCTGGATGGGAGTTAGACTAAAATTCTTGCCTAGAGAGGATGTCTCTTCTATTATCCAGATCTTCGGGAGCCATCCACTCTTCTTTATAGGTGGTGCCTTCAGGTTTTCTTCACAGATTGAGTGCATGACAGCAGATAAGAAGACGAGGGATGAGTGGCGTCTCTACATCAACACCTTGCCTGTGGACCGGTTCATTGTTTCCTTAGCCGTGAAGGATTCTTCCCACAAGGGGTGGAAGACTCAGTTCTTCTGGGTGGGAATTTGTTCGGTGGTGGAGTCTTGGAGATGTCCCGTGATCCCCAACTTTCACCCGAACTTACCTCCGAGGCAAGATTAGTTCTCCCCGGAGGTGGAGAAGTATGCAGCGATCTTGTTGAAACACCGCCAGTCCACGGAGGAGCTAGTGACCCCGAAGAACATCGAGCGAAGCCTTCTCCAGCGGTTGCGGCCAGCAGGTATGGGCGCCAGGGATCAATTCTTCATTGCAGACGATGAAGCCATCTCCTTTCCCTGACCCTGTCTTCCTTTGCGCAGATACGAGGCGGCCGACTGCGGAGGAGGAGCCTGCGATGGAGCGGGAGGTGATCGACCTTGGCGACGACACGGCTTTTGCTGAGTCGCAAGCTCCCAAGGGGTGCTCCCAAGCTCGGGATAAAGGCAAGGGGGTGGCCCGGGAGGGGTCTTCCAGTCAGCGGGGGTCCAAGTGCAAGGATCCCGTAGAGAGGATACTGCGGGACGCCATGAAGACCAAGAAGCAGGCCAAGAAGGCTGGGGCTGTCTCCGCCGTTGAAGGTGGCTCTGACCCAGCTCTCCCCTCCGTCGGACTTGCCGGGGCCGACCCTAGGAGGCCGGCTCTCCCATCCGCCGAACAAGAGGGGGCCGAGGAGGCCAGGGCCAGCTCTATGGCCGGAGGCGGTGTTAGCCCGGCTCTCCCCTGTGCGGGAGCTGAGGGGGCCAAGGTCGGAGCGGAAGACTCCAGGGGCGCGGCCGAGACTGGAGCATCGAGCTGGGCAGGCGGCATTTTGGGCGGAGACGTCAGGGCCGAGTCGACCGAAGCCGGGGGGTCGCGAGGAGAGGCGACGCAGCCTCAACCGACCGAGGCTAGAGGGACGGACGAAGCAGCACCTCAATCCGGGCCAGCCGGCGGGGCTCCTGAAGAGGTGTCGCTCGGAGGGGGAGCCCCTATTCCGGCTACTCTCGAGAGGCTGGGCATCAGGTGCCCTCTATACCAAAAGTGTTGTGGCATAGCCACAAAGATAGTGCGAGGAGGGGACAGGCAGCGTTCTCCAGCGGCGGCCCTTGAATTGGTAATGGAGGGGGGCCTGATCCTGGCCCAACTGCGAGCACGAGAGTGAGCCGACCACCCAAGACTCAACGCCGGTTTCTCAACCGTGCAGATCGACTCGTTTCCCTCGCCAGGGACGACCGTGAGCGAGTGCTTCTTGTTTTGGGGCATCTTCGTCCCTTCGGGAATCACGTTAGGTGATGACTTGGTCGTAAAGTTACTGGTCGCGTCGTCTAGTGAGTCGCATCATTTCGTCTAAGTCATAGGATCGTGTCCACATATCGAGTCTCATAGTCGTCCCGCATCACACCTCCATCTCTATCGGCACCACTACCTCTGACCTATACACCTAGGAGAATGGTGATCAGCATGTCAGGGTCTTGTAGACTGTACGATATGCCCATAGTACTTTGTACATTTTCTCTTTCCAATCTCTCTTGCTGGAGCTGACGGTTCTTACTTGCAGGGTGCAGAGGGTCTTGTTCAATGCCTCTGCAAGCCCGTTGGCTTGAGGATTGTAGGGGGATGACGTCCTCCAATCAATTTTATACCTATCAACTAGCATGTACACCTTCTGGTTTCTGAAATGGCTACTGTTGTCAGAGATAATTCAGCTGGGGACCCTGAACCGGAATATTATATTCTGATGGAAGAATCTAACTACTAGCTCCCCCGTCACTTCTCTCAGTGCCACGACTTCTGCCTATCTGGAGAAGTAATCTATGGTTTCTAGAATATATCTGCACCCTGATAAAGATGCGGGCAGAGGACCCACCACGTCCATGCCCCACTAGGCGAATGGCCAGCTTGGGATGGTGGGGTGCAGTGGTGCTGGTGGCCTTCTAGGCACAGTGCCGTGTTCTTGACACTTTTGGCATGACTTGGCAAATCTGTAGCAGTCACCAAATATAGTGGGCCAATAGTAGCCCAATTTCTTTATTTCAATTTTCATCTTCGGACCTGCCTGGTGTGCCCCGGCTAACCCGGCATGAACATCCTTTATCACCTGCCATGCTTCTTCTGTAGATAGGCAACGGAGCAAAATCTTCTTCTGGGCATCTGCCATTATTTGGAACAAGGTTCCGTTCCTCATCTCATAGGAGTCTTTGATTCTGAGTAATTTCATTCTTTGTTCTTTCTCTTTGGGTAACTGCTGGTGCTAAAACCAGCGTAGGAGGTGCTCTCGCTGTTCAGGCTGCCCAGATTATGAAATAAAGATTTGATTTTGTCTATTTGTTATTCGTACTCATCATCTGAGTCTCTTGATCGACCCGCTTATATAACTGTTCACGCCTTGATATTTCCGCCTTGTTCGGGACGTGACATCAAGAATCTACAAAATGATAAGGGGTATCAAATTAAAGCTAATCGAAGTGATCATGGAAGAGAATTTGACAACCATGACTTTGATGATTTTTATAGGAAATAGGGGTTTACACGTAATTTCTCAGCACCTCGAACCCCACAACAAAACGGAGTCGTGGAATGGAAGAATAGGACGATCGTGGAGATGACAAGAACAATGCTTGTGGAAAATGGCTTACTAAGGTACTTTTGGGCCGAGACGGTGAGCACGGCCTGCTACATCATCAATCGAGCCATGGTAAGACCTATGCTCAAGAAAACTCCATATGAGCTGTATAAAGGTAAGAAGTTGAATATTACATCTCTTAAACATTTTGGTTCTTCATGTTTCATTTTGAATAATTCTAAAGAACATTTGGAGAAATTTATTGCAAAGAGTGATAGAGGTATATTTCTTGGATATTCTTTATCATCTAGAGCATATCGAGTATGGAGAGGGAAAATTTTACCACCCAAAAAGGAACGGCCAAACGAGGTCCCGCCAAACCAAACGAGGCCTGGCTCCTATGAGTGATAGCCCTTTCGGGGCCCACTAAGCCCCATAACTCACTTGGATTAAGTGCTTCCCAGGCGACCTTCGGGTTTGAAAGTCTGAGCGTCAGGTCGATCGGGAGGTCCCTTCGAGGGCCTATGCATCCTGCCCGAGCCTTGCGCCGATCACTCAGGGGAACCCCTTAAAGCCAGTGCCACATGCTCAGACCGACTGATGAAGACTTATCCAAGCGACCATTGCGTGCCCTTTACGAGCTGGGAATCATGGGGATAATGGCAATTAAGAGCCCTCGGGCCTTAACGAGCCCACAAAGGGGATGTAACCCCCCTAAAACTCCTCGCCTCGCAGGGCTCTCACATTCATGAGTCGCTATATAAACCTAAGATGCCATCCTGTGAAAGGTAAGCGAGGTTAAGCAATACTAACCCTGAGCTAGAGCCACTTCACCACTTGGTGGAGAGGAATCTCACGCCCTCATCTCCTCCCCAAAAAGGATAAAAATCTCTAAAGATAGTGACACTTTAAAACAAATGTTAAAACGTGAATTTCTTAAAGTAACTGATATCTGAAGTAATAGTTATAGTTGTTTGGGAAGGAATTAACTGGGAAGTAATGGATATTTAGGAAAGGATTAATGTGGGGAAATATAAATACTATTAGGATTCTTGCTAGGAAGTTTAAATCCCAATCAAACTCCAACCCGGTGGATTTCCCAACCCTATAAATACCAAGCTCCATCAACGTCTTCCCTTCGATCCAACCTATTAGTTACTCATACCATCTATTCCTCCTGTTTGCTACTACCACATATTGAATCTGCTTCCTTTCTTCTCCCCGAAGAAGCCCTGCTTCTTCCCAGTTGGAGAATACTTGCTATGGCTATTACTCCGTTGAAGCCACAAGATATTATCTGCTACTTCTTCCTGCTACTACAATTGTGCAAGACGTGAAGAGGCTTTACCTCTTCTTTCTGTTCTCAAGAAGGGTTGCCGCTGCCACCATATTGTTCTGATCACAGAAGCCGGCTCTTTCTCCTCAAGCTTAAGACTTGCTACTGCTGATCTTCCTCCAAGTGGTCTTCCTTTCTACTACGGGTTCTTTTCTTATAGAACCCAAAGTTGCTGTGTACAGAAGCCAATCTACTTCTTCATCTGTGCTGCAACTATTGCCTTGAACGTGAAGTAATCTTGTTTCTTCTTCCTGTGATTATCGAAAGAAGTTGTTGCTTCGACTGATTAAGGAAGAAGAACCCTATTCATTCCCTTTCGATTGCTGCTACAGTATTTGGTGAAGCTACAGGGTGAAGAACAAGCCACTTTGTGTATTGTGGCAGTTTGATAATCTATTAGTAGAGCCTTGTCTATTCTTTTTATTATTCAATCCCATTGATCGATCGCCAACTAAACAATCAACCAAGGTAGGTTTTCTCAAGTTCTAAGCCCAATTCAACAACTATAAAGGATCATGCATACATATAGTTCATTTTACCCTATTTTTATAGCTTTCTGTTTCAATTTCGGAGTTACAGTGAAATAGCGACCCAGTCATGGGCGCTATTCTGAATTTGCAACCGAATAGCTGTCGCTAATTTCATGCTTAATTATTAAACTAGCATGTTTAAAATTTAATAACGTCAAGAGCCAACTGACTCCTAACTTCGCCTTCAGGTTGCTGTTTCTGTCTTCTGTAACCAGTGGCCTCTCCAGGAACGTAAATCCTTCTTGGGACGTCCGACGGTGGCGGGACTGGATGCGTTGGACAACTGGACGCCTTGGCTCACTCCAGGAGAAAGAATCGTCTCATTTCGAGCTCTGATGCGCTAGGAGTGCTGGATTCTATGAGGCTGCGCCGAGCGTCACTGCTGCGGACTAGAAAGCCGTTATTCAGGGCCGTACTCCAAGCTGGAGCGACAGATCGAGGCGGGACCAACTCTGGTTGAAAGATAGTCCACTCTAGTATATCCCAGCCAAATATCTCCTCCCAATTCACCCAGACGACTCAATGGCAGCCTCTGGACTCTAGCAGGGTCGTGCTGGTCATGGGACAGAAATCTGGGCTTGATTTGATGGAGGGTGCAGCTATCCAATTTGTGGCCAGAATGAGGCGGGGCCAGAGTCATCACGAATAGGGACATCTTAGGGATTCTCCAGAGCTGGAATGATCCCGTTCTGAGATGGGATACGCTAGCACCGTTGATTCTTGTGAAGTCGCACTGCCCAGGATGCCGGCCGGACAAGGGAGGCATGTTGGGAGTGTAACTCCTAGTGGGAAGATCAAAATGAGGTGAGACCAAGCTTGACTGAAATCTGACTGACCTCAGATTAACTGTTCCAAATTTATAGAGCAGAAGATGATGGTAGAGATCGAGGTGCTCCCTGTGGTGGACTGCTCATTCTAGCCGCTAGTGACTTGGACTGCAGGACAAGCTTGGGTTGTCGATGCCAGTGCTCTCGACTGGAAACTCCAAATGGGTCAGGACCACTTTTGGCTGAAAGTTGGACAACCCTAGTAATGAGTATCCAAGGGGCTTGACCAGAAGATGGGGGATGAAGTCGAAGGAGCTTCTGAAAGTCACACAGGTCGTTGGCCAGACCTATCCTGTGCAGTCGGTGAAGAATGGCTCTCCCCGGTAGCTCGGAGCTCGGTTGGAGGCGAAACCACCTTGCCTAGAAAGCTCTCTGGATGACCTTTCCGGAGGTGTAGGGCTTGCCACCAGACTCCTTGCAGGGATGACGATGGAGGGCCTGTAACCGGGACCTCTTCTGCTGCCAGCGAACGATCCGCCGTTTCACCTCTAGTCAAACCTTATTCTCAGGCAGATCCAATTCTGTCCTGCCAGATCTGAACCTGAGAGACAGCATATTGTAAATTCAACCACGGCCACTACAGAGACAGAAAGATTACTTTAACAGTCTAGGTTTGAAGAACTCCAAGAGAGCCTTCCAACGGCGCCAGTCTCACATCGATCCGATGTCGGAGCATATCGCAGCATCCATTCTTGCCAGGTCGCACAGTGCTATGACAGCAGCACAGGTTCGTGGACAGCAAGCAACAACCACCCCCGGGCCGGCCGCCTCGCCTTCCACGAGGTGAACCAACATGTCTCCCTTCGAGGGATCGTCACTCCAGGAGTCTCCATCACAACAGTACCAATCTCGGCCCACTCGGCCCACAGACCAGGACATGAACCCCATGGTTGTCGGTGCACGCTACCACCAGAGCTGTCCAAGTTGCTGCCCGTCAGCCCAAGATCAGTCCTCCCGGGCCCCACTTGTAGCCCTTTACCTCCCTACGTAGAGTGGGAAGAAAATTAAATTCTGTAATTATTGTAATTATTTTACTGGGAGTTACTATACTTAGCCGGGGTCGTCTTCCCCATGCCTGGAGCGTGGAGGTATCGTGTTCGCTCCCCATCTCGGCATTTGCTTTACTCGTATATGTTTTTATATGCCACTGCTAGTGATTGGATAATTAGCTCACTTTACTTTCATCACTGCTACGAGAGAGAGCGAGACCATCCCGTGACCCGATCTGGGCACGAGTGAGAGTTTGGCTACCTGACTCATTGCCGGTTCCTCAACTGTGCAGGTCTCACGTTTCCCTCGTTTAGGGTCATCCGCGAGCTAGAGTCTGAGGTTCACTGCCCGTCCCGCATCAAATTGGTATCAGAGCAGGTTTTTTTTTTTATATGAAGCGAGACCAAGTATGCTGTAGTGGAGAGGGAGCACAATGGGTGATTCCATTCACTATAGCATCGAGGCCCTATATATTATTTCCAATAGAAAGAAAGTTCTGTACATGGCGGCCACAGGCAAGATGCCTTCATAGAGGGACAACAGACAAAAAACAGACAAAAAAGAATTAAAATCTCCAAGTGGGAAGCCCTGCTGCATCAATCACTGCACGTCCACGAGCTTGCTTTACACGGAAGAAACCACCGGCTAGGCCTCAGACGATGAATGGTCCATCATCGGCTGCTCAAGGATGCATGGCTAAGCCGCAACCACGCATGGGAGAAAGACGGTCCCACCTGGCCGTCCATCACTCCCACGGTGACCAGACTATAACGCGCCTACCCAGGGGCGTTATAGTGCCTAACGGACCCACACATGTGTGTCAAGTCCCAAGTCACGGAAGGGAACATAACGCACACCTCTAGGGGTGTTATGTACATAACGAACCAACCATGGTGCATTATGTCACGGAGTGAAAATAGACTATAACGCACTCCTCTAGGGGCGTTATAGACCGGACCATATCCGGTGCGTTAAGTGGAAGGCAAGAGCGTTAAGCATAATGCACATTCCCTGGGACGTCATAGGACATAACGGACCTCCCATAGAGCGTTATGTGACCAAGACCCCCAACGGTCAAAAACCAACAGTCGGAAACCCATAACGCACCAACATCGGGGCATTATGTAAGACATAACGGTCAGTCGTGGGGTCGTTAAGCCCACGAAAGCTAGACTCAAAACCCACGGAGCATAACGCCCCTGCCTGGGCGCATTATGCACATAACGGCCACTGGGATGACTGCTATGTCATCCCGACGGCAAAACGGCGAGCTAAGCCCAAAAACATCGGCCACGCCCCCATACCTCCATGGGAGAGGGGGAAAACAAGGGGGAAGCTCCCCAATAGCCCTAGGCACGATTCTACGGCCTCTGATTGGCCAAAAACGCAGTGAATCACTAGATCGGCCGATCACTCCCAAAATCATGGTTTTACCTTAACCCGCTCAAAAATGCCCCTCTCGGTCTCACGACGGGCTAGAAACCACGGAAATAAAACGCGGGGAGCTAGGGAACGTCACCCTACCTCAATGGAGCGAATGCTCCACCGAATCGATGTTGAAATCATGAAGAATGCCTTGAAAACTCTCGTTCCTTCCACGAAACCCCACGATCTTTACGCCGTCTCGATCGCCACACCATCCCCGCCGCCGTCGCGCCGTCGCCCCGTGCCATCTGCAGCTGGTGGGAGCTCACCGCGGTCATCGCCGGTCGAAGGGAGAGAGGAGGGGGCACTCAACGGTGGGAGGAAGAAGAAGAAGGAAGAATAAGAATCAAATGAGGGATATTCATCTACACATGAGTGAGCATCTTCATTAAACATTTTGAGTCCTTCCAAAAACATGAAAAATATGATTGTTCCATTAAAATCCATACACTCACACAATCAAATAGAGAGTATTATTCCATCACAATACATTAGATGTCATTATAAAGCACATGCTCTTCCAAACACACAACGTTTTGAATACATTAAACCACACATAATGTTTTACTCCCACAAACTCACAGTATTTGTTATCATCAAAATCGGGGTTAAAAATAACGTGAGAACATATACCCAACACCACCGGCCAGGTAAGGGGTGAGGTAGTGGGAGGCCCCCCTACTTTCGTAGGGACCCAATTACTCAACCATTAGCCCGCTTAAGGCGTTTGCCATTCGACCGTCTTGCCTTAGACACCGATTTTCACAAGAGGCCATCCACATTCACATTTTCACAAAACAAAAATTAACTTTATTTCATCATGTCAATTGTCACATAGTGTGTAAACCAAAAAACCAGAAAAACTACAAAATATCATAAAAAACACAAAAGTATCACCCCGCCGGTCTATCTCCCGGGCTGCCGCTGTCTCCGGTGCCCTTGTGCCGCTTTGGCGGTGGCTCCATGGTGCTGTGCTCTTCTTCTTCCCGTGGGCACCTCCTCTCCACCTCCTTATTCCTCCGGTGAGTGGAAGAGCTAGCCAAGATGTCTCCCACCGATGCGCTCGGTGCCATGCTCCGTGAGCCTCCTACTGCGCCACTCCGCGACACGGTCCCCTCGGGTGCTCGGCCCATCAGCCGGACGGTCCGCTCCATGGTTCGGAGCTCGATCTTCAATTCAAAAATCTTAAGGCGTGCCTCGCGAGCCTCGACATGGTATCGCTCAATGTCTGCCGTATCTCAGCTCAACTGGGTCACCTCCCCCTGGAGTCGGTCAACCTCTCCCCGGAGATGGGGCACCTCGGCCGCTTCCACCAACGCTGCAGCTAAATCCCTCGCCTGCACATTGCATTTGCATATTGGTTAGTCTAGGCATATGCATAATCATGAAACATTTTTAGGAAAGGTCTAGTTTTTTACCCGCTCCGCTAGGGTAGCCTCGGCCTCCTCGGCTCGAGCTACAGCCCGGGTAAACTCGGCATCCCGCTCAGCCTGAGAGGGACCCTTTCTTTTTTTTTAATCTGCTACAAAGGCTATTACGAGAGAATGAAGGGAGAGAATGGGATGAGGAGAGAGGTACCCGACCATGCAACTGACGTGGGGAGATGAGGGAGAGAGAAAGATAGAGAACGGGTAGAGAGGGGATGGTGTGGCCGTTGGCACTGCTCCACTAATGGCCTGGCTCGGAGGGAGGCGGAGATGCATGCCCATGCGGCTCAAACCAATGTGTTCGGCGGGGGGGTGCCAACATCGTGCCCGAACGTAAGGATGCACGGTCGGTTGCCGTGCTTGCTCGGGACGGCGGTGTAGAGCAGCCACCATGGAGCCCGTTGTTACTGGGGTCGACGACGGTGGGCGTGGGGCCGGGGTTCTACTGTGGCAGTGGACCGGCCAACAGCGCTGTGGTGATCACCGGCTAGGGGGCACACGATGGCATTGCCGAGGGAGGGGACGGGCGCTGCTAGGGATGACCAACTGTGCAAGGTTCTCTGCATGGGGCCTTGGTGGGAAGGTAGACGAGTAGGGTAACATCAGACGGTGATGACGAAGGCACCCAGGGTGGAAGGCCGCAAGTGTGGGTGCCGATCCAGCTCACTTGGAGCGATGGATGGTGAAGTGGACCCATGCAGCTCAGCGCCTGGGTGATCATCTTGAGCATTAGTGAGCGGTGACGGCCTTCACACAGAGTGGTTGGAGAAGACGGTTGTGTTCCGCATGCAGGGGATCACAGAGGAGACAATGGCGAGCTTTCTAGAAGGGCGAGAGGAGGTTGGCCAGTGGTGCCCCGGCTTCACTCCTGCCACCGGTATAGGATGGCAAGGTTCAAGGTCGAAGGCTACTGGAGGCGATGAGGTAGTGCCGGGTCTTCATAGCTGTTCCTCAGAGGATGACGACGGTGGGTGGTGCACGCTAGCTGGTGACGCTGCAGTGGCATCATGGTCCGCAGCGGGATACGAAGGAGATGGGAGAGCTAGCACCGGCGATGTTGCATGCGAGGGCCACGGCGGGAGGAGAAAGCCCAAGCGTACTATTGCGGGCTCTGCACGTCGAGGCTGGGCGGGGGCACATGGTGGTAACTGCAGGGAAGTGGGAGATGGGGGAGGAAGAGAAGGCAGAGGAGGTCTTCTTGCGGTTACACGCCGGGCGAGCAAGCTGGGGTCGACAGAGGCCCAGGTCCCGCTCGAGGCTCGTCCACGGCCGGGGTAGGCGAAGGCGGGGGCTCCTCCCTAGCTGGTGAATACGGAAAACACACAACATGAGCACTTCAAGCCAAATTAAAATTAAGTTCACCTTGGGGGCAGCTGGTCCTAAAAGGGAGACTAGGCAAATGGGCCATCATTCTTTTGGGATTTGACATTTCCTATGTGCCGTAGAAGGCCATTAAAGGCCAGGCCATTGTAGATTTCTTTGCAGTGCACTCGGTGGCTGAAAATTCTCCCCTAATTATGGAGGTCCCTGAAGATGAAACTTTAGAAGTGGGTCAAGTCGAACAAGCCACTTCGCAGCTATACTTTGACGATGCTTCAAGAATAGAAACATCCCTATAGGGACTAACAAGAATAAAAGCGATGGCAAGTGTCATCCTCAAATCCCCTGAAGGAGAGGTGCTGTACACCTCTTGCTCAATCAACAAATCTGGCACAAACAATGGAGCAGAATATGAAGCGCTAATTATGGGTCTCCAGGTTGCCCTCCATATGGAGATCCGGATGCTGTAGGTATTTGGGGATTCAATGTTAATCGTCAAGCCAATCCGTGGATAATTTGAAGTCAGAAAGGCTGAATTGCTCCTGACCATGCTAAGGCAAAACAACTGATGAAGAAATTCTACTTCATTGAAATAAACCATGTTAGACGAGGTCAAAAGGCACAGGCTGATGCATTAGCAAAGCTAGCGAGCTCACTGGTAATCTCGCCTGATGAATCACTCAACATATGGGTGATCAACTGACGGGAGGTCCCCAGCATGATAGAAGGGGAGCCAGGTGGAGTAGAGCCTGAAGTAGCCACTGTAGAAGTGGTCGGTTCACCCGACTGGCATGAGCTCCTCATACAATGGTTTAAACACCAGCAGCTGCCCAAGCAAAGGGAAGAGAAGATTAGGCTGATCTGAATAAAAGATTCCTATGAAATCAGAAATGAAATTCTATTCCAAATTATGGCGGGCGCCAAGAAGAAAATACTCCTTTGATGCCTCTCTATGGAAGAAGCTTCGAGAGTCATGAAATAAATTCATGTTGGGTCGGCTGGTGCACACTAAGCAGGGGCAAAGATAAAAATTACAGCATATGAAGGATGGGTACGCCCATATGTCTCGTCCAATCCAGCATCGATAAACAACCTCAGCTGAAGAAACTGCAGAGAAGATGGGCCATCCAGACTCTCCGAATATACACATGCTGTCGTGAAGCCGTCTCCAGAGTCACGACATCGAAGAGAAACCAACCCCCGGGAGGCTCATAATGCATGGGCCTCGAAGAAAAATCAAGTAAACCATGACTTGTGCTCATGACGGGCTCAAACGTGCCCCAACGATGCACTTTCAAGTCCTCAACGGCATGCTCTAGTGCCCCTTTCAGCGGCACACCCGCTGGCGAGAGTTCAGCAGTACGCCCCCCCAACCAGCCACTCAGCGGCACGCTCCTTCGCCGGTACACCCCTAGGGTGCCCTCAGTGGCACACCCCCGTGAAGTCCCAGCGGCACACTCCCAGCGTTCCCCCCTCCCCGGCACACCCCTTCCGGGCTCCTCAGCGGCACACCCGCGTTGGCCCTTCTCCGGCACGCCCTTAGTCACGGCTACTCGGCACACCCCCGTGGGCCTACAGTGGTACACTAGCAGCGTGCTTCCCTGGCACGGCCCCGCTCCCCCGTCGGTGGCACACCTGCCCTGACATCCTCAGCGACGTACCCCTCAGCCACTCAGTGGCACACCCCTGCCTGTCTCCCTTTAACAACACACCCCGAAGAGTGTCTTCACCGGCACACCCTGTGGGCACCTTCTCCGGCACACCCGCTAGTATGCCTTCGTCGGCACACTCGTTCAAGCTCTCCAGTGGCACACTCCATCCAAGGCCTTCGCCGGCACACCCCCTGGGTCCTTTGTCGGCACGCATCCTCGTGCCCTTTCAGCGGCACGCTCACAATGCTCCCTTCAGCGGCACACTTAGTAGAAGATGAAGAGATATGCTTCGTGCCGACCCAGGCAAGTCAACCCAAAGCTTCCACCTCCCACCATGCTAACCAACCCCGGGAGGGGTGGGGGCATTCTTCATTGTACAATGAAGAACTACGCCGACATATTCCCTCGCATGCAGGCGTGGGGCCAACAATATCAAGCTTTCAAAGATTGAGCGTGTCCGATCACGAATCCAAGGGAGTGGCGGCCCTGCCTGAGTTCGAGACGGGGGGCAGCATCCCTAGCTCCTACTGAGCAGTGTTTCGTGTATTTCGAGAGTCATTATGATTTCTGGTCAACCCGATTGTGACCCAACACACATGACCTCGTGAGTGTCTCGGTTATCCTGTGAGGATCGAGACTCTGGTTTTAGACGCTTGGAGGTATCATCTTACCTCAGTTTATGTGCCTATGTGATTCGGGGGCTTTGATGATCCCTCGTATTACGTGTTTCATATTATGTGAAATTGTGAGTCCGATGTGCAGCCTCGGGGCTGAGGACTTGTGTTTTACCGTGGTTTTGGCTTAGGGACTAGACTGATTGAATGGCATATTGCCGTGATATGCGACGATCTTGACCTGAGTCTTGTGACTCAAGGATCGTTGTGTGTAGGTCTAGTTGTCTGTCTTGAGTCTGGCGACAGTTCTGTGTGGTGCTTTGCGCTTCGTGGTGGTGTGTGTTTAGCCTGTCTGTACTTCGATGTTTTTGTTTTGAGTCTCTGTGTCTAGTGAGCCTCCACTAGTCGTAGCCTGACGACACTTCGGGCGTCAACCCACTTGGGAGTGGTGGCGGGACGAGTTTATGGTAGAAACGGTTCGTAGGCTGGTTGCAGTGGACCCCTTTGTCTAGCCGTTAGAGTCCGACGGGAGGGGAAAACCAGCTAGAGACCCGGCTCAAGACATTGGGCTTATGTGTGCACACGTGGTCAGGGGCGTTGGACGAGCGTCGACGGGCATGACCCTGACTAGTCACTCGTTACTGTTGTTCTTTGGTACTTGGTACAGTGTCTCAGTTACCGCATTCGAGGTGAGTGGGAGATGCTTGAGGCGCAGTGTAAGACGTCAGTGGACGCATCTGACTTTTCTTCTAGTGAGGAGATACTTCTATCACAGAACATTGACTCTTCTGAATCTCGTGATTCGTGTGATTTCTCGTGCAACGTGAGCTCCTTCACGTGGTGCTCCGGGTAGTCTGTGTTTGGCTTCACCCGTGGTCAGTGTAGCGTGCACGACGGGGAGATCGTGTATGTGTTAGTGCTGTAGACCATGTGGTTTTGTGTTGGGTTTGTCTCGGTAGACGAGCCTACACGTCTGAGGTGTCGTGATGTGTCCTGGCAATGTAGCCAGAGTTCCTTATATCGGTTCGGTGATTCCCTCATAAGAAAGCCAAGGTATTATTGATTGTGGTTTTGATGATAGCAAACATTGCATGAAATGACTGATTGATTGTGGTTTTGATGATAGCAAACACTACGAGTTATCCTATGTTTGCATAAAATGACTGATTGATTGATATTGATTGATTGTATATTCTGCATATATCCACTATTCATATGCATATGGTAGAAAATACTGATATTCATCATGCATATGTCATACTTGTGTCTGAATACATTAGGCCAGTGCATTTGTTCAGTGTCAATGCATCTTGGTATAGTTTGTTGGCTGCACTTTAGCACATATGCATTGTAGGTACCAAGGTCCATGCAGACCTTATCTATGTGCATTTCAAGGTCAAAGCAGTCACTCACGTTTAGCACATTATGTCGCCAAGTTGGTGCAAGATCGCACTGCGAAGATTACAGTCGATGCATACCTAGCGTGTGCAAAACTGTACTCGATGCAATTTGCATTGTATGCATTCACGCAGTCGGTGCAAATTTATCTTGCACTAACCAACTCTGTGCAACTTTCGTTGCCGAATGCACATAGAGTCTGTGCAACTCATGTTGCTGCGAGCATTTAAGTTAGTGCATCCTTGTCGTGTGTTGCTATATAGTCGATGCACATCTTCCTCGGTGGCCATGTTGGCCTGTGCACGTTTGCTCACATGCTACCAAAGTCTGTGCATGTCCTTCATGCTGTATGTTGTTAGGTCTATGCATTCTTCATGCTAGCAGTCATAAGGCCAGTGCACACTTGAGTTTGCTTATAACAGGATCTGTGCACATTAGTCCATGAACGTCACCTAGTCTGTGCATATTTAACTTTCTGTGGGTGACGAGATCTGTGCATCACTTCATGACAGTTGAGCTTAAGTCGATGCATACTCTCTGAATGCATACTGTAAGTCTGTGCATGTCTTGCCTTGCCTATACTTTAAATCCATCCACGTCTTACATTGTGCCCCTCTAGGTCTATGAGCACTCTCCCATATGTTGCTTAAAGCCTATGCATATGTCTTCACCAATTGCCACTGGGTCTGTGCACACATCACACTAGTATTTATAAGGCCCGTGCACAATTGCACTATTAGACTATAGACTCTGTGCATACGTGCATATACACTTATGTGATATGTGGTTAGTTTCACTTACCATGGTAGCGGCTATCTCTTGACTGTTGGGTTTCCCCTAGCAGTTGACTGACAGGTTGCTCTGCCCAGAGTGTTGTCGTCACTCGCCGCTCTTCTTCTTGTTGGTTCTATTTATTTGTGCTGTTGTGGCGGTGGATGTGTTAGTGGGTCGGTGTTATGTCTGGTTCCAGTCAACCCGAGGTCACCTACTAGTTGACAGGAAGCCTTGTTGTGTCTTGGCGGCCTTGCCCAATTTGAGACATTGGTTATGGATGCCTCGAGATACCGTTCTACCTCGATTTACATATCTAGGCGTACTGAGGGTTCGTGGTGTCCCCTCAGGTCTCCGTGTGTCATTTTTCTCAGAGCATTGTTTTCCCTAGCTTAGGATTAGATCGATTGGTGGCTTGTTTCGCTATGTGCGACGATCCTAACTCAGAGTCATAGGACTTAGGGACCGTTGCAGTTGTAGGTCTAGTTACCTTGTCCTGAGTCCGTTGGCAGTCTCCTGTGCTATCTTTGGTGCTTCAAAGTATGTGTTACATGGCACTCTTACCTATACGTCCTTCGACACTTGTGTTTTGGAGTCTGTGTCTTGTGAGCCTTCACTAGTCGTAGCCTTACGGCACGCTTCGGCATGACAACTTTTACAGCGGGGCACTTCCGGTTCACAGTTTTAAAGCTAGTTTTCGTCAGCTCCCACGATTACCGTTGCGTCCTATGGGGGGAGAAAACTAGCTAGAGGCCTGGCTTAGGCAAAATCCAGTGTGTGCACACATGGTCAAGGGCTTTGGACTGGTGCCGATGGGCGATCCCTTGTCTAGTCACTTGCGACTTGGTTACTATTTTGGTTCTGACAGTGTCTTGGTCTCTGCCTGGCTATAGGCATAGCAGATGAGACGCTAGTAGGCGTAGCATAAGGCGTCAGTTGACGTAGTTGGCTATTCTTCTAGTGTGCGGCACTCCAGTCATGTGACACGCGACTCTTCGCTGTCCTCTTCACGTTTCTCATGCGTCGTGACCTTCTGGGTTAGCCCTTTGTGGCTGTGCTCGGGGTCAGTGTCTATTACTTGCATGACATTCTAGTTGTGTATGTGGCAGTGTGCACGACGTCCTTGTCGTGTTGTCCGTCGTCTTTGTCGGTCATCTGTCTAGCCTTTTCCTAGGTTTCAAGCCTAAAGAGGTACTGGTGGAAGCGTCTCTGAGTCATCTTCGTAATGGTGGCAGTCTCATCCTCATCCGAGCTCCAAGCTAGCCGTGAGAGTCATTCTTCCCCGATTGCGTAGAAGAGATTCGGTCAGCAACCTGAGGCTGCTTGCAGAAGCTGGCACGACCGGCCACCTGAATATATTGAGGCGAGGCTTGGCCGAGACCTTCGACAGCGAGTCTTCTTCCCCCTCCAAGAAGGGGGACTCCATTTGGCATCTGGAGTGGCAACTTCTTAATTTTCTCCCCAGGGTGCACTATTCTGTCCCCTCTTGGACTGAATAGACACCCTATATCTGTTTGAGCTTCTCCAGCCTACTCTGACATCAGCTAGCATTCCCGTGGATCACATTTCTAAGGTGACTTGTCAACGGTCCCAATGCCTCTGGCCGTGCTCTATTTGGAGTTCGGGATTGTTCGTGATGGCCTCAGCTTGCTACTGCCGTGATACTATAGCTATCTGAACCCAGACACAGAGACCCTGTTCAAGGCTCTTCCCCGACCCGCACAGATAACCTAGAATTTCCCTAAAATTCAGGCAACATCCCGGTCCAGTTGCGGAGAGTTTGCCTCTGGTCTCGTCAAGAAAGGAGTTCGGGAGTGGTCACAGCGGCACCGACATCGCCTGCCTATCGCCTATTCCAGAAAGAGAATAGAACCGACTCCGCCGTTCATTGAAGCTCCTCGCTCTATTCTTTCCCTCCCCGCTTGGCCGACTGAAGGCCCCTCCCTGCATGGAGGTAGTTTTGGGTGTAAGTAATTTAACACCCACCTCAAGATCCCCCTCCTGCGAGAGGCATAGTGTTGTAAACTTTTGGACAGGTCAAAGCTACACCGGGGCAACGAGCGGGTGCATACCCTCACCTCCTCGCTCGCCCACGTCTCCGACCGGAGTCGGTTTCTTCTAACCGGCTAGGTAAGCTCTTTGCCCTTCCTCCCATTTGTGCTTGTTCATTTAACATTCCTCAATTGCGCCATCAGTTAGGGGATAGAGCACTCGGTCCCAAGGCTCCATCGCCATTGTGTGACCATTGTGGATGTGAGAGAGTGAATCCGCACCCGTCGGCCATTGCCGATTCATTGAATTGGGCATCCGTACCTAAGGGGAGGACCATGTCGTCATGACCTTCCGCCTAAGTCAAGTTGTACGGCGTCATGACTTCATGTCTAAGTCATTAAATACTATTATCCGGTGTCATGGCCTTCTGCCTAAGTCAGTAAATATTCTACCTTGGCGTCATGGCCTTTCGCCTAAGCCAAATTGTATGGCATCATTACTTCATGTCTAAGCCGTTAAATATTATTATCCGGCGTCATGGCCTTCCGCCTAAGCTAGTAAATATTCTACCTTGGCGTCATGGCCTTCCGCCTAAGTCAAGTTGTACGGTGTCATGACTTTACGTCTAAGCCGTTAAATACTCTTATTCGACATCATGAATTTTCGCCTAAGCTGGTAAATATTCTGCCTTGGCATCATGACCTTCCGCCTAAGCCAAGTTGTACGGCATCATGACTTTACGTCTAAGCCATTAAATATTTTTGTTCGGTGTCGTGACTTCATGTCTAAGCCATTAAATACTATTATCCGACGTCATGGCCTTCCGCCAAAGTCGGTAAATATTCTGCCTTGACGTCATGACCTTCCGCCTAAGTCAGTAAATATTCTACCGTGACATCATGGCCTTCTGCGTAAGCTAAGTTGTATAGCGTCATGACTTCATGTCTAAGCCATTAAATACTATGATCCGGCGTCATGGCCTTCCGCCTAAGCTAGTAAATATTCTGTCTTGGCGTCATGGCCTTCTACCTAAGTCAAGTTGTACGGCATCATGACTTTATGTTTAAGCCATTAAATATTCTTGTCTGGCGTCATGGCTTTTCGCCTAAGCTGGTAAATATTCTGCCTTGACGTCATGGCCTTCCGCCTAAGTCAAATTCTGCGACGTCATGACTTTATGTCTAAGCCGTTAAATATTCCCCCTTGACGTCACAACCTTACATCTAAGCCAAGTCATTCGACGTCATGACCTTCGGTCTAAGCTGACAAACCTCTTACCATTGGCCCAGAATTACTATCCGAACCAATGAACTAAAAGACCCCCTTCGGTTTCACACCAACCCTTGATCCCTCTAGGGATTCACCATAACATATGGCACCTTCTCTCTGTTGCCATGGCATCGATCTCCTGACGCCGGAATCACCGACCTGTGGGCATGCCTGTTAAGCCCTAAAAAAAAGAAAAAAAGAAAAAAAGCATGGAAGCTTGACGAAGTCCCTGCTAATACATGCACTATGATCCACGCAGGGAGGGGGGTTCACGGGGGTGGGGCGACCAATTACACACACTACCCTCGCGCAAGAGGGGGAATCGCGGGGAGGGGAAACAAACAATCGACCGTATGCCGAGCTCGGGTGTCCAATCGAGGTGAAGCCAACTCCTGGATGATGATCGAGGGACGTCGAAGGATGCCTGAAGGTCTGGCGCCGAGCTGCTGACGTTGGATGGAGATGGCGGCCGCGGCTGTGGGCCTGTGCAGTTCTGCCACGCAGGACAGATTGGCGCAGTCGTGGTGCATTGGCCGGTATGGGTGCTGTGGAACTCCAATCATGACGGGACCAAGTCGTGGACGCTGTTGACAGGAAGCTCTACGAACCCTCAGAAGATGGCAGCCGTCTGATAGCCTCGCTGGACATGGTCGCAGGAACGGCCAGTGTCAAGTTTCTCGGTGAACAGTTGGACCAGTCGCAGGTAGCTGTGGGGGAAACTCCCAGTGCCGACGTCGGATCGGTATGAGACCACTTTGTTAGTTCCGCATCATCGAAGGCTACAACTTTGCTGAAGACCGTCCGACCTGAAACGGAGAGGAAGAGGGGGTATCGGGGCCGACTTGATAGCAGCCTGTCCTGGGCAAATAGGGGACTCTGGGTCTGGCGTGACTGAGAGAGAATGGCCACCCTGGATGGAGACGATGTCAAAACCAGGCAGGACCACCTCTGATGCGTCGGTGCTTCGGAGGAGTAGAACTCTCATGAAGAGAGCTTTAGCTGAATCACACAGGGGCGGGCGGTGGAGCTGCTACCAGATGGTGCTCAGGTTCAGACCTGAGCTTAGCGCAGTTGCACAAGAACGGGCGGTGTGAATGGTGACGAGGTCGGATCACTACTGGATCACTTCTGGGACGAAGTTGACTCGACAACGTACAACTCCACAGAATGAAGCTTCAGATGGTTTGCACCATGGACGCCGAGGTAGTCTCTGCAAGCTCGACCTCTGCTGTAGGCTGGTTGCAGAGAACAACAGTGTGGTCTTCTCGATCCACGAGAGGGCGTAGTGGCGACGGGGCGACGCCGGGGTGCCGTGGACGCTCGGAGCTGAGGAGGGCGGACCTGAGTTACAGATCAGCTGATAGTCTGACAACATCATCGGCTCTAGTGCCAAAGAAAACAGGGAACACAAGGCATAAAGGACGCCAATGACGATTACACAGAGGAACGACAGCAAAATCAACATTATTGGACCATATACAGCATTAAGTCAGTCCTCACTCAGACATTACATCTGATCGTGTCACGTGCTACTCCAGCGGGAAAAAGGAGCACAGCAAGCTACTGACGAGACAATGGTCCAACACATAAACTCAGAATCATACGAAAATGGCACTTACAAAAACAACAGCTAAAGACAATAACACCTATAGGATTTCAGCTCCGTGCAGTACACAGAACTACGGAACACACTGCAAGCGGGGTCGTATCAAGGCACGCGGCAGCTGAACACACGACTACAGAGAGCGAGTCATGCATCAGGTCATTTACCAAGGAAAGACCCACAACAATTAAAATCGATCGCAAAATGACAAGAGGCACCACAATCTCAGGGAATGCATCTCAAGGACTACAAACACGCCTCGAGAGTGCAACACCCACGAGAATGAATGCAGAGTAGAGGGTACTTTATCAGCAGGGAAGCCGACGATTTCCCCAACACTCGTAAATGTCAACATTAAAACCATAAAGATGACCGACAATGGCACGGTCACGACAACGTCTAGGCACATGCCGCTAAGATGGAGTTACATCGAGAAGGAACAATTCTCTCGATCAAGCAGAATTGTATGAAAAGATCCTCGGCTTGTGGGTCATTAGCCCGTACGCTTCCGCTGCGCACTCAACAACGCACGAAGGCATCAGAAAGAACCTCGACCTTCGCATCTCAGTACACACTAGGCGTCATCGCAATCCCAAAAAATCGTAATGTAACATGTCTCAAGCACTGATCCAATGAGCAACCGAGCAGAAAAAGCCCAAGTGCAACAGAGAAGAGCACCAGCTTCAGCACAAAGCCCAAGAAAAAGTACTAATCTCAGCCTACCTTTTGCGTCCTATAAATGACAATTGAGCCTCTCAACACATCGATCGTTGGGCACGGCACGATGAGACATGGTACGCAACAGCTCTCGACATAGAAATTAGGTCCAAAGCTATACAACCGTAAAACAAGGAGATGATCAGGCTCAAATTAAGCTGTCCACACCTGAATAGACGAATCCTGTGTTGGCAAGGTGGTTGCCAGCGAGAAGCGTTGCCCATTCCCTGATGTGTAAGGGTGTTGGCACTGCTCTAGAAGGATGAGTGCCAGTTGGGCGGTGTTTGTGAGAATTTGCAGTTGGTGTTGTGATTTTCGAGGCGTTGTGGATCGGAGCCTATAGAGTTGTAGAGGATTGTCGAGGTGGAGGATCCCAAGTTGTCGTTGTGTTGGCTGTGCACGTGGATCTGAGTGCATAGCGGAAGATCATAGTGTTGGTTGCTACGGGTGAATTTTCGTGGCTATGTAGAGCATTGGAGGATTGGTCCCTCGGTGTAAGCTTGTCTCGATTGCGTGAGACATGTTGTTGTCGTGCTGTTGCTTGAGGCATTGTGATTTGCGGCACGGACTGGATGGAGAATTGGGGGAAATATGCTGGCAAGGTTACCGCATGAGTACCCTATTTCTGTGTTGGAAGTTGTGTCCTTAGGTGAGATCACGTTTTTGGAGAAGTGATCTCTGACAAGATTATGGGTCCCGGTTGGTGGCCATGAGCAGCTTGTGAGGTTGGCTGAGTGATCGACCATGGTAAGAAGTGTATTGTCTGGGGACCCGTGTGCATTGGCCATGTCATCTTCGACCAGCTTGCTGTGGTAGCAGGCAGCACTTGTCGGTTCTGGAGAAGTGTGTCGTGGATTGTGAGAGGTTGTGTCCCAAGGCTCTATGGTAAGAGTAGAATCGGGATTGGCAGACGTCCTTTTGGATCATTTTGAGGCGAAGGGTTTAATGAGACAGGACGAAGGACGATACCCGTGTGCTGAGGTCTCTAAAGAGACATTGGCATTGGATATGGTGATCCCCAGTCTGCGACCAGCATGGGATGGCTCCCCTATAAGTCTGAGTTGAGTGAGGTAAAGACCGAAGACACCAGGTTCTTGTCATGTGGTTTTGCCATGCTCCCCTGAGAGGGTGGAGTTGGCATGAGGTTTTGGATCGGACGTGGTGTTTGTCTGTGGAAGAGTTAGCGGATGGCCTATCGTGATTTCGAGCATGCCTGTTGGGCCGGTGGAGGTTTCCCGTTGACGCATATCTGGTGACCCGTGGATGGTCTTTCACAGACAGAAGATGCTGGTTGTTGGGGCTCGAGAGTGGCGAGAGCCATGTCCCTTTCACACTAGTTAACCCATTCACATTGGTTAACCCCATTCACATTAGATCCCTTTCACACTAGATCCCTATTCACACTACGCCCCTTTCACACTTGTCCACTCTTGGCCCATTACAATAGTAATTGTCCACATGGACTAAATAGGGCCCAAAGAAGGCTAAAAAAAAGTAGAACTAAGGTGGTAGCTTGATCAATGTGTCCACATCCTCCTCGAGCTAAAGGGGATCCGGCATGTCCTCGTGCCCCGGCGTGTACTATGGCGTGTGTCCGCACCAAGTCTCCTCAGGTGGGAGGAACTCGACCCCATCGAGTAAGGGTCCCGATGCTTGACCTCTTCATGTGTGATCAAGTGATCATCCGGCGCGAGGCATCCTCTCCAACGCACTAAGAAGCGTCGGTAGGCTTCATTCCTGGTGGAGGTCATCTGCTCATCCAGTATACAATCTATTTGCTCGCATTGTTGCAATGGGCCAGAAAGAGGTGGACTCTCGGGTGGTGTGTCACTCACAATAGGAGGAGAAAGCCCAAAAGCTCACTAGGGATCACCGCGGGGTTCCGATATGCTACCAGATCTGAAACATTGAAGGCCGAACTGACACCATAGTCGTCTGGTTGTTCAATAACGTATGCATTCGAACCCACTTATTTTCTCGACTTGAAAAGGGCTGGCACCGTGGGCCTAGAGTTTCTTTACGGTCCTCGAGGGAAATCGTTCAGATATGACCCTGATCATTACGTACTCTCCCTTTTGGAACTCATGGGCACGTCGGCATGCATTAGCTAACTCCTTATACGTGCATTGCTGGCCTTTTGTTGGGACGACTTCATGCAAACTCCTATATGCTTGACAAATGCATATGTAGACTCCTAATAAATTATGTGAAAAGGAAAAAGGACAGACTCACACAAGACCCTAAATCCCTACATAATGTAGTGGTGGTCCAGGACACCCATATATGTGACTAGCATACACACGATGCAACCCAACGTTGGTGAATTTATGGAATCCTAGACATCCTAATGTAAACCACTCATGCATCGACCTCCTTTTGGATTTGAGAGGGTTGGGAGGGCTAGGAGAGTCTCAGTCACCTTCTTCATCATCCCTATGTGATGGTGATGTATGCATTTCCTCCCAATGGTCACCGGGCCGGGCGCCACCGCCGCTGTCACCGTCGTCGTCGTGTTACCGTGGTAAGGAGGTGGCCACAGCACTCCCCTCTCTTCCTCCCCCTTTCTCTCTTTTCTGCTCATCCCCCCTTCCCCTCCTTCTTCGTGCGACGGAGAGACGGAGCCCTAGGGCTCCTTCTCTTCCTTCCATTCTCCCTCTATCTCCCTTCTTTCCTCTTCTTCTCCCTCTCCACCTCTTTCCCTTTCGTCTCCGGTGCCGAGGACGGTCGTCGGTCGGGTGTGCCATGGACAGGGTTGTCGGATGTGCCGACGAAGCCCCTTGGCGAGTGTGCCGGCGAAGGGCACAGTGAGCGGTGTACCAGTGAAGCGGGTGGGGCATGAGCGTGCCGGGGAACGGGCATGCGTCGGGGGAGTGTGCCGGTGAAGCCCCCTTTTAGGGTGTGCCGGTGAAGAGGGCACGGGTAGTGTACCGGTGAAGCCCCCCTTCAGGGTGTGCCGGTGAAGGAGTAGAGGGGCACTTGGACCGTGGGACTTCTGGTGTTGCCCTGCGGGGCCCACCGCTACTTGGTTGGAGCCGTCACTCCTTGTGGACGTGCACCCGTGTTTTCCCTTACGCCTCTGGCCTAGGGGAGACTCTGCCAAAATTTCGTCAGAAACCGACGGTGACTTGGTCATCTTCAGGGGTGGCTCCCCCCTTATAGATTCCAAGCTTCATCATCTTGTTTACTGTCTCCCCATCTCACTCTTTATCCACTTGGTTGTTGAGTTTAAGACACATGGTGTGTGGCTAGGGCTTCGTGGGTGTGCCGGCAAAGACCTTTAATAAGCGTGTCGGTGAAGACCCCATTCGGTGTGTCCCGGGGAAGAATGCCAGCAGTGTGTCGGGGAAGGGGGCTTGGGGTGTGCCGGCGAAGGCCCTGGCGGGCGTGCCGGCGAGGCCTCCTTCATGGTGTGCCGGCGAAGCCTTTGGCGGGTGTACCGGTGAAGGTTCGCCAAGCGTGCCAGGGAAGAGGGCTTGGGGCGCTTGACCTGCCTTTCCTCTTTCCTCCCCCCCCCCCTTTTTCTCTTCTCCCAACCCTTTACTTACAGTGGGACGTTCCTCTTCCTTCTCTCCCCGTGAGGGTTTATTATTGTTAACTGTTTCACTGTTTCCATTGCTCCTGCTGTACCGGTTCCTGCCCAGGCTGCACCTGTTCCTATTCCGCCTGCGGAGTTACCCGGTGGTCGTGGACAAGCACTGAAAGAATTTCTGCTGTTCCATCCACCGACATTCGAGGGTCAATCAGACCCAGAGGCAGCCAGGGAGTGGTTGGATGCCACTGAGTGCGTCTTCCAATGCATAGAGTGAGTCGAGGATGAAAGGGTTATGCTGGCTTCTTATTAACTTCAAGGTTCTGCATGCATGTGGTGGGCCACGGAGTGGAAAGTTGACTTCCATTCCCGTCTACTTCGACAGATCACATGGGCGGAGTTCGCTGCTGCATTCAAACGTGTCTATACTCCAGCCTACCTGAAGTTAGCCAAGATGTACCCGTTTCTGGAGCTGACGCAGGGCGAGATGTTAGTGCTGCAATATCGAGATAAGTTCATTGAGTTGGGCTGGTATGCACCCCACATCTTTGCCGATGAGACCGTGAGGACTCAGTAATTTCTGTACGGACTGAAAGCAGAATTGAGCCTGCCATTGTTCGCTACCCGTGTAACTGAGTTGGATTCTGCTTACCAAGCTGTCGCCGCGCTAGAGTTAGAATTGGTGAGGACTGGAGGACTCCCTCAAACTGGGATGGTTCCATCGGCCATGCAGCATCAGCTGCTCCACCAGTTGTCTGTTCCAGGAGCTTCTCCCGCTTTCTCTCCTGCTGATGGTGCTTCCTTTCCGCAATCTCAGAGCAAGGGATTCTGATTTAAGAAATCCAAGAAGAAGAGGTTCGATCAGTCGACGTTTTCTGATCTGAGTCAGCAGTCTGTTTCCTCTGTTCGAATGCATCAGGATTTTGTTGCTTTCCAGTCAAGGTTGTATTCTAGGTGTGGTGGCAGTCATCTAGGTGTGCCGTGTTCCTTACTGATTGTCTGCTACCGCTGCGATCGGCCAGGGCACATCTCCCGAAACTGTCCGTTGAGGCCGCAGATAGTACAATTCTCACAGACTTCTCAGTCACAGTAGTCACAGTTTCATCTTCCTCCGCCACCTCAACCTCAACCTCAACCATTCCATCCACCAGTTCCTACTCCTTCTCAGCAGTCGTCTGCAGCTAGCTATCCACCGAGAGCCAGAGTTACTCACATCACTCGTACAGAAGTACCGCTGTAAAATTTGTTAACCGGGAGTACGGATTTGGCCGGGGTCGTCTTCCCCACGCCGGGAGCGTGGAGGTAATGGTCTAACTTCTTGGCGTTATTTTGCTTAGCTAGTATAAGGTCATATGCCGCTGTGAGCATGATAGGATCTTAGCCCATGAGTCCATGTCACCGCTGTGAGCGAGAGAGTGACCCGTCCCGTGACTCGATCCGAGCACGAAAGTGAGTCGGCCACCCTTGACTCTGCCGGCTTCTCAACTGTGCGGATCCACGCTATCCCTCGCTTGGGACGATGTGTGAGCTTGCATTTTTGTTAGTGACATATAGCCCATAGGAACTCTTAGTGTCGAGCCAAGGTGTCTCTAGTGTCCAAGTGTTGCTGCTCATGTCTCCATCTAGAGTCCGTGGTTCGCATCACTTAGAGTCGGTCCCTCAGTCTGTCCCGCATCAATTTTCGCGACCTGAATAAGGCCTGTCCGAAAGATGACTTCCCAGTGCCCATCACCGAAGTAATGATTGACGCAACCATCGGCCATGAGGCCTTGTCTTTTATGGACAGTTCGTCTGGTTATAACCAGATCTGGATAGCTGAGCACGACCGGATCCATACAGCCTTTAGGTCGCCTAAGGGAATCTTCCATTACAAAAGAATGCCCTTCGACCTCAAGAATGCCGACGCCACGTACCAGCGGGCGATGACCAAGATATTCAATGAGCTGCTCTGCAGCAAGGTCGAATGTTACATTGATGACTTAGTCATGAAGACGAAGAGGAGAGGCAACCATCTGAGTGACCTCAGAGTTGTTTTCCAGAGGCTCCGACAGTACGAGCTGATGATGAACCTGATGAAATGAGCTTTTGGCGTCTCCAGTGGAAGATTCCTGAGCTTCATTGTCTGACATAGAGGGATTGAGATTGACCCCCTCAAAATAAAAGCCATTCAGGAGCTGCCACCTCCGAAGAACCTGGGAGAGCTAAGGTCCCTGCAAGGCCGACTAGCTTACATCCATAGGTTCATCTACAATCTGTCGGGGCGCTGCCAACCCTTTCACAGACTGATGATGAAAAATGCACCATTCAGCTGGGGTGATGAATGCCAGCACGCCTTCGACTGGCTGAAGGATTATTTGAGGACCCCGCTATTGACGGGGCGTGACACTATTACAATTACTACACTCCACGCAGGGAGGGGGATCACGGGGGTGGGGCAATCCACTACATGCACTACCCTTGCGCAGGAGGGGGGGAATGAGGGGAGGGGAAACCAAACTACGATCGTACGCCAAGCTCGGACGTCCGATCGAGGTGCTGCCAATGCCTGTTCGAAGCTCGAGGGATGCCTATGGATGCCTGAAGGTCCGACGTCGAGTCGATGTCACTGGAAGGAGGCGGTGGTCGCAGCTGTAGGCCTGTGCAGTTCTACCGCGCAAGACTGGTTGGCGCAGTCGTGGTGCATCGGCTGGCACGCTCGCTGTGGAACTCCAAAAGTGACAGGACCAACTCGTGGATGTAGCAAACAGGGATCTCTACGAACCCTCAAAAGTTGGCGGCCATCAGATCATCTCACAGGTTGGCGTCAGGTTCCTGGGTGAATAGTAGGATAAGTTGATGATGGCCGAGGTGGAATATTCTGTGCTATTGTCAGAATGAGGCGAAACCACTTGCGTTGGTTCCATATTATCAAAGTCCACAACTTTGTAGAAGACTGCTCAACTTGAAACTGAGTGGAAGAGGGAGTGCCAGGGCTGACTTGGCAGCAGACTGTCCTGGGCGAACAGAGGGCTCTGCGTCTGGCGTGACTGAGGGAGAATGGACACCGTGGGCGGAGGTGTTGTCGAAAGAAGGCAGGACCACCTCTGGTTCATCGGTGCTGCGAAGAAGAAGAACTCTCATGAAGGGAGCTCTGGCCGATTCGCACAGGGGCAGTCGGTGTCGGCATTGCCAAGTGGCACATAGAAACAGATGTAGTCCACGTGCAGTTGTACAGAAACACCTGTAGTTGGTTGATGCTGTCGACAAATGGAGGCGGGACCACTTCTGGAGCATGGCTGACTCGAAGGTGGATGACTCTTCTGAAGTCGCCTCAAGCCGAATCCCACTCTGGACACTGCTAGTAGCTCTGCCAACCGAGTCTCTAATGTAGGCTTGTAGCAGAGAGCAGCAGAACAGCACTTCTTAATCCACGGGAAGACGTGGCAACGACGGGGCAGCTCCGGGACTACTGTGGACGCACCGAGCAGGGGGTGGCGAACGTGGGTTGCAGAGGGAGAGGGAGCAGGGGCGTGGGGTGCTCCATACCTAACCCTAGTCACCCCCTCCAGCACCCCACACCCCAGCTCCCTCTCCCTTTGCACCCACATTCTCCTCCCCTCTGCTTAGTGCGCCCACAGCAACTCCCGGAGTCGCTCCGTCGTCACTCCATTCCCCCGTGGGTTAAGAAGCTTCAACCTGCTACACTCTGCTACGGGTCAGCAATAGAGACTCAGTTGGCAGGCATTCTAGCAGCGTCCACAGTGAGAGTCGACTCGAGGCATCTTCAGCAAAGTCGTCCATCTTCGAGTTGGCCACGCTCCAGAAGTGGTCCCGCCTCTGTTCGTCAACGGCAACAACTGCTACAGGCATTTCCGTGCAATTGCACTCAGACTACATCTGTTCCTGGGTGCCTCATGGCAATGCTGACATTGACTGCCCCTGTGCGAATCGGCCAGAGCTCCCTTCACGAGAGTTCTTATTCTTCGAAGCTCCGACAAATCAGAGGTGGTCCTGCCTTCTTTTGACAATGCCTCCCCCCGAGGCATCCATTCTCCCTCAGTTACGCAAGACCCAGAGTCCTCTGTTCGCAAAGGACAGTCTGCTGCCAAGTCAGCCCCAACACTCCCTCTTCCACTCAGTTTCAGGTCGATCAGTCTTCTGCAAAGTTGTGGCGTTCGATGATACGAAACCAACTCAAGTGGTTTCGTCCCGTTCTGACATTAGCACCAAAAATTCCGTAGGGCCGTTGTCGACCTGTCCTACTATTCACCCAGGAACCTGACGCTGACCGTCTGGGCAACCCCGACCTGTGAGATGATCTGATGGCCTCCATCTTTTGAGGGTTTGAAGAGGTCCCTGTCTGCTACGTCCACGACATGGCCCTATCACTTTTGGAGTTCCACAGCGAGTGTACCGATCGACGCACCACAACTGCGTCATCTAGTCCTACGCGGCAGAACTGCACAGGCCTACAGCTGCGACCACCGCCTCCATCCAGCGATGTTGGCTCGATGTCAGACCTTCAGACATCCTTCGGCATCCCTTAGGCTTTGACCAGGCATTGGCAGCACCTCGATCAGACGTCTGAGCTAGGCGTACGGTCGACCACTTGTTTCCCCTCCCCTCGATCCCCCCTCCTGCGCGAGGGTAGTGCATGTAACTATTTTCCCACCCCCGTGATCCCCATCCTTGTGGTTGAAGCAGAGGAGGAGGTGGCGGCGGTCCATCGAGCTGATGAGGAAGTCCGCCTTGAACTGAAAGCATCGGGCGAGGTGCGCTCTGATATCCTGGAAGGGAGGGTGTCCTTGTGGCGTTCTGGCGATGATAGCAAGCTAAAGAGGCCGGCATGAGACGTAGATCTCGTCCATGTTGAAGAAGGTAGCAGGTTCTCCACCGTCAGTGAACGTGGGGGCATGGGTGGAGAGGGGGAGAGGTGGAGGTGCTAACGATTCTAGTAGCACATGTGCGAAGGAAGGAGGAGCTGTGGCTATCAGAGTGGAGCCTGGATGGTCCTCAACTGGGAGCGCGGAGGCCACACCCACAGGTACAACCAGACGAGCAGGGCCAGACCAGGGGGAGATAGTAGGAAGAGCACCGAGGCGAGGCCCTGGGGCAAGGGGGGTGCCAGAGGGATGTCCATGGCCAGGGGCTCTAGACTTCCCCTTGACAGGCCCAGCGGCGGTCGCAACATCGGTTGGGGCTTCTGGGAGCAGAGCCGCATGTGGAGTTGGAATCCCAACTCCAAGGGGAGCACCGACAGGGTTGCGACTGGCGTCCGGGGGCGATGAAGCCGCAGACATAGGTGTGGCCACTGCCGTGCAGCTGGTGGACGGAGGGAAGGGAAGCAATGGCAGAGCGCCAGCGGCCGGTGGGGTGTCGCTGAGGGTGTGAAATAGGGGATCGGAAGGCCCATCTGTCCCGTCGAGGGGAGGGCAGCGGGAGTCAAATGTCGCGGAGGGTGGGATGGGGTTAACAGGGACGTGGCAAGATGCGGGAGCTTGTGAGGACAGGGGCTAGTGGATGGACGGTTTAGATGCGGTTTCATCAGGTGGCATGTTCAAGTGAGGAAAAACGTGGCCATCAGCGAATGGAGAGGGAGCAGATCGACTTCCAGGTGAGGCACCGGTGAGAAGCAGGGGGAGGCTCAGAGAACAGGAAGAAGCACCTGGGAGACTGGCCGCCGACACCGGAAGTGGTGGGGGACCACCTGCAGAGGCATCATCACCAGGCGGAGGGGTGCCATCGCCTCCCGCGGTCAAGCCTTCCATGGCCGCACAAGGGAGACGGGGGGCTGGGACGGTAGAAGGGCGACCAACGGAGAGGGCCGCCGTTCACATCCAATTCGCTTTGCGGTAGCGGGAAAAGCAGGTGGTTGTTGTCGATGGTGTATCCCTGCGCGGCCTTGATGGATTGGTATTTCCCCAGGCGGATCAGGTCCCAGCGCCGTTGCCCTTCGCATCCCAGTTCCCAGGCCCTTTCATTGACGAGGGCGTTGACAAAGTCGGAGGAGGCGGGGGTGTTGGTAAAATTAAGCAATTTGTCCGCAAGACCGGCCCGGGTCCGGACCTGGTTGATCCCGTTGAACTTGGTAGGGTCTGCGGGGTTAATGTTGTTGAGCGCTTCGGATTGCATGAGCAGGACATCGGCGTAGCGGAGCACGATGAAGTTGTTGCGGCCGCTGGCGCCGGCACCGCAGATGTCCGCCTCGAGCAGCGTCACCTCGGTGTCCAGCTTCAGCCCGTGCCGGTCCTTCACGGTGAGCCGGTCGAGCGGCTCCAGCCGCGGGTCACCGGGGATCTCGATGTCCGTGTACACGATCTGTTCGCGGCGGAGCAGGGCCAGTAGCGCGTACGCCCGGCCGAGCGCCCACCCGTGCGTCTGTGACCACGGGTTCGGCGGCACGTCGAGCGGGCTGTCCCCGTAGGCGTCGATCGACGCCTGGTCGCGGACCTCGACCGTCACGGGGTTCGCCCGCTGCATCACCTGCGCCTGCAGCGCCAGGTCCGGCTCGCCGGCGTTGTCGACCAGGAACACCACTGTCGACAGCAAGTTGGTCACCGCTATGGTCGCCGTCGTTGCGGTGTGGGTGGTTACCACACCGCGCACCGAGCTGGTCGCGCTGATCGTGTGGTAGGCGCCGGGCCCGCCGTTCGTGCTGGGCGCGCCCGTCCCGGTCATCACCGGCGCCGACACCACCGGCGCGTCGAAGGTTACGTCGATCGTCCAGGTCTGGCCGGGCTCGATCCGGACCAGCGTGGACAGCGTCCACAGTGCCTGCGTCGGTGACGCCGCCAGCGCGGTGTACGGCACGCGGATGATGTTGCGGATCATGTCCCGGTCGTCCCGGTAGGCCAGGCTCAGCAGGTCCCGGGTCGACGTCACCGTCCGCACCGGCGTCAGCGCGTCGCCGGTGTTGAGCCGGGCGGCCGTCCACAGCTGCGGAGTGCCGTCGACATCGATCCAGACTAGGCCGCGCTCAGCCCCGTAGATCTGCTGGAGCAGCCGCCACGCCTCGATCGGCCCGTCCGGATAGATGCCCGCCAGCCGCCGGTTCTGCGGCCGGTCCACGACGCATCCGCTGTCCCACGTGGTCGGCTGCCACGCCGCACCGGACGACAACCGGCCCGTGATGTGGATCTCCGAAACCGGCTCGTCCCAGTCGACCACGTACGTGATCACGTTGGTGACGGTCGGGTCGCCGGCGGCCTGCGGCGTGAACGCCACCGTGCTCGTGACCCCGTCCCGGAAGAACGTCGCCGACCCCGCCGCGCTGTCCCAGTGGCAGCCGTACGAGTGCCACTGGCCGTCATGTGTGTACGTCGGGCCGTTCACTGTGACCCCGATGCCGGCACCGACCGACCCGTCCAGGCGCAGCCGGGTGGTGCCGTCACGACGCACGCCGTAGGACGCCTGAGGGTCCGACGTCGGGTTGCCCGCGGCCGCGGCCGCACCGGTGTTGTACGCGGTCACCTCGACAGCGACAGCGGCCGTCGACGGCGATGCCGGGATCTTCGCCCAGAACTCGATCCGACCCGACGACTGCCGGCCCACGTAGACCGGGTCAGCGTCAGCGGCGCCGAGCCCCTGCATGACCGAGTTGGGATCGCTGTCCGTGGGCAGGTGGACCGGCGCCAAAAAGAACGGGCCCTCGTCGAACATGACCCGACGCAGGTCGGCGGTCGACGGCTGGTTGGGCCGGGTGAAGCAGAGGATCGGCCCGCCCTCGCTCGTCTTGCCGACGAACGGCATCATGGAGCCGTGCCCGGGGATCCACACTGCAGCACCCGATCGGGCCGGCGGCGACAGCGGGAACCCGCACTTCCACAGGGCGTATGAGACTGGCCAGCCCGCCTCCAGCCCGGGCATGTTCGGGAAGTCGACCTTGTCGTCGGGCTCCTCAGCGATGAATGCCGGCAGGTCGATCGGCGTGCGGAACCGGTCACGGGCGTCGATCAGCTGCAGCTGCGCCCGCCGGTCCTTGACGGACACCGGCAGGGACCGGAGCACGCCCTCGGTCAGCAGCGGCACCGACTCCAAGCCGGCCGAGGTGAGGACCTCCAGGTCCAGATTGGCGTTGCGGCTGGCCCGCGGCTTGCCGTGCAGCGGGCTGTCGGGGTTGAGACGGGACCAGTACTGCACCGCGGCCAGGCGCTCATCGTCCGTCTTGCCGCCGACCAGTGAGGCGGATACGGTCGCGGCGGAGATGCCCTCCACGACCAGGACCTCGTCCGGCAGCTGGCCCGTCACCGCGCGGGTGATGGTCAGGTCGCCGAGCTGGCTGCTGATGTCGTCGATGGTGCCGGGCCCGCCGTGCCCGTCGCCGTCCCAGTCGATGCTGCCGCGCACCCGCAGCGGCCGCACCGGCGCCTCGATCGCGGCGGCGAGCTCCGCGCTGACCGACCTCATGCCACCTCCTCCAGCAGCAGCCCCACCTTGTGCAGGTTCACGTGCCAGGGCGCGTCGTCCATCTGGGGCAGCGACACCCGCGGTACGCCCAGGCCCGGCCGCCACGTCGTGCCGTCGTCGTGGTCGTCGGGCATGGCCAGCTGCAGCTCGTCGACGAGGACCGTGCCGCCGCCGGTGGCGACCGTGGCCGAGGTGACGCGCAGCTCCGGCCGCACGTACACGGCGCTGGACGGCGCGGTGCCGGTGCCCAGCACCTGCGCCCACGCGCCGGACGCGGTGGCCACCCCGGACCCGGTCGACGTCGACAGGGTTGCGCCGGCGGCGTCGAGCCAGACCATGGCGGCGGTGACGGTGATGATCGGGTCGGTGCCGGCGCCGCGGATCTGCGCCTGCAGCCGGTAGTCCCGGCCGACGACCGCAGGCACGCCGGGCCAGTCGGCGTTGGGCGCGTCGACCCGCAGCACGCCGCCAGCGGGCGCGGCCGGCAGCGACCAGGCGAGGACCCGCGGGCCCCGCTTCACGGTCGTGCTCGACGACGCCAGGGACTCGCCGGCGCCGGCGGCGGTGAAGCCCTCGACGCCGTTGGTGACGCTCGTGCAGCCGGACTGGTTGGCGGTCAGCAGGTTGGTGCGGCCCGGGTCCAGGAACACGAACGGGCCCGGGCCGCACAGCCCCGCGTAGAACGCCTCCAGCACCCCGAACACGTCCCGGTCGAGCGCAGCCCAGGACAGCGACCAGGAGCGCAGGACGCTTGTGCCGATGTAGTCGCGGACGCGGCCGCCTATCAATATGCATGCTTTAACTAGTTTTATCTTGTTTTAAGCATGGTTGGGTCTTGGGGTAGAGAAAACCTACCTTTAGATGGATTTTGGAGGTTTTGGACGATGTCTAGAGCAGCAACAGCTGTTAAAGAAGCTTCAGAATGGTACTCTGTTTTCCCTGCATGAAACAAAGTCTCGTTTTAAAAGGATGTTGGGCTGCTGTAGGAAGAATAAACGATAAAAGGGAAAGAACCTGCCCTTGGATGATGAACAGGAAGAAGTTTCCTAATTAGCGGTAGTGAGAAGGAGAGGAAGAAGATGACACACGCAGCAGGATGAAGGGGACGCCCTTTACGTAGCAGCACCAAGAAGAAGAGGGACGTGGCAGCAAGAAGGAGGGGAAGGCAACCTTGGTTACAAGTCACGGTCGGAGGCAACAGGAGGAAGATGTGCAAGCGATGGCAGCCTTTGCACGAACGAGGGTGGAGAGTCTTTACAGAAGATTGGCAATTCTGGCTTATTTGAATGACCTTGGTGGGATGGTTCTAATGGCTTTCCTTGCGTTGCCAATTCCTACCATTTTAACAGCCGCGTGCCTCCTTTTGTACGTGGAAACCCTAAAAGCTAAACCATGCATGATTGATCATGCATATGGATCGGCCATTTGCGCATGTCCACAGTTTGGGGTTTGCTCATGCACGTGCGTGCATGCCTCGGTGGGGTTTGGTTTGGCCTTTGTGGCTCACGTGGGTTTGGCTTTACATATACAGGATTGCATTGTTTGTTTGTTGGGTTGAGTTTTAATGGGCTTCATATATGTTTTACACGTACAGATTTGTCCTCATACGTAAGGCCCATTTAGTGTATATCTATCTAGGTTGTCTTAAAGTGAGGGTGACCTATACATGTTTCTAGGCCCATTATGTACGTACAGGAGTTATATTGTTTGGGCTTTATATATTCTTGTGTTATCGGAAAAAGATAATCAGTTTATTATGGCCCATTAAGTGTATACCTATAACTTAACTGTTTCTATCGGCCTTCTTATGCAAGTATTTAGGAGCTATATTTAATATTTCAAATATCTAAACTCATTTGTTATTTATTAACCCGTATATACGCATCTTGCATGTATTACTAGTTTTGCACATAGATATATGTATATACCCAAAACCTCCACTGCACACCACCCCGCCTCTGCTACCCAGTCATCCCACATCTATCAGCTATCCACCAGAGAAAATCCCGCCCCATTTGCCTCAAGGAAGCCCCTGTTCCAGCCACATCTTTGGTCCCCTATCCAGCTACCAGCAGACTGTCCAGATTGCGCAGGGTCTGCTTTGAAATTCGCCAAGACCACCACAGTGCTCCGTTGCAGTCGCCACTCGACCGGCGTCTCTGGGACATCCCCCGAAGCGTCCACGCCAAGTTTTGTGACCAGCGGATGTGCCGAAGGAGGCGTATCGGGCTCATCTTCCTGCTGCTTCCCTATGCGCGTGTAGACCGGCCTGCGGTCTGCCCCTCACTCGAGGCTATTCCGGAGGTCCATGCCAGCGCCGTCGACTTCCTCTTCGTCCAGGAGGCTCGCCATCAACTACAACGTGCTACCAGGGATGTGGGTGACTTCCTCGGCTTCTGTGACGCGTCGTCCACTCGCGGCCTGTCACCCCACTTCGCACGACCACCCCAGATTACGTTGCGTAGCCTTTTACCTCCCTGCGAGGAGTGGACTTTGTTTGCGTTGTACCTTTGTTAGCTCTTGTACCGGGTGGTTGTGTGATTTGGCCGGGCGTCTTCCCCACACCCCGAGCATAGAAGTACACGTACACATCCTTGTTTGGTCTCTTCTTGCTCGTTTAGTATATTCTCTAGCGCCACTACTTGTGGGATTGTTAGGATTCTAGCTCGTATATATTTGTATCACTGCCACGGTGAGAGAGCGTGACCATCCCATGCTCGATCCGAGCACGAGCGTGTGAATTGCCTACCCTAGACCCTACCGATTCCTCAACCATGCGGATCGACACGCTTCCCTCTCTTGGGGACGATTGCGAGCTTGAGTTGCTTGTTCGTTGGCGTATTTACCTTCTTGGAGTCTTAGGTGTTGAGTTATGCTACTCAATCTATCGTCTTGTTGCTGGTTTAGTTGCCCATTTAGTCGCATCTTCACGTAGCGTCCCAGTTCGCATAGCGTCCCACATCAAATTTGGTATCAGAGCCGTAGGTTTGTCTAAGGTGCATTTGAGTCTGCATTCCTCACTTGCATTGCCATTTGAGTCATGTCTAATCCCATCCCTTAGCTGTCTCACATAAGCTGGCCCGGTGATAGCCTTGGGCAAACCCCTTTCGAAAGCCTCGACAGAAGCCCGACTGGTAATAAGGGAAGGTAGCCTTTTGGAGATCGATCTGGTAGTCCTCCGAGCTTTTGTACCACTCGAGTGCCTCCACCCCTGCCGACTCCGCCCTACTAGCAAGCTCGACCGACCTCTTCTCCACCTCGGCCAGCACAGCCTCAACCTCCACCTGAAGTCGCTTGGCCCCCTCTGCTTGGTCCTCAAGCTCTGCACTCTCGGCCTCCCATTGCCCATCACGCTCTATCTGAGTCGCGCGCTCCTGCTCTAGGAGCCTACTCTTCAACTCGAGTAAACTACGGGCCTGAGCCAGCTACTCAGCCAATGCCTGAGCCTCCGCCTAGCTCGACTTCACCCATTCTCGAAGCAAGGTGATCTCCCGCAGAAGCTTCTCGAGATCGGTAGTGAGTCGAGCGACCTTCTGGTCGGATGTGCCGACGGCCCAAGCAAGAATCGATCACTCCGACTCCGCCCAAGTGTAGGCGTCGGCTATGTCAGCCCCCATCTGGGCCAGAAACTAACTGCCCTCCAAGATCATCTCGAGGACCACAGACAGAGGATTCTGCCTATCTCCTCCTCGCACCACCCCCGAGGCTATGCTACAACATCTCTGATATAGGGGACCCCAGATGCTTGGAGGAGGGCCAGTCCTCTACGGAGTGGCCGAAATGGGGGCTCCCCCTCTGAGCGATACTCCCTCGGGAGCCCCGCCGATTGGCTAAGGCTGGGCTTCCCCGTCCTGTGTCTCTCTCGACTCGGTCGGCTGGGATTGAGTCATGTCTCCTTGTGACCCTCCGACCTCAACTGGCTTGGCCTCGACGCCTCCACCCTGCCCTCCTCCGGCTTCGCCTAACGCTCCAGCATCGGCCACCACCACCCGAGAGTCGCCCGTCCCCGCTGCAACCTCCACGACCTCATCGGCCCCCCCTCACTTGACGGAAGGGAGAGCCGACCGAGTCGGCTCGGCCCCTTCTAACTTGACAGAGGGGAGAGCCGAGCGAGCACCATCTTCGACCGAGCGGGTGGCCCTAGCCCTCTTTGCCCACTTCTTCTCCGCGGATTAAGCCTTCATAGAATCCTGTAGCATCTTCTCTACGGGATCCTTGCCGGGAGTCGTCTATCGGGGTCGGGCACCCAAGCGACCTAGCCGTTGGTCTCCCGTCCTCCTCGGGCACGGTGGACGTAGATCTGTGGGTGGCAGTGGATGACTTAGTCGAGTTCGACCCTCCGACCGTGCCTTCCATTGGTCACGTCACCTCGGACGCGTCGGTCTGACAAATGCTATTGGTCATGCGATCAATGATCTTCGCCGACCCCTCCCTCACATATCGGGGGGTACACACCGTAGTGGCACAGCTGACCGGGGCATTGCAAATGCTGGGTTGCCCTCTGGAGGAATGGTCGCGGCGGGTCCTGTTGCTGTTAAACTATGTCAACCGTCGCGAGTTCCTCGAGGCCCGGGCTCCCAATGAACTCGCCACCATCAGTGCCCAGGAGGATGAATACCTGCATGCGTTGGACGTGCGGCAAAGCAATGAAGAGCAGCACGGAAGGGCCCTGGACGAAAACCAACGTCGCGTGGGTGCCCTCACGGGCAGGGTGGAGAAGTTGAGGGATTATCTCACTGCTGTCGAGGCTGAGCTAGATGAAGCTGAGGCCGCCGTGATCAGAGAGATCGAGGAGATTGCCGTCGCCAGAGTCGAAACGGCATCTGTGACGTCTGAGCTAGCGCGCCTCGAGGGGCAGAGGAACCGGCTGCGCGACATAGCAGAATTCCCCTGTGTCGGGATCCTCCCTCTCGAGGAGATCTTCCGGGGGATAGATTGAGCGCCACTCTCCTTGACCCTCCTCTTGTATTCTGCTTCTCTCTCTTTCTCTTCTCTTCTCTTTTCCCTTTTCTGTGACATGTAACTAAGGGTATGCCCCAAAGTACATGTATCTCCCTTTTTCGAAATAAAAAATCATTCACGCACATACTTTTGAATGCTGGCCCACAGATCTTCCCCCCCTTTTTTTTCCTTCCTTTTCTTACTCCTCAGCGGGATGCGAGTTTGCGCCGGTGGCTTGGTCTAGGAACACTTCGGTTGGCTTTGTAGAGGCGCGTAGGAGAGTGCTCACCTCCCAAGGGGAGAGACGCGGGGATCATTCCACCACGCGAGCCTCGTGGCCTCGCCGAGTGGTTCCATGAGGGAGATTGGCCTGGGCGGAAGGTAGTCATCACCCGAAGGGACGGAGAGAAGAGTTTATTGGACGGGTTATGTTGGCCTCTTTTCAACTTCACGGTACTGCACGCACGTGGTGGACCTCAGAATGGGAAGTCACCTTCCATTCTCGCCCACTTTGACAGATCACTTGGGCTGAGTTTATTGCTGCATTTGAGCGTGTTTATACTCCAGCCTGCCTAAAGTTAGCCAAGATGTACCAGCCTGGAGCTGACACGGGGTGAGATGTCGGTGCTGCAATATCACGATAAATTTATTGAGTTGGGCCAGTATGCACCGCATATTTTTACCGATGAGACTATAAGGACTCAGCAGTTTTTGCGCGGACTGAGAGCAGAGTTGAGCCTGTCGCTGTTCGCTATATGTGTTACTGAGCTGGATGCTGCTTATCAAGCTACTGTCGCATTAGAGTTGGACTTGGCGAGGACTCGGGGTTTCGCTCAGACTGGGATGGTGTAGTCAGTCTTGCCACATCAGTCGCCCCACCAGTCATTTGCTTCAGGAGTTTCTCCCGCCTTCTCTCCTGTCGATAGTGCTCTTTTCCAGCAATCTCAGGGCAGAGGTTTCCGTCATAAAAAGAAGAGGAAAAGGTTCGATCAACTAATGTTTTTTGAGCTGAGTCAGCATTCTGGTTCGTCCGTTTGGCCGCGTCCATATTCTGTTACTTTTTAACTGAGATTGTGTTCCAGATGTGGTGGCAATCATCCGGGAGTGCCATGTTCTCTGCCGGTTGTGTGCTATCATTGTGATCAGCCGGGACACATTTCTCGTAACTGTCTGTTGAGGCAGCAGACGGTGCAGTTCACTCAGGCTTCGCAGTCACAGCAGCCACAGTTTTGTCTCCCGCCGCCGCCTCAACCTTCCCAACCGATTCAACCGTTTCGACCACCAGTTCCGACACCTTCTCAGCAGTCGTCTGCCACTACTCATCCGTCAAGAGCTAGAGTTACACATATCACTCGTGCGGAGGCGTTGGCATCAAATCTGATTGAAGGTACGATTTCGATTTATGATCGCATAGTGCATGTTCTTTTCGATTCAGGTGCGATGCATTCATTTATCTCTGAAGATTTTATTGCCCGTATCGAGAGACCGGTGAATGAAATTTCCTGTGACATGCTCATGGAGTTGCCATCTGGTGATTTCATGTCGACTCCTATGTGCTTGGAAAATCCCCAGCCTCCTCTCCCTCTGCACACAGGCCCGCCCTCCCCCTGCTCCGAGAGTCCACGGCAACCCGGCGTCACCCCATCCTCGCTACACCCTCCCGTGGATCGAGAAGACCTCGCTGCTGTCCCTGCAACATGCCTGCAACAGGGGTCAAGTTTGCAGAGACTACCCCGGCATCCACGGTGCAAACCAGCCGAAGCTTCCTTATGTGGAGTCGTACATCGTTGAGTCAGCTTCGTCCCAGAAGTGATCCCGCGGTGATCCAACCTCGGCACCTTATGCGCCGCCCATTCTCGTGCAACTACACCAAGCTCAGGACTGAACCTGAGCTCCATCTGGTCGTAGCTTCACAGCCCGCCCCTGCGTGATTCAGCCAGAGCTCTCTTCATGAGAGTTCTGCTTCTCCGAGACGCTGACACACCAGAGGTGGTCCCACCTGATTTTGACATCGTCTCTATCCGTGACGTCCAATCTCCCACAGGCACGCCAGACCCAGATCCCCTATTTGCCCAGGATGAGCTGCTGTCAAGTTGGCCCCGACACCCCTTCTTCCTGTCAGTTTCAGGTCATGATGTCTTCACAAAAGTTGCAGTCCTCGACGAAATGAAACCAACTCTAGTGGTTTCGTCACGTTTCGACGTTGGAACTGGGAGTTCTGCCCCATTCTTCGACGTCCTGTCCTACTTTTCACCCAGAAATCTGACGCCAGCTGTCCCTGCGACCACGTCTAGCAAGGTGATCAGACGGCCGCCCCCTTCTGATGGCTCGTAGACCTCCCAGTCAGAAATGTCCCTGACCTGGCCCCACCACGTTTGGAGTTCTGCAGCACCCGTACCGACCGTCGCACCACTTCTATGCTGACTAGTCCAGTCGAGCAGAACTGCGCCGGCCTACTACTGCGACCGCCGCCCCCACCCAGCACCGTCAGCTCGACACCAAACTTCCAGGCATCCGTCAGCATCCTTCGGTCTTCGTCCAGGAGTTGGATGCGTCTTGAGTGGACGCCCAACCTCGGCGTACGGGCAACTGTTGCTTACCCCTCCCCGCGATCTCCCCTCTTGCGCGAGGGTAGTGTGACGACCCGGGATCCGAGTACCGGAAAGGAACCGGCGCGACTCGAACCTCGGCCCGCCTCCCACGAGCCCGGACTAGGTGAGCGAATGCTCAGTAGGAATTATATCTCTATTCCAGACATTACTTTAAGTAATTAACCAATTAATTAATGTGGCATGCTCTTGGATGCAAGAACATTAGAGAATATCTGAGAAAGAAAATTTCAATAATATTACACTTTTTCATGAGGGGAATAACAGGGGTCTAAGCAAGTAATATCAAGTAATATCAAGTGTTCCGAGCAAGTGCTAACAAGTCGGGTCACGAGATGATGTGACACACCCTTGGACCTAAATAAGCAAGCACAATTTGCAAGTCGAACGGGCCGATATTGGCGTCCTACTCACCCGGCACTCACCCAAACCCAGGGGTAACTCGGTGATACCAAGTTGAGATTGTGTCAGGCTGAACCCTTGCTGGTAGAGGGCCAGTAGGTCTAAGGGACTTCCCAAGGGTATGGAGGCCCAATTCAAAGGGGCCGACTGGGTGCTAATAGGCACGAGTCACACTCTCTCCCACAGCGGTCACTCGAAGCAATGAGGTTTGAGGACCAGGCACTCACACGCACAGACCAGCGGAGTTTATGAACTCATATTGAAGGAACATGGCAACCAAAGGAGAGTGAGGGTAGAGAACTTACTCGACTGATTTGAAGAAACTGGTCCCGTTCGAAGACGAGGGCGAGCGGGGAAGCGTGGGTTCCCCACACGCCGTGCCGGTGTATCTTCGACCTGTTCAAGATTTTACATCACTACGCCCCATGCAAGGGGGTTGAACTTGGGGAGGGGAAGTCAAAGTTACATCCAAACACTACCTCCCATAGGGAGGGGCGGTAAGCCGGCCGGGCAGGGAGGGAAAAATGAAATAGAAGCGAACTAAGCGAAGGATGCCGGTTCTGTCCGCGCACTGGAACAGGAGATAGGTGGTTGTTGTCGACGCCACTGCGACCACTCCTGAACTCAGTTTTTGACGAGACTAGTGGCAAACTCTTTGAGACTGGATTAGGATGACATTCAATTTTTGGGAAATTCCCAGGTTGGCGGTGCTTGTCAGGGAAGAGCCACAAACAGGGTCCTACTTTCTGGTTCTGTCTGCTATGGTACCACAGCAGTAGCAAGTCAAGGCCACGATGAGTGCTCCTCAACTCTGAATCAAGTGTGGCTGGAGTTGTTAGAACTGTTATCTTGAATACTGTTGCACTTATTGTACACAACTCTGCTTATTAAGAGACTATATCTGTGTAAACCCACTTAACAACGATTCACTTCTCCTTGAGGGGAGAAGTTCCTTATTTAAGGGCAAGAGTGCCTATAGAAGGCTTGAAATCTTAGATTTGACTATGTCATTAAAGCAGTTGGGGCTCCAGTGAGCGAGTGCTCGGGTGTGGCTAAACACTAGCAAAAAATGATAGGTTTGGCTAGCTTGCAAGTTAATTGAGACTCTTGTGTAAGGGTGTTCGTGGTGAGCTGAACACCTGGTCAAAAACAACCCTTGTACTATTCCCTGTTGAGGGAGTTAGTGGAAAGCCTAGTGATTGCTAGGTCCTGGACGTAAGGCTAATTGGAGATCAACACCAATCTAGTATAAAAACTCATGTGTCTCGTGTGTTTGTTGTTGCACTTTCATTTCTTCACACTTTATTTCTGTAGTAGTTATCTTAGAATAGACTGTATGAGTGTTGTTCTATCATATTTACTTTAACTCTTAGCTCATCTTACTACGATTAATTTTCAATAATCCATTCACCCCCCTCTTGGTTAACGGCCATATCTGGGCAATAGACCCTACCAGGAGGAACAACTCCTCAGACGCCATCTTCCGCGCCATTGGTGACACCTTCCCTCTTGCACCCTACTGGCCTTTCAATGGCCACCTCCGAGGGGCAACCAATGATAAGCGACATCGAGTCGACAACCTCTCCTCTCCAAAGCACCACAGCTATATCCTAGATATCTCATCATTTAGTGGACTAGCAGGAGCACCTCGAGACTCCACCAGCTACTAGAGGTCATGGATGCCTGATGGTGTTAGTGATGGCAACAACAGTGAAGATGAGCGATGACAGCGAGGAAGGGCAATGGTAGGGACGTGGTCTGCAAGGGGTTTGATAGGATTACAAGAAGATATAGGTCAATGTCATTGGAGAAAAGGGTGAGGTACAAATTGCGGCACTATCGTACCATACCATGCGGCTTTGGAACCGGGTCACCTTGACTTGGTGGCATGACAACCCTTAAATTTTACACATATATCTCCCTAACCTATAATGTTTACATCTAGATCCTAGCTTTAATATATTTGTAAAAATATCACTAAATATCTAAAATGTCTATTTGTCTGTGTGTCTGTTTGTCTGTGTGTCTGTCTAGTATATCACATCTTTGACTAAAGGGATAGTCAAGGGGGAGAGTTGTCTATTTTGCTATCTGTCTGTCTACTACCTGGTATCTAGTCTTTTATGGGGGAGAGTTTGCCAGGGTAGAGAAACCTGAATTGTGTCTCTTATTGCATGTGTTGCCATCAAAGTATAGCAGTGTTGTCATCATCAAAAAGGGGGAGAATGTTGTGTCTCCTCTAGATTTGATATCTAGTTTTGATGCTGACAATAGTGTAATTGACCTTAATTCTGATAATGGCAACACTGTGATAATTTGTAATCTCTCTTAAGTCAGATTGAGTTCTTGTTCATTATCAGGTCGATGCATGCTAATACTATTGCATTACAAGGTCGATGCACATTCATGCATTGAGAAAATCAGGTCGGTGCACATATTCACTTTGAATCTAGAAAGTCAGTGCATATGCATAAGTGTTGCATTATAAGGTCGACGCATCTCCCACTGCTTTGAACAAACAGGTTGATGCATAGTCTAGAAGGTCGATGCACATATGCATTTTAGTTTAAAGGGTCGATGCTAGAAGGTCGATGCACATATGCATTTTAGTCAAAAGGGTCGATGCAAGGAGGTCGATGCACATATGCATTTTAGTCAAAAGGGTCGATGCAAGAAGGTCGATGCACATATGAATTTTAGTCTAAAGGGTCGATGCACATTGCACTTTGTGTTCAGCAAGGTTGATGCACATTGCACACAGTATGTGCTATAAGGTCAGTGCACCTTTTACACAGGTCGATGTTACTAGGTACTATATGCTAACTGTCATAGCATAAGGTCAGTGCATATCATAGTTGGGTCGATGCTAGTGACCCAGCATTTGCAGCATAAGGTCAATGCACCATAGGCAGGTCAATGCTAGTAAGCTAGCATTTGTAGCATAAGGTCGGTGCGATAGAGATTATCATTCTCAAGGTAGATGCACCTTGTGCATCTGCTGTAAAGACAGGTCGGTGCAGTAAGTGTAACGACCCGGAGATCCAGATACCAGTAAATTGATACCAAGAACTCAGGGAAGCCACCCAAGAGGCTGATGAGGCCCCATAAGGGTTGGGAGGTTTTGTTGAGAAGATGGATGGTGTCCGGGACAGTTGCAGGTGCCTGCTCGTCGGTGGTGGATGACGGCCCCTAGAGGCAATGACGCTACAGTGGGTATCCTTGGCAGCTTCTCCATCAAGGACGACGACGGCGAGATGCTGGCGAGGGTGCTCGGAGGGGGTGCCTCCATGCTCAGCCTGCTTGGGGAGGCTGGTGCTAGTCGGGTGAGCCTCGAACGGGAACTGGCAGGGGGGCTCGGGGTGGCTGACGGCGCTGCAGAGGAGACCAACAGGGGGCATCGCGGTGGCACTGACGAAGAAGACGATGGGTGGCGATGTTGCATGCATGGCCGCCGTGGGAGACGAGGGAGGTGGCTGGATGATGCTGCATATTGGGGCTGTGGCACGAGGATGAGATGTCGTGATATGGTTGAGTTTCCTCGACGGTTTGTGCAAATGGAGGCATGCGAGGGCCGGAGGGGAGACTTGGTAGAACTCTGGGGAGGCAGGACATCGGTGGGATCATTGGTGACGTGCTCAGCGGGGGTGGGCAGACACCCAACATGGGTAGCAGTGGAGGGCAGCTTACATGCAGGCTGTCATCATAGGCTAGGCAGTGTAACTGGCGGGGCTGTGACAGACGGGCTGGCTTCTCTGACGGGGAGGAGCATGGCACAGGGAGCATGCTGAACTGTGGAGGAGGGGGAATTGAAGGGCGGCGGGCTTTGCATGGCGACCTCTTGTGGGCGGTGAAGGCGGTGGGCTTGTGGCAGGAGAGGCACGAGGATGATGCGCTGTGGGTGGTTGAAATGTGAGAGTGCCAGCGAGACAGAGGAAGCACAGGAGAGTGAGAGAGAAGAGAAGGCGTTAAAGAATGGAGAGGCCGCAGAGGGGCTACGTGTGATTGGGGGGAGAGTGGCCCAGTTCGTGCATGATAGTGTGTGCGTGAACAGTGGTCGTGCGGTGAGTGTGTGTGGTGGGAGCAGGAAGAGAGGAGATTACGTCATGCATGTGCAAGTGTGTGAGAAGGTGGTGAAGAGGGGAGAGACCACTGTAGGTAGAAAAATCCACCCCTTTCTTTTACCTTCATTCCCCTCCCTCCGGGTTCACTTGCCCAAGGCTGCCGGTATGCGAAAAAAGGAGATGGTGACTAGTGAACCAAAAGAGGAGAAAGAACACAGAGACCAGCCCTCACATCCTCCACTCGACATCGCCGAGTTACCCACGGGTTTGGGGTGAGTGCCGGGTGAGTTGGCCGCTGATTTCGGCCCGTTCACGGTGGGAATTGTGCTTGCAAGATAGGTCCAAGGTCGTGTCACATCAGAGTGACCTTGTGCCCCAATTGGCACTCAGCCAGCCCCTTGAGTGTTGGCACCGTACCCTCGGGAGGGCAACCTTAACCCTACTGGCCCTCTGCCAGCAAGGGACTTGTTCCATTACCTCCACTCGGCATCGGGGAGTCACTCCAGGAATCATGTACGCCTCGGTGGTTCGGCAATTCACGAGGATTCCTTGCTCTTGTATGTGTGTTTATGAAGTAGGTCCAAGGAACTTTGCTCTAGTTTCTGCAAGCTCCCTAGTGGTGTCACATTAGGGTCGCCGAGAGGTAAAGGTGTAATGCTTCGCTCGGGACCGGCTTGGATAACAACGGGGGTGAGGCTAGGAATTCCTTGAGTTTTGCAAATGCCTTTTGACATTCCTCATCCCAGGCGAATGTGGTGGATGCCATTTTGGGCCCCCTCAATAATTTGAAGAAGGGTCGGCATCATTCGGCCGTCGGGGATAGGAACCGATTGAGCGCAGTGATGTGCCTGGTAAGGCGCTAGACATCCTTGATGTAGGTGGGTGTCCGCATGTTCAAGATGGCTTGAACCTTGTCGGGGTTGGCCTCCATCTCGCGCTGAGTTACCAAGAAACGTAGGAATTTCCTAGGCTTGACTTCGAAGGCACATTAAGTGGGGTTGAGCTTCATTTTATACTTTAGCAGGGTGTCAAAGGTCTCGGCTAGGTCGGTGAAATGATCTTCGGCCTTTAGCATTTTGACGAGCATGTCGTCGATGTAGGACTCGACATTTCGACCAAGTTGTCCCTCGAAGGTGTGGTTAACCAGCCTTTGATATGTTACCCCAGCATTCTTTAACCTGAATGGCATCCGGGTGTAGCAGTGTATGCCAAAGTCGGTGATAAAGGCGGTCTTCTTCTCAATAACCTCAAGGTCCATCCTGATCTGATGGTAGCCAGAGTAGGCATCTAGGAAACTAAGTAGTTCATTGCCGGAGGTCGAGTCGACAAGCTGGTCGATGCTCGACAGTGGGTAGCAGTCTTTTGCGAGTGACTAGCTGGGGTCGCGCCCGTCGACGCGTGTCCAACTGCCCCCAACCACGTGTGCACACACAGACCATGCATCCTAGGTCTGGCCTCTAACTGGTTTTCCCCTCGGTCGAACTCTAGCAGACGACGTGAGGCCTGACAGAAACCAGTCTAAAAATCATCCTTTAGGTAGCCGTCCCACCACTCCCAGGTGGATACCAGCACACGCGTACTGGTGGGCTACAACTAGTGGAGTGTCTCTGAAGGAGTAGACTCTCAAGCCGTGGAAAACAACGTCTGAACCCGGCGGAGTACGGGAACTGTCCCACGTACCAGCATCGTCGCACGGTGACCACAGTCGAAAAATAAACGGGACTGCGCTCCACGCGGAATAGCCCAGAGCCTGGCGGACCAACAATGGTGCGCTACAGGCGGTGACGGACCAGCACAGGTGTGCCACGGTCATCTGACGGACCACCTCAGGTGCGTTAGGAACCCAGTGTAAAATGGACCATAACGTGCCTGCACAGGTGCGTTACAGAACATGACGGACCGACAAGGGTGTGTCAGGGCACTCGGTGCAAAAACCACTGTGACGCGCCTACCCATGGGTGTCACAGTACCTAACTGACCGAGACAGGCGCGTCAGGGCACGAGCCAAAATAGAGAATGTAATGCGCTCCTCCAGGGGCATTACGTCACCTAACGGACTAGCTCAGGTGCGTTAGGTCAAGGGACCAAACTAGCTATAACGCACTCCCCTAGGGGCGTTACAGTCCCTAACAGACCAGCACAGGTGCGTTAGGTGGAAGGCATAACGCGCCTTCCCAGGAGCATCACATCCCCTGACGGACCAACACTGGTGCGTCAGGCTATAATGACCCCCAATGATCAAAAACCAACGGCCGAATCACTGTGACAGACCAGCCCAGGGGCATTACAGTCACATGGCGGTCTATCATGGGACCGTCACGCCCACGAAAGCCCAAGCTCAAAACCAACGAAGCATAATGCACCTACCTGGGCACGTTACGCCCTGTGGCGGTCTCTGGTGCGACCGCCACAGTGCTCCGCGACGAAACGACAAATTCAACCTAAAAATGCCAACCACGCCCCCATACCTCCATGGGAGAGGGGGAAATCAAGGGGGAAGCTCCCCAATTGTAGGGTGCCTTGGAGCTGAACAAGGGATCAACAAGAAATAAAAGCTCAAGGCACATGTTTATAAATAAAATCTTCAATCTTTGATAGTGTTGCATGTTAGGTTTTCCTTTCAGTCATGGTAGTTAAGTCTTTTCCTTGGTTGAAATAAATTTTACATTTTTGAAAGACTCCTCACGAGGTTGTTGTAAAGCTCTCCTTGATTGTTCATGAAGAATATGTTTTGATGAGAGAATGAATATGAGGATGAGTCATTTGTATGTTTGCACTACTCTCAAATTGACAGCCATATGAGTTTTTGTTTATCATTGTCAATCATTGTTTTTGATGATACTTGTCATGGATGCATAAATATTCAACTCATGATTCATGCATCCAGTTAATCCTGTGCGTGATTGTCTTAACTTCCATAAGCATTGGACTAAGGGCGAGTCTAAGAGTTTGCACTTCAGCCTAGAATTCACTGCAAATATTCTGAGCATATGTGTATGCATATTCAGCACCATCTTGTGGACTCATGCATTTCATGCTAAGGGGCCCAACATTTGCTCCTTGCTTTGCATATTAGTATGTGCTGCACTCTCATTGTTGTGACCCATAAGTGTATAGAATGGTGACTTGTGAAAAGTTGGACTAAGTTCAACTAAAAACATTCACTATGCATGAGGATGTACCTCCACCCAGTACCATAGGTCAATGTTTACATAAGTCATAGGCTGCATACCATCTTACTATTTTTCATGAAAGCATTTGTCAAAGGGGGAGTCTGAGCATTTGCATTTCAGTTTAGAATGCATTGCAGATAATCTGAGCGTGCATCAGTTGTGGTCAATGAGCATCATCTTGAGGTTTCATGTACTCCAATGCACATCTTGCTTAGAGACCCAAGGTCATAGGTTGCATACTCCATTGTCAACCCATGCGCAACTTTAGGGGGAGTCAACATTAAAATCCAATCCACATTCTTGTACATTTTTGGTTGATATATGTGTTGATTGCATCATCTTATGGGGAGTTTGCCTTGCTTCACAAACTACTCACTTTTGCATCTTGCACTTATAAGTGTGTATGTCACGCCCCGAGCGCGGAAGATTACTCGGAAGTGGCGTGACGATGTCTATAACGATCATGTCAATCAGAGCGTAGTTTTTAAAAAATAATAAATATAACATTTTTTAACTCTCACGTTTCTCTCTCTCCCCTCACTCTTTCTCTCTCCTCCCTCACCCTCTCTCTCTCTCTCACGCGCGATCGTCTCTCCCCCTCTCTTGGGATCGTTGATCCGAGCGACTGCAGGAGGCGTAGAGGGTACTTCTAGGAAGGTCTCGACATGAGAATCGTGTTGACGCTAACCTCGTCTCGATCCGTGGAGCGTGGAGGTGGGTACGGACGGAAGATCGGCGTGACTCTATTCGGCGGTTTGGCACCGGAACGCCAGCCTCGTCGCGCAATAGGTAGGGGGATGGATCCCTCACTTCGTTAGGATCGCGATGGTACCCTATGCGTCGTCGTCCGACGCTGTTTTCCTCGTTTTCTCTGTAATATAACATGTTAGTATATTTTAGCCTAATTTCTTGAAATTGATTCCATGGGCATTGTCTTTAAGTTTTGAGGGCATGTATAGCTGTGGAACTGTCGTGTGGGGTTGGCAGGTTAGTTAGAATTTCATTTCCCGTCGTTTCGAGCCGACCAAGAGGGGTTTCCAGTCTGGACAACCCGTTCCCATCACTGCGGTAATGGCGCGGTCACTCCGCGACTGTTCTGTAGTGAGCGGTCCACTCCAGACTGTTTAAAACCATTGGAAGGTCCACAATGGACCGTTTGCGTGGTACACCCCTGACCGTACAGTTCCTGTAAACAGTAAGGCGGTGATGATTGAACGGCCAACCCTGGTCCGTTTCAATCCCACTGTGCGGCGTGTCGTTCGACCGCCCCAGGAACCCTTCATGCCTTGAGCGGTCAGTCCCAGGCCGTCCCGTCCATTGAACAGCTGACCCCTGACCGCGTAATGCTTAGAACCTTGCATAGCGTTAGAGTTGAACGGCCCCAATCAAACCGTTCTGGCCCATTGAGCGGCCAGTCGACCGACCGCCCAGTCAATAAGCGGCTGTGTCCCATTCGTTTAATTCATGCAGATTCTAATTATTAGCATCTTCATGTTATTATGCATTTAATTGCTGCATATTCGCCATGTTTAACTTATTTTTTAAACTGGGCACATCTTTACATCCCGATAGAGTTACTTTCTCTTTCCTTGTGATGGAACCACTAGTCGTAGCCCAGCGACCTTAATTGACTTGAATGCATGAACCTTATGTATGCTAGCACTGACATTAACTAACACCGACCTTAGGTATGCATGAAGCGCGGCTAGGACCGACCTTGGGTATGCATGAAATGTGGCTAGCATTGACCTTTTACATGCAATGGTGTAAACATGCATCGACCTTAATTAGTGATGTGCACGAAGCTCAACAGTGTCGTGTACAAACCTCAATAGTGACACGCATCGACCTTAAATGATGCAAGCCAGAACTAGCATCGACCTGTAACAAGGATTTGTACTGACCTGCCAACTAGCATCGACCTTGAATAGTGATCTGTACTGACCTGACTGCATGCAAGACTAACTAGCATCGACCTTGAACAGTAACTTGTACTGACCTGCCAACTAGCATCGACTTTGAATAGTAACTTGTACAGACTTGTGTGTGCAATGGACAAGGTAGCATCGACCTCAACAGTACCTATGTGTGCAATGGACAAGGTAGCATCGACCTCAATAGTAACATGTACAGACCTATGTGTGCAATGGGTAAGGTAGCATCGACCTCAACAGTAACATGTACAGACCTATGTGTGCAATGGACAGAGTAGCATCGACCTCAATGAGTGTGCTACAGGAAATAGCATCGACTTGAACAGTAACGTGTACAGACCTGTATGCGTAATGAACAAAGTAGCATCGACCTCAATGTGAGTTTAGATAGAACTCACATCGACCTTAACTGTGTGAGAGCACCACTAGCATCGATCCAAGTAAGGCATGATGCAACTGGCGTTGACTCTATATAAGTACAATGCAGTACAAAGATCATGCACACCACCTATTCGACCAAATGCCATGCACACAGGTTATTCAGAGAAATGCCATGTGCACAGACTTTATGCAGACATGTTGACTTTATGTGCACAGTATTGAGTTTGTGTTGACTTTTGGTTAACCTGTGATGTGTTGACTTATATGAACAATTATACAAGACTTTATGCAATGCATATACAGAGACATCCACAAACATGCACAAACATGCACGAATATGCACAGGCACCACATATGAACTAAGATGCACATGTGCAGCAGTTCATTCTATGTAATTCATCTATACAGCAATATAAGCATTGTATGCACACAACAAACACTGTATGTAACAAGACAGATCGCCTTGCGTGGGACAAAGGTGATGTCAAACTCCATGAGGATAAGTGCCCATTTGCCGAGTCTACCAGAGAGGATGGGCAGACTGAGCCAAAATTTGAGTGGATCACACTTGGATATGAGCTCCACCCGGTGAGCTAGAAGGTAGTGCCTTAGCTTCTTGACGACAAACACCAAAGCTAGGCACACCTTTTCCATGGGCGCATACCGATGCTCAGGCCCGATCAGTTTCCGACTGAGATAATACAATGGCTGCTCCTAGCCCTCCTCATTGACCTGGGCTAGCAGCGCCCCCAAGGAGGCTTCCATGGCGGCAATATAAACGATAAGGGGCTTCCCTCTGACAGGTGCCCCTAAGACTGGAGGAGTCAGTAGAAACTCCTTGATTTACTCGAAGGCTTTCTGGCAGTCTTCGTCCCATATGAAGAGTGCTCCTTTCTTCATCAATTTGCCGAAAGGCAAGCACCTTCCTGAGAGGTTAGAAATGAACCGCCTAATATAGGCGAGTCTTCCTTGAAGAGATCTAAACTCTGTCAAGTTCTTAGGCGGAGGTAGTGCTCTTATAGCCTTGATTTTGTGAGGGTCGATTTCTATGCCCCGATATTTGACGATGAAGCCAAGGAATTTGTCGCTGGAGACGCCGAAGGAGCAATTCATTGGGTTCATCTTGAACTAGTACTGTTGAAGCCTTTCAAAGACTCGACGTAGATCGGCTAGGTGATCTTCCCGCCTCTTTCTCTTGACGACCAAGTCATCCACGTAGCATTCGATAAGGTCATGCAGCATCTCGTCGAAAGTCTTGATCATTGCCCTTTGGTAGGTTGCGCTGGCATTCTTGAGACCGAACGGCATCCTTTTGTAGTTGAAGACCCTTAGGACATCAAAAGGCCGTATGGTCTTTGTCTTTGATGGCCATGCAGATTTGATTGTAGCCCGATGACCCGTCCATGAAGGACAAGGCTTCGTGACCAGTGGTCATACCAACCATTGTCTCGGTGATTGGGACAGGGAAGTCATCCTTCGGGCATGTCTTGTTCAAATCCCTGAAGTCGATGCAGACTCGGACTTGGCCGCTCTTCTTCTTCACTGGGACTATGTTGGCGAGCCACACGGGATATATGCAAGGCTCTATGAATTCCACATTGAGGCTTCCCCAGTTCCTGGTATCGGTACGTCGGTATTACCGGTATATCGGTATCTCGAGCTCTGGGTCGTCACAAATTGAGAACTAGATAGAATAATAATCAACTAGTTTTAAATAGCAAGGTCTACAACATGAGAGTGCAACAATAGAACTTCAACCCAAAAAATATATTTAAACTAAACTAAAATTTGAGGATTAAGAAAACCAATGACAATAAAAAAAGATAAAGATAATGGCATCACCTTCTTGAGCCTTTGAGTGTCACTCATATCAAATCTAACATCAACATGGAAGAAACTATAGAAAGGGTTGAGAGAGAGAGATAGAGAGAGGTCAAGATGAAAAAGAACAATGACTAAGAAGAGAAGGAAGAGTAAGAAGGAAACTGTAACCCTGGTACTGGGTCTTACTGGTTCCTCACAATGCATTGGGCTCCCAATCTGTATTGGTTTTTTGAAAATGTCCACCACCCATCAACTGATTTGATATTTCTTTTCGTTTGTTGGGGAATAGCTGGATGTATTATGGTCGGTCCAGTAGCCTTGTCTGCTCACAAGACCTACAAAAAAGACCTTCTGGGCATGTAATATAGTTAGGTGACTCTACATAATGAACTAATGTAGGAGAAACAAAATACCCCAGGCCCTTTTGGGCCGTTATGAACTCATGGGGTTTAAATTATTGAGGCCTTTATATAAGGGCTTTTCAAATCTGTCATCTGTTCTATTACTTCATTCCACGTAGCATAAATACCTGGCCTTCTACCTGCAATCACTACATAGAATCTAAAATTTTAGCCTTTCAAAGTAAAATATTCACAAAGAGCATTAAGTTCCTGAGCTAAATCCCTCTTTTCCTTCCTACAGTTCCAAATGGCAAATGATATCTACGATTATCGTTTGCTCACTATCCAGGGCATTTTCATGCTATGGTAGTGGCCTAAATTTGGAACCAGAGTCTTTAGGGAGTATCATTAGGATGAATTGTCCTATGATGAGGCTCACTTGCTGGATAAACCCTCTCCTTATAAGCCTCTGGGATGGATTCATCTGGAATAAGAGATTATAAAAGATTATAATCATCTTCTAATTGATTGCTACGTAACATTTTTTCTACTATTCTATTAGCTTTATTTGATAAAAAATTGATAAAGTCACTTCGGTGGAGGACCAACTTAACAGGGTTGCGAGCCCACGGCTCGCTCCTCCTCCTCCTTCTCCAGTCAATCCTCTTTATGCCTTTCTGAACAACATTACGAAGATGGAAAAAGATTAGAAGGATAGGAGAGACGATTACGGCATCGACAATGCAAGTGTGCAAGAGCCGGCAGATTTCAACGATCAAGTGGATGTCGTCCGCCCTCCACCCATCCACATCGCTCATCAATATGGCCCTCCGCCTCCGCCTCCGCTTCCGCATACACACTTACATTCACAAAATCCTTCACAATACCATTACATTCCGTCACCCATTATTACGCCTCCGCCACAGTGTCCACTTGAACCCAACAATGAAGAGCCGACATGTGAACAATTGAAGACGACACACGATGATGAAGTTCCAAAGGCACCCATTCCGAGTTTCCTTCACTTTCCACTTCCTCCACTATCACTAGAAGAATCTCCGGCTCAGGACAATGCCACCATCCCTAATCCAACCCCCATTTTAAAGACGTATTGGTGTTACGACGATGGGTCGATACTCCAATCACCCGCGCCGGTGCATCAGGAGTCTTCTCCTACCCCTAACACCGCTCACCCCATTCGGTGTTTCCTCCACACTAAATCTCCACCAGCTATGCCACCAGCCTCTACAACACCAGCTTCTATCGAACTTTCCTCTAAACCTCCTTCATTTACACATCCCATTATACCTTCATCAATCCCCGTAACACCGGTCCCCGCCAGACTTTCCACTAAACTTCCATCCATTACACCTTCATCAATTCCCATGCCATTGGCCTCCGCCGAGACCACCATCGAGCCTTCTCCAATTAACCTCCCATTGTCGCCACCTCGGCCCTCCGCTATCCCTATAATACCAAACCCAACTTTGCCAATCCCTCCATCTATCCCTTTACCCAAACTAGTGGCTAATCCTGAGTAGGGTCCACCCCTTTTTGCACTCGAGTCAACCCCGTCCGCTTTCAATCAAGGGGAGAAGCTTGATGTGTTTGAACCTTCACCTCCACTCACCCTTTCTCCAACACCTTCCATCAAATCCCCGCCATCCATGGAGCCCTCTGCCTCTGCCTCACCTTCCTCTATCACTCGGAGTGGGTGTATTGTTTCGGAAATGGGCAGCAAAGAAGTATAATCAGGGGCTCCATTAATCATAACGACAAGATTCTACATTGCAGCCTCGTCTCCCTCGTGACCCGGTGCTGAAGGAACAATAATGCCACCTCTGTAAGTCGGGTTGAGCCTCGGGAATTAGCCCAAAATGGCCACGACCCGGCCTTACCTCGGGCTGACATTTTGAGTAAATCGGACCCATTTGTCGAACTGGACTCTCCTCGGGTTGCCATTAAAATTGCCATGCACTCGGCAGATATTTAAACGGATTTCTCCCTGCTTTCACCGCATTCTCGCCACAGACTCCCGTCCGAATATGAAAGGGTCTATGAATGACCGATATGCCCGGTTGCCCGTGTCTCAGCACAGGCTCTTGTGTGATTTATTCCTACCTCTTTTCTTTGTAGTTAGTATTATTATTTTTGGTCGCAGGGCCCCTAATTTCGACAATTAATCAAGGGTGTTCTCTCATATGGGAGATGTAAATGACGTTGTGACATTTATAGTGTGACAGGATTTGGTCTCGACCCGAACCACACAATCGTCTGACGAAGTCAGATCGAGCACACCATAGATTTCTATGAAACCCGAATAAATTGTCACCTCAGTGACTGACACGTCCACGCACTTAATAAACCAAATAAACCTATCTCAATAAACCAACAAACGAACGACGATGACGAGTCGATCGAAAAGTGCATCCACACCTCCCTGCCGGACGTGTTGTTGGGGGAAAGCCAGGTCGTGCCGTTGAAAGAGCTCGGCATACTACTGGAGAACCCAAAGAAGGCATGCCGCTGAAGGGGCGCGAGGGCGTGCCGTTGAAGGCCCGTATGGGCGTGCCGTTGAAGACCTCACTGGGCGTACCGCTGAAGGCCTGTATGAGCATGCCGTTGAAGTGGATTTGGGTCCATTTTGAGCCCGATTGACGATCCATTTAGTTCTCTTCAGGGCCCACGAGTTGTGAGCCCCCCAGGGGTTGCTTCCTCTTCGCTATCTTGGCTCCGGGAGTGACTTCATGGCAGTGTACTGTTTATTCAGAGGGTCCAGACGGGACGTGTTCTCTACAATCTCTTCAGTTGAAGTTGTTTATTGATGCTGGATTGGTCGGGACATGCAGACGTGTAATTTTACACGTCCACGGTAATGGGTCGGTAAACTTCTTGGAAACAAAAGAGTGTGATGCACCGGTACCAAACAAGACATGTGCAGACTTGGAACAAATCTTTAATGTACCTTCCACCAGTCCACCTTCATCCTGTTTCACCTCCTGAAGAGCTTGGAGACGTGCGTGCTTCTTCACCGGGCGCTTCTCGTCTCCGGCTTGCTCGTTAAGTAATGGACAGTCGAAAATCCGATGATCACGACTCTCGCAACGGAGACAAGCTCCTAGTCTTCTCTAGCATTCCTCGGCCCTATGGTCAGCCTTGTCACAGTGTTTGCACACCTCTTTGGAAGGTGCGGTGGTAATGGAGAAAGGTTTGTTGTTCTTCTTGGGTTTCTTCTCTTGGGAAGAAGTACCTCCGTCATTGGCTCTCTTTTTCTGAAAGGAGGGCTTGAAGGTACTAGAGTTTGTCATAGGCTCCTTCTTATCCTTCCCACATATTCTGTCAGATAGCTCCGTGGCATCTTCTAACAGTTGAGCTTTATGAACCATCTCCGAGTAGACTTGGATGTCCATCGGCACTAGTTGGGTGATATATTGAGGCCAAATCCCATTAAGGAATCTTCTAGCCTTCATCTTCTCAATACTTACTAAGTGCTTCGCGTACCTTGACAGCCTAGAGAATTGGGCCTCATACTTGGCCACGGATAATGTCCTCTGCTTTAGTGCGACAAACTCCGCAGCCTTCTTCTCTTGAATACGGTCTGAGAAGTATTTGTTGTTGAAATGCTCAACAAACTTGACCCATGTAATTAGATCTTGTCCTAAAGTAGCTTCGATAGACTCCCACCAGAATCGGGCGTCCCTTTCCAATTGGAAAGTAGCTAGTAACACATTCTCTTCATCTGTGCATTGCATAACGCGGAATATCCTTTCTACCTCTCTAAGCCAGTGCTCGGCATCATCAGGGTCAGATGGGCCAATAAACTTCGGTGGGTTTATATTCCAGAAACTTCGATGGAGTTCGCCCACTCCATGGTTTGCTCTGCCCTACGCTACTTGTTGTAGCGCTTGTGTAAGGCTTTGTACAGTGCGTTGCATGTTACACCACTGAGTACGTTCGGCGGCCATGGTCCTACAAGATTTTTAAATGACTATATTAGTATATGATTAACCAAGAGTAAGATCAGAAGCCTCAAACTTTCCTTTTATGCATAATATAATATCTTAAAGCTTGGGTTATGAATCATGGTTTGAGTATGAAATGTGTTGTTCTGCTTTGGTGAAATTAGAGGTGGATGAGTTCCACTAGTTAAGGTGGGGAAAATTTTTCTCTGATTATGTGCAGTTAACCAAGACCTCATCGCCATTGCCTAGGTGATTTGGTATATGTTTTCGACCTTCTAGTGGTGGTTTGGGCACTGTGTTTAGGTCCTCTGTTCAGTTCAAAACTTTCGATAATTGTGATCAGATTGTGTTTACTATTGACTCTGTTATATGTTATTTGGCCTATGTTATCCGTTCTGTTTGTTCTGAACTGACATCTGAAACTGACTTATAAGTTCTGATACCTGTTCCTCTTCTGGCCATGTACATACGCATACGTCCATAAAGTTGATTTCTAACTCCTTTCAGGTTGCACTAGATGCATGTTGTCTTCATAACTCTAATCCACGTGATCCTTTTGACGTCCGAGTTTCGGTTTCCTGACGTTCAAGCTTCGGTTTCATGAAGTCCAAGCTTGGGCTCATGAAGTCCGAGCTTTGTTGTATCATTCGAATGTGTTGTATAGTCAGAGCCTTGTTGTGTCGTCCGAGCTTGTTTGTATTGACCGATCTTAGTTGTTTCGTCCGAGCTTGGTTTCGTCCGAGCTTAGTTTGTCCGAGTTTAGTTTCGTTCAAGCTTTAGATTTGTCTGAGCTTAGTTTCGTCCGAGCTTAGTTGCACTGTCCAAGCTTAGTCATGACGACCGAACTTAGCTGTGCCAGACTCGACTTTCGACTGACTTCGTATGGCCTACTCTTCTTGTTTTTGCTCGGCATCTGTTTTTCTTGGCTTTGCTCGGACTCTGTTCCTCTCGGTTCCGCTCGGCATCTATTTTTCTTGGCTTTGCTTGGCATATGTTCCTCTCGGTTTCGCTCGGTATCTGTTCCTCTCAGTTTCGCTCGGCATCTGTTCCTCTCAGTTCCGCTCGGCATCTGTTCCTCTCGGTTTCGCTCGGCATTTGCTCTTCTCGGTTTTGCTCGATAAGCGTTAGGAACTTGTTCCGACTAGAAAATAGTAAAGTATGTTATGCTTGTTGTGTGCAAGGACCGGATCTAGAGGGGGACACGCAACACAAAAACATCAGTACCCTGTCATAAAACATAAACAAGTGCTAAATAGGGGGAAGAAAAGACCCCCACATACCTTTGGAAGTGGCCCCCATCTTAGCCCCCACGGTGAAAGAGGCCTCAAAAGAGGAAGAGCTTGAACTCTCCTCTGTCTCCATAATGAAGCCACCACTGCTTGAAGAGCTTGATGACATCTCTGATGAGCCTCTAGAGGTCTTGGAACTGGAAGTCCCTGTGATCAACAAAACAACAGGGTCAGCACTCAGCCTGGCCTCGTACAAAGACAGCAATCCAATTAAGGGTTTCAGATAAGAAACTCACCAGTCAGGGCACTCCCCTCTGAGATCCCCTCTATATCTACAATCTAATCATCATCCCCAACCAACGCCATCGCTACAGGCTCTCTCTCTACGGCTCCAGCCATGTCATGGGGAAGCTCACCCTCCTCCAAAGGAGAGGAAGCACCTGTGACCAACGTCGAAAGAAGCTCAGCACTAACGAGCGATACGAAAAGCCCACCACAAATGACTAAGTTCCCAATCACGCACCTAAAGGTCCCATGGTACAAGACCAAACCAGCCTCATCGTGCAAGTAGAAACCACAGCTGGCAAAGGAGGAAGGGGCATCCCCACCAACAGTTGTGACAGCGATCCAGAGGTGTCCTCAGTAGCAGATGCGGCCGGTGATGGGGGCATCACTTACCCCTCCACATTTTTCAAAGCTCTAATGGATCGTCGACATGCGCCATTGTGTTCTTCACACTTTTTTGAGTCGATCTATGTAATTTTCATATTTTATTTGAGTCATAAACCATGTAAATTTTCTTTTATTTGAGTCCAGTGCCTAGGTATAAGGGCCATTTACCTAAGTCTTGAGTTCTGTGGTTAATTAAGTAGGTTAATGGGCCCAATCCAATGGGCTGGGCCCATGGACGCCCCCCCTCTCCCCACCTTGGTAGAGATAGTCAATGGTTAATTTGTCAGGGTCTTATTGTAAGTTGTGGGAAGCATATATATAGGACCCCATTCTCTCCATTTGAGGTTAATGTATAGTTGAAAGAATTTCAGAAATCCCGTTTAAATTTCATTGGAGTGAGAAGCTCCCTCCCTCCCTCCCTCTCTCTCTCTAGAAGGGGCGACAGGTTGTACCACTAAGCTCTGACCCCCTAGAACCCACAAAGGATAGTGAAGAGGGGTAAATCCGCAGCCCAAAGAGATACACAGATCGGGATGGCCCAATCAGGTCTAAAATCAGACCAACCGGGCCCAATCTGACCCAACCAGGCCAATCTCCCAAAGTGATAGTCCCACGAACAGGCCCACTTATCTTGAAGCCCAAAGATGCTCAGACCAGACCTTCCTAGGCGGCCCTCTGACCCGAAAGGCCGAGTAATGGTCGTTCCGAAAAGTCCAAGTGGCGCCCGAGCATAGCCGTCCAAACGCTACCCACTACGCTCGGGAGAAGCCTAAGTGCCCCATTAGGCGGTATCCTACGCTCGAACCCCCCACGGGCGCGGTTTCTTTTGACAGGGCGTATCTCCTGGCGAGAGTCTCACTGCCGCTCGGAGACAGGAAGCTCAAAGGGATAGGGGAGTGCAAGAGTCCATTAACTGAGGAGAGCCTTCCTCCAGGACATAACGTCCCCTAGTCCCTCCAGCTACCCTACCTCCAGCCAAGAGAGTAAGCAGCTATATAAACTCCAAGAAAATCCTCCAGCAAGGTAAGGTGATCCTGAGTACTCAAAACCACACTCACTGGTAGAGAGCGATCTCTTGCCCCGCACTCTTTCTCCTACCTCCCTTCCACCTACGCTCTATCAGCTTGCTGACTTAAGCATCGAAGGATTTTTTCCAGGGTTATAACCCTAGGCACCTCTGATCCGTTTTCTGCCTTGTAGATCCCTCATTCATGGTGGCGACGACAAAGGCCAACCCAAGATTGTGTGGCTCAGGATCCAGCACGAGATCATCCCTCTTCATCTGACGCCGTCTGTGGAAAATGTACAAAGAGCCAGCATGGTGCGAAGAAGCTCCAGTAGGAGGAATGCCAGCGACAAGGTAAAGGCACCAGCGATCGCGGAAGGGGAGCATGAGCCCACCCACTCTTCCACGGGCCCCCACTCCAACCATCAAGCTAACGCCTTACCTCAGCCATCCGCAGGGGGACAACCCACCCCTGGGAATCCCGATACTCCCTAGACCTTCAACGTCAAATTGGATATCCTCGTCGACTTGATAAGGACCCAAGTGGCCAGGGAGGAGAGGTCGTGGCTACCCTGGGTGAGTATATCACATTCGTTGTTAAGAATGCAGTGAAAGGATATGCTCTCCCTAAGCATCTCGCCCATCTTCCTATCCCATGCACTGACTCTTTTGAGTATGAATTTTCGGATGAGCATCTCTTTGTTCTTACCCACCATCCCTTTTGGTCTCTGCACTTCTATGGTGTGCTCAAGTCCCAAGGCCGAGGGATAGGTGCCGTTCTCCTTACTCTAGAAGGGGTAACGATTCCTCTCGTTATTAGTTGCATTTTCCTGCTACTAATAACATAGCTGAGTATGAAGCTCTCCTGGATGGATTGAAGTACGCCTACCTCTTAGGCGCGCATTATTTGAACATTGTGGGAGACTCTCAGCTTGTTCTGCAGCAAGTTCTGTCCACTTACTGCACTCGTGACCCGAAGCTCAAGCCATATCAAGATTTGGTCATTCTCTTGGCTAGGCAATTTCACAAATTGATCTACATTCACACTCCTCGATCTCAGAATATCCTCACCGATGTACTAGTGTCACTCGCTTCCTCCTTATCCTTTCCTCTCAGTCGGAGCACTGAGACTATTGTTGTCTAGAGACTGGACACCCCCTCTCTTCAGGATCCTTGGTACGACAAACTTAGGAAAATTATAGAGGCAAAGGCTGAGAACAAGGATTTGAAGGAAGTCTCTCTGGCAGAATTAGAAGAGATCTTGGATGAAGAATAATTGCCTTGGTACCATGAAATCGAGCTGTATTGCAAGGATGGATCATTCCCAGAAGGGGCAAGCGCCACACAACGTAAGGCTATTAGAAGAGCTACCTCAAAGTACACTATCATTGCTGGAGAACTATACAGGCGTGCTCTCAATGGAGTGCTCATGAGGTGCCTGGATGATGATGAAGCTTGAAAAGTGGCTGAAGTAGCCCATTCGAGTGAGTGTGGAGGTCATGTTAATGGCTAGGCTTTAGCAAAGAAGATCCTTAGGCAGGGTTATTATTGGCCCACTATAGAGGAAGATTGCTCCCTCTATGTTTGGAGGTGTCTTAAATGCCAACTCCAAGCTGATAAAATCCATGCTCCTACGTCATCTCTTCATCATCTCTCTGCTCCTTGGCCATTCTCCATGTGGGCTTTCGACATTGTTGGCCCGCTCGGTGATCCCAACTCTCAGATCAACCCTGACGGTGGAGGTGGGGCAGCCCCTCATGATAGCGGCATCGGGTGGTCCTGCCATGGTCTCACCTTCTCCCCTGGCGATGGTTGGCCAGGAGTTATCTTCTGAGGTCGACAGGTCCAGCAACTTGGCTTCAACCCTCCCATCTTCATCAGTCGTGGTCGACACAGAATTGTGGGCCGTTGTGGACAGCACCGTCGAATTCAACCCACCGGTCGTTCCCTCAATAGGTCATGCAACTTCAGACTTGCTGGTCCGGCAGACCCTGCTGACGCTACGATCTATGATATTTGCTGATCCTTCACTCACGTATCGGGGGGTACACACTGTGGTCGTGCAACTGACCGGGGCCCTGCAGATGATGGGTTGCCCGTTGGAGGAATGGTCACAACGAGCCCTATTATTACTGAAATATGTAAATCGTCACGAGTTCCTCGAGACACAAGTCCCTGCCGAGATCGCAGCCATTAATGCCTAGAGGGATGAGTATCTGCGGGCCTTAAAGGTGCGAAGAAGAAATCAAGAGCAGCATCAGAGAGTCGTAGATGAGTGCCGTGATAGTATCCGCGTTCTGATGAGCCTGATTAAGAAGCTTAAGGGCTTGCTGGTCACGACGGAGTCTGACCTTGCCGAAGCTGAGGCAACCATGGTCACCGGGGACAATGAACTGGCGGTTGCCGAGGTCGAAGTGGCCTCTGTAGTGACCGAGCTGGAGCGCCTCGAAGGCCAGGAGAGCCGGCTGCACGAAATGACAAACTTCCCTTGTGTCAGGATTCTTCCCCTCGAGGAGATCTTTCGAGGCATAGACTGAGCACCGATCCTCCTTTTCTTCTTCTCTCTTTTTTTTGACATGTAACATAGGGGTATGCCCCGAAACACATGTAGTTCTCTTTTCTTTTAAGAAATAAAATATTGTTCATCCATATGCCTCTTTTGTACGTATGATAGTCCAAAAATCTTTTCTTTCTTTCTTGCATCTCGGTAAAGTGCGGGCTTGTACTAGCAATTCATTCGGGGAGTATCTTGACGGGGTTCGCGGGGGTGCATAGGAGAGTGTTGACACCTAAAATAATAATAATAATAATAACAACAACAACAACAATAATAATAATAATAACAATGATGAAATAATAATAATAATGTGAATAGCTCCTCCACACCCCCTACACATTCCCCTCTGGGATTCCCTCCCCCTCCCACCATCCTGAGCCACCTCCACCACTCCCCCACTTGAGCTTGGAAGGCTATCCCTACAGTCCAGTTCGTCACCAAGAGAACCTGAAGACTGCAGAGGAAGCTGTGATGCTGTCTGGACGTTCCAGGAAACACAGGAGCTACCCCTGGAAGCATCTTCGAGTCGTCTTCGCAACGGCAGTCATCTCGTCCCGTTCCAAGCTCGTGGCTGTCCGGGAGAGGCGATCTAATCCAACTGCACAGAAGAATCCTGTCCAGCTTCCAGAGGTGGAGTGCAGCAGTTGCCACATTGGCCCTTTTGAAGATCTGGAGGCGATGATCGACTGAGACCTTCCTATGCATGTCTCCCTCCTTCTCCAAGAGGCGGAGCTCCATTCGGGCACCGGAGTGATTTCTTCTCCCTTTTCTCCCCAAAGTGCACAGTTCTGTCCTCCCTAGGATTAAACTGACACCCTGTCAGTGTTCAGACTGCGGCAACCTGCTCTGACATTGGATGGCACCCCCGTGGGTCTCATTTTGAAGGCAGCTCGTCCACGGTTCCAACGCCACTAACCAGGCTCAATTCGGAGTTCGGGGATGTTTGTGGTGGTTTCATCTTCCAGACGCTGCAGTGCTGAGACAGTCTGAGCCAGAGAACAGAGTCCCTGCTTCCAGCTTCACCGTGACCGACGACGACTTCCCCAGCTCCTGCCAAAATTTCAGCATCCTCCTGGACCAATACACGAAGTTTTGACACTGGTCCTGCTACAAAAGGAGTCCGGGAGCGCCCACAAGAATTCCTGCATCGACCGTTTGTCCTCTATTTCTAAGAGGGGATAGAATCAACTCCGGCGTTGCATGAAGTTCGTGTCGTCATCTTCCCCCTCCCCGTTTGGCCGGCTGAAGGCCCCTCCCTGTGCGAAGGTAGTTTTGGGTGTAATCCATTAACTCCCACCCCAAGATCCCCCCTCCTATGTGCGGCGTAGTGGTGTAGTCTTTTGAACAGGTCGAAGCGTCCTCGCCGCGACGTGGGTAAGCCCAACGCTTCCCCGCGCGCCCACGTCTCCGATCGGGACCGATTTCTTCAAACCGGTCGAGTAAGCCCTCTCTCCCTTGCTTTCATCAGTGTGCATATCATTTATGTGTATTTGGTCTTTGCAATTGCTCTTATACTTGCTTATTTTTACAAGTCTCTATCTGTTGCAAAGTCCGTGCATACTCATGCATTCGCCGTGTCCATGCATACATTAACCCCGTGCATATTGAGTCAGTGCATCTTGTTCTTTAAAGTCCGTGGACATTGTCCATACTCAGTGGACTCTCTGGACTTAGTCATTTTGCTGTTGAGTCTCATCAAGTCCGTGCATGTTTTAACTCCTCTTCACAAAGCCCATGCACACTGTGCATCTGTGAAAACCAAGTTCGTGCAAATTTTTAAGTCCATGCATATTTCACCCAAGCAATGAAGTCCATGTATTTCTTCTCACCAAGTCCGTGAACATGTTCTTACCAAAGTCTAAGCATATTTCAGTCTCTAAAATCCGTGCATATGTCTTGGTTGTTAGAAAACCAAGTCTGTGCACGTTTCTTCAGAGTTCGTGCACACTCTAGTCCGTGCATGTTTTTCAACAAAGTCCGTGCATTTCTTCAGCAATGAAGTCCGTGCATATTTCTTTGAAACCAAGTCCGTGCAGCTTTTGTATCTGAAGTCTGCACAAACTGTTGCAAGGTCTGAGCACATAGAAGTCGGTGCACATTTCATGTCCGTGCACATTAAACTCCGAGCACTTCATGTCTGTGGACTTAAAACCCCGTGCATCTTTCTCAATGTCCTCAAAGTCTTTGCACGTCTTTTACAAACCCCGTGGACTCTAAACCCCGTGCATATTACTTCTACTCTTCAAGTCCTTGCACGTCTTTGCACACCCCGTGCAAGTTTCCCATTGGCACAAACCCCTTTGCATTCCTTCACAGAGTCCGTGTACGTCCAACCCCGTGTAGACTCTTCACTTATAAACAAGTCCGTGCTCAATATAGGTCCGAGCACATTTTGAAGTCCTTGTACTTTTTGCTTGCAAACAAGTCCGTGTACTTTGTGCACATCTCAACGTGTTAACTCTGTGCATATTTCTCCTCTCTGTGTATGAACTTTATATTAATTGTGTGATGGTTAAATTTGACAGGGATTCGATTATTTATGAAGAAGGGCTAGGGCACATGATCCGAGAGCCCTTGTTCTTGACATGTGGCAGAGAGACCTGATTCGTTCTGGAAGACTCCCAGGGCAAGGAGTGTGGTCTCCACACTCCATCCTCCCTGCAACCTCATATATATACTGCTGAAGCTCGTACCAAGGGAGAGGAGAAGGACCGAAGAAAAAGTACACGGCCGATTGTCCTTCATCCCTGCTGAAGAAAAGTTTCCCATCTGAGGAAGAGAGGGAAGAGTTGAGAGAAATAGGCGAAGAAAGAAGAAGTCTGGTATAGCCTGAGAGAGCAGCATAGTGAAAGAAAGAGAAGAAGAAGAGGAAAGAGAGATCGAAGAGGACGGGAGAAGCAAAAGAAGAAGAGAAGAGTGAGAAAGGGGAAGGGAGAGCTTTGCTTGAAAATCCGTTTACTTATTGACTCGTGGATCAAATTCAGAGTCACTGCGCTCTTTGGAGCAAAAGTCTGATTGTCTTTTATTTTCTTGCATTTTTCGTTTGTTCTTGTCAATTTGTTTGTGTGTTCCCCGATTCTCTGGAGTGAGATTGGGGGGTCCCTCTGGTGTAGAGGAAGAGAGGTCCGTGACCTCTGGTTGGCTAGTGACGAGGTGTCACTAGTGTCTTCCCTCCTGGTTTGGAGGAAGAGAGACTTCGGTCTCTGGTTTCCCTCCAGTTTGGAGGAAGGGAGGAACGGTCCTCCGGGTTTCAAGTGACTGTGTCACTTGGGTTTCCCTCCTTGGTGGAGGAAGAGAGACATTGTGTCTCTGGTTTCAGGTGACTTGGTGTCACCTGGGGTTCCCTCCGGTGTTGAGGAAGAGAGACTTCGGTCTCTGGTCTGCTAGTAATGAGGTGTCACTAGTGTTCCCTCTGGTCTAGAGGAACAGTCAGTAGGGGTCACGCGGATCCCCACTAAAAAACACGCAGTAACACGGAACAAAAAATAGCAGGTAGTAAAGTAGAAAAACTAAACTACAATCCTGCAAAGAAAAGGAAGCAGGAGTAGGAAATAGGCAAGGGAGTGGGAAGCTAAAAGAAAAGGGAAAAGCTATACCGAATGAGTGCGGCTGTCGAACTAACCTCGGCTCCCAAGCTACTACTAACAGCAACAGAAGGGCGAACTTTGAACTGGTGAAGTCAGAAGTTGCCGATCCATTGACGAGACACCAAGTAAGCGAAGGCCTGCAAGGAAAAAAGGAAAAGATAAAAACCCTAGAAAAAGTCTAGATAGACAAGATAGAAAGCACACATGACTGGATTGCCATGCATACTCATGTAGACACGACCACATACACAACTAAAACGTCATGCACATGACACAACACTACACTGACCTCGGGCAAAGCCACAAGGAGGTTGACCCGAAAAGGTCACGATGCTCGAGAAACACAAGAGTCACATGGAAGTCACGTGTCACATGACAGGAGTACCCCTCACTAGAAGAACAGCCAGTCGCGTCCCCTGACGTCTTATGCTACGCCTACAAGTGGCTCGTCTACCTATCGTCCAAAAGCACGACCGAGACCAAGACACTGTCAGAAGCAGAACAGTATTATAGTCGCAAGTAACTAGAAGGGGTAACGCCCACCGGCGTCAGTCCAAGCCCCTGACCACGTGTGCAGACACTGGCTCATTGCCCTGAGCCTGGCCTCTAACTAGTTTTCGCTCCCAGCGGATGCTACTGCAAAGCAAGGGAGCCTACAGAAACTAGCTTATAAATCGTGTATCGAGAACTACCTCGTCACCACTCCCAAGTGGGCCGACACGTCAACACGAGTTGTCCGGCTACAACTAGGGGAGGTTCACGAGACACAGACTCTAAAACGTGAGTGTTAGAGTACAGACAAGCACGACACACTATCACACATACTACGAAGCACCAATGCCAGCACAGAAAATTACCAACAGACTCAGGACAAGGCAACTAGACCTGAAACTACAACGATCCTTGAGTCTCACGACTCAGAGTCAAGATAGTCGTACAAAGTGGAACAAGCCATCAATCGGTCTAATCCGAAGTCAGAGGAAATGACTCACCGTAAGAAACGACTCACAAAGACCTGAGGGAACGCCGAGAACCCTCAGCACACTTGGATACGCAGAATGACCTTGCAGCATCTAGAGCCATATCTCAAATTGGACAGAACCACCGAGACACACACAAGGTCACCTGTCAACCACTAGGTCACACCGGGTTCACCAGAACTAGACAATGACATTAAAAGCAGTACAGAAGACTGCCCACGGCAAGAACACTCCTGGCCACCTTATATCAAGAAATTTACTGAAGTGAGTGATTCCTTCTTTCTCCCTTGAGTGTGATGCTCTAGGCCAGGTCCTGTGACGGGACAGAACCTTAGGCGTGTGACTTTCCCCATATCCCCCTCCTATTCTTACCTTCTTCTTCCACAAAAATTTTTTGTGAAGATTTCAGCGCTGGTTTCGCATCGATCGGAGTTCGGAGTCACCGGCAACAATTCATTTTGTGAAGGCGCGCATATCTATCCGAGCTGCTGCACCAGATATGGAGATGACTGTGTATTAATTTTTGCAGCCCTACTCCCACGTCATCTGAAGCTGATTCCCTAATTGACCGTAGGATTTCGAGTCCTCTTCGCGTTGCCGCTGATCTCGCCTCGATCGGAGGTCGGTGCTTATCGTGGCGGCCATTCTCATGGGACCACGCGAACCGATCTGAGTAGATCCGACTCAGATCTAGAGTCAACTTCCAGAGAGTGCCCCGCCTCATCCGGTCGATATCTATGTGCGAGATCTTCAGATCACGTCCTCTTCTCGACGTCACCAACGGTCTCCCACAAACGACGCCTCGATCCAGCATCGGCAACTATTTTTCCCATAATTTTTTCTGTTCATGTGTAGTTCTGTGTGAGCAGAACCAGAGGCTTGGTGTAGTCACTGCTGCACCCAGATATGAAAGGATCTGATCTCACCCTTCGGAGAAAAAAATTACGTCCAGTCTCCGACGTTCTCCAACAAACGGAAGCTCGATCGGACGTCGGATCTTGGCGTACCGACCTTCGTAAGATCGTTGCGCAGGGTGACCAGCACCGATAGAACCGGGTGGGTTCACCCTCGGCGTACCTGATCAGCCCCGACGCGCCTCCCTCGGCTCCGATGAGTGCTGCCTGTCAACCCGCATTCCAACAACCCCAAAATTAGCCATTGTAGGTCGATACCTCCCAGCGTGGAGTGGGCATTCAGTTCTGAAATTGTAACAATTAAGTCATTTGTATAATGGGGTTGTTCAGAAATCGGCCGGGAATTCTTCCCCACGGCTAGGCATGGAGGTACGCGTTTCGTTCCTCTCTCACTTTGCTGGTTTAGTATGCTTTCTATATTGCTGCGTTTGTGAGAATAGGGCCGTTAGCTAGTTTCAAATCACCGCGATTGTGAGTTGTGATGCTGCAAATCACTAAGGTAACCCACTGTCCCAAGCCAATCCTTTTCAATAACTGTAGATGTCCTTTGCTTCACCCCATCTGACCGACGGAAGATATTCTCCGTAACATTGAAGCCTGGGCGCCGGAGGTAAAAAGGCACCCTAATTTGGTTCACCGTTAATCTCGTGGTGCCGTTGTCATCGTAGGTTATGTATTTAAATCCATACCCATTTTCCTCGTTGTAATATGAAATAACTGATGTATAGCACTCGTTCGTTTCTCTATAAAATAGGTTGCTACACTGCATAACTTCTTTTGATTCATTCAATATGCAGTATCTGAAGCATTGGCCGGCACCAATTATTCCAGTCATATCCGTAATAGGAAAGTTCACATATCCGTATCCATAATTGTTAGTCATGTCGATACTTTGGGCAACACCTGATCCATTGTAAAAGACTATTATTCCGGTAATTACAGGTACTTCGCAGCAATCTATGAAATCTAGTCCAGGCAAATCAAATCCATATGTATCTGAGAGTACTTGTAAGAATTCATCGAGCGTATACGTCCCTTCAGGTACTTGCGGCTGACCGCCTTCAGGAGCGTAATTACCCACTAAAAGTGGGAAATCATCAGCAGATAAGACATGTCCGCCAGTTCCAATAAACTTATAGTGGTTACAGGTTGGCACGACTTCGTAATCAGGATCATATAATACCTCGCAATCCTCCCTTGCTCCCCCAAGAGCTGGCATAGGTTAAGAAGTATGCTTCTACAATCAGTCTTTTCAAATTTCCTCTGCAGCTCGGGAGCCATAGAGGCTAGCATGTAATATTGGGCAAGGGAAGAGTCTTCTGACCATTTTGCATAGGTCATCATCTCACCCTTATCGGCATCGGGAGCTAGCTCAGAATGAACCGTGTCCAACATGTAAGCTATCTTTTCGGCGGTGAGGACTATGCGTAGATTACGCAGCCAATCTGAGAAGTTGGGTCCGGTCAGTCTGTTGGCATCTAAGATGCCACAGAGGGGGTTGGACGATGACATTGTAATCTGGATAAGAAATAAAAGATAACTTAGCATATGTTCAAATTCTAACTTAGATGTGATTTTCTATCTTAGTTAGTCCCACTATTTTTCGATCGAACTATATAACCCTCCAACAAAAAATCACCATACCAAGACAGTGTGCCCCATCAACTCCCCAAAAACAAAAAGAGTGAGGAGTTATGATCCTCCACTTTACAAAAGTGCTTAGCCCAAAAAGGCACTATCTCACAAACAAAAGCAAAAACCCTCTCTTCCGACCTCACTTCCCTTTTGAAGATTATATTGTTTCTGTCATTCCACAAGGCCCTAGAGAGTGGCATGGAGGATAAGCCACCAAATGATCTTATTGCCCTTAATTGTCCACCTCCTATGCCAAATGGTGAATAGCTGCCGCACCGTATCAAAATGCCCAAGGGGCTGCTGGAAGCCCTACCCAATCCTTGTCCAAATACCCTTCGCGAAAAGGCATCTCATGAATAGATGGTTCAGGTCCTCCTCGTCCCCGCACATGCAACATATGGTAGAAATATGTTGGAGAAAAGGTGCCACCCTATCACAAGTCGGAAGTTGACCATAGGAGATCCTCCAAACCAAAACCTTCACCTTGAGTGGGCTCTTGGGAGCCCAGATCTGCAGTGCCAAAGAGTGACGCAGTCCACCGTCAGATAGGAGAGAGTAGGCAGACCGAACTGAGAACTGGCCTCCCCTCTCCCATCTCCAAACCCAAGAGTCTGCTCTGCTGGCATCTGGAGTGAAGTCAAGGAGGAATGTCAGGAGATGTTCCAGCTGGTCCATCTCCTCAAAGGTGAGATTCCTCCTGAAACGAGGGGCCCAAATACCCCCGGACAGCTGACCGAAAGACTGAGCCACGGAAGCCAAGGAGCATCCTCTATAGCATACAACGGTGGAAAAGCCTCTGCAACTGTGAAGTTACCGCACCATCGAACATTGGCTCTGATGAAGTCTGCACACTGTAGTATGCCTCTTCAAATCGGGGAGACATGATACAGATAGATCGATGTACCATGTTGCTTATAATAATACATATTCAGAATCATGCCGTTCATTACTATGTATCAGTTGATTGACCTTTTGGGGGCTGGGGAGCATAGTAGAAAGGCCTATGGCTGTGTTCTTTATTGTTTGATTCTGATGATTACATGTGCTGTCCATGCCAGATTTATTATTATCATTTAGTTGCCCAGTATATAAATAATTTTGTTGAAGTTGAAGTCTCCCATATCTTTTCTATGATTCGATCCTGAGGGACGCGGCCAGACAATGATCACGGACAACGTCTCGCTCACAATCCAAGACACATCGATCATCAGAGTAGGCACATGCAAGAAGTACAAGTTTGGCGTCGCCTCAGCCAACACGAAAACTAACTATGACATCACTGCCACGATCTCGCTTACCGAGAACACGCAACCCTCATCACGGAAACCAACACCGATCAACGCCCACACTCGGCGGACCAACCAAACGTCAGCTTCACAACCCACTGATCGATCTCACACCCTGCACCAAGGACAACCAACGCAGAGCTTCCACTAGCTCACACCTGGCAAGCTGACCACTTACAACAGTACCGGGCCAACTCTGCCAGAAGATAAACTTCAAGCAAACCCCAGATCTAATCCGAGAAAAGCACATCTCATAATCGGCCACCCATGGCCTCGCTGGCGCATGGCTCTTGCCACTCTCGAGTCCCAACAACCAGCATCTTCTGTCTATGAAACACCATCCACTGATCACCAGATACGCATCAACGGGAAATCTTCACCGGCCCAACATGCACGCTCCAAATCACGACAGGCCATCCGCTGACTCTTTCACAGACCAACACCACGTCCGATCCAAAACCTCACGCCAACTCCACCCTCTTAGGGGAGCACGGCGAAACCACATGACAAGAACCTAGTGTCTTCAGTCTTTACCTCACTCGACTCAGACTTATAGGGAAGCCATCCCATACTGGTCACAGACCGGGGATCACCATATCCAACGCCAATGTCTCTTCAGAGACCTCCGCACAGAGGCACCATCCAATCACTATCCAATCACATCTCATCTCAACCACTCCCAATGGACACCTGCCAATCCCGATCCCACTCTCATCACCGAGCCTCAGGACAGAACCTCTCACGATCCACAGCACACTTCTCAAAAACCAACAAGTGCCACCTGCTATCACAATAAGCAGGTCAAAAATGCCACGACCAATGTACACGGGTCCCCAGACGATACACTTCTCACCATGGTCGATCACACAGTCAACCTCACCAGCCGCTCACGGCCACCAACCAGGACCCACAATCTTATCAGAGATCACTTCTCCAAAAACACGATCTCACCCAAGGACACAACTTCCAACACAGAAATGGGGTACTCATGCGGCCTAGCCGAGGCGGTGAGAACCTAACACTTTGGTTAAGAGCAATTCCCTTGTTAAACATCTTTGTCTATCTTACATGATGGTTCATTTTCTGTAGAGGAGGGAGTTAGCGGCCGCCCTGGCTGTTCGTCGGGAGCAGCATGCCTGTATAGAGGAGTTGACACGCCGCCTTGGAGAGACGAGCACAATCGAGAGGCTCGAGGATCACCTTGCTGAGGTGAAGGAGAGAGAGGCCGAGGCACGTGCCCGAGATATGGCGATGGTAGTGTGGGAATAGCGGGCTCTCGATCAGCTAGAGACCTTGCGACGGTGAGTGCTGTGGAGATACCAGGGCAGAGGTGCCCCAGGAGAGGGAGCTAGACCCGTGACTCCTTTCGAGTCACCGCGGACCGTAGGAGACGTGCACTTTACGATGGAGGAGCTTATGGGCATGATGCAGTCTCCTACAGAGTAGGGAGCGATCTAGCCAGCTGTGTTAGGTTCGAGAGCTTCACGGCCATCGAGGCTGCGAGACGGGGGGAGCAGAGATGGAGACGAGGCTGATAGTCGGCATAGCCAACCTTGCACCGATGGGGATTAGGGAGAGAGATAGAGACTGAGAGAGAGACAACTGGGTAGCAGCTACTTTTATACACTGGGGGTATGCCCCTAGAATGTTGTATTGCTAGAATGTAATGAACATATTTTGGAAATGAAATGAGCTTCTTCAGTGTACTTGGCTTGGTTTGGCTTAATGCCGTCTTCCCCTTTTACCTATTTCAACCACACTTAAAGGGAAAAAGGTTAGTGTAGTATGATTTTTGCCCCCTACCCAAAGTAGATAGTACCTTTCTCAATGCAGGGTCAGAGGGCTAAACCTTATTAACAAGATTGAGACAAAGAAAAGTAAACGTGATATGCATATGCAAGCAAGCAGAATGCAAATAGAAAGGAAAATATGATCATGTGAATGTACATGCGGATGCAAGGCATATTTTTGGGCTTTTTCACATTTTTTTAGTGTTTTGTGATTTTATGCATTTTTTGTGGAGTTATATATTTTTTATTTTTATGGTGGTTTTGAATATATGGATTTTTTTTATTTTTTATTTTTTATTTTTTTTATTTTTTGTTATTTTTTATTTTTTTTGAACGCTTGGTGACCACCCGCAACGGTCAAGCCGAGGCCACTAACAAAACCCTTCTCAAAATTATAAAGAAAACATGCGAATCTCACAAATATTCTAATTGGCCAGAAAGATTAGTGGAAGCTTTGTGGGCTTACCGCACCTCCGTCCGTACTCCTACGGGGCAAACTCCTTATGCACTTACCTACGGAATGGAAGCGGTGCTCCCATATGAGATCCTAATCCCTTCCCTAAGGGTGCAACTCGATAAGGAACTTAATCTCGATGAACGTTGAGAGGCATTGCTCGTCCAGTTAGAACTCTTAGACGAGAAGAGGATGAATGCAGCCGATCACGTGTCCATTTATCAGAAAAGAGTTTCATGGTACTTTCAAAAGAAGGTAATAGAACACAAATTTCAACAGGGTGATATGGTTTTGAAATGTAAATTCATCCGGTCTACAGGTCCCAGGTCTAAATTGCAACCAATCTGGGAAGGGCCGTTCGTTGTCAAAGAGGCTTATCCGGATAATGCTTACTGCTTAGTAAACGCGGAGGGTGAAGAGCTCGCCCACGCTTCGAACGGGTTGTATCTTAAGCATTTCTTTCCATAGAGTCAGATCAGTGCCGCCCCGATAGCAGGGCATCTTCCTTTTTCATCGCAAAGAGGACCCCGAGCATGGCAATCACACACTACACGACATCCCTGGATGGGTTTCCCACTTTGTAGACACCATTTCTCCTTGGCCATGCCCGGGGGAGTCAAGGTCCCTGTACGTTTCTCTCTTCGGCCGAATCTAAGGGCAAGAGGTGAATAAGGGGGTGATAACTAAATCTAGGCACCCTGATGAGGGAAGGTTTCAAATAGGGGCAGTCTGTTATGACCTGACGCCATAGAAAAGAAAAGAAAGGAAAAGAGTGAAAGTCATCAAAATCTCCCTCTCATAAATTCAAAAAGTTCTGAGAAGACAAAGATAAAGAAAACTAGGCCTAGCAAGAGTGGCAGTATGGTTTCCCCGCGGGACATTATGAGCTTGGTCGTATGCATGCCTAAAGTGGACGAAGGTTCGATGACGGACACAAAGCCCCAGTGCAACAGACTGAATCTCTGAATGGGTTGCCTAGAGAGGAAGTCAACCCCTAAAAACTTCTATACCTACCCTAAGCTTATCCCTGTATTCTATTTTGTGGTGGGGTGGGGGGGGGCGTGGTGCGCCAGCACCACATCATGATGCGCAGCATCACCACCGGCTGGAACCTGCGGCACCCTGGGGGGTGCCTCCCCTACCCGGCAGGCCGACCTTGCCAGGTCGGAAACTTGACCCGGGGTTGTTAATTCCCGGCCCTGTCCCTAAGTATGTCTCCCGCTCACAGTGTCGCTGACACTTTCGCGGTCGACCCTTCCCCCTGGGACCCCAGGGCGAGGCCTACAGCCTCGCGCCACCGGGAGCGCCGCGAGGCGCACCCACTCCGGGCTTGTGCCTGGCGGCCCAATCCCTCCGTCGTGAGAGCGGAGGCGCTGGAGCCCCAAGGCGGAAGCGCTGGAGCGCTAGGTAGCCGAAGGGGGTGTGGGGGGCGACCGGAAAGCCCCCCACGGTAGGGGGTCTTTCAGTACGGTCCTCCGGAGGGCATAACTCTCCTCTAGGGGGCTCCACCGGTAGGAACGCCTTACAGAGCATCTCAGGTGATTGGATCAGCAGTGCGACTGGCCTGAGGGAGGTAAGTAACCCTTGCCGGTATCTCAGCAAGATCAGATTAGCAGGTCGGATGCTGTAGTCTTTGAAACACGCGAGAGAACGCCGCGTTGGCCCCCGGAGTGCGACCCGGGGGCTTCTCTCTGTCTGTAGGTGACAATGGGTCCCATGCAGAAGATTCCCCTCCCGCCGCAGGACCGGCTGCCGAAGATGAATCCGGCCTACGACAACCGTCGTGGGGCTCGGGCCAAGGGCAACACCCGTGAGCAGATCCTGAAGGACAAGGGCATGGTGCTCGCCATGCTGGGTGAGGGCCACACCGTCGAGGTCGCCATGCGGGCGGTCGGCAAGACGCGCGCCGCGTACGACCAGTGGCGCTCTCGGGACTCCGAGTTCAAGGAGCGGGTG